>OX336397.1:77595366-78296069 GCA_946902985.2 Meconema thalassinum
GGGCTTTGTGACATCGTGGTCATGTAGCCCCGTGTATTTGGGTGTGTGTGGAATTTATCTGATAACCTGTGACACTGTGATGTCTCTACTAGTGTGTATATTTGTAATTGAGGAAGGATTTGCGTAGGAAGCGGCCGTGGCCTTACGTTGGGTACCATCCCGGCATTTGCCTGGAGTAGAAGTGCGAATCCACAGAAGAACCACTTCCATGATGGCTGAGGTAGGAATCCAACCCACATATTCCCAGGTTTGCATCACGAGGCTAGTTGTACCCCGTTCCAGCCCTCAGACCAGAATTCCATTTGTTGGGAATCGTACCCGGGACTCCGCGGTGACAGCCAAGAATGGACAGCAATGTGCTAGCCAGTACACCACAAAGTGGTCTCCAATAAACAGAAACTGATCCCAGCAAATTGTATTCTCTGTTTCTGTTACCTTATAAAGGGCTAACAAGCAATGTTACTCAGAATGGCTTGGGGTGTAGATTACGTCATGTGATATAATAACGTTGTAATTGTTGTTTCATTTGAGGGGCTTGGACATATTGGTACTTTAGCCCCGTGTACTTGTCTGAAAATCTGGGTTACTGTGGTGTCTGTATTAGAGTGTGTGAATTATTATTATTATTATTATTATTATTATTATTAGTATTATTCTGGTGAGGATTGGGAAGGAGGCGGCCGTGGCCTTAAGTTAGGAACCATCCCGGTATTTGCCTGGAGTAAAAATGAGAAACCACTTTCAGAATGACTGAGGTAGGAATCTAACCCACATAGGGGCAGATGACCACGTAGTTCCACCCCTTAAAACAACAATAACTAACTAATCTAACCCACATCTCCCCAGCTTTGCCTCATGAGATTGAGCGAACCCTGTTCCAGCCCTCAGACTAAAATTAAATAGCTTGGCAGAGCCGGGAATCGAACCCGGACCTCTTGGGTGACAGCCAAGAATGCTGGCCGCTACACCAGTAGGTGCTCACTTGCACGAATAACGTTTGTGTGACATCTTATATCTGCCTCATATCACATTGTGTGCAATCCGTTGTGAGGATAGATATTCGTAGGATTAGGTCCCCCACAGCTCGTACATGCACATACATTCGGAGCGCCTTGTGTTCAGGGGGAGGTCGTGTGTATACTGCGAGCGTAGAGCTGTGTCATCTCCGCAAGTCTCACTGTCTCCACTGGTCGCACGCTAATGGGCGAGCCCATGTTCACAGTTGTTTTGGGTCTGGTATACATACAAGTTATCGTCTGTTGCAGAATTTAAAGATAATTTTACTTCTGATGGGGCCGTTCTGTTCTGCCAACCATGTGGGAAAGCAATAAAGGCTGAACAGCGGTCTCAAGTTACACAAAACCTCAAGGGCAAGAAACACATTGCCGCAGTATCGAGCCTTCAGAATAAGTGTATCGCGATAATCGTCGATCATTTGTGATGGACAACCTGAAGATGTATCTCGTTGTGTGTTGTAATGCTTCAGCAGTCAATGAGACATAGCATAAATTGCATTCGTGAGTACTGCATATTGTTTATATTCACATTAATAAACAAAATTATAATAAAATATTTTCACATTTTTGTCGAATATTTCAGGTATTTTTAATACATAAAAATTAAATATTTTCCCGATTTTTAGCACCTAAAAATCCGAGCCCTAACTATCACTTATTCAAATGGACAATGCTTTGACTACGCCCTAACTTAGAGTACCCGGGTTACACGACGCCTACGCAGGACTCCTATCGAACTAAAGGTCACGAACTGCCACAATGGAAACCGTATCTATTAAGGTCACTAAAACCAATGCTATGTTCCAGTCACAAGGATGCTATTGCTGAAACGCTGTAGCTAGCGATAATGTGAAATGCTTGGAGAAGGGGTTTACGATATTAACAATCCAGGACAAACTCATAGACCTTGATATTTACTCAAGACTTTGAACAAATACTTGACGAGTATCGTGACGACATACAAGAGTTCAGGATGTAATAAGTGATAATTTCAGCTCATTATTGGCTCCAGTCTTTCACCTTCAATAAAGTCACTTAGTTTGCAAATAATTAATAAATAACAGGTTCTAATAATAGTGTAAGTTGGAGAGAGAACTTGGGAAGAAGTGGTCGGTTCACACTCTGATTGCGGTCATAATTGTTGCTTTAAACCTTTATAGGGCAAAACTATTTTTAGCCTACTTTTCACATTTTGCAAAAATGAGGAAAAAGTAGACTTATGAGATCGGGCAAATGTGTGTCTGTCACTCTGTCCTTCTGTTTGTCTGGCTGTGTGTGTGTGTGTGTGTGTGTCCCCCCCCCCCCCCCCCAATCAACTCCTAAATGGCTGCAGAAATTGAAACCAAATTTAGTATGAGTAAAGATGTATACCGGAATATCTCACATCCATATTTGAAAATGACGTCAGTGCTACCAACTGTTGAAAAAACGCACTAGAAATTTGAGCTCCATTTTGGTTATCTTGGAAGGTATGCATGGGAGCTATTCCAAAATTGGCACACATGTAGATCACAATATTTCAGTTTAATTTCCCGGAGACCATGCATGACAGTGTTGCCGAAATAATTTTAAACCTCCTGATAGGTCCAAATTTGAAATGCCTATAACTTCTACACTATCAATTGGAATTCAACCAATTTCGTATGTAATATGTGTACATAAACATATATGACTGAGCGTATTCTTAAGAGCCACCAAGGGGCCAACTGTTAATAATTGCTCTCTATATTCTTTTTTCCAAATACCAATATATCAGAAAGTATGCAAGCCGACAGCGTTAAACTATGCACACGTATAGTACCTGACATTTTAGATTAATTTTGGAGTAACTTATATACTTCAGTTCTACCAACATGAATCTAAGCCTGCTGATAGGGCCAATTTTTAAATACATGTAACTTCTATACTATCTGTTGGATTTCAACCTAATTTCGTATATGCTATGTGTAACATAACAGATATTACTATAAATATTCTTAACAGCAATCAGGGCTGCCAACGGTTAATAAATGCTGTCTATATTTTTTAACCTAATATCAATATATCAGGAGGTATGCAAGCCAACAGCCCTATAGTTTGCACACGTATAGCACCTGACATCTAGATTAATTTGGAATAATTAATATAAGCCAGTGCTGCCAACATGATTCTATGCCTGCTGATAGGTCCAATTTTAAAATACCCGTAACTTCTATACTAACAAATGGATTTCGTCCAAAATTGGCACAACAAGATATAATATTTCAGATTAGGCTATTTCTGACCACCACACGCATGACATTGTTGCCAACATGCTTTTACGCGTGCTGATAGATCCAATGTCTAACTGCATGTAACGTCCATTGGACTTCAACCAATTTTTTTTATTCTGTACCTTAAGAGATGGAACTAAGAATATATTCAGTCACCAGGGCTGCCAACTGTATTGCTCTATTAGGCTACAGTACACCAGGCATATTTCGAACTAATTAGACATTTCGATAATACCAACTAAATTTCGTCATTATTCTAGATAGGTTCATATACTGTAGATTAATCATTGGCATGAAACTTAATTTTAAGAAAAGTAGGCTCTTTAGTTTGTCACGGAACTTCTTGTTTTATTTTGGTATGTTTTTACATTTTAATTTAATTATTATAATTATTAATAATGTTATTTTTTGTTTCTCTAATTTTAATGTTTATATATTTATTTTTAATTTCCATTTTATGTTCTTATAGATTTAATTTTGATATTTTTATTGAATTAATTAATTAACTAATTTCAAATTGATTCATACAATTATTTTCATAACTTTTTATAGTTATGTTTAATATTTTAATTGTTATATTTTATTGTTAAAATATTGTTTTTATAATTTTTATTTCTATATTTATATATTTATAGCCTACTTTTCACATTTTGCAAAAATGAGGAAAAAGTAGACTTATGTGATCGGGCAAATGTGTGTCTGTCTGTCCTTCCGTCTGTCTGGCTGTGTGTGTGTCCCCCTATCAACTCCTAAACAGCTGAAGCAATCGAAACAAAATTTGGTAGGAGTAAGGACCTATACCTGAATATCTCACGGCCATATTTGAAAATGATGTCAGTGCTGCCAACTGATGAAAAATCGCAATTGAAATTTTAGCTCCATGTTGGATATCTTGGAAGGTATGAATGGGAGCTATTTCAAAACTGGCACACGTATAGATAAAAATATTGCAGTTTAATTTCCAGGAGGCCATACATGGCAGTGTTACCGAAATGATTATAAGCCTGCTGACAGGTCCAAATTTTAATGCATATAACTTCTACACTATCGATTGGATTTCAACGAAATTTCGTATGTCCTATGTGTACATAAACAGATATGACTGAGCGTATTCTTAAGAGCATCCAGCGCTGCCAACTGTTAATAAATGCTCTCAATTTTTTAAATCCAAATACCCATATATCAGAAAGAACCGACAGTAGTAGCTACGCTGGCTAAAGCTCAGCATTAGGCCGTGGGGCCAAGCTCTCTGCTGACTTGGTAGACGCGTGGGTTCGAGCCCCACCGTCGGCCGTCCTTGAAATGGTTTTCCGTGGTTTCCCATTTTCAACACCAGGCAAATGCTGGGACGGTACCTTCTGACAGGCCACGGCCGCTTCCTTCCACTTCCTTGCCCAGTTTCACTCACCATCATTCATTTCATCTCTCATTAACTCCTCTCATGATGTTGGCGTCAGAAAGGGCATCCGGCCGTAAAAACCATCGCCACAAAGACTTCATCGCATCTCATCCCCGACCCCGTTGGAAAACGGGAATAATAAGGGGTAGACATACATACACACCCATATATCAGAAAGTATGCAAGCCGACAGCTTTAAACTATGCACACGTATAGTATCTGACATTCTATATTAATTTGGAGTAACTTATATACGTCAGTACTACCAACATGATTCTAAGCCTGCTGAGAGGTCCAACTTTAAATACATGTAACTTCTATACTATCATTTGGATTTCAACCAAATTTCGTGTGTGCTATATGTACCATTACAGATATGACTATGTCGATTCTTAAGAGTAACCAGGGCTGCCAACTGTTAATAAATACTGTCTCTATTTTTGTTACCCTAATATCAATATATCAGAAAGTATGCTAGCCAATAACTCTAAATGTTGCACACGTATAGTACCAGGCATTCTAGATTAATTTGGAGTAACTAATATAGACCTACAGTGCTGCCAACATGATTCTAAGCCTGCTGATAGGTCCAATTTTAAAATGCATGTAACTTCTATACTAACTAATGGATTTCATTCAAAACTGACACAACAATAAATCATATTATTTCAGATTATTTCTGACCAATACATGTATGTCATTGTCGCCAACATGATTTTACGCGCGATGTTAGATCCAATGTTTAACTGCATGTAACGTCTATGCTATCCATTGGACTTAACCAAATTTTGCATTCTGTATCTTAAGAGATGGAACTAAGAATATATTCAGTCATCAAGGCTGCCAACTATAGTTCTCTACTTGGCTACATTATGCCAGGTATACAGTATTTCGAACTAATTAGAAATTTCGATATTACCAGCTTAATTTCGTCTTTATTCTAGATAGATCCATATAGATTAATCATTGACATGAATCTAAAATTTTAAGAAAAGTAGGCTCTTTAGTTCGTCACGGAACTTATTGATGTTTTTAGTTTTGATTTTTTTAAATTTATCCAACACATACGTGAAGTACACACGTACCTATACAATATTGATTTTTAGAAATACTAGCACTTCGTCACGAAAATTCTCCAAAATTTGGCTTAAAGGTTCAACTATCGGCATCTTTGAAGTCATAAACTGTCCTTATAACAGGTGTTTGATATAGACATGTGGTGCTGGCGACGACTACTAAAGATACCTTGGACTGATAAAGTCATGAATGAGAATGTTCTCAAAAGAGAGAAGGGGACACGTACCTTGGTTGAAACCTTAAACAGAAGAAGGAATAATTTTGTTGGCTATTTGATTCGTCATTTTGACTGGTGCACCACACTCTTCGAAGGGAAGCTCGAAGGAAAGAGGAGTCGAGGAAAACCAAGGCCTCAATTTATAGACTGCATTAAAGGCAAGCACACTTATTGCCATTTGATACTCCAGGCCAGAGAAAGAAGACGTTGAGAAGAAGAAGAAGATCCCATAAACGGTAATTTTAAAAATATATTTAAAGGTTAATCACAAAATCAACAAGAAGTTCCGTGAAGAACTATACAGCCTACTTTTCATGCCAATAATTATTCTACAGTATATGAACCTATCTATAATAATGACGAAATTAAGTTGGTAATATCGAAATATCTAATTAGTTCAAAATATACCTGGTATAATGTAGCCTAATAGAGCACTACAGTTGGCAGCCCTGGTGACTGAATATATTCTTAGTTCCACATCTTAAAGTATAGAATACAAAATTTGGTTGAAGTCCAATGGACGTTACATGCAGTTAGACATTGGATCTATCAGCACGCGTAAAAGCATGTTGCCAACAATACCATGCGTGTGCTGGTCAGAAATAATCTGAATTATTATGATATCTTGTTGTGCCAATTTTGGATGAAATCCATTTGTTAGTATAGAAGTTACATGTATTTTAAAATTGGACATATCAGCAGGCATAGAATCATGTTGGCAGCACCGCCTTGTATTAATTACTCCAAATTAATCTAGAATGTCAGGTGCTATACGTGTGCAAAGTATAGAGCTGTTGGCTTGCATACTTTCTGATATATTGATATTAGGGTAAAAAGAATATAGACAGCATTTATTAACAGTTGGCAGCCCTGATTGCTCTTAACAATACTTATAGTCATATCTGTTATGGTACACATTGCACATACGAAATTTGGTTGAAATCCAACTGATAGTATAGAAGTTACATGTATTTAAAAATTGGTACTATCAGCAGGCTTATAATCATGTTGGTAGAACTGACGTATATAAGTTACTCCAAATTAATCTAAAATGTCGGAATATACGTGTGCATAGTTTAAAGCTGTTGGCTTGCATACTTTCTGATATATTGGTATTTGGATAAAAAAATAGAGAGAGCAATTATTAACAGTTGGCAGCCCTGGTGGCTCTTAAGAATACGCTCAGTCATATCTGTTTATATACAGATATTACATACAAAATTTGGTTGAAATCCAGTTGATAGTGTAGAAGTTATATGCATTTAAACATTGGACCTATCAGAAGGCTTAAAATTATTTTGGCAACACTGTCATGGTTGGCCTCATGGAAATTACACTGAAATAGTATTTTCTACATGTGTGCCAATTTTGGAATAGCTCCCATGCATACTTTGCAAGATATCGAACATGGAGCTCAAATTTCTAGTGCGTTTTTCAGCAGTTGGTAGCACTGACATCATTTTCAAATATGGACGTGAGCTATTCCGGTGCACATCTTTACTCATACTAAATTTGGTTTTGATTGCTGCAGCCGTTTAGGAGTTGATAGGGGGGGACAGACACACAGCCAGACAGACAGACAAACAGAAGGACAGACAGACAGACACACATTTTCCCGGATCGATCTCATAAGACTACTTTTTCCTCATTTTTGCAAAATGTGAAAAGTAGGCTAAAAATGTGTAAGGCAAGGCTGCAATTTATCACCCATACTTTTCAATATATACATTGAACAAGCAATGAAGGAAACTGGAGAAAAAATCAAAGTAGGAGTCAAGATCCAAGGAGAAATAATTTCAACTCTGAAATTTGCTGACAACATCGTCATCTTAGCCGACACACCAGAGGGTTTGAATGAGTTTTTAAATGGTATGGGTTCTGTCCTGAGGAAGGAATTCACGATGAAAATTAATATAAAACAAAATTATTGGAGACTCTTGTTACTTAGGAAGCAAAATAACCAGTGATGGACAAGGCATAGAGGATGGAAAAAGTAGATTAGCACAGACAAGGAAAGCATTTCTACAGTAAAGGAATCTTTTGACATTGAATAAAGATTTACGTATTAGGAAGTCATTTTTGAAAGCCTTTGTCTGGAGCGTGGCGCTCTATGGAAGTGAAACTTGGACTATTGGTGCAGCAGAAAAGAGGAGAATTGAAGCATTTGAAATGTGGTGTTACAGGAGAATGATGAAGATCAGATGGGTAGATAGGGTTACAAACGAAGAGGTATTAAGACGAGTGGGAGAGGAGAGATGTTTCTAGCGACTGCTAATGAGAAAAGATATAGGTTGGTAGGACACATACTAAGACACCCAGAAAGCTTAGTTATGGAAAGAAGGGTCGAGGACAAGAACTGTAGGGGTAGACGAAGGTTAGAATATGTTAAACAGATTGCCTCGGATGTAGAGTGTGGTAGCTATGTAGAGATGAAACGATTAGCTCAGGACAGGGAAGCACGGAGAGCTGCAGAAAAACCAGTTAACAGACAGATGAGTCAAACAATAATAATAATCGACCAATAATGATAATTACCCCTGGCACTACAGCCCGTGAAGGGCCTAGGCCTACCTTGCGACCGCTGCCCAGCCATTTGGCCTGCAGATATTGGGGTGACGCGTGATCAGCGCATCGGGTCCCCTCGGCCGTTAATCTTGATTTTCATGATTGGGGTGCTGCCTCACTGCCAGACAGCTACTCAATTGTCCTCACGAGGCTGAGTGCACCCCGTTCCAGCCCTCACGTCAGTTTCTAAAATCCCTGACGGTGCCGGGAATCGAACCCGGGGCCTAGGGGTGAGAGGCAGGCGCGCTGCCCCAACACCACGGGGCCGGCAGTCAAACATAAATACAATCACAAAATAAAATTATTATGAGTAATTTCTAACAATAAGCTGGGTTTGAGATCCGATGAAGAACTATACACTAGGATGGAACCAATAAACATGAACCCTACACACATGTAGAAAAGATCACAGGCACCATTCGTAGGAGGAGAATTGTTTTGTGTGGCTACAATGGTGGTATGAGTTCTATAAGGCCAGATATGTGTTCCACTCAACCCGAAAGTCCAGGAACAGCACAGTTTCCATGAAAAGACAAATCTAATTACTGGCAAAACATGAACTATCTCACGACCGATAAAATGCCCTTATAGTAATATATAGCCTAGATGTCCCTACTGAATGCATAGGCCTAGAAGATGAACCCTTGTTGCCATGGTAACCACCATATACCCGTGTATATTTTAGCCTATTTTCAATTTATGGAAAAAAATAGGCTTATGAGATCTGCTTTTGCGTGTGTGTGTGTGTCTGTGTGTGTCCTCCTCTAATAACGTCTAAACGGCTGGAGAGATTTTAATGAAACTCGGTAACGTTATAGCACTATTCCGGCCGACCATAGCCGTGCCCTATACATTTTATTACATCTCACCAATCCAACATGGCGGCTGTGCGAAATATTTCACCAGCATTCAGTATCTCCGAAACTATTACAGATATCACCCAGCATTTTTGTACGCTAGTAGGTAATATAAGCCGAAGCTGGCACAGGGGCTAATGGGCAAGATGGCCGCCGCGCGCAACCAGCCCTATGTTATTCTTATGGAGAGGTCATTCAGAGCTGGCACAGGGGCTAATGGGCAAAATGGCTGCCACGCTGTCACAGGGGGAGTTCGACCGTGTAGTCGTTAAATGGAATATTTATTGTTTTTATTATTATTATTATTAATTTTATTAGGTAATTATTGATTGATAGCTTGCCACGGTGGGTGAGTGGTTATTGTGTCGGACTACCAACCCCAAGCTTGCAGGTTCGCTCTTGGTCGTGGTAAGTGATTTTTGAAAATTGGCAAAAATTAAGACACGCATGTCATACGATGTAGGCATGTAAATGAACCCAGGGAGAGGTCGGCTATGTAGTTGCTAAATGGAATATTTATTATTATTATTATTATTATTAGGTAATTATTGATTGAGTATGTACAATCAAGACCCAGCCTTATATTGCCCCACTTTATGGTGTAGTGGCCAGTATTTTTAGCTGTTACTGTGGAGGCTCGGGTTCGAGCCCTGGCTCTGTCAAGAAATGTAATTCTAGGCTGAGGGTTGGAATGGGGTACACTCAACCTTGTGAGGCAAAACTGACAGGAGCTGGCTTTTTGATTTATACCGCAGCCAATCTGCCTAACCCAACTTCACCTAACCTAACCTAACCTAACCAAATCCCACTTTACCCAACCTAACCTAACCTAACTTCAAAGTCAGAATGTACAATACATTTATTGTTTTTTATACCCTCATAAATTAGATATAGAGAATGTCCACCACGATTTAGATCCTCGAGCACACTTTCTGACCTATCATTAAAACGTGCAGAAAGGAATGTATGAAAATGTTCACTAACACATACAGTAGTACACGTTCACTATACATTGCATCCACTTTTTGAATGTTAATGAAACGGAAAAAAGTATGCATTGGTAATTCAGTGAGCTTTTTTCTCTCTCTAATCAACAGTTCTGCCCCCCCCCCCCCATAGCATTGAGAATATTTATTGTAGTAGCCTATAAAGAAACAAAAAAAATCATATCTATTACAGTTTAGCTATAAGTGACCAGAACCACTATAACATTTTATTCTAATAAGGAGATTTCCATAATGATAAGAAAAAAATGCTTACCATAATGATGGATTGTGTAAGTAAACGTCTTTTGCTGCTTGACGCCACTAGTAAACTGATAGTCATACAACAGACAAGTGAGTTCATGTTTAGCTGACGTAATTGTATGTTCCCACGCACTTCCTGTGTATTGCACGCGCCGTAGTGGCTAAATTTGAAACTAGATGAGATGGTTTGCTGATGTAATCGTATGTTCACCTGCACGCACACGCAGGCCCCTGTGAATGGGTCCCTGTGGACGAGTCCCTGTGGACGGGACCCTGTGGACGGGTCATTGTTGACGGGTCCTTGTTGACGAGCCCCCTGTGGACGGGTCCTTGTTGACGGGTCCTTTTTGACTAATCCCTTTAGACCGGTTCTTTTTGACTGGGTCATGACCCCTAATGCTATAATGAAATTAAAACGTTGTTCCACATGATACGTAAGCAAAGAGCCGATCGCTACTATGAATTAACATTTATGTTTTTGTTTTGTTTTACGCATGTGCACTTGGGGTTTTTGTAAGAGGGCGGGCTTTTTCAATACAGATTTATAAATGAATTATTTATTTTAAATTACCAAAAGATCCAAAACTAATAGGTAATTAGCTTTTTAACATTTCATGAACCAATAAGGCTATGGGACTTGTATTAGAGGTCGTTGGACTTGAGGTGACATTTTGTTTTTGAATCTATTATTATTTTTGTTAAAAGGGTCTAACTACACTTTTGTTAATATCTCTCTAACTAATAATCAGAGAGGGTCAAGTGAGGTGTCATGGGACTCAGGATGGTCAATCCTTTTCCATGACCAACGAATTTACCCAAAAGATTCAAAACAGCAAGGTCATTGACCTAAGATTTTATAAACTAATAATTGAATATTAACATGTGAGGTGTCATAGGACTTAGAATGGTCAACCCTTTCCCATGGCCAATGCATTTACCAAAAGTACCCAATACATCAAGGTCATTGACCTGAGATTTTATAAACTAATAATCGGGTACGAACATGTGAGATGTTTACCATGTGTGATGAAACATAGCTAGGTAGAGAAAGAATTAGTGTAGGCTACATGTATTGTGACTGACAAGTCTTTTACCATTGAAACTTGTTTTCAGATCAAACTGTAGTATAGAGAGAGTATAGGTTGCAGGTATGGGTTAATAAATGAGAAACGGTGTACGCAAACTGTGATTTATCAAGAATTAAGAGTAGACTATCTTTATTGGATTGGTTAAAGAGGATAGCTAAAACACAAAAATGCTCAGTGGTTACCGAGACAAAATGATCGCTACACACAACAAGCTTTAAATACTTGAGGCTAATAATCAATACACACACACACTCGCTTGTTCTAAACTAAACTGTGTTGCTGTCAGTGCTCAGACAGTAGGCTGATGACGAAATGCATTGCTAACAGAAATATAATCATTTCCGGTTGTCTAATGTTACCAGCTATCCATTTATTTATTTTTCGTGTGGCAGTGGTAAGCACTTTTAGCTCTTGTATTGGTAGTCAACTCGATTTCCAGGTCTGAGGCCTAGAACGAGTTGAACTAAGAAACAAGGGCATGGTGGTGCAGTGGTTAAGCTGTTAGCCTTTTCACCAGAGGGTTCGATTTCAGGTTAATATGCATGTCATAAACATATTAAACAAAACAAAAACAGAGATAAGGTTTAAAACTGATTACATTTGTGACTTTTCAAATTATTACTTGGATTACAAATACAAAAGGTGAACTGGGTTTGATATACAGTTAATGCTGTCTATCACACACTCGACTGTAAGAAAGCCAAAAGAGCAAAAGGCTTAGGTAGAGCAGTGGTAAAATTGCTATATGTAAAGAACTACCTGGCAAAGCTATATCGCATAAACAGTGCAGGATACAATCCAGCAATCAAATTTGTATCTTGTGGAACAGAGAAATGCACTTACGTGAGAAAATGCAAGTTCATGTGTAATATGACCTAACACACAAGTGTTCACCTGTGCACGTGCACAATAAGAGCTAACAAGTCACATTCTGTTTAGTTCGTACGTAACGTTAGGTTAGGGCTAATGCACACACCCTAGTACACGAGGCACATGCCATTTGAGAGCAGGTCAAGGGATCTAACTTGGTGGATGGATGTGTTCTAACGAGTCATTTGTAGTTGAAAGAGAATAATACTTGTTCTTAAGATGTTAAAACTGAGGAGATGGTATGTACAGTAAGACGTCTTGTTATTTCCTGTGTAATATTACAGACATGGCAGAGAGCGCGCAGATCTGTTGCTATGACTACGCTGCAGTTATTTGAAACCGCAAGTGTTCATTAAGACAATGGATGATGATCATGCAAAGTTAGCAGTTATTGGATATTACACAGGTGTTCCTTCCGGTGTCATGTTGCTGACATACCAGAGAGCGCACACTGCTATTGCTATAACTGACGCTGCAGTAATTTGATACCCCATGTGTTGATTAAGACAATGGGTGATGATCATGCAAAGTCAGCAGTCATTGGATACCACACATCAACATTGACTAAATCATAAACGTGTTGTCATAACCAGCAGAAACCTCATTTAAAGATTTTAGATTTTACATTTTAAATTTAAGATTTTTTTTATTTTTAGATTTTACTTTTTTACATTTTCCTAAAAGAGTAAACAACAAGGTCACATACCTAACCTCATTAAACCTAACTTTACCAAACCTAACTTAAGCTAATCCAAAGGCTAATGCACATACCCAAAGCATATAAGGTACATGCAACTATCCTTATGCTAGTCTTACAGGTTACTGTACAACATGATCACTACCCAAAAGGATTTTTTTTCATTTTGTTGTTTATACATATGTCAATTTTCCAATTTCCCATTTTCAGTTTTTTAACGTCAGTTTTTAGTTTTTTCAATTTCATAATATGGAAAACATGGATTTTTGCATTTTGTTGTTTACACATTTATTAATTTCACAATTTCCCATTTTCAGTTCTTAAAATGTCAGTTTAAAGTTTTTCAATTTCATGATATAGAAACATGGATTTTCCAATTTGTTGTTTTCACATTTGTCAATTTACCAAATTCACATTTACAGTTTTTAAAATTTCAGTTTAGTGTTTTTTGTTCTATTGGTTAATATTGAAACATGGAATTTTTACAATTTGTGTTTTACATGTCATGCAATTATTCTGATGCTAGTCTTATAGGTTACTGTTCAACATGAATACTACCCCCCCAACACTGGATATTAATTTTAATTTTTGTTGTTTACACATATGCCAATTTTACAATTTACCATTTTCAGTTTTTTTAATGTCAGTTTTTAGTTTTTTCAATTTGATAATATGGAAAACATGGATTTTGCATTTTGTTGTTTACACATTTATTAATTTCACAATTTCCCATTTTCAGTTCTTAAAATGTCAGTTTAAAGTTTTTCAATTTCATGATATTGAAACATGGATTTTCCAATTTGTTGTTTTCACATTTGTCAATTTACTAAATTCACATTTACAGTTTTTTTTAAATTTCAGTTTAATGTTTTTGTTCTATTTGTTAATATGGAAACATGGATTTTTTTACAATTTGTGTTTTTTACATGTCATGCAATTATTCTTATGCTAGTCTTATAGGTTACTGTACAACATGATTACTACCCCACTGGATTTTTTTCTTTTTGTTGTTTACACATATGCCAATTTTCCAATTCCCCATTTTCAGTTTTTTTTTAATATCAGTTTTAAGTTTTTCAATTTCATAATATGGAAATATGGATTTTGCATTTTGTTGTTTACACATTTATTAATTTCACAATTTCCCATTTACAGTTCTTAAAATGTCAGTTTAAAGTTTTTCAATTTCATGATATAGAAACATGGATTTTCCAATTTGTTGTTTTCACATTTATTAATTTACTAAATTCCCATTTACAGTTTTTAAAATTTCTGTTTAATGTTGATGTTTTTTTCTATTTGTCAATATGGAATATGGATTTTTCCAGTTTGTGTTTTACATGTTCATTTTGCATTAGGAGTGGAGAGAGGTGGGTAGTAATTAAAATGTGCAAGCAGTGTCCATAGTTGACAGGTCATTGTTGACGAGTCCTTTTCATACAACAGAAAAGTGAGTTCATGTTTCGCATGCATTACCAAAAATGTAATACCATGCAAGTGTTTAACATTTTACAACTAACCTGTTAGTATGATTTGCACACTACAAAGGTTATATCTGTTCTGGTAATAGAATTATTTAACGTTGGCTTTTATATTTAATATGTACAGTTTAAAGTGATAGAAAAGTGGTAGAAATGTGGTAGCAAAGTGGTAGACAAGTGGTAGACAATTGGTAACAAAGTGGTAGAAAAGTGGTAGCAAAGTGGTAGAAAAGTGGGTGCATAGTGGGTGCAAAATGGGTGCAAAGTGGGTGCAAAAGTGGGTGCAAAAGTGGGTGCAAAAGTGAGTGCAAAAGTGGGTGCTAAAGTGGGGTGTAAAAGTGGTACCCTATTTGTAACGGCTTATTTAACAAGTTATTTTGTGGTACTCTATTTGTAATGGCTTGTTTGGCAAGTTATTTTTATCAAATGTATTTAGAGGATATCTCTCTTGTTCTTGGAAAGTATCTCAGCCCTTTTTATGATAGCATAATGCTTACCGCCATGTTTGTAAGCAACAACAACACACTAAAGTTCCAAGAATCCAAACAACTCTAAGGTTCATGATTGTCTCTCAACTCCATTCCACGCCTAGTCAAAAATATTATACATTTCGAATTTTTCAAAAAAAGGTAAATTGGGACAGTATGCTATATGTTTAAACTAAAAATCATATAAAATCATATGCTAACTCCAACACCTACGTCTATCCCACTCTCAGTCAAAAAAAATATTTTCTTTAAATTTTTCATAAATTTTTTGGAAAGTAGGCTATAGTTTGAAAACTAATCATCATAAAAAGTCATATATAGACTCAAACCAATGGCTTTTACGTCCTTAATCGTTAGAACATAACATGGAATTTTTGACATTTTTCTAAAAAATGTTCATTTTTGAGGGGTTCTACAGCCACCTCCACCTCCCCACCTCCAAGATGGCGGCCGTAGCTTAACTTAACCTAGCCTAACCTAACAAGATGGCGGCCGTAGCTTAACTTAACCTAGCCTACCCTAACAAGGTGGCGGCTGTAGCTTAACTTAACCTAGCCTAACCTAACCTAACCTACGAGGTGTGATCAAAAAGTTCCAAAAATGTGGCTGCAACTTAACCAAACCTAGCCTAGCCTAACCTAACCTAACCTACAAGGTGTGATCAAAAAGTTCCAAAATGGCGGCCGTAGCTTCACTTAACCTAACCTAACTTAACCTAAACCTACGAGGTGTGATCAAAAATTTTTCAAAATAGTGGTCATAGCTTAACTGAACCTTGCCTAACCTAACCTAACCTAAACCTACGAAGTGTGGTCATAAAGTTCCAAGATGGAGGTAGTAGCTTAACTCAACCTAACCTAACCCTACGAGGTGTGATCAAAAAGTTTCAAAATGGTGGCCGTAGCTTTACTTAATCTAACCTAACCTAACTTAACCTAAACCTACGAGGTGCGATCAAAAAATTTTCGAAATCGTGGTGATAGCTTAACTTAACCTTTGAGTCATTTTTTTTAACGGGCCCCGGAGGACGGGTCCTTGTTGACGGGTCCCTGTGGGCGGGTCCTTTGGACTGATCCCTATGGACTGGCCCTTGCATTTTATCCAAATTATGTCAAAGGGGACCCGCCACAGGGACCCGTCAACAAGGACCCGTCCTCCGGGGCCCGTTAAAAAAAATGACTCAAAGGTTAAGTTAAGCTATGACCACTATTTCGAAAATGTTTTGATCGCAACTCGTAGGTTTAGGTTAAGTTAGGTTAGGTTAGATTAAGTAAAGCTACGGCCACCATTTTTAAACATTTTTGATCACACCTCGTAGGGTTAGGTTAGGTTGAGTGAAGCTACGACCTCCATCTTGGAACTTTATGACCACACTTCGTAGGTTTAGGTTAGGTTAGGTTAGGCAAGGTTCAGTTAAGCTATGACCACTATTTTGAAAAATTTTTGATCACACCTCGTAGGTTTAGGTTAAGTTAGGTTAGGTTAAGTGAAGCTACGGCCGCCATTTTGGAACTTTTTGATCACACTTTGTAGGTTAGGTTAGGTTAGGCTAGGCTAGGTTTGGTTAAGTCGCAGCCACATTTTTGGAACTTTTTGATCACACCTCGTAGGTTAGGTTAGGTTAGGCTAGGTTAAGTTAAGCTACAGCTGCCATCTTGTTAGGTTAGGCTAGGTTAAGTTAAGCTACGGCCGCCATCTTGTTAGGTTAGGCTAGGTTAAGTTAAGCTACGGCCGCCATCTTGGAGGTGGGGAGGTGGAGGTGGCTGTAGAACCCCTCAAAAATGAACATTTTTGGGAAAAATGTCAAAAATTCCATGTTATGTTCTAACGATTAAGGACATAAAAGCCATTGGTTTGAGTCTATATATGACTTTTTATGATGATTAGTTTTCAAACTATAGCCTACTTTCCAAAAATTTTATGAAAAATTTAAAGAAAATAATTTTTTTGGACTGAGAGTGGGATAGACGTAGGTGTTGGAGTTAGCATATGATTTTGTATGATTTTTAGTTTAAACATATAGCATACTGTCCCAATTTACCTTTTTTTGAAAAATTCGAAATGTATAATATTTTTGACTAGGCGTGGAATGGAGTTGAGAGATAATCATGAACCTTAGAGTAGTTTGGATTCTTGGAACTTTAGTGTGTTGTTGTTGCTTACAAACATGGCGGTAAGCATTATGCTATCATAAAAAGGGCTGAGATACTTTCCAAAAACAAGAGGGATATCCTCTAAATACATTTGATAAAAAATAACTTGTCAAACAAGCCATTACAAATAGAGTACCACAAAATAACTTGTTAAATAAGCCGTTACAAATAGGGTACCACTTTTACACCCCACTTTAGCACCCCTTTTTGCACCCACTTTTGCACCCACTTTGCACCCATTTTGCACCCACTTTGCACCCACTTTGCACCAACTTTTCTACCACTTTGCTACCACTTTTCTACCACTTTGTTACCAATTGTCTACCACTTGTCTACCACTTTGCTACCACATTTCTACCACTTTTCTATCACTTTAAACTGTACATATTAAATATAAAAGCCAACGTTAAATAATTCTATTACCAGAACAGATATAACCTTTGTAGTTTGCAAATCATACTAACAGGTTAGTTGTAAAATGTTAAACACTTGCATGGTATTACATTTTAGGTAATGCATGCGAAACATGAACTCACTTTTCTGTTGTATGAAAAGGACTCGTCAACAATGACCTGTCAACAATGGACACTGCTTGCACATTTTAATTACTACCCACCTCTCTCCACTCCTAATGCAAAATGAATATGTAAAACACAAACTGGAAAAATCCATATTCCATATTGACAAATAGAAAAAACAACAACATTAAACAGAAATTTTAAAAACTGTAAATGGGAATTTAGTAAATTAATAAATGTGAAAACAACAAATTGGAAAATCCATGTTTCTATATCATGAAATTGAAAAACTTTAAACTGACATTTTAAGAACTGTAAATGGGAAATTGTGAAATTAACAAATGTGTAAACAACAAAATGCAAAATCCATATTTCCATATTATGAAATTGAAAAACTTAAAACAGATATTTAAAAAAAACTGAAAATGGGGAATTGGAAAATTGGCATATGTGTAAACAACAAAAAGAAAAAAAATCCAGTGGGGTAGTAATCATGTTGTACAGTAACCTATAAGACTAGCATAAGAATAATTGCATGACATGTAAAAAACACAAATTGTAAAAAAAATCCATGTTTCCATATTAACAAATAGAACAAAAACATTAAACTGAAATTTAAAAAAAACTGTAAATGTGAATTTAGTAAATTGACAAATGTGAAAACAACAAATTGGAAAATCCATGTTTCAATATCATGAAATTGAAAAACTTTAAACTGACATTTTAAGAACTGAAAATGGGAAATTGTGAAATTAATAAGTGTGTAAACAACAAAATGCAAAATCCATGTTTTCCATATTATCAAATTGAAAAAACTAAAAACTGACATTAAAAAAACTGAAAATGGTAAATTGGAAAATTGGCATATGTGTAAACAACAAAAATTTTAAAAAATATCCAGTGTTGTGGAGGGCAGTAATCATGTTGAACAGTAACCTATAAGACTAGCATCAGAATAATTGCATGACATGTAAAACACAAATTGTAAAAAATCCATGTTTCAATATTAACAAATAGAACAAAAAACACTAAACTGAAATTTTAAAAACTGTAAATGTGAATTTGGTAAATTGACAAATGTGAAAACAACAAATTGGAAAATCCATGTTTCTATATCATGAAATTGAAAAACTTTAAACTGACATTTTAAGAACTGAAAATGGGAAATTGTGAAATTAATAAATGTGTAAACAACAAAATGCAAAAATCCATGTTTTCCATATTATGAAATTGAAAAAACTAAAAACTGACATTAAAAAACTGAAAATGGGAAATTGGAAAATTGACATATGTATAAACAACAAAATGAAAAAAAAATCCTTTTGGGTAGTGATCATGTTGTACAGTAACCTGTAAGACTAGCATAAGGATAGTTGCATGTACCTTATATGCTTTGGGTATGTGCATTAGCCTTTGGATTAGCTTAAATTAGGTTTGGTAAAGTTAGGTTTAATGAGGTTAGGTATGCGACCTTGTTGTTTACTCTTTTAGGAAAATGTAAAAAAGTAAAATCTAAAAATAAAAAAAATCTTAAATTTAAAATGTTAAATCTAAAATCTTTAAATGAGGTTTCTGCTGGTTATGACAACACGTTTATGATTTAGTCAATGTTGATGTGTGGTATCCAATGACTGCTGACTTTGCATGATCATCACCCATTGTCTTAATCAACACATGGGGTTTCAAATTACTGCAGCGTCAGTCATAGCAACAGCAGTGTGCGCTCTCTGGTATGTCAGCAACATGACACCGGAAGGAACACCTGTGTAATATCCAATAACTGCTAACTTTGCATGATCATCATCCATTGTCTTAATGAACACTTGCGGTTTCAAATTACTGCAGCGTAGTCATAGCAACAGATCTGCGCACTCTCTGCCATGTCTGTAATATTACACAGCAAATAACAAGACGTCTTACTGTATATACCATCTCCTCAGTTTTAACATCTTAAGAACAAGTATTATTCTCTTTCAACTACAAATGACTCGTTAGAACACATCCATCCACCAAGTTAGATCCCTTGACCTGCTCTCAAATGGCATGTGCCTCGTGTACTAGGGTGTGTGCATTAGCCCTAACCTAACGTTACGTACGAACTAAACAGAATGTGACTTGTTAGCTCTTATTGTGCACGTGCACAGGTGAACACTTGTGTGTTGGGTCATATTACACATGAACTTGCATTTTCCCACGTAAGTGCATTTCTCTGTTCCACAACATACAAATTTGATTGCTGGATTGTATCCTGCACTGTTTATGCGATATAGCTTTGCCAGGTAGTTCTCTACATATAGCAATTTTACCACTGCTCTACCTAAGCCTTTTGCTCTTTTGGCTTTCTTACAGTCGAGTGTGTGATAGACAGCATTAACTGTATATCAAACCCAGTTCACCTTTTGTATTTGTAATCCAAGTAATAATTTGAAAAGTCACAAATGTAATCAGTTTTAAACCTTATCTCTGTTTTTGTTTTGTTTAATATGTTTATGACATGCATATTAACCTGAAATCGAACCCTCTGGTGAAAAGGCTAACAGCTTAACCACTGCACCACCATGCCCTTGTTTCTTAGTTCAACTTGTTCTAGGCCTCAGACCTGGAAATCGAGTTAAGACTACCAATACAAGAGCTAAAAGTGCTTACCACTGCCACACAAAAAATAAATAAATGGATAGCTGGTAACATTAGACAACCGGAAATGATTATATTTCTGTTAGCAATGCATTTCGTCATCAGCCTACTGTCTGAGCACTGACAGCAACACAGTTTAGTTTAGAACAAGCGAGTGTGTGTGTGTGTATTGATTATTAGCCTCAAGTATTTAAAGCTTGTTGTGTGTAGCGATCATTTTGTCTCGGTAACCACTGAGCATTTTTGTGTTTTAGCTATCCTCTTTAACCAATCCAATAAAGATAGTCTACTCTTAATTCTTGATAAATCACAGTTTGCGTACACCGTTTCTCATTTATTAACCCATACCTGCAACCTATACTCTCTCTATACTACAGTTTGATCTGAAAACAAGTTTCAATGGTAAAAGACTTGTCAGTCACAATACATGTAGCCTACACTAATTCTTTCTCTACCTAGCTATGTTTCATCACACATGGTAAACATCTCACATGTTCGTACCCGATTATTAGTTTATAAAATCTCAGGTCAATGACCTTGATGTATTGGGTACTTTTGGTAAATGCATTGGCCATGGGAAAGGGTTGACCATTCTAAGTCCTATGACACCTCACATGTTAATATTCAATTATTAGTTTATAAAATCTTAGGTCAATGACCTTGCTGTTTTGAATCTTTTGGGTAAATTCGTTGGTCATGGAAAAGGATTGACCATCCTGAGTCCCATGACACCTCACTTGACCCTCTCTGATTATTAGTTAGCGAGATATTAACAAAAGTGTAGTTAGACCCTTTTAACAAAAATAATAATAGATTCAAAAACAAAATGTCACCTCAAGTCCAACGACCTCTAATACAAGTCCCATAGCCTTATTGGTTCATGAAATGTTAAAAAGCTTATTACCTATTAGTTTTGGATCTTTTGGTAATTTAAAATAAATAACTCATTTACAAATCTGTATTCAAAAAGCCCGCCCTCTTACAAAAACCCCAAGTGCACATGCGTAAAACAAAACAAAAACATAAATGTTAATTCATAGTAGCGATCGGCTCTTTGCTTGCGTATCATGTGGAACAACGTTTTAATTTCATTATAGCATTAGGGGTCATGACCCAGTCAAAAGGAACCGGTCTAAAGGGATTACTCAAAAAGGACCCGTCAACAAGGACCCGTCCACAGGGGGCTCGTCAACAAGGACCCGTCAACAAGGACCCGTCAACAATGACCCGTCCACAGGGTCCCGTCCACAGGGACTCGTCCACAGGGACCCATTCACAGGGGCCTGCGTGTGCGTGCAGGTGAACATACGATTACATCAGCAAACCATCTCATCTAGTTTCAAATTTAGCCACTACGGCGCGTGCAATACACAGGAAGTGCGTGGGAACATACGATTTCGTCAGCTAAACATGAACTCACTTGTCTGTTGTATGACTATCAGTTTACTAGTGGCGTCAAGCAGCAAAAGACGTTTACTTACACAATCCATCATTATGGTAAGCATTTTTTTCTTATCATTATGGAAATCTCCTTATTAGAATAAAATGTTATAGTGGTTCTGGTCACTTATAGCTAAACTGTAATAGATATGATTTTTTTTGTTTCTTTATAGGCTACTACAATAAATATTCTCAATGCTATGGGGGGGGGGGGCAGAACTGTTGATTAGAGAGAGAAAAAAAGCTCACTGAATTACCAATGCATACTCTTTTCCGTATCATTAACATTCAAAAAGTGGATACAATGTATAGTGAACGTGTACTACTGTATGTGTTAGTGAACATTTTCATACATTCCTTTCTACACGTTTTAATGATAGGTCAGAAAGTGTGCTCGAGGATCTAAATCGTGGTGGACATTCTCTATATCTAATTTATGAGGGTATAAAAAACAATAAATGTATTGTACATTCTGACTTTGAAGTTAGGTTAGGTTAGGTTGGGTAAAGTGGGATTTGGTTAGGTTAGGTTAGGTTAGGTGAAGTTGGGTTAGGCAGATTGGCTGCGGTATAAATCAAAAAGCCAGCTCCTGTCAGTTTTGCCTCACAAGGTTGAGTGTATCCCATTCCAACCCTCAGCCTAGAATTACATTTCTTGACAGAGCCAGGGCTCGAACCCGAGCCTCCACAGTAACAGCTAAAAATACTGGCCACTACACCATAAAGTGGGGCAATATAAGGCTGGGTCTTGATTGTACATACTCAATCAATAATTACCTAATAATAATAATAATAATAAATATTCCATTTAGCAACTACATAGCCGACCTCTCCCTGGGTTCATTTACATGCCTACATCGTATGACATGCGTGTCTTAATTTTTGCCAATTTTCAAAAATCACTTACCACGACCAAGAGCGAACCTGCAAGCTTGGGGTTGGTAGTCCGACACAATAACCACTCACCCACCGTGGCAAGCTATCAATCAATAATTACCTAATAAAATTAATAATAATAATAATAATAAAAACAATAAATATTCCATTTAACGACTACACGGTCGAACTCCCCCTGTGACAGCGTGGCAGCCATTTTGCCCATTAGCCCCTGTGCCAGCTCTGAATGACCTCTCCATAAGAATAACATAGGGCTGGTTGCGCGCGGCGGCCATCTTGCCCATTAGCCCCTGTGCCAGCTTCGGCTTATATTACCTACTTACGCTGATAAGGAGCACTACCAGAGGTTCACCTATGAGACTTTAAAAACCGTGGTAACTACAAAACCAACATGGCGAAGTTGAGACATTTAATTTGACTTTTCTCGCGATTTAACCATCTAAACGCAATGGAACTTGGTACAGAAAATGCTTATACACATTGTAATGCACCGATATCTAATTTAGTTCAATTGTTTACATAACTTCAAGATGGCGGCTGTGCGAAATATTTCACCGGCATTCTATACCTCGAAACTATTACTGATATCACCCTGAAATTTTGTACGGTGATAAAGGGCACTACTACAAGTTTACCTATGTAATTTTCAAAAACCTGCAAGGTACAAAACGAACATGGCGGCCATGCGAAGTTGAAACATTTTAATAGACTTTTCTCGCGATTTATCAATCTGAGCGCAGTGAAATACGGTACAGTAAATAATTATACATATTGTAATGCACTGGCATCTAATTTAGTTCAATTGTTTACATAACCTCAAGATGGTGGCTGTGAGAAATTTTTAAATTAAGTTTTCATTTCTTGTGTCGTAATCATGCGATCGAAGTGAAAGTTTGAACAATGAATCCACGCAAACATTTTCCTTTAATGGTACATATCTCTATGGCCTACACATAACAATCCAACATGGCGACCATCCAAAATATTTAGACGGTTCTCAATATTTGCAAATCTTTTCCAGCAATCAAACTGAAATTTTTATGTTCATAGAGGCTATGAACATACGTTCACCTATAAGACTTTCAATAACCTTGTGAGCACAAGTCAAATATGGCGGCGACGCAAAGTATAAATATTTACATAGACGTTTCTCACGATATAACCATCCGAGTGCAGTGAAACTTGGTACGGTAAATGCTTATACAAATGCCAATCCACTGGCATATAATTTATTTCAATTGTTTTCTTAACCACAAGATGGCAGCTGTGCACAATTTAAAAATCTCCTTTTTGCTTCTTGTGTACTAATCATGCGATTGAAATTAGAATACTACACTCACACAATAATATTCATGTAATAGTACATAACTCTAAGACCTACATATATAATAATACATCATGGCGACCATCCGAAATATTATACCTTTCTCAATATCTACGAATCTATTACAGCAATCAAACTGAAATTTTGTATGTTGATAGATTCTATTAACATAAGTAGGATATACGAAAATAGGCTTTAGTTCTTCACGGAAGTACTTGTTTGTCTATGCTACCCCTATTTTCTGACTGCTTGTGCTTAGTCACATAGAACCGCCTAGAATTAGAAGACTGAACGACTTGGTCAGGGAGTACAACAAGATATTGGCCAATCCTGAACTCCCCATTCATGAGGATGCTAGCACCACATATAACCGTCTCAAGTCAAGATCTTCACCTAATCAAACAGCACAAGAACTAGTTAGGAAGGTTTATGATCCGGAAGCTAATTGGCAACAAGAGTTGAACAGCTTAGCTCCGACACAATGACTGGCATTGTTCATTAACTTTCAAAATCTGCCAGCTGGCTTTGATTTGCCCCGCAAGACATGGGTAACTCTCAACAGAGTCCGCACTAACCACGGGCGATGCGGATCAATGATGTTTAAGTGGGGTACGCGATCTTCCCCAACCTGTGATTGTGGTCCAGTTAAACAGACTATAAACCTTATTGTCACTGAATGTATTAGTAGGGCATTCACTGGATCAACACAAGATTTTGTAATAGCCTCTACTGAAGCCATAAGATGGCTAGAAAATTTAGACATTAATTTTTGAACACCCTTTCCCTTGCATGATTGTTACAGTTGTAATGTGTTACCTATTGTATATACAGTGAAACCTCTATTAAGAGACCAGTGACGGTTCCATGGAAAACTGGTCTGTTAGAGGGGTAGGCATTAAAATAGTACATTATGCAACGAGCCTATAATGGCTATAATTAAGACACGAGTATTTTTTATAAAACGAGCGTATGCGAGTTTTATAATTTCCATACGAGTGTCTTAATTACCATTATAGGCGAGTTGCATACGACTGTTTATGTTCGACGATAATTATAACTTTATTATATGTTTTAACATAAATATTCATAAATATCTGTTGAGAGTCAGCTACTGGAATTTTCTGATCGCAGAGCGAGCGTTGGGTGTTATATCTTTGTCTTTCAAGAGCTTTGAACGACCGACGCATGCGCTCTGTGGGCTTGCAATGCCATATGCAGCCATATGTTTACATCAGCCGTCCCTCAGTAATATTGTCACCGCAGTCATTTGAAGACAATGCGCTGTGTAGAAATTAGTGTTGGTGATTTTAAGGTACAGTGCTATTTCTTGTCTCATATTCGCCAGTTTATTTACGCGAACATATGGACGGTGGGTATTCCATGTCGGTAATTTATTATAGTTCGATGTTGTGTATGTCCGACATGTTGGATTTTGAGCGCATGCGCGAAGTTATCGTTACCTAATTGGTCAATGAACGAGCTCTGATTGGCTGGAGAAACTGTATCATAATGGAAAACAGTGTTATAATGACCATCATTATGATACAGTTATCTGACACATAATAGTGAGGGTCGAACATAAACAATTTTATACTGCATTATTAATAAAGTACACTTGGAACACTGCATTGGTTCACATTTAGTACAAATTAATTACAATTAGTTATTTTCTGAGCTCTGTCATTTAAAAAAGTCACGAATTGATCTCTTTTTCAGAGTAGCACATCTTTTTCTTTTACAATTTCACTTTCTAGAATATCTCTGAGTGAGTTCGGAAGTCCATTAATTTGTTCTGGGTTCGAACAATCTTCTAGGAGAGCCGTTTTTTATATTTTTTATGCGTTACATAACACTTTTTCTAATGACACTGTATGCTGATGCAGTTCTGTGCCAACAGAACCATTGTTTACATCATCACCCTCATCACCATCTCCAATGGGAAGTAAGACGAGAAGTGGTCTTTTGAAAGAGGTCAGACTGAGAAAATGCCTGGTCTTTGGTCGGGGAGAGGGGTGGTCCTTAAATAGAGGGAACACATACATTGACCTTATGAGGTTTTAAATCGGTTCCAAGAAAAATCGGTCTTTAAGAGGGTTGGTCTTTTAATAGGGGTGGTCTATTAGAGAGGTTTCACTGTAGTTAACAATTTAATCTCGAAGGGATTGTCGCTTGGATTTAAATTTTTTAAAAATGCCATATTTAATTCAGTCATTTTCAGGTCATATTTTTAGCCTACTTTTCATTTTGCCAAAATGAGGAAAAAGTAGAATTATGAGATCGATCCGGGAAGATGTGTGTCTGGCTGTCCTTCTGTCTGTCTGTCTGTCTGTCTGTGTGTGTGCATCCCTCCATCAACTCATAAACGGCCGCAGCTATCGAAACCAAATTTGCTAAAAGTAAATATCTATACCTGAATGTCTCACGGCCATATTTGAAATTGACGTCAGTGCTACCAACTGCTGAATGTATATTGTTCATGTTGGTTGTTTTGTGTTTGTACCATACGCTAATAATAATAACTAGTTGAAACCCGTCAAAAATGACGGTCAATAGAAAAATATTTACTGAAGAATTTTCTTATGTAGGCCTACTGTATATTCTTTGTACGATTATTTTTTGGCTCTATTGAAACTATAAGGGCGTCAAAAGATTGCACTCTCAACATTGCAAAATACTGCTGGCCATGACTGAAAAATTGATGAGGAAAATTGAGACCTATACGTTCGAGAGTTTTCCCTTGAGCTTCATTGATTGTGACATAGTATGCCAAATAAATTAGAAAACATTGCCTCTTAAAACAAAATGATAGTGTTTTATCGGATGCTGTTAAATCAAGTAGAAGGATTAGACCTCTCTGCCTAATTTTAACTGCACTTATTATTTCCAAATCCAAGCAATATAGTTGCATTTAGGAGCCCTTGGGAAACGTTCAGATTTCTAAGCAGCATAACGGTTCAAGCGTTTGGAATATGTGGAGGCAAGTAATTTAGTTCCAAGGAATTCAAGAACTCTGAGGAGTCTAATAAAACTGGCCGCAAACCGTAACATATAATTTTGGAATATAACGAAGAAATGCGATGATGTGCACCTCCATACATCTTAAAACAATGTGGACCGTATGGGTGTGGCACAGTAACATTGGCACCAAATGAAACGAAGGACATAGCATTGTACTGCCGATTAGTCTCTCTGAAATTCCTTGAGATATCATCTCCAGTGAAAAATAATTGTTGCAGCATGTCAAATATTTTATATTTAGTCAGATTAATTTTACCATTACAACAGCAAAGGTCAAAGTAACCAAGTGTAGATTTCTCTCAAGAGAAATACAGTGCAGAACAATGTTTACATTTGTTCGTCAAGGACCCTACACTGTAACGGTATAGTATCTGGAATTGTATCTGAAATGCCGTATTCATATTGGAGTTTAAAAGTGGCTTCGTATTTTTCTCCGATTTCCCACTTGTTTGCGGCTAATGTTCTATTTCGTAAAATGGGTTTATTTATAGCAGCATTTCTCCCCAAATTAACGTCATATTAAATAATACTATAGTGGCCTGCATCAACGCAGCAGCCAAATATTAAATAGCAAATAATAACTTACTTCCATTGCCAAAATCAACTGCGTGGTTAGACTCATTGTTATGTACTCTAAAAAAATAATCAATAAACAATAATATTCACTTATACAACTAAGTTCAGAGACTTCCATTCTCAAGTTGGTTGCTGATGAGAATGCGATGAGACTGATCGCCAATAATAAAATCCTTGCAATTTTTGCAATTTGCTTGCAAACGCAACTCAGGATGACGAACTTCATTTTGAAATAAACAGAATGAAACTGCTCTAAATAATAAATTTCCATCACCTGTTGAAGGTACAATACTCTGCATTTCCATGACAGTAAATTATGCAAGGGAGCATAGAATCACTTCGCCACTACTGGAATGAGCATGGACTCACTTCGCCAGCCACCGTAATGGAGGGAGTTTTAGAATTATATGTTCAGTCTTTTTCAAAGATCGTATTAACACAGGGAAGCCCAGTCTTAAGGCTACATTCTGAGCTATCGCCCCAGATTCCAGGTTCGATCCCTGCTCTGCCAAGAAATTTAATTCTGGTCTGAGGGTTGGAACGAGGCGCACTCTTGAGGCAAACCTAAGAAGAGCAAAATTTGATTCCCATCTCAACAATCTTGGATGTGGTTTTCCGTGGTTTCCCACTTCCACTCCAGGCAAATACCGGGATAGTTCCTAACTTAAAGCCTCAGTCGTCAACTCTCCATTCCCCATACTAATTACAAATGCACACATCAATACAGCCATCACATTAACACAGGTTATCAGAGAAAGGTTTATACTCACACACCAAAGTAGACGGCGCTGAGTGACCACGATGTCTGAGTCCATCAAATGAATTATGTTCGACAATTTTCTCTCAAGGCGAAGCGATTGTGCCGATTTTTATTTAATAATTTAAAAGTATCTGGCGACGTAAATCATGGAGAATTCCTTACCTTACGGGAATAATAAACGTAACATATGTTTAGACAATGTAATACCAATTGCAAGATAGAATAATTGGGAAATAAAATTACATGACTGAGGTGGGAATCAAACTCCTCCGACGATGCATAATCAATTACGTTGTCCACAATGTTAGCCGCTGAGCCACCCAGACAACGAAATTAGAGTGCAATATTAAGTGACGTAAACAACAAACGCACTCAACTGCCAGTTATAGTTCATCAATATTTCCCATATTTCATGATTCAATTCCAGTATATATAGGGATACAACATAAGCGATATTTCCCTTTTCGATTCTCATAAACAAAGATCACACTACGATATGGTGGATCGTTTATCCGCCATTTATCTCATGAAGAAACGCCATTGTGGCAACGCGCAATAGCCACATATATTACATTTTTCTTTAAACATATAAAAATATACCGTAACATATATTTTCCTTTTAAAGACACACTGCAAATCTGCATGCCAAGAGCTTTCGTTAGAATGCCATACGAAGCCAATCGGTTAAGTCGTTTTCAAAATCTCGTGTGTACAAAAATACCCTAGTGTTTTAAATATATATGGCAACAGAGAATTCGTTACTTTACGGGAATGAAAAAAGTGAAATATATTCCTACAATGCAATACCAATCGTAGGAAGGAATAAAACAAAAAAAACATATCCGAGGTGGGAATCGAACCCTCTCGACCATGCAAAGGATGGCAACAGAGAATTCGTTACTTTACGGGAATGAAAAAAGTGAAATATGTCTCTACAATGTAATACCAATCGTAGGAAGGAAGAAAATGAAAATAAAAGAACGTATCCGAGGTGGGAATCGAACCCTCTCGACCATGCAAAGGATGGCAACAGAGAATTCGTTATTATCCATAATGTTGAATTTTGGGCTTATGCCGTGTTTTATTATACTAATATTCGACGCGTTTCGAAAGAAACCATGTCTTTCATCGTCAGGAATAATCTGGAATACGACAATGTTGCTAAGAGAAAGCAACGAAGAACATATAGAAGGTGCCCAAAGATGGACGCCATTATAGCCCCATGTTAGGGACAACGGAAAGCAGCAGTGAATTACTTTCTCAGGGTTCTGATAATAGGTAGCCAGGATTCACTGAGATTGTAGCCGGTGTCGCGGTTGAAATTATCTGGGTGTTTACGTATTTCAACCGCCTCCCTGATGATTCTGGGACGATATTGCTTTATACGGGCAAGAACATCCACTCCTTGGAACATGACATCATGGCCAGGTGTTAAAGCATGATCGGCAATAGCTGATTTATCAGGTTGAATGAGCCTGATACATCTATTATGTTCCTTAATGCGAGTGCATATTGTTCTCGAAGTCTGCCCGATGTAAACCTTGCCACAAGTACAGGGAACTCTGTAGATACCCGGTTGTTGCAATTTAGGCAAACTGTCCTTAGTTGGTCGCAGGAGTTGCCTAATCTTAACAGAAGTTCCAAATACAGTCCGTATGTTGTACCGACGTAGGATTTTAGCAATACGATCCGTTGTGTTACGTATGTACGGAAGGTAAGCAGTTCCTCTTACATCTCTTTTCTCAACTGACGTCCTATTATTATTTGTTGGTTTCAGAACCGTAGAAATCAAAGCCTTGCTATAACCGTTGCTCTCAAAGGTGGTGCGCAGGGTGTTAATTTCTTCTTGTAAAGAAGACACTTCACAAATCCTCCTAGCCCTGGTAGTTAGAGTTGTAAGGATACCATGTTTCTGGGCAGGGTGATGGTGAGAACTTGCGTGGAGATATCTATTGGTGTGTGTTGGCTTACGAAAAACGCTGTGTCCTAAAGATCCATCCTCTTTCTTGGTGACGAGAACATCTAAAAAAGGTATTTTGCCGTCAGATTCCTTTTCCATGGTGAAACAAATAGAAGGGTGCTGGAGATTAAGGTGATCCAGGAAATGGCTAAGATTTTCCTCACCTTCCGTCCAAACAACGAACGTGTCATCCACATAACGCCACCAGATCTTCGGTTTGAAAGGAGCCGATGACAAAGCTTTCTCTTCAAAGTTTTTCCTGAAGACATCACAAGACTTTTTTATCACTGCATGACCTCCTCCTACTTTCTATGGAATGGGAATTTTTATGAGCAGACTAATGGTGTGGCCATGGGTAGTTCTCTCTCTCCTGTTGTGGCTAATTTCTTCAAGGAGAACTTTGAAGAGAAAGCTTTGTCATCGGCTCCTTTCAAACCGAAGATCTGGTGGCGTTATGTGGATGACACGTTCGTTGTTTGGACGGAAGGTGAGGAAAATCTTAGCCATTTCCTGGATCACCTTAATCTCCAGCACCCTTCTATTTGTTTCACCATGGAAAAGGAATCTGACGGCAAAATACCTTTTTTAGATGTTCTCGTCACCAAGAAAGAGGATGGATCTTTAGGACACAGCGTTTTTCGTAAGCCAACACACACCAATAGATATCTCCACGCAAGTTCTCACCATCACCCTGCCCAGAAACATGGTATCCTTACAACTCTAACTACCAGGGCTAGGAGGATTTGTGAAGTGTCTTCTTTACAAGAAGAAATTAACACCCTGCGAACCACCTTTGAGAGCAACGGTTATAGCAAGGCTTTGATTTCTACTGTTCTGTAACCAACAAATAATAATAGGACGTCAGTTGAGAAAAGAGATGTAAGAGGAACTGCTTACCTTCCGTACATACATAACACAACGGATCGTATTGCTAAAATCCTACGTCGGTACAACATACGGACTGTATTTGGAACTTCTGTTAAGATTAGGCAACTCCTGCGACCAACTAAGGACAGTTTGCCTAAATTGCAACAACCGGGTATCTACAGAGTTCCCTGTACTTGTGGCAAGGTTTACATCGGGCAGACTTCGAGAACAATATGCACTCGCATTAAGGAACATAATAGATGTATCAGGCTCATTCAACCTGATAAATCAGCTGTTGCCGATCATGCTTTAACACCTGGCCATGATGTCATGTTCCAATGAGTGGATGTTCTTGCCCGTATAAAGCAATATCGTCCCAGAATCATCAGGGAGGCGGTTGAAATACGTAAACATACAGATAATTTCAACCGCGACACCGGCTACAATCTCAGTGAATCCTGGCTACCTATTATCAGAACCCTGAGAAAGTAATTCACTGCTGCTTTCCGTTGTCCCTAACATGGGGCTATAATGGCGTCCATCTTTGGGCACCTTCTATATGTTCTTCGTTGCTTTCTCTTAGCAACATTGTCGTATTCCAGATTATTCCTGACGATGAAAGACATGGTTTCTTTCGAAACGCGTCGAATATTAGTATAATAAAACACGGCATAAGCCCAAAATTCAACATTATGGATAATAACACGGGCCGTGAAAGTCTAAATGACAGAGAATTCGTTACTTTACGGGAATGATAAAAGTGAAATATGTTTCTACAATGTAATACCAATCGTAGGAAGGAAGAAAACGAAAATTAAAAAAAACATAACCGAGGTGGGAATCGAACCCTCTCGACCATGCAAAGGATGGCAACAGAGAATTCGTTACTTGACAGGAATGATAAAAGTGAAATATGTTTCTACAATGCAATACCAATCGTAGGAAGGCAGAAAACGAAAATAAAAAAACATATCCGAGGTGGGAAACGAACCCTCTCGATCATGCATAATACATATTTCTAGGCAGTAACCTTATCCCCTTGGCCATCCAGACAACTATGGAGCACTTCAGTATTAAGCTATCTAACCAGTATACCCGCTCAACCTGCAGTTTAAGTCCTTCAATTCGTGGTTTATTTAATATAATTCTAATTCAATGCATATTGTAAAAACATAATTAACATTATTGGAGACCCTTTTTAATTCTCATAAACAAAGATCTCAGTTAGACGCGACCGGAATCGCCATTTTCCTTGTTGAGAAAGGCCATTGTGCGCATGCGCGGGAGTGTCAAATATTACATATTTCTTTAATCATTTAAAAATATACCGTAACATATATTTTCCTTTAAAAGAAACTCTGCAAATCTGCATGCCAAGAGCTTTCGTTAGAATGTCTTACGAAGCCAATCGGTTAAGTCGTTTTCACAATCTCGTGTGTACAAAAAACAGCTTATTGTTTTAAATATATAGTATTAGTAATAATAATAATAATAACAGATAGACACCCAGCCTTAAAATATACCGTACCTACTGCATGTTAAGAAAGGTGACAGGTACTTATCGGCCATCAATTGATCACCAACCGGGTGAGTTAGCCGTGGTCGTTACGGCATGACTGCTGGCAGTCGCTCGCATCCGGGAGGCGACGAGGTTCGATTCCCCCCACCGGCGACCTTGAAGACTGTTTTCTGTGGCTTCCAATCTTCCTCGGGGTTGGTCCCTAACTATAGACCACAGCCGGTACCTTCCAACTCCTCGTCCTTACATTCCAACTTTCCTCCCCAACTGTACTTGTAGCTCACCCATTGGGTGTCCGTCTCGAAGCAGCTACAAAACTGGCGAGCCGAACATGTCCTCGGACACTCCCGGCACTAAAAGCCATACGCAAAAAAAATGATCACAAAATAATAATAATAACAGATAGACCTCCAGCCTTAAAAGATACCTATGTTAAGAGAGATGACAGGTACTTATCGGCCATCAATTGATCACCAAAGTGGTTATGCCGCCAAGTAGGAACTAATGTCCCACTATTGTTATCCTTGCGATGGCATTTCAATTGACTGAGTATTACGAAACTGGTCAGTGAGAGAATGTTAGAATTTCACCATTCCCTCGTAAGTTTTAGCAAGGCGTGGTGTTGCGGTGTCCCTCTCTCTGTCTCTATCTCACGTAACGCTCGGGATGGGCCTACAAAGTGAATGCTGGGAGTGGTCCACAGGATAGAATATTAAGTGATGTGAAACGGTGCGCTTGTAATGATTTACTGCCGATTGAAAATAGTCAACACTTGTCGTTATAGCCACTGGGTACTCATGTTCTTAAGATAAGAGGGGGGCGTGGTGATGCAGCGGTAAAACTGCCTCTCACCAAGGCGGACCGGGTTCGATTTCCGGTCAATGCATGTGAGATTTTCGAAGTGAAATGCCATGTCCTGTGGTTCAGACTCCATGTAGAAAGGAGGTCCCGTGGCTCAAGATCGCGAGATTAACGGTCACGGAATACTAAGCTTCCTTCCATTTGTCTTAAGGAAAAAAACACATAATCATAGAGAGGATGATGATAATTGTTGTTTTAAGGGGCCTAACATCTAGGTTATCGCCCCCTAATGGTTTGAGTGATAGTGAAAGATGAGATGAGAATGAAAACTATAACTAATACTAATTACAGACTTACATACTAGAAGAAGAAATGGTAAACAAATAAAGGATAAGGCAAATAAAGGACAGGAAGAAAATAAATCCCCTCAACCCTCGAAGAATGAGGACTTGGAAGGAAGGAAGGAAGGAAGGAAGGAAGGAAGGAAGGAGAGCCATGAAAGGCAGATAGGCCCGTCCCAAAGTCAGTGGTAAAAGGGAGAGAACGGACCCAGCTCAGGAATCTCTCGGGATCGCAAACTCCCAATCTTACCTGCCATGAGCCCCTGAGGGTGTAGCAATACCCAGGGTGCACCAGAAGTGGTGAGGCTACATACACCCTGCCTCCTAGAGGGCCTTGTGCAGAAGGCAGGACATAACATGAAAATAAAAAGAAGGCTGACCCCTCGCAGAAGGAGGGTATCAGGAATGATGAGACAAGGGCCAATTAAGGCGGGAAAGGAAGAGACTCCCTAGGCCTCAGATACCCTAATACCGTCGAGGTCAGAAGTGAACAAGACTTGACCAAGGGATATCGACAGGAAAGAAGACGGAGAGGAGCCCGGCACAAGTAAGTGGAAGCAATGCCAGACTCAGCTGGGGTCCCGTGGTCGCCAACCCACGTCCCACTGGACGTGGGCCCCTGGAGGGCATCATGGAGAGGACGTATTAGAATTCAGTTGCAACGAGCCTATAATGGCAATAATTAATTACCATTATAGGGGAGTTGCATACGACTGTTAGTGTTCGGCGATAATATAACTTTATTATTATGTTCTAACATAAATATTCATAAATATCTGTCGAGATTCTGTCGGTTGACTCCTTCTTCTTGGGAATTGTGTAGGCTCAGCATTTGCTCTCTACCCAATAACGAATTCCAAAACTTTGAAACAATGATTATCTTGAAATAGCACCAACAGATAGCACACAGGTACTATGTGGGATCATTTTGTTATTTTGGTCAAATAACACAAAATAGGCTGTAACAAACGCTTTAAAATTAAAGTGTATTGTATTATCAACTAGTTATTCATCAAATTCGATACGTATTGGATGGTAACGGAAGGCAAATCAATGGAGTCCCAAATGGAACAGTCATGACATCTGGCGGTAAAGTTTCGCATACGAAATCCCTTTAATGAACAGAGAGCTGGGTTATAATTTCCGTGGATAAAATGTCATAATATGCTTGCTGCGTCCATGACGTTCTAGTGTATTTATATTAACAGCAGCAATCACTAAAATTGTCGGCGAAATTGCACGAATTCAATGCCTGTGTAGAAATTGGAGATGCGAATAATAAGGATCAATACTAATTATTTTGCTATATTCTGCAGTTTGTTTATGCGAACATTACGGACGGTGCACACTTTCCATGTCGGTAATTTATACCGGGTGTCCCACCTAACTCTGCGACCTCAAATATTATCGAAATGAAACAAGATATGAAAAATCTACTTGCGCAGGAATGTAGCCACGTCAGGGGGTCACACTATGGGAGGATATGCACAATCCAGGAAATTATAACAATATCATTTTCAACGCAAAGTTACCTTTTTAAATGGAACATACATGTTTTTTCTAGCAAAATCGAAAGTAAACATCCAATTATTGATAACAGAATTGGTTTCACTTCTCTAAACCTCGTACCTTCTGAAATAACTAACGTTGTAGAGGATCGCAATGGAGACACCGTTTGTCAAGTTTAACACAAGTGTAGAACTGTACACATACACACATCAAAAAAAGTTTTGCATCACCTCGGTTCCAAGAGTTCCGGAACCGTTAAATACAAAGGGAATAGAGATCAACACAAACAATATTTCAGCTCGTTTTATTGCTCATGAGACCCACACATTGCATGTTGTACCATCATACAGCTAGACTTTCAGCATTTGTGGTCCAGATTGCAGTACACACCACTACCTCTAATACCCAGTAGCACGTCCTCTTGCATTGATGCATGCCTGTATTCGCCGTGGCATAGTATCCACAAGTTCATCAAGAAACTGTTGGTCCAAATTGTCCCACTCCTCAACGACAATTCGGCGTAAATCTCTCAGAGTGGTTGGTGGGTCAAGACGTCCATAAACAGCCCTTTTCAACATATCCCAGGCATGTTCGATAGGGTTCATGTCTGGCGAACATGCTGGCCACTGTAGTCGAGCGATGTCGTTATCTTGAAGGAACGCATTCACAAGATGTGCACGATGAGGTCGAGAATTGTCGTCCATGAAGACAAATGCCTCTCCAATATTCTGCCGATATGGTTGCACTATGGGTCGGAGGATGTCATTCAGGTATCGTAAAGCCGTTTCGGAGCCTTCCATGACCACCAGTGGCGTACGTCGGCCCCACATAATGCCACCCCAAAACATCAGGGAACCACCACCTTGCTGCACTCGCTGGACAGTGTGTCTAAGACGTTCAGCCTGACCAGGGTGCCTCCAAACACGTCTCCGACGATTGTCTGGTTGAAGGCATATGCGACACTCATCGGTGAAGAGAACGTGATGCCAATTCCGTGGGGTCCATTCAGCATGTTGTTGGGCCCATCTGTACCGCGCTGCATGGTGTCGGGGTTGCAAAGCTGGACCTCGCCATGGACGTCGGGAGTGAAGTTGCGCATCATGCAGCCTATTGCGCACAGTTTGAGTTGAAACACGACGTCCTGTGGCTGAACGAAACGCATTATTCAACATGGTGGCATTGCTGGCAGGGTTCCTCCGAGCGGCAATCCGTAAGTAGCGGTCATCCACTACAGTAGTAGCCCTTGGGCGGCCTGAGCGAGGCCTGTCATCGACAGTTCCTGTATCTCTGTACCCCCTCCATGTCCGAACAACATCGCTTTGGTTCACTCTGAGACGCCTGGAAACTTCCCTTGTTGAGAGCCCTTCTTGACACAAAGTAACAATGCGGACGCGATCGAACTGCGGTATTGACCTTCTAGGCATGGTAGAACTACAGACAACATGAGCAGCGTACCTTCGTCCTGGTGGAATGACTGGAACTGATCGGCTGTCGTACCCCCTCCGTCTAATAGGCCCTGCTCATGCATGGTTGTTTACATCTTTGAGCAGTTTTAGTGACATCTATGAACAGTCAAAGGGACTGTATCTTGGATACAATATACACAGTCAACGTCTATATGCCGGAGATCTGGGAACCGAGGTGATGCAAAACTTTTTTTGATGTGTGTAGTACAAAAGGTACAATTACCGATTTCCTAAACAAACTTCTGGCCTATAGCTTAAAGGAACGCCATGTTTTTAAATTACATCCAGCAAGGAAAAGGCATTCACAAGTAAGCAGTAACATCTTAACTGATGAAACTGTGTCACTTCAGCAGATGTTCAATCTGACCACCGTTTGCATCAATGCACTTCTGTAGACGGTGAACAAGAGAGCGTTGTACCGATCCCAGTGTTTCCACATAAATTTCCGCACACGCCGCAGTAATTCGCTGTTGCATATTCGCCATTGTAGTTGGGACTTCCTGATAGACTCTATCTTTCAATGCGCCCCAGAGAAAGTAGTCTAATGGCGTCAAATCGGGGGACCGTGCTGGCCATCTCACAGGACCACCACGTCCTATCCACCAATTTGGAAACTTCGCATCCATTACATCTCTGGCAACACGTGCGAAATGTGCGGGGCACCCATCCTGCTGGAACAGTGGTTCTTAACCGGTGGTCCGCGAATGCCTCGGGAGTGGTCCGCGGGTGAAAAGGGTCCACCTGCACGTATAAAAAAGGGGCCAATAAATGGGGATTTCGGAAGTGATATGCGTAGAAGGAGAATCGTCCGAATGTATTCGCGGCGATGACTTTCAGGGTTTGAATTGAAATATCTTTAAAATAAGGGTTATTGAGGAACGGTTACAACTGATAAGGTGTGTTGGGGGGAGGGGGTGGTCCGTACATGATTCAATTTTAGGCTGAGTGGTCCGCAGACTTCTACGGGTTCAGAACCACTGTGTTGGAACCACATTGATACACGAGTTTCCAATCCCACGACCTCCATGAGAAGGGGTAATGTGTCTTGAAAAAATGATGCATATCGCTGTCCGTTTAGTGTTTCCTGATAAAAATAGGGACCTACAATACGGTTGCCAATGATACCGCACCAAACAGTGTCTCCTTTACCGTCCTCTACAACTTAAGTTATTTCAGAAAGTACGAAGTTTAGAGAAGTGAAACCAATTCTGTTATCAATAATTGTATGTTTACTTATGATTTTGCTAGGAAAAGCATGTATGTTCCATTTAAAACAGGTAACTTTGCGTTGAAAATGATATTGTTATTATTTCCTGGATTGTGCATATCCTCCCATAGTGTGACCCCCTGACGTGGCTACATTCCTGCACAAGTAGATTTTTCATATCTTGTTTCATTTCGATAATATTTGAGGTCGCAGAGTTAGGTGGGACACCCTGTATAGACTAGGGTAGACGAATGGTGTGTTGCAAACTTATGGACGCAGATTCCTAAATTTCTTGCATATTTCTTGTATTTTCTTGATACTGTAAAGGTTCGTGCTAATACAGTATTATTGTCTTTGTGTTTGGGATTGTAACTACAATGGTTGACCCGATACTTTTTATATTGTCAACTTTCAAATCATGCAATTCATGTCCGACATGTTGCATTTTGAGCGCGTGTCCGAAGCTATCCTTACCTAATTGTTCAATGAATGAAACTCTTGAACTCTGATTGGTTGGAGAAACTGTTTCCTAGTGAAAAGTAGTACTTTAATGTCCCACATTGTGATGCAGTTTTCTGACTTAAAATATTAAAATTTTGACATCGTCGAACATAAATGTTTAAAAGGTACAATATACTGAATGTTCATTCAAAATGCTAAATTTCTTATTCCATAATGTTAACAATCACCACCCCTAACTATTGTATATCCTAATGTAAACAATTCATCTGCAATGTTATCCACATACCTTTAAAGATTCGGCAGGAAGTGAAATGGACTATGTCGCCTCCACCTGTCCCCAAATGCTAGCGTGAAGGAATGCGATCGTGTCTGGAAGCGATCCAAAGTAGACTCCTCTATGCCGAAATGCTGTATTCTTGGACCAGGCAGGAATAAACAGGTCGTGAGCGATATGTCATTGTGAGGATATGATGTTATGTACACAGCACGTGCCTGGACTATGTATGATTATATTGTGAAAGGCGTTTAACACTTTATGGTATAGTGGTCTCTATATTAACCACCTGTCATAAGGACAGTTTATGCTTTCAAAGATGCTGATAGTTGAATCTTTAAGCTAAATTTCGGAGAATTTTCATTTCTAAAAATCAAATAATATATACGTATCTACTTGCCGTAATGTGCTGGATAAAAATTTAAAAAAATGAAACTAAAAACATTAACAATATAAGGTGTAAGAATAAAATATAATTATAGAAATAAAAATCATCAAAATAAAATTACAATAATAAATGAAATATAAAAAATAAAATAATAAACATGAGGCTTGGAAAGTTTACTACCGGTGTTGTGCTGCTCCATGACAATGTTCTTCCCCATATGGCTCGGCACACAACAACTGTTCTGCAGGAGTTCGGCTGGGAGTCATCCACCATACAGTCCTGATATTGCTCCCAGCGATTTCCATCTGTTCCTGCACCTCAATAAATTCCTGGCCTCCGTACAGCATTTCCACACTGACGAAGAGTTGAAAACGACTGTTACACGCTGGTTCCATTCGCAGGCGGCAGACTTATATGAAACAGGACTACAATAGTTGATACACGCTGTGTACAAGTGTCTCAATTCGTTTGGAGCCTATGTTGAAAAATAGCTGACACCTGTTGCTAACAACGTTTTGCATATAACTATGTTCTCTTCAAAATAATAGGGAAACTCTGGATGCGTGTCATATCTCAAAACACACAATAAGACTTACATTTTTGATTATGCTCACAATTTATATATTTTATGATTAATTTTATCATAGCTGAAGAAGGCTCGAAAAAAAAATTGGAAACATGTACTAAAACTTTAAAAGAAAATTGTGTTGACAAGGTTGACAAGTCTCTTTTTTTAACCTTACAGTTGTATTAAGGTGCTAATGAAGGCAACAAGAGTGCCCGTCATCTAGACCACAGTTCCTCAAATGGGGGCCGCAGACTCTGATTTTTAACCTATTTTCAATTTTGAAAAAAAAAAAAAAAAAGCTTATGAGATCACCTTTTGTCCGTGTGTGTGTGTGTGTGTGTGTGTGTGTCCCCTAATAACTTCTAAACGGCTGGAGCGATTTCAATGAAACTCGGTAAGTTCATAGCACTATTCCGGTCGACCCCGACCGTGCCCTTCAAATTTTTTTACGTCTTACCAATCCAACATGGCGGCTGTGCGAAATATCTCACCAGTATTCAATATCTCCAAAACTATTCCCGATATCACCCTGGAATTTTTTACGGTGATAAAGAAAACTACTAGAAGTTCACCTATGTGACTTTTGAAAAACTGGTAACAACAAAACCAACATGGCGGCCACGCGAATATGCGACTTTTAAATAGACGTTTCTCGCGATTTAACCAACCAAACGCAATAAAAGTTGGTACAGTATATGTCTATACACATTGTAATGCACCGACATCTAACTTCCTTCAATTGTTTTCATAACCACAAGATGGCGAATGTGCGAAATATTTCACCGGCATTCTATATCTCTGAAACTATTAGCTGTATCACCCTGAAAGGGCACTACTGGAAGTTCATCTATAAGACTTTCAAAACCCGGTTAACTATAAAACGAACATGGCGGCCAAGCGAATTTGAAAATTTTAAATAGACCTTTCTCGCGATTTAATGCTCCAAACGCAATGAATTCTGGTACAGGAAATGTTTATACACATTGTAATGCACTGGTATCTAATTTAGTTCAATTGTTTGCATAACCTCAAGATGGCAGCTGTGCGAATTTTAAAATTAAGTTTTTATTTCTTGTGTCGTAATCATGCGATCGAAGTGACAGTTTGGATAATGAACCTACGCAATAAATTTCCTTTAATGGTACATGACTCTATGGCCTATACATATAACAATCCAACATGGCGACCATCGGAAATATTTAGACGGCTCGGAATATCTAAGAATCTATTATAGCAATCAAACTGTATTTTTTATGTTCATAGGGGCTATGAACTTAAGTTCACCTATAGGACTTTAAATAACCTGGTGATCACAAATCCAACAAGGTGGCGACGCGAAGTATAAATATTCACGTGGACGTTCCTCGCAATTTAACCATCCGAGTGCAGTAGAACTTGGTACAGTAAATCCTTATACGAATGTTAATCCACTGGCATCTAATTTATTTCAATTGTTTCCATAACCACAAGATGGCAGCTGTGAGAAATTTTAAAATCTCCTTGTTACTTCTTGTGTCCTAATCGTGCGATTGAAGTTTGAAAGCTACACGTACACAACAATCTCCATGTAACAGTAAATAACTGTAAGACCTATATATATAGAAAATCCAACATGGCGACCATCCGAAATAGTTAGTCGGTTCTCAATATCTACGAATCTATTACATCAATCAAACTGAAATTTTGTATGTTGATAGTGGCAATTAACATGAGTAGGTTATATGAAAATAGGCTGTATAGTTCTTCACAGAACTACTTGTTTTATATCCCATAGTGTGTAACTAAAATCGCTATCCTCATATCCATGAACCTATCATAGACAGGAAGCTCCCACGACCATTCAATACCAATAAACACGTACTTTAGCTATCTTACTTCACAAGAACTGACCAGTAGATCCTGTCAGCAGGAATTCTAAGAAACGGCGTAGAGTAACATTTCCCACACAGCACCCTTTCACCCGTCACCTGCCGCGATATCTCCTTACCGGGGGTGTGCACAACAACCTACCCAACATGATGGTATATTGGCTTTCCCGGCCTGTGAGTTTTAACTCAACCAAGTTTCATCGGATGAATGGTATATGAACGCATACAGGGCAGAGAGAGAAACTACCACGTAGCATTCAGTTTTATGTGTACCGGGTGATTCAAGAGCCCCTTCCAATATTATTTGCTGCAAGCAGAGAATTATCGACCATGCTGCCAACAGGCGTTAGTTGGGTTGTGTCAAACGATATTGAAAGGGGCTGCTGAATCACCCGGTATAGATAAGATGAGAGGCTATGCTAAATAAATGGCAGTATCAACGTAGAAATTAAGGAAAGACGTTAAGACAACTGATCACTGAGACTCTCTTAACAAATCCGTGTCTGCAGCCAGGAATGGGACGATTAATATATCAGCATATTACCCTCTTTAATTCCATTATCCCGCTATGTAAATCTCCTACTGTAAAAGCAAAGGCTATTACATACATCATTACCATACAATAACACAGAACACAACCTTTCTCTCCGCAATGAACACTAATGACGGCAGGTTTTATGAGCGTTTAATTCAGACTCAAACGCAATAGCCAACAGATTGCTGTAATATTTATTGCTAAAAGCACTGAACTCGGTGAGTAAATATTCTAAGAGTACCCTTAATGTCAGTAGTTTAGATTGGACCTGAACTGCTGACAGGATATTCCACTTCTATCTCATTATTAATTGAAAATAAGGGAAATTAATGGCTTTCAGACCGGCCCCGTGGTGTTGGGGTAGCGCGCCTGCCTCTCACCACGAGACTCCGGTTTCGATTCCCGGCTCCGTCAAGGATTTTAAAAAATTGACGTGAGAGGTAAAACGGAGTGCACTCAGCCTCGTGAGGACAATTTAGTAGCTGTCTGACAGTAAGGCAGTGCCAGGTCACAAAAACCAAGATTAACGGCCGAGGGGACCCGATGCGCTGACCACGTGCCTCCCCATTACCTGCAGGCCAAATGGCTGGGCAGCGGTCGATTGGTAGGGTTAGGCTCTTTATGGCCTGTAGTTCAAGGGTTATTATACTGCTTTTCAGTCGGTCAATACGATTGTAACCAATTGTAATAAATGAGTGATTCCCTAAACTTCATTTTTTTACATGAGATTAAAAAATAAATTCACTTGGAAAGCTAGTTTCGATCGTCAAGATCAAATCCCTGCTTGTTTCAGTCTTCAGTTTTTTGACTGGTTTGATGCAGCCCTCCATGCCCTGAGCATCTCTACATAGCTACCACACCCTATATCCGAGACAATCTGTTTAACATATTCTAACCTTGGTCTACCCCTATAGATCTTGTCCTCGACCCTTCCTTCCATAAGTAAGTTTGCTATTCCTGGCTGTATTAGTTTGTGTCCTACCAACCTATCTCTTTTCTTCCTTAGCAGTCAGCTGAAACATCTCTTCCTCTTCATTTGTTACCATATCTACCCATCTGATCTTCATCATTCTCCTGTAATACCAGATTTCAAATGCTTCCATTCTCCTCTTTTCTGCTGCACCAACAGTCCAAGTTTCACTTCCGTAGAGCGCCATGCTCTAGACAAGGCTTTCAAAAGTTACTTTCTAATACCAAAATCTATATTCGATGTCAACAGATTCCCTTTCTTTAGAAATGCTTTCCTTGCCTGAGTCAACCTAATTTGTATATCCACTTTGCTTCTTCTATCACTGATTATCTTGCCTTTTAAGTACCAGAGGTCTCCTACTTGCTTTACCTTTTCACCTGCCAATTTGAAGTTCATTGAGTCTCTGATTTCATTCTGTTGCATTCCAGTATTTTTGTTTTACATTTATTAACTTTCATCGTGAATTCTTTCCTCAAGACAGAATCCATACCATTTAAAAACTAATTCAAATCCTCTGGTGTAGTACAGAGTATACCAATAGGCACAATGATATTGCTAAGATCTGACATCAGGAGCTAGCTGTAAAATGTGGACTTGTGGATACGAGCATGGTGTACTACAATTACCAGCTTGCCAACGTGCTTGAAAATGAGCATCATAAAATGTATTGGGATAGACATATTTTAACCGACCAGAAAATCTTGGCTAATCAACCTGATATTGTCTATCTCAATAAAAACAAGTAGTTCCGTGAAGAACTATACAGCCTATTTTCATATATCCTACTTATGATAATTGCCACTATCAACATACACAATTTCAGTTTGATTGATGTAATAGATTCGTAGATATTGAGAACCGACTAAATATTTCGGATGGTCGCCATGTTGGATTTTATATATGTAGGTCCTAGAGTTATGTACTGTTACATGCAGATTATTGTGAACGTGTAGTATTCAAACTTCAATCGCATAATTAGGACACAAGAAAAAACAAGGAGATTTAAAAAATTTTCACAGCTACCATCTTGAGGTTATGGAAACAATTGAAATAAATTAGATGCCAGTGGATTAACATTCGGATAAAGATTTACTGTACCAAGTTTCACTGCACGCGGATGGTTAAATTGCGAGAAACGTCCATGTGAATATTTATTATTCGCGTCACTGCCATGTTGGATTTGTGATCACCAGGTTATTTAAAGTCCTATAGGTGAACTTAAGTTCATAGCCCCTATGAACATTAAAAAATTTAGTTTGATTGCTAAAATAGATTCGTAGATATTCAGTATCGTCTAAATATTTCGGATGGTCGCCATGTTGGATTGTTAAATGTATAGGCCATAGAGTCATGTACCATTAAAGGAAAATTATTGCGTAGGTTCATTATTCAAACTTTCACTTCGATCGCATGACTACATCACAAGAAAGAAAAACTTAATTTTAAAATTCGCACTGCCGCCATCTTGAGGTTATGTAAACAATTGAACTAAATTAGATACCAGTGGATTACAATGTGTATAAATATTTCCTGTAACAGGTTTCAGTGCGCTTGGAACATTAAATCGCGAGAAAGGTCTATTTAAAATGTTCAAATTCGCTTGGCCGCCATGTTCGTTTTGTAGTTAACCGGTTTTTGAAAATCTTATAGATGGACTTCCAGTAGTGCCCTTTATCTCCGTACAAAATTTTAGGGAGATACCGCTAATAGTTTCAGAGATATAGAATGCCGGTGAAATATTTCGCACATCCGCCATCTTGTGATTATGTAAACAATTGAACGAAGTTAGATGTCGGTGCATTACAATGTATATAAACATATACTGTACCAAGTTTCATTGCGTTTGGTTGGTCAAATTGCGAGAAACGTCTGTTTAAAAGTCGCAAATTCGCTTGGCCGCCATGTTGGTTTTGTAGTTACTAAGTTTTCAAAGGTCACATAAGTGAACTTATAGTAGTTTCCTCTATCACCATAGAAAATGTCAGGGTAATATCGGTAATAGTTTCGGAGATATTGAATGCTGGTGAAATATTTTGCACAGCCGCCATGTTGGATTGGTGAGTCGTAACAAAATTTGAAGGGCACGGTTGAGGTCGCCGGGAATAGTGCTATGAACTTTCCGAGTTTCATTGAAATCGCTCCTGCCGTTTAGATTTTATTAGGGGGGGGGGGACACACACACGAATCACACACACACACACGCACAAACACACGGACAAAAGGTGATCTCATAAGCCTATTTTTTCAAAATTGAAAATAGGCTAAAAAGGCCTACTTGATAGAAGTTGCTATCCCACTTGGCCACAATATGCTATCTACTCAGACTAAAAAGCAAACAAGTATGCACCGTTAGCTGAAGAAATATGGAAGATAAGTGCGTGAGCATTTTACCAATGGTGATCTCTTCCACGGGAGTTGTTCCAAAGACGTTGGTAATGGCTTTGGAGGAACTGAAAATGAAACGCCTGATTGCCAGAATACAGAAGGCAGTGCTGCTAGATAAGTGTAATATTGTTAGGCTATTTTTTTATCTCAGTAAGTTTTACAGGATACTTGATTGTGAAATCTTGTAGACTGAATTGTACCATATTTATGAGATATTAAATATAATAATAATAATAGTAATAATAATAAACAGGAAACTCGCAATCAATACCGCGTGGACTGTATCGCTTTCGCAGATGATGTAGTTATGCTAGCAGATTCGGTTGAAACAGCAATAGACAAGATCAATACTCTCCAATCTATAGCCTCCAAGACTGGCCTTCAGTTGTCTTACGAGAAAACAGTGTTCATGACAAATTACAAATCTGCACCGGAATACCTTCTTCCCAACAACAGGATCCGTCAAGTCGGAGATTTTAAATATTTGGGGGAATGCATCAGTGAAGACCTCATGAACCATAGAGCATTTGAAGAAAGGATTCTGAAATTGAATATTGCATACAACCGATGCAGAAAAGTTTACCAGAAGAAATCCATATCCGTCAATGCGAAATTAAGGAACTATAACGCTGTAATCAGGCCCGAGGTCTTCTATGCAGCTGAAATCCTGACCATCAAAGGGGCAGAACTGATACAGAAACTAGAGGTCAACGAAAGAATTATCTTGAGGAAGATCGTAGGTCCAAGGATCATAAATAGAGAAAGGTGTCACAGGCCCAACGATGATCTGTACCTGAAGCAAGAACAAATGGACACAATCATCAAGAGACGCCTCCAATTCTACGGACACCTTGAGAGAATGAACGAGTCAAGATTGACCAGTGTATTCCACAGAGCCAGCTCCTGCAAGAAAACAACTTCACTGTGGTACTGTACCCGACAATCCGGAAAGGTTCCTGTTGGAGTATCCATTGCCCCCGCGGGATTGCCTATTTCTAACTGCACCGGCATATACAACATTAGAAATCGCTTCCAACATGGTCTTTAGGGATTTACAGACAGCAGTTACCAGAATATTGTGGATCAACAACCAACTACACGGGGCACTCACCTTTACTTACCTCGGGGACTGGGAACTCAGCTCCGCCTATACTACATCCACAATACTCTGCTCCTTATATTTAAAATGAATTACACTCCTACAACAATGGAAAACAATCTGAACAAAATTTATTAACAATAGGGTAAACTAATCTACTATAAACAAATAACAATAAACGAATTTAACAATAGACATTAAAATTAAAAACACGCAATCATTCACACCTCCTTTCAATTCTACATCTTACTACAATGCTGTATTAAAAATGATGAATATAAATATTGGCTTGTTTTAGGCCTACACTGCGTAGAAATAAAACCGTTTAATGAAGTCTCTAAATGGCATTCCACACGCCTGATTTCATTCACAAACCTGCGTTGTAGAACCCACGTGCAGTAACTTCGTTTCATCAATGAAATACCGGCACCACTCCGAACTCGAAACTGGTTTATACAATAAATACAAGGCTGTGAGTCTACACATGTTATATTATATCATCGCTCTCCAATGGTAACGGTGAATCATTCTCGCTAGCCCACAGAGGCTGCTTGTGTGTGCATTTATAAAACACGTAAAAATTAACATTTAGATCTTACAAAAGTTCACATAACTACTTTGTCTCTTAAACTATCAATCTAAATTTTTGTATACACTCTTTCATTCGCACTCCTTAATTGTTCTAGACCAATTCGGTTCCACATTCGCTCTTAACAATGAATAATCATTCACACCAAAAACATCTGCTCATAAACACTCACTGTTCCAAAACAATTGATTAATAAATCCTATTAAATTGTTTAACTAATTAAATCATTTCCACAAAAATATTTACATGTAATATGTATATAATAATATCCATTATCTTGTGTTGCTAGCGCGACACTTTCGAGATTCTAACTTCTCGGTTACAATATAATTCTTAACTGAATATATACACTGGTTTTTCACATAACCATCCTTCTCTAACGTTCTGTAGTTTTAATATACTGCATACACATCGTCTTATATAGGTTTTATTACATTATCGGTATAATACAGTCGACTAATTAAGGTAAACTGTACGTAATTACATAAATTCGGGTTTAATAAAATTTAGTAATTGTATTATAGATGTGAGTAGACAATCTTTCTCAGGTTGTATTTCCGCTGAAACCCTCCTGTTAACACAGCTAAATCGTTAATTTACAAGAACTGGACTACTTGTATACAACGGCTCTTATCATTATACATGCCTTTTATCAAAGAACAACAATACTTTGACTTCCTTAAAATGCGGAATTCCCTCACCTGAGCACTCCATAGCTCTACAAAACCTCATTTAACAGTATATATGGCATAAACAATTATCATCTACTATGTTAAACAATAACCAAAAAGAGATTAATTGTTATTAACATATCTTATGTAGGAACTTCTCTAAAATAATGGCATGACCTTCTGTATCATTGCACATGACTACTGGACTACAATACATACGTAAGTTCTTCAAACGAAACTTCCTATTGTAATGAACGATATTAGAAAATCGCGATTAACCTCCTAAAGTTTACTCCCCAACAAGATAATTAACTGTTAACTCGACTGTCACAAATACATGTAATAAAAATAATACTCCTGTCTCATCTCACTTGTCAAGCTATAAATGGATTATCGTTGTAATAACATGTCCACAAATGACGTGATGTGACGTGATGTGATAAAATAACACACATGTTATTTATAGTGTCAGATAGAATTCAATCTTGAGCGGGATAAACTAGCTTTGAATTCCTAGCCAAAGATTTGAATAATCTTCTATCAAAAGGAATTTCCTCTAACATATTAAATGAACAAAGCTCTTAGCTTTACAGATAATAAGATAGGTTTGTCAATGTCGTAATGTTTTTCCACTCTACACAAAGAATGTTCATATGAATTAAGACTTCGGTCTTATCAAACGACTAGTATTTCTTAGATCGTCGATAGTTTATATACAATAATGATAAAACAATATCATTCGATGTTTCTTCTTTTCTTGAAGTTACATGTCGTTAAATTAAAGTGCTCAAATTAAATTAAATAAGAATTTAATTTGAAGCTATGACACAATGTCAGAATATTTGGTTTAAATGAAATTATTAAAATTCGAGAGTCGAAACGACTAGTCTCCCATGAGGCAATATGATTCCTCAAACAAAATTTTTAATGTCAGTTCCACTACTGATCCGTAGAATAAAATTGAAAAATAGATGAAATGCAATCATCTTCTAACTAATCTTGCAGCATAAAAATCTCAACACACACATCTGAAGTGGAAAATACATAAAAGCACTGAAATACGTGAAATGTGAAAATATAGAAATATTGAATAAGATCGCCGGAAATATGGAATAAGATCGCCTGCTCAGAATGTTACTAATCAAGCTCTATATAACAATGAGATACACTAATACCTTATTTGGACGAAAAACTTGAAGATCAATGTAAGTATTCCCACAATACTTTAGATGTTTCCTCAGGACAAGACACTGAGATGGATCTGCATTCGAACCTCGGATCTGCGACCTCAAAGATAAGAAACGTCTCTCTCTGGAATTCACCAACATTCGCCTGGGCTCGAACGACATCCTGCTGGCAAATTATTCTGTGTTGCTGGGCTACCCTAGCATCTCGACAAATCTCTTCTGTAAAGTCTCCATTCTCCGTCGTAAATATGTATCGGCTTCATCATTGGAATATAATAATGGAAATATTCATATAAATAGAGAATGAAATGTTTCCATTGCTAATTGTTGTTATATTAGTGTTCGTAGACTGACGAAAATGCACAAGATGGACCGTACACTACGTCTGTATTCAAGAATACGTTGTCTAACGAAGCTCCATCGTTGTATCTTAACTCCTTAACTCCTGGAAGTGCGGTGATCTCCAACGTTCCACCTAGCTATCCTCGCGTCTCCACAAGTCGACAGTCGTCGCACTCGGACTAAGCCTTGGGATCTCCGTTAACCCAGTAAAAACACTTCCTCACTCTTCAAAGTCTGCTGGAATAAGAACCTCGATCCTTGGATCTCCCTCTCCAAGTCGAAATTTTGGCGGCCATATAAATCTCCCACCATAATTTTAGCGCGTAGATTACCAATGCTTATTACTGAGTAGATTAACCGATCTGCGGTTTTTAAAGTATCAGACATTATTTCTCTTAATATTCTCTTCATTACCAAATAAGAAAATCTTCTTCTAAGGGCCTAAATGCATAATTTCATCAAATTGTGTAATTAAAGTTGATCCCGTCTTCAATAAGACCTGTTCTCATTGGCTCTGGGCTGGGATCCAATAGCATCATTTATAACAATATTTATAATATTAATCTCCAAACTCGTTGTTGCTATGCTAAATATAGCCTTCTAGAAACGTCCATTGTGCAACATATCACGTGATCGGGCTCTCCCACAGTCTCGAGCTTGTAACACTACACTCTTGTGTCACACTTCCAGAAATTATATTTGCTAGTTAAATTTTATCATGGGGACGGAAAATACTCTCTTTTTGCCCCTAAATAATTCAATTTACGGGGGCATTCCTCCGTCATCTCAAGTTAAAAACAGTTGCAAATTGTTTTAATCATTCTAATTCAAGACTTTTGATATGTCTCTTGAACTCGTATATTGAATTATTTTAGCCTATTTTCTTATGATACTTTTTTAAATTTTTAGCGTTGATTTTTCCTAGAATAACGTTGTTTTCATCGTCAAACAACTCATAACAGTTATTCCCATAAGCATTAGTTATGCGGAACGGGCCAATAAATATAACTCCGTACTTGGGGTATATCTTTTTGCTCACGTCCGCTTTCACTGGTCTGCGCAATACGAACTTGTTTTCAATTTCCAACGGCGTACCCAAACGTTTTCCTGCAACTCGTTTCAAGCGCTTCTCTGCTGATTTCTGAAGTCTTTCTTTCGCCATATCGATCCTCGCTTGTCTTCCTGGATCAGGATCTCTGGGAATGAAATCAAATACGTTGTCCCATGGCCTTTCTGGATTCCTTCCTAAGTGAAGAATCATAGGAACTTCTGCCGTGCTTTCTTGAACTGTGGAGTTCAAACAATCCTCAATCATTGGCACGTATTTTACCCAACTGGGGTGATCATTTGGGTAGAAAATTCTGTAGAATTTGCTAAATTCTGCCATATAGCGTTCGCTTGAATTTGACTCTGGATAACGCACGCTTGAAAACATGTGGTTAATTCCCAACCTTTTCATGTCTGCTGCGAATTCAGCTGAAGTGAACTGCGCTCCATGGTCCGATAAGAGATATTCTGGTTTTCCAGCCTTCGGAAACACAGCATTCCCTAATCTGCTCACAACATTTCTGGTATTGGCTTTTTTTGCATAGGATTCATGGTATCGAATTTAGTGAAGATATCAACAGTCACTAACAGGAACTGATTACCCTGATATCCCTTCGGACAAGGACCAAGAATGTCCGTGGCCATCAGCTCACGTGGTTTAGATGGTATCATAGCTCTGGGTCTTCCTTTCAATAATTCTGATGCGAATTTTCCTCTCTGGCATTTATCACAAGATCTTATAATCTTCACTATAGTGGATCTCATGTTGGTCCAGACAAACCTCTCTTTAAGAGTACTGAGGGTTTTATCTAAACCTCCATGTCCGATAGAATGGTGTGTCAACCACACTAACTTTGTGACAAGATTAGGGGACACGACTATACGAATCTTAGTGTGTTCGGAGTCTGCGTACTTACACACGAGATCTCCGCTCAATGCATAGTGTCCTGATTGCCTTTGAGTAGCAGCATAATCTAGATCTGCTGTGTCCATGTAACCCTTAAGGAACCTGTACATTTTCCTAATTGGAGCGTGTCTCTTCTGTGACACACTGATTCGGGTTAATCTCCTAACGGTTTCCTGATCTTCTTCCTCCAATTGTACATGGTTAATCTGCAAATTTCTAACTGGGTTACGTGATAATGCGTCAGCCAACAAATTGTCCTTACCTGGCTGGTGGACTATTGTAGCATTAAACTGTTGAGGGAAAAGGGCCCTTCGAGTCAATCTATCACTGGACATATCGGTTTGAAGCATAAATTGGAGTGCCTTATGGTCGGTGATAATTTCAATCTGATGTCCGATTAATATCTTCTTCCACCCTTGAAGAGCTGTCACGAAAGCTAACGCCTCTAGTTCTGTCGTGAAGTAGTTCTCTTCGTGTTTCTTAAGCTTTCTTCCGGTGAACGCAATATAGTGCTTATTTGCTTCTTCGTCCTTCTGGTATATGACTGCACTAATGTCTACACGTGAAGCATCGGATTCTATGTAGGATATTCGTTCAAAATCCGGATATTCTAATTTCACGTTGTTTTTCAACATCTCCTTAGCTTTCTCAAACGCGTCGTCAGCGGTACTACTCCATTTCCAACGGTTATTTTTATTTAGCAAGTCATAGAGAGGTGCCATAATCTCTGAATACTTTGGACAATGACTGCTAATGAATTGGCACGCACCTACAAATTTTCGCACTTGTTTGACCTTAGTGAGCTTTGGGAACCTCATAATAGCTTCCACTTTCTGCAAGTTCGGGTGATATCCATGCTGGTCAATGGTGTGTCCGAGAAAATTAATTTCTTCTCTCATGAAACTGCACTTATTGAAGTTTACCTTTATATTTGCGTCTCTCAGGTTTTCAAAAAGCTTACGCAAGTGTATAAGATGTTCCTGGACATTTGGTGAAGATATGATTAAATCAGCTATATAACAGATCACGTTCCTTTTAACTTCATCGGTGAGTTTGTTATCAAGGGCTCTAATCAAGGCTGGACCACTGTTGACCATGCCAAAGGGAATTCTCTGAAATACCCAGGACGTCTGGTCAAACAGAAACCCTGTGTATTGTTTGCTTTCTTCTTCAAGCTCAATTTGGTAAAACGAAGAAGTTAAATCTAGGACGCTAAAACATGCTTTTCCTTTAAACTTTCTGAGCAAATCTCGTATTTTAGGCGGTCGGTCTGCCTCGGGAAAAATCTTTAAGTTAATGGTCCTGGCGTCGAGACATAGGCGTAATTGACCATTATTTTTCTTGACTACAGTTATAGGGTTGATGTAAGACGACGCCTGCTTCTTTATAATTCCGTCAGCTTCCATTCTCTTGATTATCCCCGTACTTCTTCATAGTACTTTTCTGGTATCGGGTAAATCCTCTTCTGATAAGGAGTTTCATCCGTAAGCCTAATCTTATACTTGTAGTCCTTTATCAATCCAGGCTTATCATCGAAAATGTCTTTAAACTCCATGATTAACTCCTCAAATTCATCCTGAATTTCGTCAAACCCTTCTGCTTGGAGAGTAAGCATTTCCCTTCCATTTTCTACCTCTTCAATAATGTTGTTAATAATTTCTTCCCTAGGATCATTATCTAGACTGTCATTCGAATCGTGTTCTTCTAACTCTTCTGTGTTTATTAACCCTTCACTAAATTTTATGACTCGGTTTTTCATATCAATTACTGCTCCAACTTTAGTAATGAAATCAATGCCTAGCACGATATCAAAATTGATTTTGCTCACCACAATGAAAATGTGTTCATATGTGCTTCCATTTATCTCAAAGTTTAACAAAACTTGGATTTTGCATTTTACCGCTTTGTCTTGAAAAATACCATGCACTTTAACAGTAGATGCGGGTAAAACTGTCATCTTTTTGCCCTTAGATAATCTCTGATAACAATCATCCGATATGATAGACATAATGGCACCAGTGTCCATTAATGACTTATATATTTGTCCATCAACATGAACACATATAATCGGTAACTCGAATGGTCTTTCTTCTCTAACAATCTCCTTCTCGAAGAGTAGGTCTTCGTCTGTCACCTCATAGATTTCGTTTATCATAATCTGGTTTTGTGTAGCAGTATATCCTGTCTCCTCTAATTCCGTTTCAAAATTGTTTTCTTTTGTCCTTGAGACTCATTCTCATGGTTCCCCTTTTGACTAGTAGATGGACCGGGATCTATAATCAAACTTTTATTTTCCCTTCCATTACAATTCTCATTGTTTCTCAACTCCTTGAGATACTCTTGTCCTTCCTTATGACGTTCATCACACTTCTCCTTCTTCATAATTTCATGTTGGGAGTTTCTGTTACGATTATAGTTCTGGTTATTCCTATTGTTATTCCTGTTATAATAACCATTATGTTTGTATCGGTAGTTATTATTGTTGTGATAATAACCACTTCTACGATTGCCATTGCTATTATCGTTATTACGTCCTAGCTGTTGCTAGTATGGACGACCTCCACGGAATCTCCTGTTTCTGGGTTCTGGTCTATGATCCCGGAAATAATTATTCCTTTCAGGACCAATATTTCCCTTTTCTGGTTCTTTCGGATTGTCTGTCTGTTGTGTTTGGTCAAGATATACTGTGTTAATGTCTTTGTACTCTTGCCTTTGATTCTTTGCAACAACGTTTGGCATAGGGCTCGTGTAATCGAGTTTTCTGAGCAATTCGTCAATGCTTGCTAGATCGTTGATCCCTGACGAGATAATTAGACGTCTGACTTCAACAGGGAGCATCCTGGCTATCGCGTCTATCAACTGAGTTGTAGATAACGGAGGTTGAAGAAATCTGAGTGTGGCTAACTGACTCGTGAAGAAGTCTGCGTAGCGTGTAGGAAGAGTTCCTGAATATTTCCGTGAGTATACTTCTACGCGTAGGGAGTTTTGTGCTTCAATAGACCAAAAACGCTTTATTAGTGCTTCTGTGAATTCATCGAAGTTCATGAAGGTATATCTGAAAGCTATAAACCATTCAAGGGGCCCATCTGACAGATAGCGTTCTACGATCTTCATTTCCCTCTCTCTTGGAATATGCGCTTCGATAAAGTAATCTTTGAGATTTCTGATGTACTCTATCGGTGTGAAACTATCTAGGTTGCTGAACTTGCGCGGTTTGTCTTCAAAGTTCCTTATGACCGTCACGTTTCTCGGATATGAATCCTGAAGGTTTTGTCGAAAATCTCTATTGTAACTTTCAGCCTCTTTACTCCTCTCCTCTAAACCTTCCGTAAACCTGAATAATCTTTCTTCCGGCCTAATTTCCCTTTCTTCCACTTCTAGGCTATTTCTTCTAGTCTGATTCCTCGAATCTTCAAAATCTATCTTCTCCCTTTCCTTTTCTTCTATCTCAGCTATAATATTCTTCAGCTGTTGGCCTACTTCGGTCTTTAAATCTTACTTATACGTATCAAGCTTGGCAACATCTCCTAGATTAAGATTTTGTAATTTCTTGGATACGAATTCTTCTAGTTCGTTAGTTTTCTCCTCACTCATGGCATTAACGTTAGTGACAACCTTGTTTAATCGTTCCTCTATCGTTTTAGTTTTACTCTCTAACGATTCTTTCAAAGCTTGCACATCCTGACTAGATTGAGTTCTATCCTCTACTTGCTTTTCAGTGAGCATATCAATCCTTTTACCTAGATCTGTTCTTACTTCAATAACCTCTCTATTAATTTCTACTTGGGTACTGGCTAATTTCTTTTCTATGTTATCTTGGATTTGCTTAACATGTTCCCCACTGGATTTGTTCCACTCGTCTTTCCATGCAACTACATTAGCTTTTAACATTGCAGCTATTTCCTCCTCAATATCTGCCTTAAGAATTTTATTATGACCAATAACCTGTGTTCGTAAAGTTTCTACGTTACCTTTTAATTCGACCAGAGAAGCTGTAGTTTTTATCGCAACGTTAAAAAAACGTGTCGTTAAAGCAGTTATATTCTGTGTACACAATTTTTTAGACGCCTCTACCTCTTGTCTAATCTTATTAACGTCCACCTGGACTTTTGTTACATCTACAAATACCGTATTTATTTCTGTCTGTATTTTACCATGTCTGACTGTACATCAGTGACATCTGACTGCATATTATTTATATCAACCTGAACATTGGTGTCATCGGCTTGGACTGTATCTACTTTATTTTGGACATTGGATACCTCTAACCTAACATTACTAACATCGGACTGTACATTAGACACATCCGCTTGTACTGAGTCTACTTTGGATCGGACAGTGGATACATCTACTTGGACTGTATCGACTTAAATTTGCACAGTACCGACCTCTGTTCGTACACCACTTACATCGTCCTGTATCTGCTTTGAGCTGGCCTGTAATCGCGTCACATTTGCAACCATTTTAGAAGCACTAGTATGCAAACCCTCTAAAGAAGTCTGAACTTCCTGAATTTCAGTTTTGAAACTCTCTTTGACACTTTCAGCGACTTTATCTGTAAGAGAATCAACAACTTGAGCAATCACTGTGTTAAGGTCCTCCTTTCGTTCCCGCTTCAGTTGTTCAAGGTCCTGCTTCGCCTCCTGAAATTTACCTTCCATATCTACCATATTCGCAGATAAATTCTTCTTTATCTTACCTTCAACAACATTTAAACTCCTCTGCAGTTGCTCCTTCAAATTCTGCTGCAACTCCTCTAACATTTTCTTTACATCCTCACTTGCCATTGCAATAACTCTTTATATAATGCTGTAGAGACATAAACAACAACAGAGCAAAATAACAACATCTGAGCGACGTCCTATTCCATATATATTTTTGAGCACCTTAATGTCTAAAAGAAACTTAAAATTACCTTAGCATTAAATTAAAGTACACCCTATGTTGAAAAAACTCACTCAAAATGTTCGTTGTCCTGTGATTCACTTTAAATATACTACCACAAAGAAAAATTCTACCATTACAATCATCAAAACAAGTTAGCTTTAGTTTTACACATGACCTTAGCAATCGTCATGTACCAGTAAAATAAAATAGATATTCAGATCGTAGGTCGTTTTTCGAAACTGTCTACCTACTATACCTCTCTCAGGTTTCTAAGATCAGATCTTTATCTGAGTGTAACCTTCCTAATATCAATTTAAATTAAGCCTATATAATTACACTCACATCCATCCGAAATTGGATAAGACATCCCACAAGTCTGGTAATTATTTCTTTCACTAGGAATGTTCAAATCAACTTCCTTTAGAGACACTACGAAGCTAATTTCGTAGCCCCAAAGTTTATAGGGCGCCATTCCTACTGTACCCGATAATCCGGAAAGGTTCCTGTTGGAGTATACATTGCCCCCGCGGGATTGCCTATTTCTAACTGCAACGGCATATACAACATTAGAAATCGCTTCCAACATGGTCTTTAGGGATTTACAGACAGCAGTTACCAGAATATTGTGGATCAACAACCAACTACACGGGGCACTCACCTTTACTTACCTCGGGGACTGGGAACGCACCTTCGCCTACACTACATCCACAATACTCTGCTCCTTATATTTAAAATGAATCACACTCCTATAACAATGGAAAACAATCTGAACAAAATTTATTAACAATAGGGTAAACTAATCTACTATAAACAAATAACAATAAACGAATTTAACAATATACATTAAAATTAAAAACACGCAATCATTCACACCTCCTTTCAATTCTACATCTTACTACAATGCTGTATTAAAAATGATGAATATAAATCTTGGCTTGTTTTAGGCCTACACTGCGTAGAAATAAAACCGTTTAATGAAGTCTCTAAATGGCATTCCAGACACCTGATTTCATTCACCAACCTGCGTTGTAGAACGCACGTGCAGTAACTTCGTTTCATCAATGAAATATCGGCACCACGCCGAATTCGAAACTGGTTTATACAATAAATACAAGGCTGTGAGTCTACACATGTTATATTATATCATCGCTCTCCAATGCTAACGGTGAATCATTCTCGCTAGCCCACAGAGGCTGCTTGTGTGTGCATTTATAAAACACGTAAAAATTAACATTTAGATCTTACAAAAGTTCACATAACTACTTTGTCTCTTAAACAATCATTCTAAAAATTTGTATACACTCTTTCATTCGCACTCCGCAATTGTTCTAGACCAATTCGGTTCCACATTCGCTCTTAACAATGAATAATCATTCACACCAAAAACATCCGCTCATAAACACACACTGTTCCAAAACAATTGATTAATAAATCCTATTAAATTGTTTAACTAATTAAATCATTTCCACAAAAATATTTACATGTAATATGTTTATAATAATATCCATTATCTAGTGTTGCTAACGCGACACTTTCGAGATTCTAACTTCTTGGTTACAATATAATTGTTAACTGAATATATACACTGGTTTTTCACATAACCATCCTTCTCTAACGTTCTGTAGTTTTAATATACTGCATACACATCGTCTTATATAGGTTTTATTACATTATCGGTATAATACAGTCGACTAATTGAAGTAAACTGTACGTAATTACATAAATTCGGGTTTAATAAAATTTAGTAATTGTATTATAGATGTGAGTAGACAATCTTTCTCAGGTTGTATTTCCGCTGAAACCCTCCTGTTAACACAGCTAAATCGTTAATTTACAAGAACTGGACTACTTGTATACAACGGCTCTTATCATGATACATGCCTTTTATCAAATAACAACAATACTTTGACTTCCTTAAAATGCGGAATTCCCTCGCCTGAGCATTCCATAGCTCTACAAAACCTCATATAACAGTATATATGGCATAAACAATTATCATCTACTATGTTAAGGGGACTTATGAGTGAGTTTCCAAAATCCGAAACTACTGGACAGATCAATTTGAAATTTTAACCACATGTAGATATGCTTCTAATTAGAGGATATTCTGAATTTCAAATTGATTACTCTAACCGTTTCTGAAATAATAATAAAAATATTTTCAAAACATAGGGTCATAAAAAAAGTTCCTTGCGATGGAGTTTCCACTTATTTTCATCCATACTTGGTAAACAGTAGCACAATACATGTATAAATGGAAATTTCTCTGCAATTTTATGTACCTTTTATATGAGAGTCAGAAATGATAGTCAAAGTGATAATATTCATGTTTTGCCCTAAAAATAAAAATTATTTATTTTTGAAAGCAAAAAAATACAGTTAATTTTCACTGACATAAAAATCCAGAGCAAATTGTAATGTTCATACATATTTTAATACGCAAACCAACTTTGAACCAAATATCTTCAAAACTGCAATACAAGGAGCGTTTTTTATGATATTACATGTAACAAAAATAACTTCATGAGAAAACTGCAATTGAAGTTGGAGGTTAGTTACTTACATCAGAACTGCCCTGCACCAAATGTACAGCCCTCAAACTTCTTCATCCTGTCTTCTAGGGACAAGTTCAGCAGTTTTCTCTTTTTTCTTGCAGTTTTCTTTCCTGGGGTGGTCCTTTTCCTGCTATGTCGAAGACGTATGTGGTCACGTTGCTCACTGATCTTCACTGAAGGTCTTGTCTTAATAATGATGCGCATCCATCTTTAATTCACCGCCTGGGCTTTAAAAATGGCGCCACGGGAAAAAATCCAACACTCCTTGATTCTGAAAAAGTGTGGGCACCAATTTTCGGTAAAATCCAAATTTCCCTATTTTGGTCCATATTTCATGAAAACTCACTCATAAGTTAAACAATAACCAAAAAGAGATTAATTGTTATTAACATATCTTATGTAGGAACTTCTCTCAAATAATGGCATGACCTTCAGTATCATTGCACATGACTACTGGACTACAATACATACGTAAGTTCTTCAAAAGAAACTTCCTATTGTAATGAACGATATTAGACAGTCGCGATTAACCTCCTAAAGTTTACTCCCCAACAAGATAATTAACTGTTAACTCGACTGTCGCAAATACATGTAATAAAAATAATACTCCTGTCTCATCTCACTTGTCAAGCTATAAATGGATTATCGTTGTAATATCATGTCCACAAATGACGTGATGTTACGTGATGTACGGTCACGTTAAACTACAAGCTTCCTTCCTTCCTTTTTGTTACGTGATGTGATAAAATAACACACATGTTATTTATAGTGTCAGATAGAATTCAATCTTGACCGGGATAAACTAGTTTTGAATTCCTAGCCAAAGATTTGAATAATCTTCTATCAAAAGGTATTTCCTCTAACATATTAAATGAACAAAGCTCTTAGCTTTAGAGATAATAAGAAAGGTTTGTCAATGTCGTAATGTTTTTCCACTCTACACAAAGAATGTTCATAGGAATTAAGACTTCGGTCTTATCCAACGACTAGTATTTCTTAGATCGTCAATAGTTTATGTACAATAATGATAAAACAATATCATTCGATGTTTCTTCTTTTCTTGAAGTTACATGTCGTTACATTAAAGTGCTCAAATTAAATTTAGTAAGAATTTAATTTGAAGCTATGACACAATGTCAGAATACTTGGTTTAAATGAAATTATTAAAATTTGAGAGTCGAAACGACTAGTCTCCTATGAGGCAATATGATTCCTCAAACAAATTTTTAATGTCAGTTCCACAACTGATCCGTAGAATAAAATTGAAAAATAGATGAAATGCAATCATCTTCTAACTAATCTTGCAGCATAAAAATCTCAACACACACATCTGAAGTGGAAAATACATAAAAGCACTGAAATACATGAAATGTGAAAATATAGAAATATGGAATAAGATCGCCGAAAATATGGAATAAGATCGCCTGCTCAGAATGTTACTAATCAAGCTCTATATAACAATGAGATACACTAATACCTTATTTGGACGAAAAACTTGAAGATCAATGTAAGTATTCCCACAATACTTTAGATGTTTCCTCAGTACAAGACACTGAGATGGATCTGCATTAGAACCTCGGATCTGCGACCTCAGAGATAAGAAACGTCTCTCTCTGGAATTCACCATCATTCGCCTGGGCTCGAACGACATCCTTCTGGCAAATTCTTCTGTTTTGCTGGGCTATCCTAGCATCTCGACAAATCTCTTCTGTAAAGTCTCCATTCTCCGTCGTAAATATGTATCGGCTTCATCATTGGAATATAATTAGGGAAATATTCATATAAATAGAGAATGAAATGTTTCCATTGCTAATTGATGTTATATTAGTGTTCGTATACTGACGAAAATGAACAAGATGGACCGTACACTACGTCTGTATTCAAGAATACGTTGCCTAACGAAGCTCCATCGTTGTATCTTAACTCCTGTTATCGAATATGTCTCTGGCGCATGACTGTTTAGTTCATCATAGCAACAATATTAATTATGCTGAATGATAATGTTTGAAGAATAATAATAGTCATTCTATTAATGTTTATGTGTTGCGCCAATACTAAAAGTTCCCCGCCACTGTTCACTTGAACTGCGTTCGTCAACTTCACGTTGCAATTTATAATGATCTTCAGCTTTATTTCCAACACATTTGGAAATCTAACTTAACAGGCTTATATTGTCGAACCGGTGAATATTAAAGCGCTCGACTTTTCACAATATATAATAGGCGACCTGTTCTTAATATAAATTCGCTTATTTAACTTCAACTCTCAATTATATATGAGATATAATCAATACAATGTTCCTCGCAACTTCATATAGAATGGAAGTGCGGTGATCTCTAACGTTCCACCTAGCTATCCTCGCGTCCCCACAAGTCGACAGTCGTCGCACTCGGACTAAGCCTTGGGATCTCCGTTAACCCAGTAAAAACACTTCCTCACTCTTCAAAGTCTGCTGGAATAAGAACCTCGATCCTTGGATCTCCCTCTCCCAGTCGAATTTTTGGCGGCCATATCAATCTCCCACCATAATTTTAGCGCGTAGATTACGAATGCTTATTACTGCGTAGATTAACCGATCTGCGTTTTTTAAAGTATCAGACATTATTTCTCTTAATATTCTCTTCATTACCAAATAAGAAAATCTTCTTCTAAGGGCCTAAATGCATAATTTCATCATATTGTGTAATTAAAGTTGATCCCGTCTTCAATAAGACCTGTTCTCATTGGCTCTGGGCTGGGATCCAATAGCATGATTTATAACATTACTAGCTGAAGAACCCGTGCTTCGCTACGCGTCGTAAATAAATTAAAATGTGAAGGTGACAGTTAAAACAGGGGATAGGCGAGGTGCTGCGCAGAGGGAGATTAAGGATGGAACATTTTGTCCAACTACACGGCTCTGCGTTGACCGTGTTTTATAGCACACATTTAGGTTTTACTCGCTAACGGTTGGGGATACATTTCGGATAGAAAATGCAATTTTTAACCTCGTCTATGCCATCAAAAGTTTGCTATTTGTTAGCGTTCTCTTTTTATTTGAAATGGAAATATGAAAGTTTAAAACCAAAGGGTGTAGTGACGTCACTAAAATGATCGCCATCTTTAAATAGTGCAAAGTATTGAAATCAAAAGTAACCTATATGTTAACCAGGTAAATCTGCTACTTCCATGTAAAATTCATGTAAATCGGACCAGTGGTACTTGCGTGATTGAGTAATACACAGACACACACCATCTCATTTTTAGCCTCGCTTCGCTCGCGTCAGAGTCGTGTCATATTGTTATTCAATGAAATGCAGGTTTAACCCCGTTAACACCACTTTAGAACCTGAATATCCAAAAATCCCTCCTTAGTAGATGTTTTCGACACACAACAAACATATCCCCAAAATATAATTCTTCTAACTTTAATAGTTTTGGTTGGTCGATGAGAGTGAATATCCAAAAATTCTTCCTTAGTGGACGTTTTTCTTCCAGAATTTCACCCCTCCCCATAGGCCCCTTAAATTGGATTTATGAAAAAACGGTCGAACACCTATTCATTTTATTTATTTATTTATTTATTTATTTTAAGCTGATTGATTTCCTCCGAGTTTCAAACTCCTCGCATATGTCGTTTAAGAGATACACGCTCCGTTAAGAATCTTTCAACCCCTACTTTTCATCCCTTTCACCTCATAATATACACTACATCGAAAAACCATTAGACATGTGTCAGCATATTTTTAATGATTAGTATATATGCCAAGTATCACATCCCCAAATGAAACCACTCGTGAGATATTGTTATTCAATGAAATGCACGTTTACCCCCCTAAACACCTATTTAGAACCTGAATATTCAAAACTCTTTCCTTAGTGGACGTTTTCGACATAAAACGAACATATCCCCAAAATTTCATGTTTCCAACTTCAATAATTTTGGCTGGGCGATGATGAGTGAGGGAGTCAGTCAGGACATTTTCTTTCATTTATATTTGATAATTTCACCCCTCCCCATGAACCCCTTAAATTGGATTTATGAAACAAACGGTCGAACACCTATTTACATATTTAAAGCTGTTTTCCCCCTGAGTTTGATGCGTGAGTAAGTGAGTCAATCAGTTAGGACACTTTCTTTCCTGTTTTTTTTCCCCCCAGAATTTCACCCCTCTCCAAGGGCCCCTTAAATTGGAATTATGAAAAAACGGTCCAACATATATTTACTTGTATTTTAAGCTGTTTTTTTCCGCCGAATTTCAAACTTCTCGCCTATGTCGTTTAAGAGATACACGCTCCGTTAAGAATCCCTCAACCCCCAATTTTCACCCCTTTCACCTCATAATATACACCACATCGATAAACCTTCAGATATATGTCTGATTATTAATAATAATTAGTTTATATACCGAATATCACATCCCCAAAGAAACAACTCATGAGATATCGTTATTCAATGAAATGCACGTTTACCCCCTTAACATCTCTTTAAAACCCGAATATAGAAAAATCATTCCTTAGTTGACGTTTTGATATATAGTGAACATATTCCCAAAATTTCATTTTTCCAACTTTCATAGTTTTCGCTGGGCGTAATGAGTGAGTGAGTCAGACAGGACATTTTCTTTCAATATTTTTTACCAGAATTTCACCACTCCCCATGGGCCACTTAAATTGGATTGATGAAAAAACGCTTGAACACCTATTAACTTATTTATTTAGCTGTCTTTTTCCCCTGAGTTTGATGAGTGAGTGAGTTAGTCAGTCAGTTAGGACACTTTCTCTCCTTTTTCCCCCCAGAATTTCACCCCACCCCATTGGCCTCTTAAATTAATTTAAAAAAAAAACGGTCGAACACCGATTTACTTAATTTTTTAGCTGTTTTTTTCCGCTGAGTTTCAAATTTCTCGCCTATGTCGGTTAAGACATGGGCCTACACGCTCCGTTAGGAATCCTTCAATCCCCACTTTTCACCCCTTTCACCTCATAATAATACACCACATCGAAAAACCCTTAGACACATGTCTGCTTATTTTTTTAATGATTAGTTTATATGCCGAGCATCACATCCACAAATGAAACCACTCGTGAGATATTGTTATTCAATGAAATGCAGGTTTAACCCCGTTAAGACCCCTTTAGAACCTGAATATAAAAAAAAATCATCCCTTAGTGTACGGTTTTGACATACAACGAACATATCCCCAAAATGTCATGGTTCCAACTTCAATATTTTTGGCTGGGCGATGATGAGTGAATGAGACAGGGCATATTCTTTCATTTTTAGCCTACTTTCGATTTTTGCAAAAAATGAAAGTAGACTTATGAGATCACTACAGGGCGAAAAAAAGTGTGTCTGTCTGTGTGTATGTGTGTGAGTCTGTGTGTGTGTGTGTGTGTGTGAGTGTGTGGACTCTGAATGTCTGTCCCCCCCTATCAATTCGAACACGGTGAGCGCAAATTGAACGAAATTTGGTACAAAGGTAGCACTAGCAAAGGACACCTCAGTGTCATGTTTTATATCGCCGCCATATTGACGGAAACGTAATGGCGACCACACAAATGTTCAAAGCTTAAATCAAATTACGACTAACCTAATCATCCGATCTCTACCAAATTTTGCAACAACATACCTTTATGGGGGCAGCATCATTTGACCAAACTAATAGGTCATCAGCCTAACAGTTTGCGGATGGCGGCCATCTTTGTGTGAAAATAGATTGCCCCTATTAATTCGAACACGGTGAAACCGAATGGCACGAAATTTGGTACAGAGGTAGCACTAGAAAAGGCCACCTCAGTGTCATGTTTTATATCACCGCCATCTTGACGGAAACGTAATCGCGGCCACCCAAATGCTAAAGGCTAAAATGTAATTACGACCAACCTAATAATCTAGTCTCGACCAAATTTTGCAACAACAAATCTTTATGCGGGAAGCATATTCTGACCAAACTGCTAGATCATCAGCCCAATAGTTGGCAGATGGTGGCCAAGTATGTGTGCAAATCGATTCCCGCTATCAATTCAAACACGGTGAAACCGAATTGAACGAAATTTGGTACAGAGGTAGCACTAGCAAAAGGCACCTCAGTGTCATGTTTTATATCGCCGCCATCTTGACGGAAACGGAATGACGGCCACCCAAATGTTAAAAGCTTAAATCAAATTTTGACCATCCAAATAATTTGATCTCTACCGGATTTTGCAACAACATTCCTTTTTGTGGAAAGCATCTTATGACTGACTACAAGGTCATCAGCCCAATAGTTTGCAAATAGCGGCCATGTATGTGTGCAAATCCATTCCCCAGATCAATTCAAACACGGTGAAACCGAATTGAATGAATTTTTTTACAGAGGTAGCACTAGCAAAGGGCACCTCATATTCATGTTTAATATCCCTATAGCACGTTGTATTTCAACAAGCTACTACAACCAACATTCAATTATACTCCTTGAAATGGACAAAGAGTTATAACAATACCCATGCATTTAGGAGAAAGTAGGCTATATGTTCTTTACTGAACATCTTGTTTCCTTCAGAATTTCATCCCTCCCGATGAACCCCTTCAATTTGATTGATCAAAAAAAACTGTCGAACCGATATTAACTTACTTTAAAGCAGTTCCCCCCCCCCCCCTGAGTTTGATGAGTGAGTCAGTCAGTCAATCAGTTAGGACACTTTCTTTCCTGTTCCCCCCCCCCCCCACAGAATTTCACCCCTCCCCATGAACCCCTTAAATTGGATTTATGAAACAAACGGTCAAACACCTATTTACATATTTAAAGCTGTTTTCCCCCTGAGTTTGATGAGTGAGTAAGTGAGTCAATCAGTTAGGACACTTTCTTTCCTGTTTTTTTCCCCCAGAATTTCACCCCTCTCCAAGGGCCCCTTAAATTGGATTTATGAAAAAAAGGTCCAACACATATTTACTTGTATTTTAAGCTGATTTTTCCCGCCGAATTTCAAACTTCTCACCTATGTCGTTTAAGAGATACACGCTCCGTTAAGAATCCCTCAACCCCCAATTTTCACCCCTTTCACCTCATAATATACACCACATCGAAAAACCCTCAGACACGTGTCTTCTTACGTTTTAATGATGAGTTGATATGCCGTGTATCATATCCCCCAATGAAACCAATCGGGAGATATTGATATTCAATGGAATGCAGGTTTAACCGCCTTAAGACCCCTTCAGAACCTGAATATCCGAAAATCCTCCCTTAGTAGACGGTTTTGACATACAATGAATATATCCCCAAACTGTCATGTTTCTTACTTCAATAATTTTGGCTGGGCGATGATGAGTGAGTGAGTGAGTGAGTCAGGACATTTTCTTTCAATTTTCTTTTTTCAGAATTTCAGCCCTCCCCATGAACCCCTTAAATTTGATTCAAGAAAAAACTGTCGAACAGCTATTTACTTACTTTAAAGCAGTTTTTCCCCCTGAGTTTGATGAGTGAGTGAGTCAGTCAATCAGTTAGGACACTTTCTTTCCAGTCCCCCCCCCCCCAGAATTTAACCCCTCCCCATGGGCCCCTTAAATTGGATTTATGAATAAACGGTCAAACACATATTTACGTATTTTGTATGCTGATTTTTTTCCGCTGAGTTTCAAACTCCTCACCTATGTCGTCAAAGAGATACACACTCCGTTAGGAATCTTTCAATCCCCACTTTTTACCTCTTTCACCTCATAATATACACCACATCGTAAAACCCTCAGACTCGTGTCTTCTTATTTTTAATGATGAGTTTATGTGCCGAGTATCACATCCTCCAATGAAACCAATCGGGAGATATTGCTATTTAATGAAATGCAGGTCTACCCCCTTAACACCCCTTTAGAACCTGAATATCCAAAAATCTTCTCTTAGTGGGCATTTGCGACCCTTTGGGAAGCTGCATACCAAATTTCATTCCAATCTGTCGGTGGTTTCTGAGATTTCGTGATGAATGAATGAGTGAGTGGTATTTGACAAATATATATAGTTGAAGATAGTGTCAAGTCTTTGTTATGCTAAACTCGGTTGACAGTGCTGTGTGAGTAGTTGAGTAACTAACGGGATTTCAAGTAAAGATCCTCATTTTCTATACCGGTAGTGCAGAGCAGAACTGGCATCCAGTCGGCCGTGTCTCGACTTTAGCTATGTTGCCATGGAAACTATCTGCCTTGCCATTCCTTCATGAGTATATTTTATGATTTGATTAGCCTGTGCTTGAGTGCAAAAGGGCTGAAATCAGAAGAATGAGAAAGACTATCGAAAATTCATGTAGCCAGCGGTTCCTTCTGGATCCTAAACTATGTGTATGCAAAATTTGGTTGAGATTGGTGGAACGGTGTAGATTTGTATACGAAACAGACCCACCCACATACATACAGACTTTCACTTTTATATATAAGAAGATTTATAATATTAATCTCCAAACTCGCTGTTGCTATGCTAAATATAGCCTTCTAGAAGCGTCCATTGTGCAATATATCACGTGATCGGGCTCTCCCACAATCTCGAGCTTGTAACACTACACTCTTGTGTCACACTTCCAGAAATTATATTTGCTAGTTAAATTTTATCAAGGGGACGGAAAATACTCTCATTTTGTCCCTAAATAATTCAATTTACGGGGGCAGTAGCAGCAAGTCAAACAAGATCTGCAAACCTTTAACATCTCCGGATCCGTTATACAAGACAGACAAGCTTTCCGGAAAATGTTAAAAGAAGGCCCACAGATTAAACATAAGAAAGGGCAGAGACCAAAGATGTCAGAAGCAGCTAAACAACTACGAAGTCAGGAAATGAAGGAGATGTGGGCTAGGAAGAAGACTCTTAAGAACGTGAAACCAATCCCAACTCATCAAGCAGAAAACCATTTTGGTTAACCTACGTGGTCCATAGTTGGCTCATTCGAAGAAAGAAAGAAAAAAAGAAAGAAAGATAGAAAGAAAGAAAGATGAAGAATGTATAGTCATAATAGAAAAAGCTTCTGTAGAAGACAAAAGAATGAAAATTGAACAGTGATGCATTTAATATTTGAAATATTCTAGCTCTCCTTGGAGCAGTCACATCTGTTGAATGGGTGGTTAAGAGGTACTAGTCTAGTGCAAGAGAAATGATTCACGTAGAACTGGTCATCGTCCTTGCTATTCTCAGTCATAGCGGGAAGTGCTTGATGTAGTTGCAAGGTCACTCGAGTTTCTAGAGCTGGATCTATAACGGGTGATTCATCAGGCAGCAAGGAGAGCGTGAACTGAACAGTTAACTCCTTACGCCATCCGTCTGGATGTGAACAGATAATGATCGATGGTAACGATTAGAGGGTCCAAGTTATGATAAAAATGATCTAGATCAATTAATTTTTAGCTGTCTAAGCACAGTGATCGATAGCATGGTTCATAAATTGTCCATGGTCTCATATTAACTAGGCCTGAATTACTGATAATAATATTAATAATAATAATAATAATAATGAAAATCCACAGCCTGCTTCCAGTCTCCGACCGGGTCAGGAATGGAATGAATGAAGCCCCTATCTATCGGCGAGGATATGGACTGTGCCGGCTGCCGAGGCCTGACGCACTCCTCTGGGGCAATGATTAAATGAATGACAGATGAAATGAAATGATAGTGGAGAGTGTTGCTGGAATGAAATGTTGACAGGGAAAACCGGAGTACCCGGAGAAAAACCTGTCTGCCTCCGTTTTGTCCAGCACAGATCTCACATGGAGTGACCGGGATTTGAACCACGGACCCAGCGGTGAGAGGCCGGCGCGCTGCCGCCTTAGCCACGGAGGCTTTCAATAATAATATTAATAATAATAATAATAATAAAAATAATGAATTAGTTAAAATCTCTGAAGACGGCATTAAGGACAGAGAACAATTTAGAAATAAAATCAGAAACACGAAAATTGTACAAGTCTCAAGGAAGGACACATCAGGAGAAAAGTGTACAGCGGAAAGGTAGAAAAAGCACAGTGAACTAATGAAGAGGTTTTGGGAAGAAAAGAAGAGAGGAAAAAGAAGTGAAGCAGTGATTGGCCCAAGTTCTCACACTCTCCTGAAGGAGAACAATCGGAAATAATATTACTAATAATAATAATACAGTAATAAATTCTGAAGCGTTATATGCATCGGATATATTAAACATTGGTTGCGGATCTTTAACTAAAGACATGGAGAAACAAGAAAGGGAAATTTTACGAACAATTTTGGCCCAGTTTGTGTAGAGGGAATATGGAGAATGATGATGATAATTGATGTTTTAAGGGGCCTAACATCTAGGTTATCGGCCCCTAATGGTTTGGATGATAGTGAAAGAAGACATGAGAATGAAAACTATAACTAATACTAACCACAAACTTATATACTAGAAGAAGAAATGGTAAACAATGAATAGGCAAATAAAGGAAAGGAAGAAAAGAAATGCCCTCCATCCCTGAAGAATGAGGATTGAGGGACTTGGAAGGAAGGAGAGCCATGAAAGGCAGATAGGAAAGGGGAAAAGAGGAGATGGCAAGCCCCAAGGCCAGTGGAAAAGGGGGGTTAAAACGGACCCAGCTCAGGAATCCCTCGGGGTCACCAACTCCCAAACTCACCAGGCGTGAGCCCTTGAGGGTGTAGTATTATCCAGGGTGCACCAGAAGTGGTGGGGCTACATACACCCGGCCTCCTTGAGGGCCTTGTGCAGAAGGCAGGAGATAACATGAAAAGAAAAAGAAGGCTGACCCTTCGAAGAATGAGGGTATCAGGAAAGATGAGACAAGGGCCAATTAAGGCGGGAAAGGAAGATACTCCCCAGGTCTCGGATGCCCTAATACCGTCGGGGTCAGAAGAGAACAAGAGTTGACCAAGAGAGGTCGACAGGAAAGAAGACGGAGAGGACCCTGGCACAAGTAAGTGGAATTAATGCCGGACTCAGCTGGGGTCCCGTGGTCGCCAACACACGTACCACTAGATTTGACCCCCTGGGAGGTGAATATGGAGGAAAAAATCATCCCAGGAAATATATTGTCAATCTGAAACAAATCTCGCACAGTTTTCGGAAATGACGATTGAAATTTTATGGACACATTATTAGAATGAAAAGTAACAGACTAACTAAAAGAATTCTCTACCAGGCCCTTTCAGCAAGAACAGCTGGCTTCGTGAAATTGAAACAGATTTCCAGGAAATCAACATCGTAGAAGACATTGTACGGGACAGATGTAAATTCAGAACCAAAATCGACAGTCACCAATTTGGAGACAAACCCAACATCAGAGCCACAGTAACTTGGAAAGAAGAACGAAGGAAGAAGCTTAGTGAGAGAATGAAGAGATTTCGGGAGGAAAAGAAGGCCAACACACTAGGTAAGCAGGTTCAACCGTGCTCATGAGTAGAGTATAACGATGTGAAAAAATAACGCATTCCGTGTACAGCTAGTAAACCAATTAAAAAAATCCGTTGACTTTTCAAGAAATGGAATATTTTTCCTGAACTATTGAGACGATTTGAATGATTTTAGTACAACGCGCAACTTCTAACTCCCTCTGGTTTAGGAGCTTTAGTTGTGTGAAACATACACCTTAGCGATTTAGGATGATAATGACAGTAGCCTAATAATGTAAATGAAGATAATATAAAGCTGTATACGAACCTTTGGGCTTTCTAATACTCCCGGGATAATATTACGGACTGTCCTGGCACTTCTACCAACTATACATTAGGGTGACCATATTTTGAAAATTTAACTGGGTAAGCAGGTCACATTTTGGCACTTGTTAATACAGTATCGGGCATTGAACTCTATAGTGGCGAAAGCAGGTCTGTTGATCAACATCGGGAAAGACAGAAGTCATTACCAATATTCAAGACGCTCCTAAAACCATGAGAGTCAGTCATACTAACCATATCAAGAGAGTGAAGGTAGTATAATACCTTGGAGAAAGGATCTCAGAAGAACTCAGTGAAATAATGGCTCTTGAACAAAGGAGGATGAAACAAGACAGAATGTCAAACTAAGACAGTTTAATGCAGCAGTCAGACCATCTTCTACGCTGCTGAGTGCCTTTTTTTTCTAACTAAGAAGACCCCCGGGAGGGGGGCTATGGGTACAAGGTACAAGAAAGAAAATTCTTGCAGAAAATAGTGGGGCTAAGGATCTTACCAGATGGAAGATCAAACCAAATTTTGAACTAAGAAAACACCAGGAAATCCTCACAAATGCCACACCGATGCCATCAGAAGGAGACACCTGGCTTTCTACGGCAACCTGTACAGAATGGACCACCACAGACTGTCTTATAAGATCTTCAAGGTAGCCAAGAAGAGTAAAGCCACTGAGTCCTTGTGGATCAAACAAGTTGAGAGGGATCTTGCTGAACTTAATATTGAGCAAGACACAATGAATGACAGGAGTCGCTACCGTCTTACAGTTGAAACCAGGCCTTTCCTCACATCCTTTACAGAAGTTCACCACAATGCGTCCAGGAAATGGTCCGAGGAATGTAATATAGAGTTCAGCAAGAAATTGAAAGATTACTGGTCCAGCAGAAAGGCTCAAGATTTCATCACGAAAGCATCCGCCACACAATCCACCAAGAACACCAGAACTTGCAGACATAGTTGGTAGCATGCTGAACTTCTATGCCCAAGATAGTGGGTTCAAACCCGGCCGAAGTCGTTAAAAATGCCTCCTTCGGAGGGGAAGTAAAGCCGGCAGTCCCATGTCATAGATTTACACCTGTGTGAAGTTAAATTGTATAGGTTAAGAATGTAAACAACACTCTTAGGTTCCTACGTTCGTTGCCAAGAGGCGATTGCGATGGCGTCTAGTAGCTAATTTCTGAACTAGTAGTTGTTGACGGTAGCATTTGGTGGCAAAAGTAGGAACTATTTGAAAAATTCAAAGTCAGCAGTCCTTACTTGAATTAAAAAACAGATAACACACACTAATACAGTCATCACAATTAACATCGGTTATCAGATATATTCTACATACACCCAAAGTACACGGGGCTATATGACCGCGTTGTCGCAGCCCCTAAACTAAGGAACCAACCAACCAGAAGTTGCAGACAACAGCTGAAACACAAGCACCGTGGTTCCTAGGTGAACAGAGAGGAGAAGTATCGTGTATAATATTGCTGAAAAAACAACTATTGCAATATATATATTCCCAGTATTTTAAAGAGAATTGTAGGTGTTCCAACGCACAAATTTAAGTCAGCCCTAGCTTTGAGAGCTGAACTGTTGGTGTTCATAGAATGGTATAATTATAACGATCGTCTCACGTGATGAATTAATTAATTTTGGCAGCACTGACGAACAATGCTTCACGTGGGTTTTGCTTCGTGGAGGTAGCCCTTGTAAAAGTCAGATTATGGCTATTGCGTGATCCACGTTGGCATACAAAGTGTTGTCAATCAACAGACCGGATGTGACTCTAAAGGAAGTATTCATGATGACAGCTGTTACCGAATTATCATAATGTGCCCAAAGATTACCTCTTGGAAATATTCCATATTGAGACATGAGAGAGAAAATGTCTCTCGCTGGGTACACAGGATAGATCCAGAAAATAATGTGGAAACCGACAAAATAATCACATTCCAAAAGGCCACCAGTTTAAATAGAAACATTTAAAATAGAAACAGAAATAACAAAATAGCGTAGACAGCATTCATACCATAGCGTTACTGACATAGTATGCATAGATGAACATACTCTGTATTTCAAAAGAATGAACGTCAAGGAAATGGCGGGAGCTTGGAACAGCTGACCGCCGCGGGCTCCTATTGGCTGGATTTTGCCAACTAATACCATACGTTGCAAGCTTATTGTCACTAATTCAGTCGCCTGTTAACGGTGTCGGAGTTTTGTTTCATTGCCATCGTTTCGTTTACTTTAAGCATCGAGTCAATAAGTTGTAAATAGTACCGCAGGAAGAACGTGGGAAAATGCTGGAAATACAGCTGGAGACCGCGCGCTCCAACCTGAAACGGCCGGCTATCGTTCATTTCGACATCAAACTATTTTCATGGCTAGCCTTGATGTTCAATTCAAATTTAAATATACTTAATTTAGAATACATGCGTGACGTACAAAATAGGCTATGTACTATACCCTTTGGAAATAGCATGTAGACACGATTCAAAATTTCGGGGTCGTAATGGATTCTTGTGAATGTGATTTAGAGGTTTTGCTATCAATATAACTTCCAGGGTTCATAAGGTTAACTTATTATTACAAAGCCAAGAAAACAACAGGATCTACTAACAAATGAAATTTAATAACTGAATCAAACATAAAACACTTAACGATAAACCACCCTTATTTTGTTCACTCGCACGTGAACAGATCTGACACTGACCAGCCTGACGTACCATGATAACACGGCATGACAGCTGTCAAACAAGCATTGTGACTGCAATGTCACTTAATTCAAAGAAACAAAGAAAACGGATCACAAGATCCAAAAATAACGAACAAATAAAATAGTACAAGAATTTAATATTTATGAGCGACACGGGTTTTAAGACTAGTTCAAGTAATGAGCATTTTGACGGGCGCTCGTTTTCGACCAAAACAGTTGGTTCATGAACGGACTCCGTACTGCGAAGGACGAATTACGGAAATGTGGGAACAACAATTACATATTTATATACACTACTGTCATGCTCTAACCTCAGATTACCACAACCAAATACACGTGTGTATTATTTAAAATAAGGGCTGCGGAATTACCGTCTTAGACCATAAACACTAGGAAAGCATAACATGACATGAACAAGTTTGGCCGGTTGCCAAATTATATTTATAATGAACACAATGGCCTTGAAAATAAGAGCCAACAACAACAAAATACAAATTTTAATTTTCATGCCAGAAAATTTGGCGTTTTAAAACAATGAACAAATAAGTCGTAGTAATGATAAAAGAAACCTTGGATCGACAACATGGCAACTCCCCAAATTAAACCAAATAAAATAACCTTAACTCATTAGGCTTTAAAGCAAACATAACGTGTCATAACCGAGCTGGAGACAGCCGGGCCTGTTATCGCATCTCCGAGTGAGTGGCTGATTTCTTCCCCCACGTAGTAATTAGTGCCACGCTAAATATAGATTCTGGCCCATAGCCAGCGTCCAGCACCTTTGCTAATCGCCACCTGTTAAACGCGTACAAACAAATATCACATTATCTCAAAACATCCTCTCAGGGATTTTTAAGAAACACATCTCCAGGTCAAACTTACCCCCAAGGGTAACTAATTTGCCGGAATGATGTCGCAGTCAAGGACAGGCTTTACGTTTCCTTATCATCACTTACACCCAAACACACGTGGCACTTTTCTCGAAGATCTCGTCGTAGCATGAATCAGCACACCCCTCAGATAAATGACACACAACTTGTCCAAATAACAATAAAGAATTAATAACTGGAATCAGACTTAGCCCGAGTTATCAAAGCAACAAAACACTAATTTTCCCCCCACGTAGTAATTAGTTTAACATATCATTAATTCAGTCCATTTATCATTGTCGTTCCTAGGTTATCATTCATGGCTACACTTTTTATTGATACGTTAATCATATGCGGTCATTTCGCTATAAGAATTACGTATACATAAGGACAACATTTAAGTTACAAAATTTACTGTACAACATAATTGTCACGCAATGCCAAAATTTACTACACGCATGTCAGTTAAGAAATCAAACCCTAAAAATTAAATTAAACCACACAAATAAAATCTGTACAAAGTTCCACACATCTCTCGCGATTCCCCTCGTCCAAAATCAATAAATCAATTTTTTAATACTCATCACTTAAACTGCTTTCCAGAGGCCTTCCGCCTCGTCATTTCCCACCATTAGGCCGTTAGCCCATAACACTGATGGTAATGGAGGATGAAGCTTGTTGTCTTCTCTCCATGGTCGTCATCTTGCTGCTGTTAAAACACAATTAAATTAAAGTTTTAAAACTGTTCTATCTGCGTTATGAGTATTTTATTTCCTCATATCGTCCTATGCAGAATCGTAGACTTTCCCTATTCTATGGCTAATTGCCATCTCACAATTTATGAAATTTATAACTTCGTTGTCGACACACAACTAGAATTTTAAAACCATACCGTCTTAAGGACGTCTTAAATGACTGTCGAAGAATAATTAGGAGTGCCCCGGTTCATCTCAGACATCTGTATATATACAGAAAACCTAAAGTTTCAATGGTGGGAGAAAATAGCTCCTCAATATTTTAAATAATGGGCCTATAATTATGTGTGACCTCTCAAAAATGTTGTATTTTCTCATAGGTCGCGAATCTGCCGCCGAACATGCAAACCGATCGCTAGATCTTTTTTTAACCGATTGGCGCGCAAAACACACTGACGCTATGTTCTGGCGTCATGTTTTCTTATTGGTCAGATAAGTTGGCGTCGGAGTTCTGACCTTACAAATCCCGCCCTTATTTTGACGTCACGACTATTCTCCTCTCTCTCACTCCTTGCCTTGTACCCAGCATATTGGCCTGTCGATGGTCACGTACGCCACAGCGTCATATCTGATTTTCTCAGAAATATAAGAATAGCATTGGTTGTGAAACTGCCGGTCGTTTCCAGTCAGCACGTAGCCCGTCTTACCAAGTCCAGATTGCTTGCTACATCAATTTTACTCAAATATCCAGCATATCATGTATTTAGTATTCCCAGCGTTTTTAATAATATGAAACATTATTATTGGACACAATGATAGGGGTTCATCTGACCCCTAGTTGATGAAATTCGAACTCAATATGAAGTCGAATTTCACATCCCCTACTTTTCTGGCTCAAATTTGAAGTTGCTGGTCACCCTCAAATATAATGACTGTCCGCCTCTGTCTGTTTCAGTAGCCATCTCGTTCCAAACTCATTAGGAAATTCCTGTACGCTTATGCCCTCCGGCGTCTTTCCTCGCTACTCGTCTCCCCTCTCACTCCTTCAAAACATCAACATTGCTGATTTACAACTTCCGCCTGAATTTCTAAACACGTCAGAGCCGTCTTTCGAGCGCATTCACCACTAGAGTACCCCCGTATCTTTTGTTGTATGTTATCACGCGAATGTTTAATTTGCTGCAGTAACATTATTTCTCGGTTCGTATGGCTCTCTCTGATGATATAATTTTAAATTTGAAATATTATACACTGCCATGTTTCCTGTGCTCACCTCTCGGACTCTGTAGGCGTTGTTACCTTAATTCGTAACCCCTAGTTGAACTTCCTTAAGCCGCTCCTGTCTCTTCTCCATTTTACCGTGATGTCATCTCCTTCTTCTCCCCGCGTTGCCATCTTCTTCCTTCTCCCTTCTTCTTCTCCGACTCCCGTACAATAAATTTCTTTACCATATTTCGAGACCCTTGCCTGACACGGCCTGCGAATCTCTCCTGCTATTCTTCTGATTCCTATTGTCGGCTGCTCTATTTTCTTCTTCTCCATGCAGCTCCTCCAAATATCTCTGGGTTTCTACATGCATGGCCTCCAACATTTGATGTGTTCCGTTTTCCTCCTCGTGGTTGTCGGGATTCTTCCGCCGATCTATTGCTCTTTCCCATTTATCCTTATTGTTTCCCTCTATGTTACGTGGCTCCTCCAGGTACTGTTGTGGGTCAGCGTGTCTCTCGTTCCAATTTCTTCGGTCCTCCCTTGGATCCGATTGCTCGTTAAACCGCTGGTTATTTTGTGCGTTATTTTGTTGATTGTAACGCCTATTGTCCCTGGGCCTGTATTGTTGATTATAGTGTCCTCCACGCCATCCCCGATTATAAGGTGCGTTATTATTCCTATTGTATGACGTTTGGTATCTCCTATTATCTCGCCACTGCTGATTGTTTATGTTCCGGTAGCGGTTAGTTTCTTCCTGATTGTTATGGTTTCTGTCCCTATTTTCGTATCTCGGTTGAGATCTCGGCTCATATTCTTCGGTGCTCTGCCGTCTTTGATTATCCCCAGTGTTTGTAGCTTGCGACCTCGTGTTTTTAGCCTACTTTTCACATTTTGCAAAAATTAGGAAAAAGTAGATTTATGAGAACGGGCAAATGTGTGTCTGTCTGTCTGTCTGTCTGTCTGTCTGTCCGTCTGTCTGTCTGTCTGTCCTTCTGTCTGTCTGTCTGGCTGTGTGTGTGTCCCCCCCTATCAACTCCTAAACGGCTGCAGCAATCGAAACAAAATTTGGTAGGAGTAAAGATCTATACCTGAATATCTCACGGCCATATTTGAAAATGATGTCAGTGCTACCAACTGCTAAAAAATCGCAATTGAAATTTGAGCTCCATGTTGGATATCTTGGAAAGTATGAATGGGAGCTATTTCAAAATTGGCACACGTACAGATCATAATATTTCAGTTTAATTTCCAGGAGGCCAAACATGGCAGTGTTGCCAAAATGATTATAAGCCTCCTGATAGGTCCAATTTTTAAATGCATATAAATTCCACACTATCAAGTGGAATTCAACCAAATTTCGTATGTTGTATGTGTACATAACCAGATATGACTGAGCGTATTCTTAAGACCTACCAGGGCTGCCAACTGTTAATAAATGCTCCTAATTCATTTTATCCAAATACCAATATATCAGAAAGTATGCAAGCCGACAGCTTTAAACTATGCACACGTATAGTACCTGACATTCTATATTAATTTGGAGTAACTAATATACGTCAGTGCTGCCAACATGATTCTAAGCCTGCTGATAGGTCCAATTTTAAAATGCATGTAACTTCTATACTAACTAATGGATTTCATTCAAAATTGGCACAACAATAGATCATATTATTTCAGATTATTTCTGACCAATACATGCATGACATTGTTGCCAACATGATTTTACGCGCGATGTTAGATCCAATGTTTAACTGCATGTAACGTCCATGCAATCCAGTGGACTTCAACCAAATTTTGTATTTAGTACCGTAAGAGACGGAACTAAGAATATATTCAGTCATCAGGGCTGCCAACTGTAGTGCTCTATTAGGATACATTATGCCAGGTATACAGTATTTCGAACTAATTGGAAATTTCGATATTAGCAACTTAATTTCGTCATTATTCTAGATAGGTTCATATTCTGTAGAATAATCATTGGCATGAAAAGTAGGCTGTATAGTTCTTCACGGAACTTCTTGTTGTTCGGTGTCTTGACTACTTCGACTGCATTAACTAACTCTATCTGTCTCTTCTCTCTCGGGTTGATGTAATTAGTGGTTTCATCTATCCTCCTTAATACCTCTTCTGCCTGGACCACGGTCGTAATATTTGCCGCCACCAAGAATTGCTGAACGCTAATAGGCATCTGTTTTCCTATAGTAGTTATTAGCTCCATTTCGCTCGGGGGATTATCAAGATCTTGCAATTTGACAAGTTGCATGGCGAAAAAATCTGCATATTTCGTCTGATGCGTGGAATGGTATTTGCGCGAGTATAAGTCCATTCGCAAGCTTTGTTGATATGACCCACTCCAGTATTTGCTTAGGAAGGCCTTGTGGAAACCTTCCATTGATTTAAATGTGTTCTTAAATCCAAGATACCAGGTAAGTGCTGAGCCCGCCAAAAATTTTTCAACCATTCTTAATTGTCGCGTTGAGCTAACATTTTGGTCCGAAAAATATTCTGTCAGTTCTCTTAAGAAAGCTTTAGGTGTCCCTCCGCTCTCTGGTAAAAACTTATTCGGTTTAAATTCGTTTCCACGGATGACTTGTATAACTTGCGTGGGAAGTTGTGTGTTTTGAGGTGTCGAGCTACGACCCTCATAATTCTGGAATGCTTGCGTGTCTATCGTTCTTGGACTTTGCCCAAGCTTGTGGCTGTCTATTGTGTGCTCTCTTTCCGCATTCTCCCCTTTCCCCTTTTCCATTAGTGTCACAAACATCGTATTATGTCCAAGTGACTGCAACTCCGATTTTATCATGCGGTCCTCTTGAATTTGAAATCTTAACTTCATATTTTCTTCTAACGCCTGTATTTTCGCGTTATTTTCCCCTAGCTTCTTGCTTACTGCGAGCCGTTCATCTTTCGAATCAGCGCTCATCTTGGTCCAATCTTTTCTAATAGTATCCTTCAATTTAACAATGTGTTTTTCGACTTCCTGTTGATTAGCCTCCTGATTATCTTCGAGTTTATCTATCCTTTCTCCCAGAGAAATGTTGTTCTGCTCTAATGTTTGTTTAATTTCTTCCTGGTCAATTTCTAACCTTTTCCATTTCTCAATTGATTGTATTTCTAATTTGTTGAGTTCCGTCACTAAGCCAGTGATATTGTTATCTACTGTAATTATCTGATCTTGCTTACCCTGTGTCCCTCGCTCGATCTTCTCAAACCTTTTTTCTAAGTTTGTGTGTGCTTCTTTAATCTCAGATGAGTTGGTCAAACACGCTTGCTCGATTCGTGCTAGTTTCGCCATAACAGTCTCATCCATTCCTTTTATTTCCTTTTTAAACGAATCTTCGATACCTTTTATTATTCCTAATTGTTTGTTATTGTTAGTGCTAACGTCCTTTGCTAATTGGATTAGCTGTTCTTTTGTGTGCTCTTTGATTTCTACCGTTAGCGCAGCTAAATTTTGAGTGTTCCTTTCGTCTTGTGCGTTTAACATTTCATTGTTTTTCTCGGACTGCCTATGTAGTTGTTCACTAACCAGAATGTTTTGTGCAGCGATTTTCTGATTTATATCCTCATTAACTTCAGATAGTTTTGTGTTTAACTGTGTCTGTATTTCTACACTATTTGCCGCTAACTGTGTCTGCATTTCTACCGATTGTTTATTATTACTAGCAGCTAACTGTGTCTGCATTTCTTCACAATTTGCCGCTAACTGTGTCTGTATTTCATTGGTTATGTCCTTTCTCATCTCACTAAGCTGTTCTCGCGTACGAGCGGATGCTAATTCAATCACTTCGCGAATTTCTCCCAGAGTTGCCATCACAACAATAATATATTTGAGACATAGGGAAATGACATAAGGGCGGAGCCCTGGATACGCGCGCTCACATATATTAAATATACACATTAACCCTTTACGTACTCAGTTCATTTACTTTAAATTACTCCCACAAACTATAGCATCACTGAGTATAATTTACTTATTATTCCATTTAATTTTTTTAACCCTTTGATTCAGTTATAATCTTCCTGACCTTATTTCACTTACAAATTTTAACCAATTAATAGAGTATTAATTAGTTTTTAAGGTCTAACCTTCCTGTCAAATAATTCTTTGAGTTTGGCTTTTCTACACAAATCTAATTTAATTTTATTGGGCGCCTGGAACAGTTTGTTCTAATTTTAATCAAAGTTCAAACACTTAACTTGTTCCACATTTACTTTATTGCAAACTCCATGACTTTATATTTTCAAACATTTGGCGGTACTATCTTCGCCTAACTTACGTTAATAAACTTATCACATGCCGGTGATCTATTTTTTTACTCTAAAACACAAATGCCACACGTTCGGAAGCCAAAGTAACTCTTATATACCCTTTGGAAATAGCATGTAGACAAGATTCAAAATTTCGGGGTCGTAATGGATTCTTGTGAATGTGATTTAGAGGTTTTGCTATCAATATAACTTCCAGGGTTCATAAGGTTAACTTATTATTACAAAGCCAAGAAAACAACAGGATCTACTAACAAATGAAATTTAATAACTGAATCAAACATAAAACACTTAACGATAAACCACCCTTATTTTGTTCACTCGCACGTGAACAGATCTGACACTGACCAGCCTGACGTACCATGATAACACGGCATGACAGCTGTCAAACAAGCATTGTGACTGCAATGTCACTTAATTCAAAGAAACAAAGAAAACGGATCACAAGATCCAAAAATAACGAACAAATAAAATAGTACAAGAATTTAATATTTATGAGCGACACGGGTTTTAAGACTAGTTCAAGTAATGAGCATTTTGACGGGCGCTCGTTTTCGACCAAAACAGTTGGTTCGGGAACGGACTCCGTACTGCGAAGGACGAATTACGGAAATGTGGGAACAACAATTACATATTTATATACACTACTGACATGCTCTAACCTTAGATTACCACAACCAAATACACGTGTGTATTATTTATAATAAGGGCTGTGGAATTACCGTCTTAGACCATAAACACTAGGAAAGCATAACATGACATGAACAAGTTTGGCCGGTTGCCAAATTATATTTATAATGAACACAATGGCCTTGAAAATAAGAGCCAACAACAACAAAATACAAATTTTAATTTTCATGCCAGAAAATTTGGCGTTTTAAAACAATGAACAAATAAGTCGTAGTAATGATAAAAGAAACTTGGATCGACAACATGGCAACTCCCCAAATTAAACCAAATAAAATAACCTTAACTCATTAGGCTTTCAAGCAAACATAACGTGTCATAACCGAGCTGGAGACAGCCGGGCCTGTTATCGCATCTCCGAGTGAGTGGCTGATTTCTTCCCCCACGTAGTAATTAGTGCCACGCTAAATATAGATTCTGGCCCATAGCCAGCGTCCAGCACCTTTGCTAATCGCCACCTGTTAAACGCGTACAAACATATATCACATTATCTCAAAACATCCTCTCAGGGATTTTTAAGAAACACATCTCCAGGTCAAACTTACCCCCAAGGGTAACTAATTTGCCGGAATGATGTCGCAGTCAAGGACAGCTTTACCTTTCCTTATCATCACTTACACCCAAACACACGTGGCACTTTTCTCGAAGATCTCGTCGTAGCATGAATCAGCACACCCCTCAGATAAATGACACACATGTCCAAATGACAATAAAGAATTAATAACTGGAATCAGACTTAGCCCGAGTTATCAAAGCAACAATACACTAATTTTCCCCCCACGTAGTAATTAGTTTAACATATTATTACGTGCCACCCCCTAGTGGCACTTTTGTTAACTGGATTACGGTAGGGGTACAAAGCACAACACCAATTACTGCTTAAAAATAATTAACTTTATTGTGGCCAGAAAATTACACTAGTCAGCAAATACAAGCAATTAGGAGCCTTATTCCAGTTTCCTCAAGTCTCTTCCTTGAATTTCTCTTGGCCCTTCCACTTGTCAACAGATCACAGAAGTTAATCCGTCCTAATGAGTACGGTGGCCTTGACAGAAACTACCTGCTCCTCTCCTTTATGTTCACCGACCACAATTACTTACGACCACTTGCTGCAGGCTATTTCGCTGTCCACAAGCTGGAGAAACAATGTCACTGGATTTCGTAACTCGCACAGCACTTCGTCACCACACTTCTGTCGCACAAGATAATCGCTCGCACTAGCTCGTAAAACAGAACAACAACAACTGCTAGACAGGTCGCCCTTATATAGCAGGCCGGTGACTCAATAAATGCTTCTAGATCCATCCAGCGTTTACGGCTTCTCGAGGTTTCCATCGCTGGTCCAGTCACGAATATTCTGGACTATCCCTTTGTCTTAGTAGCCCTGTTGCATAAGGCGCGCGCAATACAGGAGGCAGGACACAGCCCAGCCCTGGGGCAGTTGTGACTCATGCGGCGAGTGATGACACAAACTCACAGCCGTAACACCACCCCCTTCCTAAAAAGGCTGATCGTCCCGATCAATCATTGGTCCGTCTGTGTCCCTCCGTAGGCTGCCAGGCGATCTCGATGCACGATCTTCATCTTCGCCCTCGGGCTCCGCTGGATCCTGTAGACGACATCGTTGATCCGTTTCACGACTCGGTACGGGCCCTCCCAGGACTTCTGCAGTTTGGGTGACAGGCCTTTCTTCCGTAATGGGTTGAAGAGCCAGACCAGGTCGTCCTCGTGGAATCCGCCGGCATCCGTCTGCTGGTCGTATCGGGTCTTCATTCGGTCGGTCTCGATCCGTAGTTTCCTCCTCGTGAACGCGTGTACGTCCTGCAGTTGGTCGACCAGTTCTTGACAATACTGGCTTACCGGGATCGGATCATTCCCAGGTCGGCCGAAGGCAAGATCGACAGGTAGACGGAGCTCCCTCCCAAACATGGCCCGGGCTGGTGTGCACCCGGTGGCTTCATGCACGGCGGCGCGATAGGCCAGGAGAAATAGTGGAAGATGTTTGTCCCAATCCCTCTGGTGCTCGCTGACGACTATTCGGAGATGGTTCTCGATGGTGCGATTGAATCGCTCTACTATCCCGTCGGACTGAGGGTGTAGCGGCGTTGTCCTTGTCTTCCGGATTCCGAGCAGCTGGCATAGGTTCTGGAACACCTGCGACTCGAAGTTCCTCCCTTGGTCGGAGTGCAGCTCCAGGAGTACTCCGTACCGGCTGACGAATTCCTTCACCAGGGAATCTGCAATCGTCGCGGCTTCTTGGTTAGGGAGCGCATACGCCTCCGGCCATTTGGTAAAGTAGTCGCTGACGACTAATATGTAGCGGTTCCCTGCCTCGCTTAACGGGAATGGCCCAGCAACATCGATGGCCACTCTCTCCATGGGGCCGCCCACGTTGTAGGTCTTCAGTGGACCCCGTCGTCTTCGTCCTGGGCCCTTGCTGGCTGCGCAATCGTGGCACCTCGCGCAGTGGTTCTCCACGTCTGTTCGGCATCCGATCCAGTAGAACCGCACTCTCAGCTTCTCCAGGGTCTTCTTTATCCCTAGGTGTCCACCAGATGATCCTCCATGAACTTCCTTCAGGACTTCCTCCGTCATAGCCTTTGGAACGACGACTTGTTCCCGAGATGTCTTCCCGTCGGTGCTCTCCCAGGCGCGGCAGATGAGGCCATCCCTTACAATCAGCGAGTCCCACTGTGCCCAGTAGGACTTAAACTTTGGGCTGCAGTCACTCACAATGTTCCACCCGGGTCTGGGGACACAGGCCCTCTTCCATTCGGCTATCAGTCCCAGGTCATCATCTTCTGCTTGTGCCCGCGTGAAAGATTCGCGGCTCCAGTTCCCCTGAAGTTCCACAGTAGTCCGTCGGCACTGTATCCCGGTGTTCTCCTCCCTTCGGGCACTGAAGGTGCAGTCTTCGGGGCACGGTCTTCGTGACAGGGCGTCGGCGTTAGAATGCAGTTGGCCTTTCCTGTGCTGAATCTCAAAGTTGTACTGTTGAAGCCTCTCTAACCACCACGCGAGTTGACCCTCGGGTTGCTTGAAGTTCAGGAGCCACCGCAGGGATGCATGGTCGGTCCTGATGAGAAATTCTTGCCCGTACAGGTACTTGTGGAAGTGTTCAATGGTCTTCACGATGGCGAGCAGCTCCTTCCTGGTGACGCAGTAGTTCCTTTCTGGCTTTGACAGGGCCTTGCTGAAGTAGGCCACTACTCTCTCCTCGCCGTCCACTACTTGCGACAGGATTCCCCCTATGCCAAAGTCGCTGGCATCGGTATCGACGATGAACCTTGTTCCAGGTCTGGGGTAGGCCAGAATAGGTGCGGTGCACAGAGCCTGCTTGAGTTGTTCGAAGGCACTGTGGCATTCTGCTGTCCACGTGAAGAGTTGGTCCTTCTCAGTCAGTCGATGTAAAGGTTTGGCGATGTCGGCGAATCCTCTCACGAAGCGACGATAATAAGTGCAGAGTCCCAGGAAGCTTCGTAGTTGGGACTTGTCCTTCGGAACTGGCCACTCCCTCACAGCTGCGGTCTTCTCTGGGTCGGTGCGCACCCCTTCCTCGGAGACGATATGCCCAAGGTACTGGACCCGCTTCTGGAAGAGCTGACACTTCTTGGGGCTCAACTTCAGCTGGGCAGCCCGTAGCTTCAACAAGATCTCCTTCAGGTTGCTGTAGTGCTCCTCGAAGCTCCTCCCCAGAACGATGGCGTCGTCTAGGTATACCAGGCAGGTCTTCCAGTGTAGTCCCCTCAGAATGGACTCCATTAGCCTTTCGAAGGTTGCAGGGGCATTGCACAGACCGAATGGCATAACGGTGAACTGCCAGAGCCCGCTGCCCACAGAGAACGCCGTTTTCTCGCGGTCCTTAGGGTGGACCTCCACCTGCCAGTAGCCACTCTTCAAATCCAAGGTGGAGAACCATCTTGATCCTGATATGGTGTCCAGCGTGTCGTCGATCCGGGGTAGAGGGTAGCTGTCCTTCTTCGTGACGTCGTTCACCCGCCTGTAGTCCACGCAGAACCTGGTGGAACCGTCCTTCTTCTTCACTAGCACGACCGGAGAACTCCAAGGACTATGTGATGGCTCGATCACCCCTTGCTCCTTCATCTCTTCTACCATCCGGTCGACTTCGGCTTGCTTAGCGAGCGGGACACGTCGGAATGGGGCCCTAATCGGTGCGCTGTCCCCAACGTCGATTCTGTGCTGGACCAAGCTTGTCCTGCCGAAGTCTTTGCTCCCCACGGAGAAGACATCCTGGAATTCGCGTAGCAGGTCCTGAAGTTGGCGTGATTGCTCTTCGTCTAAATGGTCCTGGGATCCTTGGTACAGCTTCTGTAGTTCTTCTGGCAGAGCGCGTCTTCTTCGGTTGTCCGTCTGCAAGTGTCCGTCCGTCGTATCTGTGATGTGGGCAATCCAGGTAACGGGCTCGCAGACTCCTAGGTTGGTGTCCCGGTGAACCGTAATGTCGTAGTCGTTCAGGTTGGACAGGCGGACGTACGGCCGAGACGTCGTGTTGATGAGAGTCTTGGCGACTAGCAATCCTTTTGTCTGGATGTCCTCATATTTTGGCTCGATGACAGCCGCCACTCCCTCAGCAGTTCCGTCGACAATTACGGCAGCGCTGACCTCCGTCCTGGCGGGAACGATGACGTCTTCTCTCAGCCTTACTCGTCGTGCGGTGATGGACTCGTGCGCAGGTTGCAAAGCAAGTTCCTCACCTCCGAAGTGCAGAGTGTTGGTACTCAGATCCAAGATGATGTTGTTCTGGTCCAGGAAGTCCAGTCCGATGATCACTTCATTTGATACGTCAGCCACAAGCACTGGATGCTTTATCGCCCGTCGACCAATGACGAACTCCAGTGATGCTTCGCCATGTACCGGTGCGGTCTCTCCGGTCGCGGTTATTAGCTGGAGGTTCCTTTGTGTGGGTTGCACTCTCCACTTCGGGATCACGGTGGGACTGACGATGGTCCTCGATGCTCCCGTGTCGATTAGCACGGGCCAGCTCTCTCCGTTGACGACTCCGTCGACCATCAGGCTGCTATTGTCCCTCCGTAACTTCGTCACACGAACCTGGACTGCCGGGGCTTGACGACTGTTACAAGCCAACCTTTGCCCCCCAAGGCTGGCTAATGCTCGTTTCCCTGGGTCGCGCGGTTTTCAGACGACTGATTTCCCGTCGGATACCCTCGGCGGCGGCGATCACCGCAGTCCTTGCTCAGGTGGCCTTTCTTACCGCAGGTCCAGCAGGTCGGTAGTCCTCTTCCGGGCCGCCTCTCCGGTTGCCTCCCGGCTGAGTCGTTGCTGGTGGTGCCGCGACTATCGAAGAAACGGCTTAGCGCCTCCATTAATTCGTCGGCCAGGGGCTTGGTCTCGTTGGTTTTTCCTGGTTCGTCGACGTCCACTTGACGCACCCGCGCGTGCATTCTGGATGCCTGTTTTGCCGTCTCGAACTCAAGTGCGTGTCTCAGCGCATCTGCCAGGGTCTTATTGCGCGCGAGTCGCAGCGCCTGTTGAGTGTCCGAGTCCCGAAGCCCATCGGTGAAGGTCTGCGTCGCAATCTGTTCCAGGAAGTCGGCCGGTGCTGTTGGATAGGCGAGCCTTACGAGGCGTGCGATGTCCATCTCGAACTCCTGCAGGGTTTCCGCGTTATTCTGTAACCGGGTCCGGAACTGCATCTGGTAGGCCTGCTGAAGATGGCTATCTCCATATCGGGACTCCATATGGGCGATCAGTGAAGCGTAGTCCTGGGATCCAGTCGGGATGGCCTGAAGGACGTTAAGGGCGTCACCTCTCAGCGCTACAATGAGAGCTGTAGCCTTTTCTGTGTTGTTCCAGTTATTTATGGAACATGCCGCCTCGAACTGACGTAAGTAGGTGCTCCACGGGACCTTTCCGTCGAAGGTTGGGGGCGTCACTCTGCTATGTCCCGTTCCTGATATTCCCGGTGTAACGGTGGGCGGGCGTTGGCGCAGCTCGGCAACTTCCTCTCGTAGAGCGTTGAATTTCTCTTCCACCCCCGTCAGTGGGCGTTGGCGCAGCTCGGCAACTTCCTTTTGTAAAGCGTTGAATTTCTCCTCCACCCCCATCAGCGGGCGTTGGCACAGCTCGGCAACTTCCACTTGTAAGGCGTTGAATTTCTCCTCCACCCCCATCAGCGGTCGTTGGCACAGCTCGGCAACTTCCACTTGCAAGGCGTTGAATTTCTCCTCCACCCCCATCAGCGGGCGTTGGCGCAGCTCGGCAACTTCCACTTGTAAGGCGTTGAATTTCTCCTCCACCCCCATCAGCGGGCGTTGGCGCAGCTCGGCAACTTCCACTTGTAAGGCGTCGAACTTCTTTTCCACTGCTGCGACTTCCTCACGTAGGCCCTGTTCTAATTTCCTTTGGCTCTCCTCTAATTTCGTCAGCAGACACTCTTCCAGATTTTTCTGGCCATCCAGAAATTTGGCGGTTAGGTCCTCTGCTAACTTATTCTGGCTGTTTTCCATCTTCTTCCTGCTGTCTTCTAGTTTGGCAGTTAGGTCCTTGGATAACTTCTTCTGGCCGTCTTCTAGTTTGGCAGTTAGGTACTCGGCTAACTTCTTCTGGCCGTCCTCCATCTTCTTCTGGCCGTCCTCCATCTTCTTCTGGTCGTCTTCCATCTTGGTTTCCATGCCATTTAACTTCTCTAGCAATGCTGCGAATTGCTCTTCCATTTTAGCTGTTTGTCTTGTAAAGGGCATGCGCTCACAGGAAAATTTTTAAAAAATTGACCTGCTCGGGTTTTGAAACCAGGACCGTCAGGTGTTGTGCTTGAGTTCGTAATCCGGCTTCTGACACCAGTTATTACGTGCCACCCCCTAGTGGCACTTTTGTTAACTGGATTACGGTAGGGGTACAAAGCACAACACCAATTACTGCTTAAAAAATAATTAACTTTATTGTGGCCAGAAAATTACACTAGTCAGCAAATACAAGCAATTAGGAGCCTTATTCCAGTTTCCTCAAGTCTCTTCCTTGAATTTCTCTTGGCCCTTCCACTTGTCAACAGATCACAGAAGTTAATCCGTCCTAATGAGTACGGTGGCCTTGACAGAAACTACCTGCTCCTCTCCTTTATGTTCACCGACCACAATTACTTACGACCACTTGCTGCAGGCTATTTCGCTGTCCACAAGCTGGAGAAACAATGTCACTGGATTTCGTAACTCGCACAGCACTTCGTCACCACACTTCTGTCGCACAAGATAATCGCTCGCACTAGCTCGTAAAACAGAACAACAACAACTGCTAGACAGGTCGCCCTTATATAGCAGGCCGGTGACTCAATAAATGCTTCTAGATCCATCCAGCGTTTACGGCTTCTCGAGGTTTCCATCGCTGGTCCAGTCACGAATATTCTGGACTATCCCTTTGTCTTAGTAGCCCTGTTGCATAAGGCGCGCGCAATACAGGAGGCAGGACACAGCCCAGCCCTGGGGCAGTTGTGACTCATGCGGCGAGTGATGACACAAACTCACAGCCGTAACAATATCATTAATTCAGTCCATTTATCATTGTCGTTCCTAGGTTCTCATTCATGGCTACACTTTTTATTGATACGTTAATCATATGCGGCCATTTCGCTATAAGAATTACGTATACATAAGGACAACATTTAAGTTACAAAATTTACTGTACAACATAATTGTCACGCAATGCCAAAATTTACTACACGCATGTCAGTTAAGATATCAAACCCTAAAAATTAAATTAAACTACACAAATAAAATCTGTACAAAGTTCCACACATCTCTCGCGATTCCCCTCGTCCAAAATCAATAAATCAATTTTTTAATACTCATCACTTAAACTGCTTTCCAGAGGCCTTCCGCCTCGTCATTTCCCACCATTAGGCCGTTAGCCCATAACACTGATGGTAATGGAGGATGAAGCTTGTTGTCTTCTTTCCATGGTCGTCATCTTGCTGCTGTTAAAACACAATTAAATTAAAGTTTTAAAACTGTTCTATCTGCGTTATGAGTATTTTATTTCCTCATATCGTCCTATGCAGAATCGTAGACTTTCCCTATTCTATGGCTAATTGCTATCTCACAATTTATGAAATTTATAACTTCGTTGTCGACACACAACTAGAATTTTAAAACCATACCGTCTTAAGGACGTCTTAAATGACTGTCGAAGAATAATTAGGAGTGCCCCGGTTCATCTCAGACATCTGTATATATACAGAAAGCCTAAAGTTTCAATGGTGGGAGAAAATAGCTCCTCAATATTTTAAATATTGGGCCTATAATTATGTGTGACCTCTCAAAAATGTTGTATTTTCTCATAGGTCGCGAATCTGCCGCCGAACATGCAAACCGATCGCTAGAACTTTTTTTAACCGATTGGCGCGCAAAACACACTGACGCTATGTTCTGGCGTCATGTTTTCTTATTGGTCAGATAAGTTGGCGTCGGAGTTCTGACCTTACAAATCCCGCCCTTATTTTGACGTCACGACTATTCTCCTCTCTCTCACTCCTTGCCTTGTACCCAGCATTTTGGCCTGTCGATGGTCACGTACGCCACAGCGTCATATCTGATTTTCTCAGAAATATAAGAATAGCATTGGTTGTGAAACTGTCGGTCGTTTCCAGTCAGCACGTAGCCCGTCTTACCAAGTCCAGATTGCTTGCTACATCAATTTTACTCAAATATCCAGCATATCATGTATTTAGTATTCCCAGCGTTTTTAATAATATGAAACATTATTATTGGACACAATGATAAGGGTTCAGTACATTTAGTCTTAATGTTTACGTATCCAGTAATGATTCATTGCATACCGTAGTGTTCAAATTAACGCTTGTCATTCAATAACCTACAAATCGACAATGTAAAACCACTGCAATAATATCGCCACAGAACAGCTTGTTTGTGAGCTTGGTGCTAAATACTTTACCTTAACATTACGTATGTGGAGACTATTATTAACTGTACAGAGTCACGATACAGTGAGTGAGTGTGCTTGGTATTGTCATGATGTTATTTCTGCGTTCTGTGTTAACTGCTGTAAACTGTGAACAACCTTCACCCAAACTCTTGTTTCATCTTGAAGGATATAATCTTTGCATGGTGAGTGTTGATTATTCATCATCATATTACTTTGTGTTTGTATTTTGGTATTATATTTGTCGTTGCCTACGTTATAATCACTGCCGGCTGGATCGCAACATTCCTGGTTGCTTTAAACTGCCTGCCCATTCCAAGGATCATGTAAGTATAAGAGATTCGTCACTTTTGGTTATAGAATTTCCGAGAGAGAACACCGCCTGAGGCTATGGATTGTACTGCCAAGTCTGGCAACATAAAAAGTAAAAAGCCGTATGAATGTAGCCTTTATTACACGTAAATGAACAGTATGTTCTGCGACGAGTTATTGATTATTGATGAAAATAACTCAAACATAACTGCGCCTTTCGCTAGGTGCTGAAATATACGTCCAGATAGGAAAAGAATACATTTTGATATATATCAATGTTGGCAATGGATTTGTCACGAAAGACACAGTTATGCCGTTCTAGAGCTTAATTCACCTCTAGGCTAATTAAAAATGCTCTCATACTGTACAGAATAGTTGGGATATTCGATGAATATAAAGAAAATCGTCCAAATGCACACACTACATTGCCATAACCTCACTTTTTGCCTAGCATGCCCGCAACCACCCACCCCTCCCCGTAGCCCTAAACCACAAATTTTATTGCAATGCAAAGGAGAATGGGTAAGAAAACAAACAAGAGATAAAATGCACACATTTATTCTCTATATATTTTTATTCGAGAGTAGTCCATATCGCCCACTAGTTTTTCACATGGTCAACACCAGGAAGATGAAAATTGCCGTATTGTTCTTACTATCATTATAATTCTTACATCCCGGTGCTTGGCAATTTTTCCTCCCTTGCATTGGCATGATTGACTCTCAATTCAATTAAAATAAACAATCAAAATACTGAACAAATCAAACCAACCAACAACACCACGAGGAATATCAATCAAAACAGACTATTCCCGCTTCCGCCAGTCGGTTTGATGTGAACGTTCATGAGTGCCAACTACGGAACCTTAGTGCTGAAATTAATTCTTCATTGGTTTGCAGAACAACCAGTACAGGGCCTTACCCCGACCCACGCGCTCCCTATGAACTGTCATCCCCCTGGCCCATTCGTCACTCACAGGCGTACAAGATATATGCATTAATTTACCGCTAGGTGCAGCACCAAGGCACTGAGATTGCCGCGGCTTTTTAAAGGGGAAGATACCTGAAACGATAGTTATGTTTGGAGGCTTGATATCGAGATTGACGGACGTGAAAACATTACACTATGTTAGTTCCTTTGTTATTCTAACATCTAAAAGTATTCAGACACATACTTACGGGCAAATTTTCAGTATAAAGGAAAGCAAAAATACATGTGGTGGAGGCGATTGTTTTTAAGGGGCGAAATGTCTAGCTCATTTTCCCGTAATTATGCAGACGATAATAAAAATATAACTAGTTCTAACTGACTTAAATCTAACTTACATACTTGGCGAGATGAAAAGAAAAGAATAAGGACAATAAACGAAATGCCTCCGGCCCCCGAAAAATGGGATGATGATTTATTTAGGGGCTTTGTGACATCGTGGTCATGTAGCCCCATGTACTTGGGTGTGAGGTGAATTTGTCTGATAACCCGTCTTATTGTGATGGCTGTATTATACATTTTTACAGATTTTTTGACAGATTGTTTATTTTTTACTTATTTATTTACTTACAAATTTATTTTTTTTCTTATTTATTTACTTATTTATTTGCTTATTTATTTACGTATGTATTTACGTATTTATTTACTTATTTGTTTATTTACTTACATGTTTATTTATTTAATTATGTATTTTCTTATTTATTTGCTTACTTATTTACTTACATAATTGTATATTTACTTACATATTTATGTATTTAATTATTTATTTGTTTACTTATTTATTTGCTTATTTATTTACTTATTTATTTATTCACGTATATATTTATTTACTCATTTACTTGCATATGTATTTATTTAATTATTCATTTACTTATTTTTTATTTATTTCTTTATTTACTTACGTATTTATCTATTTAATTATTTATTAACTTATTTTCTTATCTATTGATTTACTTATTTATTTTCTTATTTACTTACACATTTATTTATTTAATTATTTATTTTCTTATTTATTTGTTTACTTATTTAATTACTTATTTTCTTATTTATTTGTTTACTTATTTTTTTAATTATTTATTTTCTTATTTATTTGTTTACTTATTTGTTTACTTATTTATTTGCTTATTTATTCACTTACATATTTCTTAAATTATTTATTTACTTACTTACATATTTACTTACATATTTATTTACTTACATATTTATTGCCTCACGTATTTACTCAATCATTCATTCATGTATCGGTATGTATTTATTTATTTGCATCCCCTGCGTCACCTTCTCTGGAAATTGCACGTAACCACATCCCACGCTGTGAATTGTCTGATGGTATCTCATGAAATGAGATTCCCCGGTATTCTAACTTGCCCTGTTCTGATTTACAAAAGGGCACGCAGCAGTTCAGCATTATAAAATCATTCAGAATACATTCTGAACACAACGTCGCCATTAACATCAATACAAAACTTATGTCTGCCACAGAACCTTGGTGCTGCTTCCTAGCGCCTTTATTTGGAAACGAGGTTGTACGCTCAAACCAATGCTGTAATCGTCGAATGGGCAGGCAGTTTAAAGCAACCAGGAGTGTTGCGATCCAGCCGGCAGTGGTTATAATACAAGGCCGGGAGATGCCGCACCGCGACTGGGGGGCAACTGAGTTCAGCATTCTGCCGCTAGGATCGCATTGTAACACCCTCAATATGAGCGCACTATATGAATTTAGTATTGAGATGAGGGAATACCCGGGCTATTTCATGCACATTTACAAAAGTGTGATTTATCATTCATATCTATAACTCAACGGAATATCATAAACAAGCAGTCTTTTCTTAGAGCTTCAGTACTTTCCTGTTCAGAGGCTTATTGTGAAGCTGTAAAAATCGTTCATTCCTAGTCGTGCGATTGAAGGCTAGGTTGTCCAGGAGCGACTTCAGGAACTTCTTCAAAAGGAGAATCGGAAGTTGAGAATCGTTGCATTGGTCACACTTAATTGTTTGACAGAACTTGTCTTTTAATAAAAGTGTGCAGTTTGTCAGTAAGTTCTTTCGTGGCCGATACTGGACAGCACGTGATACGCATTGCATAATTTGCTCTAGTAACACCACAAATGATGTTTTAGGGTACCTCAGTCCTCCACGATCTTGAAATCGTATGAGGCTGAGGACCGGGCTTTCACTCGCAGGAAGAGAAATATGTTGAAAACAACCTTCACAGCTGGTACTGCCCCCGTAAATTAAATTATATTGAGACCACGATGGCTGTATTGGCAAATATGAATAAAGTTATGGATGGCATAGTTGTGACGTGTATATTCATGACGTAGGCACGGATGACGCAGACTTTATGCAAGTAGGCTGGTTGAGCTGAGATTCTTGGTGACGTCATGATTTTGTTGAGAAAGATCTGAGATTTACGACGCAGTCGCAGGAAACAAGGTATTGTGCTAAGGAAGAAGTTACGCTATTGGAGGAAAGGCTCGAACCAATGAACGATAGTTTGGAAGGAAGACGGAGATTGCTGAAACTACGATATTTGATTACTTTTGGCATGCAGATTTGTGGAAATCTATTTTCACTTATGGCATTGATTTGGAATTTTGAAGAAATTAATTTTGAGTTTTTGAAATTTGAAAATCCGTCAAGTATAGCCAAAGTTAAAACTTCTAGCAATGACGGAGCAACAGGCTATGGAAGGGATGGATACGCCCCTTAAGAAGTTGATAAAAGGTCGTGCACAGAAGAGAGGAGCTCTCATATCTCTCATACCGCTCAGATATCTCATATCTAAAATTCAGATACCGCATATATATTTCAGATGTCAGATAGTCATTGTCGAGTGGATAAGTGAAGCAAGTTGTCTTTAGCGTGTGGTTAAAGCCCGGCGCATCGAACGAACACGGAGCAGTTCCATTTTACGCTGTTCGAAACTAGGTGAAGTTGAAACGCTCACATTAACGTTTCTACCAGATAAGATATCAAGAGTTAACTTCTGCCTTCATTATAATTCAATTGGGCAGTACAACATTGAGGTGTGTAGAACATTTGAACAATTTCACAGTTATAATTCGAAAGATATTGGCATTTTAAGGCTGCAGACAAAAGTGATTTTCTCGCTACCTGAGAAGCACTTTTAAAATACCTCATTATACACTACGGCTGACACGTATATCGCAACCGTGATATTGGAGAATACGTTTGGTAATACAACGATACATTCTACTATGGAACATTATAGTCTGGCAGTGCTTTCAATGATTATAACAGAAGTAGAGATGGAAGGCTAAGGCTTTAATGCAATTGGGACATATATCGATGGAGTGAAATAACAGCATGGAACTTCGTTAATCGTCTTTCTACAAGAGCGAGCATGTAGTGAACATCCAACTACACTCATGCATCGTGAATCCATCGCTGAATTATATCAAATGACAGTGGAAATATTTTCATACTCCACGATTATGAATATTTCTGCGGAAATAACTACAATAAACTTCATGGCGAATTACGACCAGAACTTCAGGGAACTTTCAAGAGAGGCCAGGGTGGACCCGGCTCACAAAGAAGAGTTTTGCCAGAAGGATGTCTTTCGTATACATGGAGCAGTGCAATTTCCGGAGGAGGAAGCAGTTCGATTCTCCGAGGACGCTGATTCCAGGTTCGAGGTCGGAGCACATCTTTACGCTGGTGAAATGCAACCAACAGCAGTTTTCTTTGAAAACTTTCCTCTAGAACTTCAATCAACAGATAAGGTAGTCGTGAACGTTTCTTGTATTATTTGAGTATTTTAACGATATCTGAGCAACCATTCTTCCCATATTTTCTGTCCCATTTATTGTGCCCCATTTTCTTGCTTGATATTTCTGTACTCAGTACAGTCGATTATATCAACACGATTTGAGTAATTATCAACCGGATAAACGTGTGGTTTAATGTATTTCTTATATAAATAATATAAACAATATTAATATTGTAAATAATTATGTAAATATCTTTGATAATAATTTGAAATGAAAAGGATTAATAGAGGCGTGTATAAGTTTTTCAATTGTCGTTTGACATTGTTATAAACAATTTATTATTGTTATAAATAATGAATGAACTTTTGTTATTAACATTTGGAGTTTTGTTATTATACTCTAAACAACGCTAATTAAACAAGTGGTTTGAACAATTAAACATGATTTGGGATTATTGGAGTATTCCACTGGTGTTTGAACGAAGCATTTAAAAGATTTGCGTGATAATATTTGAGTTGAGATGTGGACATTTAACGTGTTTTGAAAGGAGAGCTAAGCTATGATGTAACTGGCATATGCTAGGGTTGAACGGACGGGAGAGTCCACTTTGACGATGCAGGTGCATTGCAGCTGGCCCGGACAACTGTATTATAGAGGCCAAGGACGTTTCCATAATAGCCTTGTGGCTATAAATAAAATGTGATGTGTATAAACACGCAAAACAATTGATATATGTCTCGTCCCAAATCCCGTTTCCATTCCAAGTGCATTATTATAATTACGTTATTTTTGAGCTTGAGAAAGCTGAAACATTGTATGTAGAGTACACAAGTCCTACAGGAGGACATGGTTATGTGGTCGATGGCTTCTGATTGCCACGTGGATTTTGTTGTTTATTTTTGTTAAATTCATTCTTTTTGTGAATTAAATTATTGTGCAGTTTAAAGTTTCTCGTCTTCGTTCTGGTTCATTTTAAATATCATGGTGGAGGTTATTGTGTGGGCATACTTTAAGTGATCCAGTTGACAACCCAGTCCCCGAGATAAATTTAAGAGGTAAGTAAAGGTAAGTATGAACCCCCGTATATTTTGGTGTGTTCCACAATAATTTCTTGTTAACTATTGTGCTCTAATCTCGATAGTATCTGTCAGTGCCATTTTCATTGATGTAGCTGTGCCGGTGCGATTGATTATTGGCAATCCGATTGAGGGGGCGGATATCTGACAGCCTACTATCCGGATAACGGGGACAGTAGGATTGGCGCCGCAATTCGGTGGGGCTCGATTGACAACACTGGATTACCAGGTTGAACGCCAGTAGGATTGGCAACCCTAAAACGTGGGGCTCGATCGACTGAATAACATTGGATTACCAAGTTATTGCAGTAGAATTGGCACCGCAATTTTTGTGGAGTGTTCGAATAACATTGGATTACCAAGTTATCGATGTCAAAGGGATTGTGAAGACTCAAATAAAGAGGTTGATTCTTTGTTAGATGTCTTAGCCAATTGTAGAATTTGAGAGTGTGATTATATAGGAATAAAATGTTGTGTTGTATTAGGAAAATTACACTCAGAAAAGATCAGATCTTATACAACTTGAGAGAGGCTAAATAGGCTGGAAACTTAGAAAAATCGCCTATGATCTGGAATCTTATTTTATTTGACCGGCTTATGACATGTTTAGTCATATTAAAGATAAAATTAAATTATTTGGATTATAAATGTAAATTATTTGTGTTAGGATATTTTAAAATGAACCAAAGAAACTTGAACATGTGCTTGAGTTTATTTCAACGTGAAGAGTCTACGAAGGTTAATTATAAGGTAATTATAAGTTAGATTTAAGACAGAAAATTGCTCAAATTTATATATGGTGAAAAATGTTGCTCAGATGTTGTTATTTTGCTCTGTTTGATGTATGTCCCTAAAGCAGTTTATTATTGAAATATTATTGAAATGGCAGATGAAAGTATTAAGAAAATGTTGGAGGAGATGTCCAACAATATGAAGCAGATGATGGAGGAGAATTCTAGTAGTTTGTCAGCTAATTTGTCTATTAGGCTGGATGAAAGTGTAAAGGAGATGGAAGCTAGGAATACTAGTCGAATGGAGGAGATGGAAGCTAGGAATGCTAGTAATTTGTCTATTAGGCTGGATGAAAGTTTGAAAGTTCTTCAGACCAGTTCTGCAAACTTAGAAAATAATATGTCGCGTTTACAGATCAATACCCAGGGAATCGAGAATGCTGTAACTGACATGCGCACAGACGTGTCCAATGTGCATAAAGATGTTTCTGAGGTTAAAATAGATGTTTCTAAGGTACAGAAAGATCTTACTAAGTTGAATCTTGATGTTGCCAATGTCCGGGGTGATATTTCATGTGCTAGAGCTGAAGTAATTGTTGTTAGGAATGATGTTGCTACTGTACAAGACAAAGTAGAGGAAGTTCAAAAAGAGGTTAGAAATGCTCGAACTGATGTGTCAAATGTTCAAGTAGACATAAACAATATTCATTCAGATGTTAATGATATGCAAAGCGATATCAATAAGATACAAGTAGAAGTCAATACTGTTTTTAAAGACATTGCTAAAGTTCAGACTGATGTTAACAAAGTTAGGGAAGAAATTGAAACTTCAAAAACACTTTGTACTCGTAACATTAGTGCATTAACAACTCGATTAGTTGACGAGTCTGTTAGGACAACAGCTTCTTTAGCTGGTTTAAAATACGATGTAGAGGTCATGAGAACCCAAGTATTAGATCATAATCGTTTACTTAAGGAAGACATTGAAGTAGCTATCGCGAAAATGTTAACTGCAAATGTAACGGTTTGGAAAGATGAATGGAACAGGTCAAGTGGGGAACATGTAGATCAGATTCAGGAGCGAATTGAAAGAAAACTTGCCAGTACACAAGTAGACATTAATAATGACGTAGTCCAGATTAGGAAAGACTTGAATGTAAGGATGGATTCGCTATCCGAAAAGCAGGTAGAGGATAGAACTCAAATAGGTCAGGACGTGCAAGCATTAAAAACTGCGTTAGAGGAACAGATTCATAAGGTTGTCTCTGATGTTAATGAAACTACGAGCAAACTGCAGAATTTGAAACTAGGAGAAGCTAGCATGATGGAAACCTATAAGGAAGAGTTGATTAGGAAAGTCATCACGGAAATCACAGACAAGGATACGGAAGGATTGACTGGTGAAGAGGATAGAGATTACGTGAGAAGATGTAACCTCGCTACAGAAGAGAGAGATATTAGTCCTGAGGAACGCATATCCAGATTCAGGGAAGAAGAAGAGGATAGGAATATTGAACCTGAATGGAAGTATCGTGATAGTGGGAAACATTATATGGATTCATATCCGAGAAATGTGACAGTCATCCGAAACTTTGAAGACAAACCTCAAAAATTTAGCAACACTGATAGTCTCACACCGATCGAATATATCAGGAACCTTAAAGACTATTTTATAGAAGCCCACATTCCTAGAGAGAGAGAGATGAGAATCGTAGAAAGATTTCTAGCTGGAGGACCCCTTGAATGGTTTAGAGCATTTCGGTACACTTTCAGCAATTTTGACGAATTTGCAGAGGCACTGATAAAACGATTCTGGTCAATAGAAGCTCAGAATTCATTAAGAGCTGAGGTATACTCGAGGAAGTATTCAGGTATTCTTCCAACACGGTACGCTGATTTCTTCACGAGTCAACTATCACGCTTGAGATTTTTGCAACCCCCATTGTCAACAGAGCAGTTGATAGATGCGATTTCACGTATGCTGCCTGTGGAGGTAAGAAGACTGATCATATCGTCAAATATCAGGGATTTGACAAGTATGGACGAACTGTTGAGAAGGCTTGACTACACGAGTCCAATGCCAAATTTGGTACAAAAAGGTCAGAGGCACGAATTCAAAGACGTTAATACAGTCTACATGGATCAAGTGCAGCAAACTGATAAGCCTGAGGAAGAAAAAACTGAAGATGTAGGTCCTCACAGGAATAATTATTTCCGCAACAACAGATCCCAAGGTTACCGTCCATATCAGCAAAGACGAGGCTGGAGTAATAATAGAGGGAATTATAACAACGGAAGAGGTAGATACTACAACAATGGTTATAATAGAAACTACAATAGAAATAACCAGTACCAGAATCAGAATCAGAATTCTCAAGGTCAGGTTATGACACCCGACAAGTATCAAGAAAGAGAGAAAGAAAGTCAGCAGTATCTGAAGGAATTACGAGAAAAGGAAGCTGAAAACCAAAAGAAAAGACAGGATGTAGTGATCGATCCAGGTCCTTCTACAAGTCAGCAGAACTTAGAAAACAGAAATACAGGACAGAAGAGAAAGTAGAAAGGAGAGAATGCATTAGCCACACACAAACCAGAGAAGAAGAGACTTATGATTAAGGAACATAGAAGAAATATTATCCAAGAGTAAGCCAATAATAATTCAATTTCATGTTCAAGTGAATTGAGATATTTATAACACAGAGTTTAAAAACAATTTGCAACTGTTTTTAAAACGTGGTGAAGGGAATGTGCCCCCGTAAATTGAATTCTATTGAGACCACGATGGCTGTATTGGCAAATATGAATAAAGTTATGGATGTCATAGTTGTGACGTGTATATTCATGACGTAGGCACGGATGACGCAGACTTTATGCAAGTAGGCTGGTTGAGTTGAGATTCTTGGTGACGTCATGATTTTGTTCGAGAAAGATCTGAGATTTACGACGCAGTCGCAGGAAACAAGGTATTGTGCTAAGGAAGAAGTTACGCTATTGGAGGAAAGGCTCGAACCAATGAACGATAGTTTGGAAGGAAGACGGAGATTGCTGAAACTACGATATTTGATTACTTTTGGCATGCAGATTTGTGGAAATCTATTTTCACTTATGGCATTGATTTGGAATTTTGAAGAAATTAATTTTGAGTTTTTGAAATTTGAAAATCCGTCAAGTATAGCCAAAGTTAAAACTTCTAGCAATGACGGAGCAACAGGCTATGGAAGGGATGGATACGCCCCTTAAGAAGTTGATAAAAGGTCGTGCACAGAAGAGAGGAGCTCTCATATCTCTCATACCGCTCAGATATCTCATATCTGATATTCAGATACCGCATATATATTTCAGATGTCAGATAGTCATTGTCGAGTGGATAAGTGAAGCAAGTTGTCTTTAGCGTGTGGTTAAAGCCCGGCGCATCGAACGAACACGGAGCAGTTCCATTTTACGCTGTTCGAAACTAGGTGAAGTTGAAACGCTCACATTAACGTTTCTACCAGATAAGATATCAAGAGTTAACTTCTGCCTTCATTATAATTCAATTGGGCAGTACAACATTGAGGTGTGTAGAACATTTGAACAATTTCACAGTTATAATTCGAAAGATATTGGCATTTTAAGGCTGCAGACAAAAGTGATTTTCTCGCTACCTGAGAAGCACTTTTAAAATACCTCATTATACATTACGGCTGACACGTATATCGCAACCGTGATATTGGAGAATACGTTTGGTAATACAACGATACATTCTACTATGGAACATTATAGTCTGGCAGTGCTTTCAATGATTATAACAGAAGTAGAGATGGAAGGCTAAGGCTTTAATGCAATTGGGACATATATCGATGGAGTGAAATAACAGCATGGAACTTCGTTAATCGTCTTTCTACAAGAGCGAGCATGTAGTGAACATCCAACTACACTCATGCATCGTGAATCCATCGCTGAATTATATCAAATGACAGTGGAAATATTTTCATACTCCACGATTATGAATATTTCTGCGGAAATAACTACAATAAACTTCATGGCGAATTACGACCAGAACTTCAGGGAACTTTCAAGAGAGGCCAGGGTGGACCCGGCTCACAAAGAAGAGTTTTGCCAGAAGGATGTCTTTCGTATACATGGAGCAGTGCAATTTCCGGAGGAGGAAGCAGTTCGATTCTCCGAGGACGCTGATTCCAGGTTCGAGGTCGGAGCACATCTTTACGCTGGTGAAATGGAACCAACAGCAGTTTTCTTTGAAAACTTTCCTCTAGAACTTCAATCAACAGATAAGGTAGTCGTGAACGTTTCTTGTATTATTTGAGTATTTTAACGATATCTGAGCAACCATTCTTCCCATATTTTCTGTCCCATTTATTGTGCCCCATTTTCTTGCTTGATATTTCTGTACTCAGTACACTTCGATGATTTATGCCTTTTTCTACGATTTGTTGAGACATTGTTATGTCATTGGCATACTTAATTAATTTTGGATCAGTTGAGACTGATAATTTAGATTCTTTCAGTAATTTGCATATTTTTGTAGTCACGATTTGACTGTAAAGTTAACGATTTGCTATGGCAGACTTGAATTCAGACAGCGTGTCATTTTATTAAAGTAATTCTATTCAGTAAATTACTTTGACCAATTTTCTGTCATCCTCAAGAAAGAAGAATGATTAAATGATTTTAGAGCGTTAAAATCTAATACGTTATCGACGATCTTTGAAATACTAGTCGTCTTATGAACATGATTGCAACATAGACATTTATCATTGCATTATAGACAATTTTATGAAATATGAACTTTGATTACGATTTATTGAATACAATATAGTAATGAACATTTGATAGGAGTTTTTCTCAATTATAGATTGGAACAATAATGTTTGCATTCCACAACCTAATTGTATTCTATTCGACTATTTATGCAGTTTAGATGAACTTTGATTGAAGATTGTATTTTTATACTGCGATACTTTGAAGATATTAATCTCAATTTTGATAGACCAGGGAGGAGTGTCTAATCGTATTTGCCATTAAATTTATTTGTGATAGGCAAATTTTTACTTCATATCGATTCATGAATGAAACCCACGAAGGTTAAATAATAACAGTCATTAATACAATTGATGAATATAAGAATTTTTAAAGAGGAACAATGGATGTATAATCGTTAGTTCAGTGGACGTGTAATAGTCGCTGATGAATAATGCCCTTGAATAATGAAGGAGGTTCCCACAGTAATAAATGAAGTTGATGAATTTATAAGTGGAGGTTTTTGTATGTAGTTTGGAAGATTTTGTTGCCATATATATTGAGATATATGATGAATTTTGGGCCAATTGTTGTGCAATTTTGTGCGTTTTGAGCGAAGTATTTTTCCGCTGAATGTATTGTCCTGGTTCTTTGAAAGTTATTCATGTGAAGATACTGTTAAAATTAACAAGAGTGTTAAATAATTTCAGATGAAGATTTTGAATGGAGGTTACCGTCACAAATAATAATAATTATTATTAACCTTATTAAACCTGAATTTGACAGTTAAATATAACTAACCTTCATTGGTCGATTATATCAACACGATTTGAGTAATTATCAACCGGATAAACGTGTGGTTTAATGTATTTCTTATATAAATAATATAAACAATATTAATATTGTAAATAATTATGTAAATATCTTTGATAATAATTTGAAATGAAAAGGATTAATAGAGGCGTGTATAAGTTTTTCAATTGTCGTTTGACATTGTTATAAACAATTTATTATTGTTATAAATAATTAATGAACTTTTGTTATTAACATTTGGAGTTTTGTTATTATACTCTAAACAACGCTAATTAAACAAGTGGTTTGAACTATTAAACATGATTTGGGATTATTGGAGTATTCCACTGGTGTTTGAACGAAGCATTTAAAAGATTTGCGTGATAATATTTGAGTTGAGATGTGGACATTTAACGTGTTTGGAAGGAGAGCTAAGCTCTGATGTAACTGGCATATGCTAGGGTTGAACGGACGGGAGAGTCCACTTTGACGATGCAGGTGCATTGCAGCTGGCCCGGACAACTGTATTATAGAGGCCAAGGACGTTTCCATAATAGCCTTGTGGCTATAAATAAAATGTGATGTGTATAAACACGCAAAACAATTGATATATGTCTCGTCCCAAATCCCGTTTCCATTCCAAGTGCATTATTATAATTACGTTATTTTTGAGCTTGAGAAAGCTGAAACATTGTATGTAGAGTACACAAGTCCTACAGGAGGACATGGTTATGTGGTCGATGGCTTCTGATTGCCACGTGGATTTTGTTGTTTATTTTTGTTAAATTCATTCTTTTTGTGAATTAAATTATTGTGCAGTTTAAAGTTTCTCGTCTTCGTTCTGGTTCATTTTAAATATCATGGTGGAGGTTATTGTGTGGGCATACTTTAAGTGATCCAGTTGACAACCCAGTCCCCGAGATAAATTTAAGAGGTAAGTAAAGGTAAGTATGAACCCCCGTATATTTTGGTGTGTTCCACAATAATTTCTTGTTAACTATTGTGCTCTAATCTCGATAGTATCTGTCAGTGCCATTTTCATTGATGTAGCTGTGCCGGTGCGATTGATTATTGGCAATCCGATTGAGGGGGCGGATATCTGACAGCCTACTATCCGGATAACGGGGACAGTAGGATTGGCGCCGCAATTCGGTGGGGCTCGATTGACAACACTGGATTACCAGGTTGAACGCCAGTAGGATTGGCAACCCTAAAACGTGGGGCTCGATCGACTGAATAACATTGGATTCCCAAGTTATTGCAGTAGAATTGGCATCGCAATTTTTGTGGAGTGTTCGAATAACATTGGATTACCAAGTTATCGATGTCAAAGGGATTGTGAAGACTCAAATAAAGAGGTTGATTCTTTGTTAGATGTCTTAGCCAATTGTAGAATTTGAGAGTGTGATTATATAGGAATAAAATGTTGTGTTGTATTAGGAAAATTACACTCAGAAAAGATCAGATCTTATACAACTTGAGAGAGGTTAAATAGGCTGGAAACTTAGAAAAATCGCCTATGATCTGGAATCTTATTTTATTTGACCGGCTTATGACATGTTTAGTCATATTAAAGATAAAATTAAATTATTTGGATTATAAATGTAAATTATTTGTGTTAGGATATTTTAAAATGAACCAAAGAAACTTGAACATGTGCTTGAGTTTATTTCAACGTGAAGAGTCTACGAAGGTTAATTATAAGGTAATTATAAGTTAGATTTAAGAAAGAAAATTGCTCAAATTTATATATGGTGAAAAATGTTGCTCAGATGTTGTTATTTTGCTCTGTTTGATGTATGTCCCTAAAGCAGTTTATTATTGAAATATTATTGAAATGGCAGATGAAAGTATTAAGAAAATGTTGGAGGAGATGTCCAACAATATGAAGCAGATGATGGAGGAGAATTCTAGTAGTTTGCCAGCTAATTTGTCTATTAGGTTGGATGAAAGTGTAAAGGAGATGGAAGCTAGGAATACTAGTCGAATGGAGGAGATGGAAGCTAGGAATGCTAGTAATTTGTCTATTAGGCTGGATGAAAGTTTGAAAGTTCTTCAGACCAGTTCTGCAAACTTAGAAAATAATATGTCGCGTTTACAGATCAATACCCAGGGAATCGAGAATGCTGTAACTGACATGCGCACAGACGTGTCCAATGTGCATAAAGATGTTTCTGAGGTAAAAATAGATGTTTCTAAGGTACAGAAAGATCTTACTAAGTTGAATCTTGATGTTGCCAATGTCCGGGGTGATATTTCATGTGCTAGAGCTGAAGTAATTGTTGTTAGGAATGATGTTGCTACTGTACAAGACAAAGTAGAGGAAGTTCAAAAAGAGGTTAGAAATGCTCGAACTGATGTGTCAAATGTTCAAGTAGACATAAACAATATTCATTCAGATGTTAATGATATGCAAAGCGATATCAATAAGATACAAGTAGAAGTCAATACTGTTTTTATAGACATTGCTAAAGTTCAGACTGATGTTAACAAAGTTAGGGAAGAAATTGAAACTTCAAAAACACTTTGTACTCGTAACATTAGTGCATTAACAACTCGATTAGTTGACGAGTCTGTTAGGACAACAGTTTCTTTAGCTGGCTTAAAATACGATGTAGAGGTCATGAGAACCCAAGTATTAGATCATAATCGTTTACTTAAGGAAGACATTGAAGTAGCTATCGCGGAAATGTTAACTGCAAATGTAACGGTTTGGAAAGATGAATGGAACAGGTCAAGTGGGGAACATGTAGATCAGATTCAGGAGCGAATTGAAAGAAAACTTGCCAGTACACAAGTAGACATTAATAATGAAGTAGTCCAGATTAGGAAAGACTTGAATGTTAGGATGGATTCGCTATCCGAAAAGCAGGTAGAGGATAGAACTCAAATAGGTCAGGACGTGCAAGCATTAAAAACTGCGTTAGAGGAACAGATTCATAAGGTTGTCTCTGATGTTAATGAAACTACGAGCAAACTGCAGAATTTGAAACTAGGAGAAGCTAGCATCATGGAAACCTATAAGGAAGAGTTGATTAGGAAAGTCATCACGGAAATCACAGACAAGGATACGGAAGGATTGACTGGTGAAGAGGATAGAAATTACGTGAGAAGATGTAACCTCGCTACAGAAGAGAGAGATATTAGTCCTGAGGAACGCATATCCAGATTCAGGGAAGAAGAAGAGGATAGGAATATTGAACCTGAATGGAAGTATCGTGATAGTGGGAAACATTATATGGATTCATATCCGAGAAATGTGACAGTCATCCGAAACTTTGAAGACAAACCTCAAAAATTTAGCAACACTGATAGTCTCACACCGATCGAATATATCAGGAACCTTAAAGACTATTTTATAGAAGCCCACATTCCTAGAGAGAGAGAGATGAGAATCGTAGAAAGATTTCTAGCTGGAGGACCCCTTGAATGGTTTAGAGCATTTCGGTACACTTTCAGCAATTTTGACGAATTTGCAGAGGCACTGATAAAACGATTCTGGTCAATAGAAGCTCAGAATTCATTAAGAGCTGAGGTATACTCGAGGAAGTATTCAGGTATTCTTCCAACACGGTACGCTGATTTCTTCACGAGTCAACTATCACGCTTGAGATTTTTGCAACCCCCATTGTCAACAGAGCAGTTGATAGATGCGATTTCACGTATGCTGCCTGTGGAGGTAAGAAGACTGATCATATCGTCAAATATCAGGGATTTGACAAGTATGGACGAACTGTTGAGAAGGCTTGACTACACGAGTCCAATGCCAAATTTGGTACAAAAAGGTCAGAGGCACGAATTCAAAGACGTTAATACAGTCTACATGGATCAAGTGCAGCAAACTGATAAGCCTGAGGAAGAAAAAACTGAAGATGTAGGTCCTCACAGGAATAATTATTTCCGCAACAACAGATCCCAAGGTTACCGTCCATATCAGCAAAGACGAGGCTGGAGTAATAATAGAGGGAATTATAACAACGGAAGAGGTAGATACTACAACAATGGTTATAATAGAAACTACAATAGAAATAACCAGTACCAGAATCAGAATCAGAATTCTCAAGTTCAGGTTATGACACCCGACAAGTATCAAGAAAGAGAGAAAGAAAGTCAGCAGTATCTGAAGGAATTACGAGAAAAGGAAGCTGAAAACCAAAAGAAAAGACAGGTTGTAGTGATCGATCCAGGTCCTTCTACAAGTCAGCAGAACTTAGAAAACAGAAATACAGGACAGAAGAGAAAGTAGAAAGGAGAGAATGCATTAGCCACACACAAACCAGAGAAGAAGAGACTTATGATTAAGGAACATAGAAGAAATATTATCCAAGAGTAAGCCAATAATAATTCAATTTCGTGTTCAAGTGAATTGAGATATTTATAACACAGAGTTTAAAAACAATTTGCAACTGTTTTTAAAACGTGGTGAAGGGAGAATGCCCCCGTAAATTGAATTATATTGAGACCACGATGGCTGTATTGGCAAATATGAATAATGTTATGGATGTCATAGTTGTGACGTGTATATTCATGACGTAGGCACGGATGACGCAGACTTTATGCAAGTAGGCTGGTTGAGCTGAGATTCTTGGTGACGTCATGATTTTGTTCGAGAAAGATCTGAGATTTACGACGCAGTCGCAGGAAACAAGGTATTGTGCTAAGGAAGAAGTTACTCTATTGGAGGAAAGGCTCGAACCAATGAACGATAGTTTGGAAGGAAGACGGAGATTGCTGAAACTACGATATTTGATTACTTTTGGCATGCAGATTTGTGGAAATCTATTTTCAGTTATGGCATTGATTTGGAATTTTGAAGAAATTAATTTTGAGTTTTTGAAATTTGAAAATCCGTCAAGTATAGCCAAAGTTAAAACTTCTAGCAATGACGGAGCAACAGGCTATGGAAGGGATGGATACGCCCCTTAAGAAGTTGATAAAAGGTCGTGCACAGAAGAGAGGAGCTCTCATATCTCTCATACCGCTCAGATATCTCATATCTGATATTCAGATACCGCATATATATTTCAGATGTCAGATAGTCATTGTCGAGTGGATAAGTGAAGCAAGTTGTCTTTAGCGTGTGGTTAAAGCCCGGCGCATCGAACGAACACGGAGCAGTTCCATTTTACGCTGTTCGAAACTAGGTGAAGTTGAAACGCTCACATTAACGTTTCTACCAGATAAGATATCAAGAGTTAACTTCTGCCTTCATTATAATTCAATTGGGCAGTACAACATTGAGGTGTGTAGAACATTTGAACAATTTCACAGTTATAATTCGAAAGATATTGGCATTTTAAGGCTGCAGACAAAAGTGATTTTCTCGCTACCTGAGAAGCACTTTTAAAATACCTCATTATACATTACGGCTGACACGTATATCGCAACCGTGATATTGGAGAATACGTTTGGTAATACAACGATACATTCTACTATGGAACATTATAGTCTGGCAGTGCTTTCAATGATTATAACAGAAGTAGAGATGGAAGGCTAAGGCTTTAATGCAATTGGGACATATATCGATGGAGTGAAATAACAGCATGGAACTTCGTTAATCGTCTTTCTACAAGAGCGAGCATGTAGTGAACATCCAACTACACTCATGCATCGTGAATCCATCGCTGAATTATATCAAATGACAGTGGAAATATTTTCATACTCCACGATTATGAATATTTCTGCGGAAATAACTACAATAAACTTCATGGCGAATTACGACCAGAACTTCAGGGAACTTTCAAGAGAGACCAGGGTGGACCCGGCTCACAAAGAAGAGTTTTGCCAGAAGGATGTCTTTCGTATACATGGATCAGTGCAATTTCCGGAGGAGGAAGCAGTTCGATTCTCCGAGGACGCTGATTCCAGGTTCGAGGTCGGAGCACATCTTTACGCTGGTGAAATGGAACCAACAGCAGTTTTCTTTGAAAACTTTCCTCTAGAACTTCAATCAACAGATAAGGTAGTCGTGAACGTTTCTTGTATTATTTGAGTATTTTAACGATATCTGAGCAACCATTCTTCCCATATTTTCTGTCCCATTTATTGTGCCCCATTTTCTTGCTTGATATTTCTGTACTCAGTACACTTCGATGATTTATGCCTTTTTCTACGATTTGTTGAGACATTGTTATGTCATTGGCATACTTAATTAATTTTGGATCAGTTGAGACTGATAATTTAGATTCTTTCAGTAATTTGCATATTTTTGTAGTCACGATTTGACTGTAAAGTTAACGATTTGCTATGGCAGACTTGAATTCAGACAGCGTGTCATTTTATTAAAGTAATTCTATTCAGTAAATTACTTTGACCAATTTTCTGTCATCCTCAAGAAAGAAGAATGATTAAATGATTTTAGAGCGTTAAAATCTTATACGTTATCGACGATCTTTGAAATACTAGTCGTCTTATGAACATGATTGCAACATAGACATTTATCATTGCATTATAGACAATTTTATGAAATATGAACTTTGATTACGATTTATTGAATACAATATAGTAATGAACATTTGATAGGAGTTTTTCTCAATTATAGATTGGAACAATAATGTTTGCATTCCACAATCTAATTGTATTCTATTCGACTATTTATGCAGTTTAGATGAACTTTGATTGAAGATTGTATTTTTATACTGCGATACTTTGAAGATATTAATCTCAATTTTGATAGACCAGGGAGGAGTGTCTAATCGTATTTGCTATTAAATTTATTTGTGATTGGCAAATTTTTACTTCATATCGATTCATGAATGAAACCCACGAAGGTTAAATAATAACAGTCATTAATACAATTGATGAATATAAGAATTTTTAAAGAGGAACAATGGATGTATAATCGTTAGTTCAGTGGACGTGTAATAGTCGCTGATGAATAATGCCCTTGAATAATGAAGGAGGTTCCCACAGTAATAAATGAAGTTGATGAATTTATAAGTGGAGGTTTTTGTATGTAGTTTGGAAGATTTTGTTGCCATATATATTGAGATATATGATGAATTTTGGGCCAATTGTTGTGCAATTTTGTGCGTTTTGAGCGAAGTATTTTTCCGCTGAATGTATTGTCCTGGTTCTTTGAAAGTTATTCATGTGAAGATACTGTTAAAATTAACAAGAGTGTTAAATAATTTGAGATGAAGATTTTGAATGGAGGTTACCGTCACAAATAATAATAATTATTATTAACCTTATTAAACCTGAATTTGACAGTTAAATATAACTAACCTTCATTGGTCGATTATATCAACACGATTTGAGTAATTATCAACCGGATAAACGTGTGGTTTAATGTATTTCTTATATAAATAATATAAACAATATTAATATTGTAAATAATTATGTAAATATCTTTGATAATAATTTGAAATGAAAAGGATTAATAGAGGCGTGTATAAGTTTTTCAATTGTCGTTTGACATTGTTATAAACAATTTATTATTGTTATAAATAATTAATGAACTTTTGTTATTAACATTTGGAGTTTTGTTATTATACTCTAAACAACGCTAATTAAACAAGTGGTTTGAACTATTAAACATGATTTGGGATTATTGGAGTATTCCACTGGTGTTTGAACGAAGCATTTAAAAGATTTGCGTGATAATATTTGAGTTGAGATGTGGACATTTAACGTGTTTGGAAGGAGAGCTAAGCTCTGATGTAACTGGCATATGCTAGGGTTGAACGGACGGGAGAGTCCACTTTGACGATGCAGGTGCATTGCAGCTGGCCCGGACAACTGTATTATAGAGGCCAAGGACGTTTCCATAATAGCCTTGTGGCTATAAATAAAATGTGATGTGTATAAACACGCAAAACAATTGATATATGTCTCGTCCCAAATCCCGTTTCCATTCCAAGTGCATTATTATAATTACGTTATTTTTGAGCTTGAGAAAGCTGAAACATTGTATGTAGAGTACACAAGTCCTACAGGAGGACATGGTTATGTGGTCGATGGCTTCTGATTGCCACGTGGATTTTGTTGTTTATTTTTGTTAAATTCATTCTTTTTGTGAATTAAATTATTGTGCAGTTTAAAGTTTCTCGTCTTCGTTCTGGTTCATTTTAAATATCATGGTGGAGGTTATTGTGTGGGCATACTTTAAGTGATCCAGTTGACAACCCAGTCCCCGAGATAAATTTAAGAGGTAAGTAAAGGTAAGTATGAACCCCCGTATATTTTGGTGTGTTCCACAATAATTTCTTGTTAACTATTGTGCTCTAATCTCGATAGTATCTGTCAGTGCCATTTTCATTGATGTAGCTGTGCCGGTGCGATTGATTATTGGCAATCCGATTGAGGGGGCGGATATCTGACAGCCTACTATCCGGATAACGGGGACAGTAGGATTGGCGCCGCAATTCGGTGGGGCTCGATTGACAACACTGGATTACCAGGTTGAACGCCAGTAGGATTGGCAACCCTAAAACGTGGGGCTCGATCGACTGAATAACATTGGATTCCCAAGTTATTGCAGTAGAATTGGCATCGCAATTTTTGTGGAGTGTTCGAATAACATTGGATTACCAAGTTATCGATGTCAAAGGGATTGTGAAGACTCAAATAAAGAGGTTGATTCTTTGTTAGATGTCTTAGCCAATTGTAGAATTTGAGAGTGTGATTATATAGGAATAAAATGTTGTGTTGTATTAGGAAAATTACACTCAGAAAAGATCAGATCTTATACAACTTGAGAGAGGTTAAATAGGCTGGAAACTTAGAAAAATCGCCTATGATCTGGAATCTTATTTTATTTGACCGGCTTATGACATGTTTAGTCATATTAAAGATAAAATTAAATTATTTGGATTATAAATGTAAATTATTTGTGTTAGGATATTTTAAAATGAACCAAAGAAACTTGAACATGTGCTTGAGTTTATTTCAACGTGAAGAGTCTACGAAGGTTAATTATAAGGTAATTATAAGTTAGATTTAAGAAAGAAAATTGCTCAAATTTATATATGGTGAAAAATGTTGCTCAGATGTTGTTATTTTGCTCTGTTTGATGTATGTCCCTAAAGCAGTTTATTATTGAAATATTATTGAAATGGCAGATGAAAGTATTAAGAAAATGTTGGAGGAGATGTCCAACAATATGAAGCAGATGATGGAGGAGAATTCTAGTAGTTTGCCAGCTAATTTGTCTATTAGGTTGGATGAAAGTGTAAAGGAGATGGAAGCTAGGAATACTAGTCGAATGGAGGAGATGGAAGCTAGGAATGCTAGTAATTTGTCTATTAGGCTGGATGAAAGTTTGAAAGTTCTTCAGACCAGTTCTGCAAACTTAGAAAATAATATGTCGCGTTTACAGATCAATACCCAGGGAATCGAGAATGCTGTAACTGACATGCGCACAGACGTGTCCAATGTGCATAAAGATGTTTCTGAGGTAAAAATAGATGTTTCTAAGGTACAGAAAGATCTTACTAAGTTGAATCTTGATGTTGCCAATGTCCGGGGTGATATTTCATGTGCTAGAGCTGAAGTAATTGTTGTTAGGAATGATGTTGCTACTGTACAAGACAAAGTAGAGGAAGTTCAAAAAGAGGTTAGAAATGCTCGAACTGATGTGTCAAATGTTCAAGTAGACATAAACAATATTCATTCAGATGTTAATGATATGCAAAGCGATATCAATAAGATACAAGTAGAAGTCAATACTGTTTTTATAGACATTGCTAAAGTTCAGACTGATGTTAACAAAGTTAGGGAAGAAATTGAAACTTCAAAAACACTTTGTACTCGTAACATTAGTGCATTAACAACTCGATTAGTTGACGAGTCTGTTAGGACAACAGTTTCTTTAGCTGGCTTAAAATACGATGTAGAGGTCATGAGAACCCAAGTATTAGATCATAATCGTTTACTTAAGGAAGACATTGAAGTAGCTATCGCGGAAATGTTAACTGCAAATGTAACGGTTTGGAAAGATGAATGGAACAGGTCAAGTGGGGAACATGTAGATCAGATTCAGGAGCGAATTGAAAGAAAACTTGCCAGTACACAAGTAGACATTAATAATGAAGTAGTCCAGATTAGGAAAGACTTGAATGTTAGGATGGATTCGCTATCCGAAAAGCAGGTAGAGGATAGAACTCAAATAGGTCAGGACGTGCAAGCATTAAAAACTGCGTTAGAGGAACAGATTCATAAGGTTGTCTCTGATGTTAATGAAACTACGAGCAAACTGCAGAATTTGAAACTAGGAGAAGCTAGCATCATGGAAACCTATAAGGAAGAGTTGATTAGGAAAGTCATCACGGAAATCACAGACAAGGATACGGAAGGATTGACTGGTGAAGAGGATAGAAATTACGTGAGAAGATGTAACCTCGCTACAGAAGAGAGAGATATTAGTCCTGAGGAACGCATATCCAGATTCAGGGAAGAAGAAGAGGATAGGAATATTGAACCTGAATGGAAGTATCGTGATAGTGGGAAACATTATATGGATTCATATCCGAGAAATGTGACAGTCATCCGAAACTTTGAAGACAAACCTCAAAAATTTAGCAACACTGATAGTCTCACACCGATCGAATATATCAGGAACCTTAAAGACTATTTTATAGAAGCCCACATTCCTAGAGAGAGAGAGATGAGAATCGTAGAAAGATTTCTAGCTGGAGGACCCCTTGAATGGTTTAGAGCATTTCGGTACACTTTCAGCAATTTTGACGAATTTGCAGAGGCACTGATAAAACGATTCTGGTCAATAGAAGCTCAGAATTCATTAAGAGCTGAGGTATACTCGAGGAAGTATTCAGGTATTCTTCCAACACGGTACGCTGATTTCTTCACGAGTCAACTATCACGCTTGAGATTTTTGCAACCCCCATTGTCAACAGAGCAGTTGATAGATGCGATTTCACGTATGCTGCCTGTGGAGGTAAGAAGACTGATCATATCGTCAAATATCAGGGATTTGACAAGTATGGACGAACTGTTGAGAAGGCTTGACTACACGAGTCCAATGCCAAATTTGGTACAAAAAGGTCAGAGGCACGAATTCAAAGACGTTAATACAGTCTACATGGATCAAGTGCAGCAAACTGATAAGCCTGAGGAAGAAAAAACTGAAGATGTAGGTCCTCACAGGAATAATTATTTCCGCAACAACAGATCCCAAGGTTACCGTCCATATCAGCAAAGACGAGGCTGGAGTAATAATAGAGGGAATTATAACAACGGAAGAGGTAGATACTACAACAATGGTTATAATAGAAACTACAATAGAAATAACCAGTACCAGAATCAGAATCAGAATTCTCAAGTTCAGGTTATGACACCCGACAAGTATCAAGAAAGAGAGAAAGAAAGTCAGCAGTATCTGAAGGAATTACGAGAAAAGGAAGCTGAAAACCAAAAGAAAAGACAGGTTGTAGTGATCGATCCAGGTCCTTCTACAAGTCAGCAGAACTTAGAAAACAGAAATACAGGACAGAAGAGAAAGTAGAAAGGAGAGAATGCATTAGCCACACACAAACCAGAGAAGAAGAGACTTATGATTAAGGAACATAGAAGAAATATTATCCAAGAGTAAGCCAATAATAATTCAATTTCGTGTTCAAGTGAATTGAGATATTTATAACACAGAGTTTAAAAACAATTTGCAACTGTTTTTAAAACGTGGTGAAGGGAGAATGCCCCCGTAAATTGAATTATATTGAGACCACGATGGCTGTATTGGCAAATATGAATAATGTTATGGATGTCATAGTTGTGACGTGTATATTCATGACGTAGGCACGGATGACGCAGACTTTATGCAAGTAGGCTGGTTGAGCTGAGATTCTTGGTGACGTCATGATTTTGTTCGAGAAAGATCTGAGATTTACGACGCAGTCGCAGGAAACAAGGTATTGTGCTAAGGAAGAAGTTACTCTATTGGAGGAAAGGCTCGAACCAATGAACGATAGTTTGGAAGGAAGACGGAGATTGCTGAAACTACGATATTTGATTACTTTTGGCATGCAGATTTGTGGAAATCTATTTTCAGTTATGGCATTGATTTGGAATTTTGAAGAAATTAATTTTGAGTTTTTGAAATTTGAAAATCCGTCAAGTATAGCCAAAGTTAAAACTTCTAGCAATGACGGAGCAACAGGCTATGGAAGGGATGGATACGCCCCTTAAGAAGTTGATAAAAGGTCGTGCACAGAAGAGAGGAGCTCTCATATCTCTCATACCGCTCAGATATCTCATATCTGATATTCAGATACCGCATATATATTTCAGATGTCAGATAGTCATTGTCGAGTGGATAAGTGAAGCAAGTTGTCTTTAGCGTGTGGTTAAAGCCCGGCGCATCGAACGAACACGGAGCAGTTCCATTTTACGCTGTTCGAAACTAGGTGAAGTTGAAACGCTCACATTAACGTTTCTACCAGATAAGATATCAAGAGTTAACTTCTGCCTTCATTATAATTCAATTGGGCAGTACAACATTGAGGTGTGTAGAACATTTGAACAATTTCACAGTTATAATTCGAAAGATATTGGCATTTTAAGGCTGCAGACAAAAGTGATTTTCTCGCTACCTGAGAAGCACTTTTAAAATACCTCATTATACACTACGGCTGACACGTATATCGCAACCGTGATATTGGAGAATACGTTTGGTAATACAACGATACATTCTACTATGGAACATTATAGTCTGGCAGTGCTTTCAATGATTATAACAGAAGTAGAGATGGAAGGCTAAGGCTTTAATGCAATTGGGACATATATCGATGGAGTGAAATAACAGCATGGAACTTCGTTAATCGTCTTTCTACAAGAGCGAGCATGTAGTGAACATCCAACTACACTCATGCATCGTGAATCCATCGCTGAATTATATCAAATGACAGTGGAAATATTTTCATACTCCACGATTATGAATATTTCTGCGGAAATAACTACAATAAACTTCATGGCGAATTACGACCAGAACTTCAGGGAACTTTCAAGAGAGACCAGGGTGGACCCGGCTCACAAAGAAGAGTTTTGCCAGAAGGATGTCTTTCGTATACATGGATCAGTGCAATTTCCGGAGGAGGAAGCAGTTCGATTCTCCGAGGACGCTGATTCCAGGTTCGAGGTCGGAGCACATCTTTACGCTGGTGAAATGGAACCAACAGCAGTTTTCTTTGAAAACTTTCCTCTAGAACTTCAATCAACAGATAAGGTAGTCGTGAACGTTTCTTGTATTATTTGAGTATTTTAACGATATCTGAGCAACCATTCTTCCCATATTTTCTGTCCCATTTATTGTGCCCCATTTTCTTGCTTGATATTTCTGTACTCAGTACACTTCGATGATTTATGCCTTTTTCTACGATTTGTTGAGACATTGTTATGTCATTGGCATACTTAATTAATTTTGGATCAGTTGAGACTGATAATTTAGATTCTTTCAGTAATTTGCATATTTTTGTAGTCACGATTTGACTGTAAAGTTAACGATTTGCTATGGCAGACTTGAATTCAGACAGCGTGTCATTTTATTAAAGTAATTCTATTCAGTAAATTACTTTGACCAATTTTCTGTCATCCTCAAGAAAGAAGAATGATTAAATGATTTTAGAGCGTTAAAATCTTATACGTTATCGACGATCTTTGAAATACTAGTCGTCTTATGAACATGATTGCAACATAGACATTTATCATTGCATTATAGACAATTTTATGAAATATGAACTTTGATTACGATTTATTGAATACAATATAGTAATGAACATTTGATAGGAGTTTTTCTCAATTATAGATTGGAACAATAATGTTTGCATTCCACAATCTAATTGTATTCTATTCGACTATTTATGCAGTTTAGATGAACTTTGATTGAAGATTGTATTTTTATACTGCGATACTTTGAAGATATTAATCTCAATTTTGATAGACCAGGGAGGAGTGTCTAATCGTATTTGCTATTAAATTTATTTGTGATTGGCAAATTTTTACTTCATATCGATTCATGAATGAAACCCACGAAGGTTAAATAATAACAGTCATTAATACAATTGATGAATATAAGAATTTTTAAAGAGGAACAATGGATGTATAATCGTTAGTTCAGTGGACGTGTAATAGTCGCTGATGAATAATGCCCTTGAATAATGAAGGAGGTTCCCACAGTAATAAATGAAGTTGATGAATTTATAAGTGGAGGTTTTTGTATGTAGTTTGGAAGATTTTGTTGCCATATATATTGAGATATATGATGAATTTTGGGCCAATTGTTGTGCAATTTTGTGCGTTTTGAGCGAAGTATTTTTCCGCTGAATGTATTGTCCTGGTTCTTTGAAAGTTATTCATGTGAAGATACTGTTAAAATTAACAAGAGTGTTAAATAATTTGAGATGAAGATTTTGAATGGAGGTTACCGTCACAAATAATAATAATTATTATTAACCTTATTAAACCTGAATTTGACAGTTAAATATAACTAACCTTCATTGGTCGATTATATCAACACGATTTGAGTAATTATCAACCGGATAAACGTGTGGTTTAATGTATTTCTTATATAAATAATATAAACAATATTAATATTGTAAATAATTATGTAAATATCTTTGATAATAATTTGAAATGAAAAGGATTAATAGAGGCGTGTATAAGTTTTTCAATTGTCGTTTGACATTGTTATAAACAATTTATTATTGTTATAAATAATTAATGAACTTTTGTTATTAACATTTGGAGTTTTGTTATTATACTCTAAACAACGCTAATTAAACAAGTGGTTTGAACAATTAAACATAATTTGGGATTATTGGAGTATTCCACTGGTGTTTGAACGAAGCATTTAAAAGATTTGCGTGATAATATTTGAGTTGAGATGTGGACATTTAACGTGTTTTGAAAGGGGAGCTAAGCTCTGATGTAACTGGCATATGCTAGGGTTGAACGGACGGGAGAGTCCACTTTGACGATCCAGGTGCATTGCAGCTGGCCCGGACAACTGTATTATAGAGGCCAAGGACGTTTCCATAATAGCCTTGTGGCTATAAATAAAATGTGATGTGTATAAACACGCAAAACAATTGATATATGTCTCGTCCCAAATCCCGTTTCCATTCCAAGTGCATTATTATAATTACGTTATTTTTGAGCTTGTGAAAGCTGAAACATTGTATGTAGAGTATACAAGTCCTACAGGAGGACATGGTTATGTGGTCGATGGCTTCTGATTGCCACGTGGATTTTGTTGTTTATTTTTGTTAAATTCATTCTTTTTGTGAATTAAATTATTGTGCAGTTTAAAGTTTCTCGTCTTCGTTCTGGTTCATTTTAAATATCATGGTGGAGGTTATTGTGTGGGCATACTTTAAGTGATCCAGTTGACAACCCAGTCCCCGAGATAAATTTAAGAGGTAAGTAAAGGTAAGTATGAACCCCCGTAAATTTTGGTGTGTTCCACAATAATTTCTTGTTAACTATTGTGCTCTAATCTCGATAGTATCTGTCAGTGCCATTTTCATTGATGTAGCTGTGCCGGTGCGATTGATTATTGGCAATCCGATTGAGGGGGCGGATATCTGACAGCCTACTATCCGGATAACGGGGACAGTACGTTCTTCTGCTACGCGCACTAGGTAGTCTGCCACCATTGCTACTGCTATGTTGGATACAGTAGCCGGAGTTCCTAAAAATACAACCAAATTGTTAAATACCGTAATCGTGTTGAGATAAAAACACAATGCAATGAAAACAAATGGGTAGGTTAAAAATGTACCTTCAACGGGGTTTCCAACTATAGCAAGGACGTGTTCGGGAAGCTCCGGTACGAAGGCAGAATCCGTGAGATGTCCTTCTTCACCTGGCTCTTTAAGTTGGTTCTTAGAAAAGAACCTGGACCTTACGCTGGATACTAAGTCTTCATTCCTTAGTTCGACGTTTCCATGGCTCGAAGCTGTGATAATTCCAGTGTGAAGGGTAGATTCAATAGCATGGATACAAGATCTCACATCCATCGTATCATTGAACCCCTCCCCCCTCCCTTTCGTCTGAGGTGACTGAAAAAGAGCTCGACATCGTCACTCGATAAATTCCTCGTTAGGACATAGTGGAAATTGATGCTTATTAAATATCGTATGCATGCCACTGAAGAGAGAGTTGTCAACTCCAGAGCGTGGTAAGTCTCTTAAGTAAATTTCCTGAACTTTTCGGGATGTTGCTGGATGTCCTCAATGTATGGCAGAAATACGTCCCTTAACCAGTGCAGTCTTTCATCGTCCATCTCACAAAAAATCATCTTATTGTCATTTCTGGAGTGCGTGCCATGGGACGTGTTACAGACATCATGGATGTCAAACCATTTCTGAAAATATTCCATAAAATTAATAGTCTCAAGTAAACTGCCTTTGTCATTAATTTTCTCAGAGCATACGACTTCCATACTTTTTAAGCCTGCGACAACTTCAGGTGAAAACACAACTTTGGCCCTGGAAAAAATTCGTCTTTTCCAAATTACTAGGATAAACCACCTTCCTGGAGAGTTTCCTGACAGGTTTTATCACCAGAGTTTTCTGAAGATTATAAAGGATCTTCAAATGATCACTTGTCACATTGTTGCCATTTACAACGAACTCCCTAGACAAGTACTGCGATCGTAAATTCTTGATAATGTGACTGGGATCAAAACTTATAAAGAGCGGTCGATTTTCATCAAGAGGATGTTTAATTTCATGCGTTATAATACCCCGGCATAGCGTTTCAAACATCGAAACATTCACTTGACAGTTGTCAGTTACAATTCTTAACACTGAAACCACTTTCTTCGACTACCTTCATAGCATCCAATACCAATTTTGCCAAGTGCGCTCCAGAAATAGAACACGTATAATAAAATGACACAGGAATTCTGTAAGAAGAAGATAGTCCTTTGAAAAGAATGCAAAGTAACTTGTTGGCTAGTTTGTCTTCAATAAAAAGAGCGTCTAAGTCTGCGTCACTCATGCCGAGAAACATGTCTAAATTCCGATCGTACACAAGCCTAGGCTTTATATCCATTTCGTCAATGATAAGGGAGCCCACTTTTGTATTCTCGTGTTCCAGTGACTTTTCCTCTGCCATCAATCATGCTCTGATCAATGAGGTGATGCCAGTCTCTCCTTTCGAGTGCCCTACGTATGTCTTCAAAGTTTTGGGATGTGGTAGGTGCAAGATACTTAGTTCACGTAACAATCGATAGCCTGTCGGTGACCTATATTTCTTCTTTCCAAATGCTTGCAGCTGTTCGAGCAAAAAATGGCTTTGAGGCTACCTTGTTGGGCTTCATTTTGAATTGCAGACAGCTGCTTGTTCATATCATATTTCTTAGTTTTATATTTCTTCAACTCAGCCTGAAGATCATGAAGTTTTCTTCGTAGCTTGTGAATTACAGCGTCTCGCTTAACAGTTTTTTTTGGTAGCACTCCGCAGTTTCCTTCGAAGAGACTTCCTAACAACTGGCCTTGAAATGGGTGAAAACTGTGTCCCTATACTTCTACAATTTATCTCGTCTTCACAAATCGGGACAAAATTACTCACAGTTCCTGGAGAGTCACATTTTCTTTTGGATGAAAGAGTGTCGTCAGTTTGACACTGCTGTCATTTTGGTGGTTTCCTAGCTGTAGTTGTCACTTGTTTCTGCTGAGGGAAGTCTGTAAATACTGAAGGTACGGATTTATCAGAAGAAATCTTCTAGTTGTGCTCACACGGTAATTGTCTTCTCTGAAATGTCTACTACAAACTGCCGACCTTTTAGAATGAGTCCACACACTACCTGGCATATCACCTCGTCGAGAGGCAACTATAATCCACTTATTTCTTAATTCCTGATTGATAGGAAAGGAGTGAAATGAAACTGATTTGCACATTCCCTGCCGGGACGTACAAAACGGAACAGAGCAGTAAACCATTTAAAAATACTCATGTAAACAACCAGGATTTGCAATGTCACAATTGAGTTAAACTGGCGCGAATGCTGGAACTAGGGTGGTACAAAGCGATCCTAGCGGTCACTGGCGGAACTTCATTGTGATTCATTTTTAGCGCAAAACAGCTTGCATTTCCCGGCCTTGTATATAGCGTAGGCAACGATAGTTGTATAGCTGTCGAGTGTTTGGCCTCTTTCTCGTACTTATTGAATAACGGTGACAAAGGTAGCATAGCTTCGGTGTGTTATTTACTCATTTTATACCGTATTTCTCTATTTGAATGTCCTCGGCGTTGACTCAGGATCGACATTTGCATTATGTTGCACATAATAGTACCGAAATAATATCCGAAGTGCAGCTCTGTGTATTATTCGAATCAGCTGTTCTACATCAACAATAAAAACTTGGCAACACATCTCAGCTGTTCCAAGTTCCCGCCATTTCCTTCACGTTCATTCTTTTGAAATACAGAGTATAACAAAACGTAACTGAGAATTTGTGTTCTTAGAGCATTCTATAGGTGACGCTACTGAACTAGTATACATGGATGAACTAACAACTCGTAACTAAGAGCTTGCGTTCTCGTGACAACTTATGGATAACGCTACGTATTATACATTTTAGATGCTAATTCCAAATAGACCCCCAGCATAAAATTACGCCCATACATTACTTTATAAAATCTGGTCAGTTAGGCCTATATTCATTCATTCATATTCTAAAGGCTAACTCCTTATCGATGCAATCACACTCTTCTGTCGTTGGCGGTTGGTTTCAGTTCCATGTAATTGTCACATCCCATTCTATTCTTGATGTCTTCCAAATACTTCGTCCTAGACCGTCCTCTTCCTTTATTTCCCAGCATTTTCCTTTCAAGAATGTTAACGATGAAAGTGTTGTGTCTGATGACATGTCTAATAAATTTTATTTTTCTCTTCCCCATTTCCTTCATTAATCTTCTCTCGTCTTTGACTTCCCTTAAGACTTCCAGGTTGGTTTTTCTTTCTATCCAGCTCGTTCTTGTCATGTTCCGCCATATCCACATTTCAGCGGCTTCAAGTCGATTCTTTTCCAATTTACCCAGAGTCCAACTTTCACTTCCATAGAGCAGTGTGCTCCATACAAATGATTTTGCAAAGGAATTCCTTGCATCTATATGCATATATTTGCTGGATAACATGTTTTTCTTAGTCATTAATGCCTGTTTTGCTAATGCAACCCTTCTCTTCACTTCCATTAAGCATCTATTGTCTTCTGTGATTATACCACCGGGATAAGCAGCTTCGGTGGCGTAGTTGGTAGCATGCTGAGCTTCTATGCCCAAGATCACGGGTTCAAACCCGGCCGAAATAACCTTCCACTAATTAAACTTGTGTGAAGCTAAATTTGCAGGTTAGATTTCGATGAAACTCTCTATCAAAGTTCGAACGTTCACCACTAGGTAGCATTGATATCTGGTAGTGAAAGTTGGAACTACTTGAAATTGAACGGAACTTGTAACTCATCCCATGGGTGTCCGCATTGAATCAGCTACAGCCTCTGGCAAGTTGAACATGTTCTCGGACACTCCCGGCACTAAAAGCCATACGATAAATATCTACCGAGATAACAAAATTGTTTCACTTGTTCAATTCTCAAGACGTCAATTTTTATATTGGTTTTAATTTCATCCATATTTTTCCAAACTTCCATTATTTTCGTTTTCTGTTTGTTATATATCCACCCTTAAAAACAATAACAACAACAACAACAACGTGGACATATTGAACGCTTCCTCTCCCCTAACCGTCCTGTACTGCGGGGGCGATGCTAAGCTAATACACATGAACCCATCCTGGAAAAACATGTTATGTTATAACATAGCCAGATTGCGTGGGGTTCTGGGAATTATGGAGGCGTAGATTGGCGATATACATAACGCTTCGTAATACCATTATGCAGAAGATGGAGAGCGATGGACAATGGATGATAATAGAAGGCGTGGGCAAGAGATCCGGCTCTTGGGATCATAAGGTACTGAACAAAGGGTGTGGAAGTGACCTTGCAAGAGCACACGGCCGGAGCTAGAGGCGACTAGCTGCGAAACAGGACGAGATCACAAGATATACTGGAGGAAATGTCGTGTATTGGATTCTCGAGAGCACAAAGATACAAATGAAGGCTTTAAGGTGGCGATAACTAAGGTTTCGATGGAAACAAGTAGTTCTGTGACGAACTAAAGAGCCTACTTTTTTGGAGGTTGGGGGAGGGGGGGGGGGCAGATGACCTCGTAGTTCTTCCCCTTAAAACAACAATAACTAACTAGCCTACTTTTCTTTAAATTTAGGATTCATACCAATGATTGATTTATAAACATCTGTCGAGAATAATGACGAAAAGTCTATGAGTATAGGGGCCAAGTTCCGACATATCACAGTTGTAATAATAATAATAATAATAATAATAGGAAGTGGAAGGAAGCTTGTAGTTTAACGTGACCGTTAATCTCGAGATCATAAGCCACGGGACCTCCCTTTTACGTGGAATCCGAACCACAGGACATGGCATTTCACTTCGAAAATCTCACATGCAATGACCGGGAATCGAACCCGGACCGCCTTGGTGAGAGGCATACAGCTAGACCGCTGAGCCAACACGACCCCGATAGTAATAATAATAATAATAATAATAATAATATCGTATGGCCTCGGATGCCGGGTGCAAACTTTGTTATTTGACACCCAGAGGGAAGCTTACATGTAGAATTTTGTTGTTCCTTGGAGCGCTCTGAAGGTCAAAGAGGTTAGATATCTAAGCTCCTTGACACTATAGCGCTTTCTAGTAGAGAAAGGAGGAACTTTTGTGTTGGCGGAAAATCCCGAGATTAATTGTGCCATTATGAACACGGCCTACTGAATTCAAGTGGGTTCTTTAACATGCCAACAATGTGTGACATGCGTGTCGTGATTCTTGTCGCCTTTCAAAATTCACATACTATGGCCAGGAGCGAACCTGCAACCATGGGTTTGGTTTATTTATTTATTATTTATTATATTTCTAGGTTAGATTTCATTGCAACGCTCTATCAAAGTTCGAACGTTCACCACTAGGTATCAGTGACATCTGGTAGCGAAAGATGGAACTACTTGAAATTGAACGGAACTTGTAGCTCACCCTATGGGTGTTCGCGTGAAGCAGCTATAGCCTCTGGCGAGTCGAACATGTCCTCAGACACTCCTGGCACTAGAATCCATACGATAAATAAATACATGTAAATTGGGGTTGGTAATCGGACACGATAACCACTAACCCACCGTGGCAAGCCACCACAGTTGTAAATCCTGATGGATTATATGCGTCCGGAACTTTGACCATGAATAGTAAAGATCAAGCTGACCAACTGGAAGAAAGAGAGCACAGGATATTAAGAAAAACCCTAGGTAAGAAATGGTTTGGTGGACAGTGGCGAATGAGAGCAAGTAAGGGCGTGCACAACAAAATAGACCCTATCACAGCATCAATTAAGAAAAAGACTTGAAAAGACAGCGTTGAATTGAAGAGATGTGTATGTGAAAATATACAGGGTGAACAAAAAATGCCGTGCTTGGAGGTCGGCATGCGATTCCTCATCCAATTGCAAGACAAAAGTTTCAATAGCAAAATCGGATCGGGTGCTGTTTGAAAACACAAGTATGAAAACGAGAAGCTGGCAACACTGTCACATCCTGCAGTGCATCGGAATGTACAGTGAAAGCTCGGGCAGAGCGCCAAGTTCCTGCGACCTGCTTTTGGCCACGCTGCATGCAGTTACAGCGTTGCCAGAGCCTCGTTTCTTAACACACATTTCTGTTAAACCTATTGGCGGGACTAGGTTTTGCAACATAAACATTTGTCGTGAATTTCGACGAGGAACCGCATGCCGAGTTCCAAGTGCGGCATTTTTTGTTCACCCTGTATATGCTGAATAAGTTAGGTTATAAAAATGATGCTTGATGTGTATTTGCCAGGTATGAGATATTGTAGAGAGAAACTTTGAAAATATGAGACAAAGTTATTATGAAATGTTGAGAAATGTACCGGTTGACAAGACTTCAAGACTTCTTTTAATGCTTTATTAACGAAGTTATTGTAAGAGATCTGGTTTTTTGAAATTTTATTTTGTGAACTTTTGGTACAAAAATATGTATAGCATCCTCTATTATGACAAAAATGTTATTAATATGTATGATACTACACTGTTACTTATCCTCAGTGCATTTTTTCTAAAAATATAATAATTAAGGGGTACTCTCAGTTGTTCTCAACAAAACATCACGGTCTTGCAATTTTCGGCAATTTGCAGAGTCTGGTTGGTTGGTTGGTTCCTCAGTTTAGGGGCTGCGACAACGTGGTCATGTAGCCCCGTGTACTTTGGGTGTGTGTAAAATGTGTCTGATAACCGGTGTTAATTGTGATGGCTGTATTAGAGTGAGTATCTGTTTTTAATTCAAGTAAGGACTGCAAATTTGAATTTTTCAAATAGTTCCAACTTTTGCCACCAAACGCCACCGTCAACGACTACTAGGCGTAGTTGAGAACTTAGCTACTAGACGCCACCGCAGTCGGCTCTTGGCAACGAACGTAGGATCTTAAGAGCGTTGTTTACATTCTTAACCTATACAATTTAGCTTCACACAGGTGTAATTAGTGGAAGGTTCTTTAACATGCCATAAATCTATGACATGGGACCGCCGGCTTTACTTCCCCTCTGAAGGAAGGCGTACTGAGGGATTTTAACGCTGTTAAAAAATACCACGGCTTCGGCCGGGTTTGAGCCCGCTATCTTGGGCATAGAAGCTCAGCATGCTACTTGCAGAGTCTGGTTATTACTTTTCGGGCTGATATGTTATTACCCATTTAAGATTTGATTGCCGCTGAGCCTGGCTGCGCCACCGTTTGTTGATTATTGAAGCAAGAGCCCCGCGGGAGTAAACAGGTGGACACAGTGAAGACACAGTGCAGTCTGCACATAAGTCAAGCAGCTTTGCGCACGCGACCTGTCTTAGAAACGCAAATAAGCGTCACAGGAGCTCATGTCACCACGGATAACTACCACAGCTGAGTCATATCCTACTCACGCAACTGTACCTGTCAACGAAGCAGTGTGACGTGTGACACAAGTAAACAAGGAATAGTTAACATCTCGACCGCCGGCAATCAATTCGTGAAAGGGTAATAAATGAGAGGTTGCATTGCGTTAATTTATTTGTGGTCAACATATCAACCATTCGTACTTACTGCAAAATCCCTGCTTTTTTTTTTCCAAATCCCAGCATTCGGGAATGCCTTCCGTCCCACTGTTACACGCGGTTGAAAGCTCTTTCTTGTGATCTTCCTTTGCGTCACCACACGACACTTTCGGCGTTTCTCTGTCATTGTTTATGTTCGAATAATTAACTTTTAGCTTTTTCGATGCCTGGGTGGATGTTAAATAGTTCGTTATTTTCTTCATCCTTCAAAACCAACTATACGCACAAAATAACAACGTTCCCCGCCACCAAACTATAGTCTGCGTGCTTATAAGAACGGAGTGGCGAGTTGCCGACCAAAAGAAACTGACTCGATGGATCGATTTTAATGTACCAATATTTCTTTAAAAGCAGTTTTCAAATGTTTAAGGGGTAACTACACCTTTAAGGATCCGAAAATCATGTATATTTCACTTTTTTACTCCTCAGGAACAGAAAGTCCTAAAGAATTGTAATTCGGTCTGCCCTCACACTATGCTTTGCCAATATGTTCGTGTATTCACAAGTCATATGGCGAATGCATTTCAGCAAATTAGGCATTTAAAATGGCGGCTGCATATTGTGCACTGATCCACCGTTTCCCTAATATTTTACACAAATATCATTGTTTTTCAAAAAGTCTTTTTTCATTGTATTTACTAATGCAGTAGCTAGAGATTGACCTAGAATCTTTGGAATCTATAAAGAAAAATATTTTTTTTAAAGCTGATATTAAAGTGTAACTTTTTAGCAAGTTTTTTTCGCGTTTTTTTTAACATGTCAGCAACAGTTTTAGGTCATATTGTTCGTCCCTATAAGATACACATGTATACAAAATTTCACTTCATTATCTTGAAAACGTTGGCAGTTACTAAGAAAACGGATTTGAAAATCCAAAATTTCGGGAAACGAGGAACAAAGTTACCAAAGCGTAGGAAAACTTCCAAAACTCCCCTGCACGTTTTTGGTCATAACTTCAAAAGTATTATAAATATCAAATAAATTGTTAGAGTGATTTGAAGAGCAAGAATCAATAAACGTAGAAGAAAAAATTGAAAAATGACTAATTTGGATTCCCAAAGGTGTAGGTCCCCCTTAAGGGGTACGCGAACCCCCACGTTCCCCTGAAAAATAGCACTGCTTATCCTATACCACTCTGAAGAAGATCACAATAGGGCTATCATCGTCATTTTTAGCCTATTTTCATTTATGAAAAAAATAGGCTTATGAGATCACAATTTGTCCGTGTGTGTGTCTCTGTGTGCGTGTGATTCGTGTGGGTGTCCCCCCCCCCTCCTCCCTAATACAATCTAAACGGCTAGAGTGACTTCAAATAAACGCGGTAAGTTCATAGCACTATTCTGGACGACCCCGATCGTGCCCTCCAAATGTTGTTACGTCTCACCAATCCAACATGGCGGCTGTGCGAATATTTCACCAGCATTCAATATCTCCGAAACTATTACCGATATCACACTGGAATTTCGTACGGTGATAAAGGTAACTACTAGAAGTTCACCTCTGTAACTTTTGAAAGACTGGTAACTACAAAACCAACATGGCGACCAAGCGAATTTGCGACTTTTAAATAGACGTTTCTCGTGATTTAACCAACCAAACGCAATGAAACTTGGTACAATATATGTTTATACACATTGTAATGCACCAACATCTAACTTCGTTGAATTGTTTACATAACCTCAAGATGGCGGCTGTGCGAAATATTTCACCGGCATTCTATATCTCTGAAAATATTACTGGTATCACCCTGAAATTTTGTACGGAGATAAAGGACACTAATGGAAGTTCATCTATGAGACTTTTAAAAACCGGTTAACTGCAAAATGAATATGACGGCCAAGCGAAATTGAAAGTTTTAAAAAGACATTTCTCGCGATTTTATGATCCAAACGCAATGAAACTTGGTACAGCAAATGTTTATACACATTGTAATACACTGGTAGCTAATTTAGTTCAATTGTTTACATAACCTCAAGATGACGGTTAAGTTTTTACTTCTTGTGTCGTAATCATGCGATTGAAGTGAAAGTTTGAATAATGAACCTACACAATGATGTTCCATTAATGGCACATGACTCTATGGCCTATACATAATAACAATCCATTATGGCGACCATCCGAAATATTAAGACGGTTCTCAATATCTACGAATCTATTACAGCAATCAAACTGATTTTTTTCAATGTTCATAGGGGCTATGAACATAAGTTCACCTATAGGACTTTCAATAACCTGGTGATCACAAATCCAACATGGCGGCGACTCGAAGTATGAATATTCACATGGATGTTTCTTGCAATTTAACCATCCGAGTGCAGTGAAACTTGGTACAGTAAATCCTTATACAAATATTAATTCACTGCCATCTAATTTATTTCACTTTTTTCCATAACCACAACATGGCAGCTGTACGAAATTTTAAAATCTCGTTTTTACTTCTTGTGCCCTGATCAGGCGATTGAAGTTTGAAAACTACGCGTACACAATAATCTTCATGTAACAGTACATAACTCTAAGACCTACATATAAAAAATCCAACATGGCGACCATCCGAAATATTTTTAGGTTCCCAATATCTTCGAATCTATTACAGCAATCAAACTGAAAGATAGTGGCAATTATCATCAGTAGTATATATGAGAATAGGCTTTAGTTCTTCAAGGAATTACTTGTTATGTCATTCGATAATGAATTAGTTGCTGTGCCAATCGATACTGGACCACACGAAGCTATCATTCTGACTCGTGCTTGGAGAGAGAAGGTTGTACGATCTATTGCAAACTGTAGTCCATTACTCTGACCGGTTGGTCTGAATTGGTGCCGGAAAAGGCGGCTCGCTTTTAAATTACGTACATCTAGGCTCCTGCCTCTTGTTCGATTCCTCGTTACCAAGTGACCATTAATCCTTTCACAAACAAGTTATCAATGCTATTAAACCGTCATCACTTGATGTGAAAGGTGTGGCTCATACGATTACTCAGCCAGCTACTCTGAAATTCTGGTTACGTGATATGATAGTACACCAACTCTTAACATTTTATGGCATTATATTTTTTCAAGGCAAAAGCTTAATCATTTATCGTGTTCAGCGAATAGAAGTAACTAGCGGACCCAGGCGAGAAATCTCGCATGTTCATAAGCCACACTTTCCCCAATAGGTATATAATAAGAGACTTAAGGAGGCTGTTAGGTTTTTATTTGAACCAAATGATTATAGAACACTATTTACATTTCAGGCGTTCCTACGGGCGAAATGCGAACTGAACAGCAATGATGTCGCGTATTTCCCTACAGGAACAGTATTTGCATATCGCTCACTTCTTACAAAAATTGATATTTATGAAATTAGAATGCAATTCTTCACTGCTAATATCATTTGGGTGCTGAGTCCATTGATTGACAGCTTAGCCGTAACACTCACCGGTTATATGATATTTATGAAATTATACGATTTGAGTACCGGTACTCATTCCATTAAATTGCTGTTTCTGAAATCCATGCAAAATGATAAAGGAAATACATCAGAATGTTAAAATGACATGAAACAGGAGTCACAGCGGCCAAAATGTGAAGTGGACAGCATTAATTATGGAGCGTATCTTCCTGCAGCAACAGTACCTGCAAATCGCACACTTCGTACAGTTTTTTGAAAGTCATTTTTTAAAAAGAAATTATAGATATTTATGAAATTAGAATGCAATTCGACACTGCTAATGACAATTCTCTTTCATTTGAATGCTCATTTGTCACGATCGCTCGCTTGTGAGCACCGCAGTTGCAAAACTCGTTTAATCCACTTGTGAATAAGGATCATGTCGTAAAATTATTTATTTAATTTTTTTATTTTATTTGTTTTATTTTATTTTACTTTGTATTATTTTGTTTAGTTTATTTTTTATTTCGTTTTGATTTGTTTTGAAATGTTTTGCTTAATCTTTTGTGTTGTTTTTTGTATTGTTTTTTGTATTTAATTTTTTGTTTTTTAATTTTTATTTTGTTAATTTGTTTTATTTTATTTTGTTTTGTTTTATTTTGATTTTCCAGAAAACAAACACAAAACCAAAAACAAAAAACCCGAAGCAAAAAATAAATTCAAATACAAATGCAAAAGCATAAAACAAAAAACAAGAAACACAAAGAAAAAGCAAAATAAATAAATAAAAAAGAAAAAGCAGAAAACAAACACAAAACCAAGAAAGAAAAGCAAAATGTAAAATTCCAAAGCACAAAGAAAACACAAGACCAAAAATCAAAAACACAAAGCAAATAGTAGAAAACAACAAAAACAAAAGATACGTGAGGCAAAGTCCAGAGAAAAGTTTCTCATGAAAATGATTCTTATTCACAAGTGGATTAAACGAGCTTTGCAACTGGACGACTCATATGATGTCTTCCTGCAATCTGTCAGTTGTAACTCTTCAGTCGGTCAACATAAATTTCTCAATGACTGGGCGGGGTACAATGTAGCCTATATATAAGGCGTGATCAAAAAGTTTCCGTTTGACAGCCGTACAGTCCAGAATCGGTTTGCCAATCAGGAAAAATTCCCGTGATTATTGATACACTCATCCCACTGACACACCAGGTTTGAGAACCCCCTGTGCTAAAACAACATCTCCTGCTGTACATCCTAGTCTTACAGAAATCTTCGACGCTTCAAGGCCTTTTCTAAGGGATCGAAGGCGTGAAAATCGCATGGGGATATATCAGGACTATAGGCCGGTTGCTTAAGTACCACCCACTTGAGTTGGCGTACTTTCTGCGTTACGACCTTTACGGTATGGGGACGTGCGTTATCATGAAGCAGCACTCCTTGTCGCTGTTTTCCCAGACGTTTCACCTTAATGCAGCTTGCCACGATGAGTGAGTGGTTAACGTGCCGGACTACCAACCCCAAGTTTGCAGGTTCACTCCTGGCCGTAGTAAGTGATTTTTGAAAGGCGTCAAAAATCACGACTTGCATGCCATACGTTGTAGGGATGTTAAAGAACCCATTTGAATTCAGTAGCCGTGTTCGTAATGGCAAAATTAATCTCGGGATTTTCCGCCAAAACAAATTACCTCCATTCTCTACTAGAATGGCTATAATGTCAAGGAGCTTAGATATCTAGTGTTCCAAGGAACGACGAAATTCGACTTGCAAGCTGCCCTCTGGGTGTCAATTAACAAAGCTTGCACACGGCACCAGAGTCCATACGATATTATTATTACCTTAATGCACGCCGTAATTTCTCCAGTGTTGCACAGAACCGTTCCCCGAGGATGGAAACACCAGGTTTTTTCAATTAATAAGCAATGGGCCCCAGTAATCAACGGACAGGGTCAGCATCACCTTTACAAAAGACACGGCATAAACCTAGAAAACCTGCTGAGTTTTAAATTATATATAGTCTAAACATTCAAATGTATACATAAAATATAATTAGTCACAATCTCGGTCGAGTTGGTTAATGGACAAAATCGGACCAACGGGGTGGAAATGGGGCCTTCTTTTAAGTGAAATATCGCTGTTACGATCTTAATATGTGAAACATCGGATACATTAAAAGTTCATACTAATCCTTAGATAAGGGCTAAAAAGGTATATTTTTGATAGCACCAACCATTGACCAAATTGGAATGGAGTTTTAAGAGAAAAGAAATCATAGCTCCCCCAATAGGCACACTATCAATACACTAAATCTTTCACATACCGTAACCTCCCCCAAAAATTACATAAGTTAGGTCAGGGGAGCGTGGAGGCCACGCCAAAAAGTTCTGATCATCATCCCCACTACGACCGATCCATCGATTTCTCAAACTTGAGTTTAAAAATTCATGAACATCAGCATGGAGGTGAGATGGAGCACCATACTGTCGGTAAAAGGAAACAATACTTTGATAATTAACCACTGCTGCTGCACTCGAGTAGCAAAAATCCGGGAGGCATCTGCGAGAAAACAAAACGTTTCAGTTTTTCTATATTATTGTAAAGTTTTGTGATGCTATATTAAATATTATAGTCGTAGTGAATTAATGACTCCGCTCCAATCATCGATACTAACCACAATACCGTTTAAAATGGTCAATAATCTTCAAAGAATTAGCTAAAACGTTTGTCTGAAATAATTTTTGATATGACCCACCATTACGCCAAAAGATAAACAAAATATTTTCGAAATTACAGGAAGCTGCTCGTATGCTAAACATTGGAACTTTTGGCTAATTTAGTAAATTCTAAATGAAGCCTCCGTGGCTTAGGCGGCAGCACGCCGGCCTCTCACCGCTGGGTCCGTGGTTCAAATCCCGGTCACTCATGTGAGATATGTGCTGGACAAAACGGAGGCAGACAGGTTTTTCTCCGGGTTCTCCGGTTTTCCCTGTCAAAATTTCATTCCAGCAACACTCTCCACTATCATTTCATTTCATCTGTCATTCACTTAATCATTGCCCCAGAGAAGTGCGTCAGGCCTCGGCAGCCAACACAGTTCATATCCTCGCCGCTAGATGGGGGCTTCATTCATTCCATTCCTGACCTGGTCAGAGACTGGAAGCAGGCTGTGGATTTTCATTTCATTTCAGTAAATTCTAAATATTATTCTTTGGCCGGTGAAATCTACCTCCGCCTTGTTGTGTGCCTGTTGTTGTTGTTGTTGTTTGAGTCTTCAGTCTTTTGACTGTTTTGATTCAGCCCTCCATTCCTCCCTGTCCTGAGCTAATCGTTTCATCTATACATAGCTACCACACCTTACGTCCGAGGCAATCTGTTTAACATATTCTAACCTTGGTCTACCCCTACAGTTCATGTCCTCGACCCTTCCTTCCATAACTAAGCTTGCTATTCCCGGGTGTCTTAGTATGTGTCCTACCAACCTATCTCTTCTCTTCATTAGCAGTTGCTAGAAACATCTCTCCTCTCCCACTAGTCTCAATACCTCTTCGTTTGTAAACCTATCTACCCATCTGATCTTCATCATTCTCCTGTAACACCACATTTCAAATGCTTCAATTCTCCTCTTTTCTGCTGCACCAATAGTCCAAGTTTCACTTCCACAGAGCGCCACGCTCCAGACAAAGGCTTTCAAAAATGACTTCCTAATACCTAAATCTATATTCAATGTCAGCAGATTCCTTTTCCGTTGAAATGCTTTCCTTGCCTGAGCCAACCTACTTTTATATCCTCTTTGCTTCGTCCATCACTGGTTATTTTGCTTCCTAAGTAACAGAAGTCTCGTACTTTCTTTAGCTTTTCACCTGCCAATTTGATCTCCATAGAGATTTCTGATTTCTTTCGGCTGCATTCCAATATTTTGTTTTACATTTATTAATTTTCATCATGAATTGTTTCCTCGAGACGGAGTCCATACCATTCAAAAACTCTTTCAAATCTTCAGGCTTGTCGGCCAAGATGACGATGTCATCAGCAAATCTCAGAGTTGAAATTATTTCTCCTTGAATCTTCACTCCCACTTTACATTTTTCTCCAATTTCCTTCATTGCTTGTTCAATGTAAAGATTGAAAAGTATGGGCGATAAGTTGCAGCCTTGTTTTACACCTTTCTGAATACTAGCTTCTCTCTCAGGAAGATGCTCGTATGCTAAACATTGGAGCTTCCGGCAAATTTAGAGATTTCGAAATATTTTTCTTTGCCCGGTGATATCTGCTGTACCTCCAACTTCTTGTGTGTCGAGAGGGATTTTCTTCTTAATTTCTACTCTGTTCTTTGCAAATGGGAAAAAGTGACCACGTACGGTACTTAAAGCTGGATGATCAACAAGCACAATGGGGAGGTAGCAGTAACTGACTGTCGATACATATTTAGGTTAGGAATGGACATACCACGCATGCGTACAGCTGGAACCCCGCTCCCAGTCGCAGCGTGTCGAACTAATTTCTTCTGGCGTGCTGACAATAACTGTGTGTTGGAGGTGTTGAAGCCTATCACATGATTCACAAAGTGTTGGGATATCAGAAGGTGTCAGCAAGATGAGTGGCAAGACAGCTCAATCCTGATCACAAGGCTGAAAGAATGGCAATAAACCTCGAACACTTGTGACTGTACGAGTGCAAGTTCAATGACTTCCTCTTCAGGATCATAACAGCTGATGATACATGGGTGCATCTTTTTTTATCCCGGAGACCAAGGCCGCCTCAAAGACATGGAAAAATTCCATCTCATCCCTGAAGAACTTATTGAAACGCTGGACATCAAGTTTTATCAGGAGGGTATCTTTATACTGATATCACGGCGGTGACGATGTGGTAATTAGCCAAAGTTGTATTTTGTTATGACTGTAGTTTTGCACTCTGTAATATGACAAAAAAATGTTGAAGTTATTTTTCGGACACCCCTAGTATCTTGGCCAGTAGCGGTAATAAATATTACCCAGAGAAACACGTGAGTGAAATAGAAAGTCTAGATGTAAAGATAAGAATCTTAACAACCAATATTTACACAGAGAAGGTTGTAATTTGATACGCTAGTAAATAAAAGAACACCTCACATAATTGGTAGGTAGAACGGGGATCTATTATTTGAGGGACCACCTAGCTAACACTACTCCTTAAAGTGTGCAGACCTAACATCTGATTTCTATCAGGTATCTCTGAGATCTACAGGCCGTTATTTTCGTGTTCAAAATATAAAGGAACAATCCCCGAACATCTCGAGGGAGACAGGCGGTGGAAGTCCAGGAGAAGAGAGAAGGTGGGAGTTCGGAAAACTGTCAACGAGCAGATGTAAAGCCCTTGGTTGTTGTTTTGTTTTTTGTAGAATGGTTATTTAACTGTGACAAATCCTCTAACTACATAATAGAAATAAAAATAAAATAAATTAAATTAAGTTAAATTAAAATATAAAAATTATAATATAGTGAAAATTTAAAAAATTAAAAATATTAAGACTAAACATATCAAGTTAAACAAGTAGTTCCGTGAAGAACTATACAGCCTATTTTCATATATCCTGCTCAGGTTAATTGCCTCTATCAACATACAAAATTTCAGTTCAATTGCTGTAACAGATTCGTAGATATTGAGAACCGTCTAAATATTTCAGATGGTCGCCAGGTTGGATTTTTATTTTTGTACTATTATATTAAGATTATTGTGTACGTGTGGTATTCAAACTTCAATCGCATGATTAGAACACAATAAGTAAAAACGAGATTTTAAAATTACGCACAGCAGCCATCTTGTGATTATGCAAACAATTGAAATAAATTAGATGCCAGTGGATCAACATTAGTGTAAGCATTTAACGTGCAACGTTTCACGGTACTCGGATAGTTCATTCGCGAGAAACGTCCATTTAAATATTTATAGTTCGCGTCGCCGCCATGTTGGATTCGTGCTCACCAGGTTACTGAAAGTCCTATAGGTGAACATATGTTCATAGTCTCTATGAACATAAAAATTTCAGTTGGGTTGCTGTAAAAGTTTCATAGATATTGAGAACCGTCTAAATATTTCGGAAGCTCGCCATTTAGGATTGTTATATGTATAGGCCATAGAGTTATGTACCATTCAAGGACAATTATTGCCTAGGTTAATTATTCAAACTTTCACTTCGATCGCATGATTACGACACAAGAAATAAAAACTTAATTTTAAAATTTCGCACAGCCGCCATCTTGAGGTTATGTAAACAATTGATTAAATTAGATGGCAGTACATTACAATCTGCAAAATCATCTACTGTACCACATTTCACTGCGCTCAGAGAGTTAACTCACGAGAAAAGTCTATTAAAATATTTCGAATTCGCTTGGTCGCCATGTTCGTTTTGTACTTTACAGGTTTATGAATTATATATAGGTGAACTCGTATCAGTACCCTTTATCACCGTACAAAATTGCAGGGTGATATCTGTAATAGTTTCGGAGATATAGAATGTCAGTGAAATATTTCGCACAGCCGCCATTTTGAGGTTATGTAAACAATTGAACTAAATTAGACTCCAGTGCATTGCAATGTGTATAAACATTTGCTGTACCAAGTTTCATTACGTTTGGATTGTTAAATCGCGAGAAAAGTCTATTTAAAAGTCTCACATTCGCTTGGCCGCCATGTTGATTTTGTATTCATCAAATGTTTGAAAATCTCATAGGTGAACTTCTAGTAGTGCCCTTTATCACCGTACACAATTTCAGGGCGATATCGGTAATAGTTTCGGAGATATTGAATGCTAGTGAAATATTTCGCACAGCCGCCATGTTGGATTGGTGAGACGTAACAAAATTTGAAGGGCACGGTCGAGGTCGCCGAGAATAGTGCTATGAACTTACCCAGTTTCACTGAAATCGCTCCAGCCGTTTAGATTTTATTAGGGGACACACACACACACACACACACACACACACGCACACACACGGACAAAAGGTGATCTCATAAGCCTATTTTTTTCCAAATTGAAAATAGGCTAAAAATGTAAAAATAAAGAAAGAAAAATACAAACAAAAAACAAATAATAAAAAATAAAAAATGAAAAATGAAAAATAAAAAATTAAATTAAATAAATAATCAAAAAGGAAAAATGAGAAAAATTAAAATAAATAATGAAGTTATAATTAGATTTTTAAAAAATTAAAGAAAAGGCGAATAAATAAAAAAAAAAGAAGTGTTGTTGATGGTGGCAGAATCACGAGATTGATATCACTGCAACCAGTCAGCCAACTGTATGGTTCGAATCAGCTGTATGTGGTGTTGATAAGGAAAATACGATTATTATATCCCCTTTTTCCTTCAATCATAAAATTTAAGGCAGATAGTTGTGACAGGTCTTTTTTTTTGGAGCAAAGGGTAAAAATTAGAGTTCATTTGTAATCTGGCGTAAGAAGTATAGATTGGACAAAAAATTCATAGGCGAAATTGTGATAACTATAGTGTGACACCATCTGTGTGGCGTTCATAATACCGGTAGGTAATTTGTAGTCTATTGCATCTAAAGCCTGCATGTGTCTGTTGATTCTGTGCAACTCTTCTCACGAAATGTGTTTCTTTTAAGAAAATTCGGTTGCTTGGTAATCTTTTTTCATTGGCAATATTATATATTCGGTCAGATAACATAGTCTAATAAATCAATAAATAAACCTAAGACTTCAAAGACTATCATTGGGCAAGTATGAGTGAGGGTATGAGGCGGGATAGGGTGGACTGTTTAAGTTTGGTATATAAGAATATGATACATTAGACTATGATTATTATTATCTCCTTAAGGAGGGCGCTGAAACACAATCCATTTTCATGTTTCTATTCTTCTTTCCTCCCAAAAATCTCTCATTCATTGTGTTTCTTCTTTTCTCTCTTCTGTCTACTTCTTTTCTGTTCTTTCTTTTTTTCTTTGGTCGTTTGCTGAATTTTAGTCTATTTTCAATTATGAAATCACCTTTTGTGTGTGTGTGTGCCCCCCCCCCCCCCATTAATAATACAATCAACATCTGGAGCGATTTCAATGAAACTCGGCAAGGACAGAGCACTACTGCATCCAACTCTGGCCGTGCCATTCACATTTTATTACGTCTCACCAATTCAACATGGCGGCTGTGCGAAATATTTCGCCGGCATTCTATATCTCCAAAACTATCACTGATATCACCCTGAACATTTGTACGAAGAGAAAGGGAACTACTAAAAGTTCACCTATGTAATTTTCGAAATCTGTTAACTACAAAACAAACATGGCGGCCAAGCGAAGTTGAAACTTTTAAATAGATATTTGCCGCGATTTAACCATCCGAGCGCAGTGAAACATGGTACAGCAAAAGTTTATACACATTGTAATGCATTGACATCTAATTTGATTCAATTGTTTACATAACCTAAAGATGGCAGCTGTGCGAAATTTTAAAATAAAGTTTTTATTTCTTGTGTCTTAATCATTTGATCGAAGCCAACGTTAGAATAATGAGCCTTTACAAAAATCGTAATCCAATAGTACATAACTCTACGGCCTACATAATATCTAAGAATCCAACATGGCGACTTTCTGAAATATTTAGACGGTTCTCAATATCTAAGAATATATTACAGCATTCAAACTGAAATTTAGTATGTTGATAGAGGCAATTAATATAAGTAGGATATACCTAGAAAATAGTCTATTGAGTTCTTCACGGAACTACTTGATTCTCTGTATGATTTCCTTTCTTCCATGTCTTCTGAAGAGATGTTTAGTTTCTCGAGATCATCCACGGTTTCCTTTAATCAATTGGTTTTCACTGTACTATCTTCTGGTCAGTCTGTCTTAGTAAGTCTGTACTATGTATGTGTCCATAAAATCTTGCCCTTCTTTTTCTGATGTTGTATGTAAACGTCTCTGTCTGTTTGTATAGTTCTATTGTCAGTCTCTTTATCCATATTCGCTCTTTCGGATCTTTCTCAGTATCTTTCTCTCTTGTTCTTTATAGTTCCTTAATTTTTAGCCTATTTTCAATTTTGAAAAAATAGGCTTATGAGATCACCTTTGGTCCGTGTGTGTGTGCGTGTGTGTGTGCGTGTGTGTGTGTGTGGGTGTCCCCCTAATAACTTCTAATCGGCTGGAGCGATTTCAATGAAACTCGGTAAGTTCATAGCACTATTCTGGACGACCCCGACTGTGCACTTCAAATTTTGTTACGTCTCACCAATCCAAAATGGCGGCTGTGCGAAATATTTCACCAGCATTCAATATCTCCGAAACTATTCCCGATATCACCCTGGATTTTTTTACGGTGATAAAGGGAACTACTAGAAGTTCATCTATGTGACTTTTGAAAAACTGGTAACTACAAAACCAACATGGCGGCCACGCGAATTTGCGACTTTTAAATAGACGTTTCTCGCGATTTAACCAACCAAACGCAATAAAACGTGGTACACTATATGTTTATAAACATTGTAATGCACCGACATCTAACTAGGTTAAATTGTTTACATATCCACAAGATGGCGGCTGTGCAAAATATTTCACCGGCATTCTATATCCCTGAAAATATTAGCGGTATCACCCTGAAATTTTGTACGGAGATAGAGGGCACTACTGGAAGTTCATCTATAAGACTTCCAAAAACCGGCTAACTACAAAACGAACATGGCGGCCAAGCGAATTTGAAAATTTTAAATAGACCTTTCTCGCGATTTAATGTTCCAACCACAATGAAATCTGGTACAGGAAATGTTTATACACATTGTAATACACTGGTATCTTATTTAGTTCAATTGTTTACATAACCTCAAGATGGCGGATTTGCGAATTTTTAAATTAAGTTTTTATTTCTTGTGTCTTAATCATGCGATCGATGTGAAAGTTTGAATAATGAACCTACGCAATAATTTTCATTTAATGGTACATGACTCTATAGCCTATACATTTAACAATCCAACATGGCGACCATCCGAAATATTTAGACGGCTCTGAATATCTACGAATCTTTTATAGCAATCAAACTGAATTTTTTTATATTCATAGGGGCTATGAACTTAAGTTCACCTATATGACTTTAAATAACCTGGTGATCACAAATCCAACATGGCGGCGACGCGAAGTATAAATATTCACATGGACGTTTTTCGCAATTTAACCATCCGAGTGCAGTGAAACTTGGTACAGTAAATCCTCATACGAATGTTAATCCACTGGCATTTAATTTATTTCAATTGTTTCCATAACCACAAGATGGCAGCTGTACGAAATTTTAAAATCTCCTTGTTACTTCTTGGGTCCTAATCATGCGATTGAAGTTTGAATGCTACACGTACACAGTAATCTTAATGTAACAGTACTTAACTGTAGGACCTACATATGTAAAATCCAACATGGCGACCATCCGAAATATTTAGTCGGTTCTCAATATCTGCGAATCTATTACAGCAATCAAACTGAAATTTTGTATGTAGATAGAGGCAATTAACATAAGTAGGATATATGAAAATAGGCTGTATAGTTCTTCACGGAACTACTTGTTGTTCTTCCCGCAATTGCCGTTGTTTCTGAAGCGTATAAGGCATCTGGCAAGATTGCTGAATTATATTGTCGTAGCTTGGCATTAATGGAGATATTTTGTTATTATTATTATTATTATTTAGCAAATAGGCACTAGGAGTCAAATGCCGTTATCATACTCTTGTTTTGTAAAACGATACCTCTTGAGCGGGTGAGGAAAGTGATATGCTGTGGTAGATCGCGTGCCGACCTTCCTGAATGTCACTTGCCCGTCACTGCCAGTGTCATTGTCAGGTGACATTCCTCGTGAGTTACTTCACTGTCACAACTGGATACAGTGTGGATACTTATATAAATATAAGATAGCAGCAAGTCCGTGAGAAATTCTCGCACGCTGAAAAGGTATGTGATGTGTAAAATGGTAACATAGTTGACAGTACGATTCATCTATCTTCTATACGTTTAAAACATTCAGCTGAATTTTCTTCCTCTTCGCTTGAGAGAACTGCTGAATGGACTGACTTGATAAACCACTCTGATGAGAGCTCTTGTTATGTAGTATCTTAAAAAATAATGTGCGGCCGTAATTTTTAACATTTATAAAGAAAAATATATGAGGTCACCAGCAAGAGCGGATAATACTGGGGCATTGCATGTGAGAGCGGAGAGTGAGGAGTTTTGAGAGCAGACAGCGCTGAAGCTTAACGTGCCAGAGGGGTAAGTGCAGAGTGGTGAGAGCGGAGTATGGCTTGTGAAGGGGGACAGCCGAGAGTGTCAACGCATGTTGTGTGAGGAGAGGGGATACATGGCATGTAAGAGGGGAGAGTGGCAAGAGCTGAGAAATGGCGTGTGAGAGCAAAGAGAGAGAGAATGTGAGAGAGGAGTTCGCTGAGGCATGGTTTGTGAGAAGAGAGAGTGGCCAGTTGTGGCGTGGCGTGTGAGAGGGGAGAGTGCTGAGACATGGAATGTGAGAGAGGAGAGCACTGAGAGTGAAGAGCGCTGAGACATGGCGTAAGAGAGGGGAGAGCGGAGAGTGCTGACACATAACATGTGAGAAGGGACAGTGGAGAGTTTTGGCATGGGGTGTGAGAGTGCCTAGACATGGAATGTGAGAGAGGAGAGCACTGAGAGTGAAAAGCGATGAGACATGGAGTAAGAGAGGGAAGAGCGGAGAGTGCTGACGCATGGCGTGTGAGAAGGGAGAGTGGAGAGCTTTGGCATAGTGTGTGATATGGGAGAGTGCTTAGACATGGACTTTGAGAGATGAGAGCACTGAGAGTGAAGAGCGCTGAGACATGGCGTAAGAGAGGGGAGAGTGCTGACACATAGAGTGTGAGAAGGGAGAGTGGAGAGCTTTGGCATGGCTTGTGAGAGGGGAGAGTATTGAGAGTGATGAGACGTGGCGTACGCGAGAGAGAAGAGAGGGGAGACATGGCGTGCGAGAAGGGAGAGCGGAGAGCGCTGAGACATGGAATGTGAGAGAGGAGAGCACTGAGAGTGAAGAGCGCTGAGACATGGCGTAAGAGAGGGGAGAGCGGAGAGTGCTGACACATAACATGTGAGAAGGGACAGTGGAGAGTTTTGGCATGGCGTGTGAGAGTGCCTAGACATGGAATGTGAGAGAGGAGAGCACTGAGAGTGAAGAGCGATGAGACATGGAGTAAGAGAGGGAAGAGCGGAGAGTGCTGACGCATGGCGTGTGAGAAGGGAGAGTGGAGAGCTTTGGCATAGTGTGTGAGATGGGAGAGTGCTTAGACATGGACTGTGAGAGATGAGAGCACTGAGAGTGAAGAGCGCTGAGACATGGCGTAAGAGAGGGGAGAGTGCTGACACATAGAGTGTGAGAAGGGAGAGTGGAGAGCTTTGGCATGGCTTGTGAGAGGGGAGAGTATTGAGAGTTATGAGACGTGGCGTAAGCGAGAGAGAAGAGAGGGGAGACATGGCGTGTAAGAGGGGAGAGTGCGAGACCTGAGACATGGCGTGCGAGAAGGGAGAGCGGAGAGCGCTGAGACATGGAATGTGAGAGAGGAGAGCACTGAGAGTGAAGAGCGCTGAGACATGGCGTAAGAGAGGGGAGAGCGAGAGATCTGACACATGGCGTGTGAGAAGGAAGAATGGAGAGCTTCGGTATGGTATGTATGAGGGGAGAGCGGAGAGTGCTGAGACATGGAATGTGAGAAGGAAGAGTGGAGGGTGGAAAGCACTGAGAGCGGAAAATAATGCTACATGACGTAAGAGAGGGAAGAGCAGAGAGCACTGAGGCATAGCGTGCGAGAGTGGAGATCTCTGAGACGGCGTGTGAAAGGGAGAGCAAAGAGGACTATGGCATGGCACACATGCACAGTTCGTCGTTTGAATCCCTCCATTAAGAAGGCTGTGAACGCCTTCCATTCCGATAGTCAATGACCGGGGACAACAACAACAACAGAGCAATGACTTCTATACAATAAGGGTAAAATGTGTGAAATGCCACTTTCGATATTGGCGCAGTGAATAACGTGGGAACTGGTATTTAATTAATAAATTAATTTTGTTACTTGACTACGGTGTATTAGATTTATTTAATACCTGTGGGAATTTCATTTAGATTGATTTTCAATAAGGAAACAATAAATATGATAAGTTCATGTCATTACAAATCTATTTTCTTCCATACCCCTAAATGCGAAGTTATACATTTAAAAAATATGACTTCATCAACCAATGTGATAGATAAATTGCTTCATCCAAACACAGAAGTGGAGAATATATTTACAAATAAGGAGCCACATGAGTACAGTCTTTAAAGCATGAACTATTTAATAAAATTTGTTTCAAATGTTGTGTTATGTGGAATGTGGATAATGTCAATATTGGCAACAATAAATGTCATATATAAAACAACAATCAACCCGCCCCGGCTTCGCCCGGTATCTTTAACAATTTACCCAGCGTAAGCTGGGCGCCAGGTTCCAGAAGCAATTCAGAAAAGCCAAGGTGAACAGTTTAACTCCAAACACATATATTCCTCTCTAAAGTCTTAACACGATAGTTAAAGGCTGGCCAAATCTGGGGTGGTAAACTCGCTCCGAAACTAGTAATTTAAATTTATACTGAATTGAGATGGTAGGAAGAAATGAAAATGTAAAAACACTTATAGTGAGCGATGTATTTAAGATAGAGATATGCTGTCGTGGACTTTTTTGTGGAACTTTTCACACTGAACAATTCTTACACTCGTAGCATATAGATATTTTTAACGGTTTATCCAGCGTAAGCTTAAAAGGCGCATGGATGGCAGGTTTTTCTTCGACTGCTTGGCTTCCTTTGGTCATAAATGAATGTTTTTGTGCAGAAACCTTGCTCGAGAAATCCTTTACAGAATGGTAAAAACCGTATCAAATTCCTTCCAATGGTTCTCGAGATTATCCGTTACATCCAAGAATCGGGGACTTAGTTCTATACTATGTAGAGATATTTGATATAAAAAACAATAATATCATCTGGCCCACCCTAAAATTTCAGTTCGGAGACGCCCCTGTCTAAAAGTAAAGTAATTGTCATTAACTACCATGAAATAAATATGTTGTCACAACTTGAGTTAAAATTACCCTGAAGAAGTGGGTATATTGTCACTACCATGTGCGATCAAATAATACCCTAAATTAGGGCATTTATCCTAAAAGTGGCAACACTGGTGAATTTTATTCCCAACTCTTTGTACAGAGACCTTTGCAATGCAACTCTCCTTGACATCATCAACGCCTGCTACTGTTGTCATGGACACACCCTCAAGCCAGACAGCCAATCACAGCAATGCCAAGGACACACCAGAGACGGATATTAGGGTCATAAATCTTGTAACGGAAACCACAATCTCATATATCCATCAATCTATACTATCTATACTGTACTAATATGTAAAAATTAGATGGTGTGTGTCTGTGTATTACTCAATCATGCAAGAACCACGGATCCGATTTACATGAAATTTTACATGGAAGTAGCTGATTTACCTGGTTAACATATAGGCTACTTTTTATTTCGGTACTTTGCACTATTTAAATATGGCGACTATTTTAGTGACGTCACTACACCCTTTGATTACAAAACTTTCATATTTCCATTTCAAATAAAAAGAGAACGCTAAGATAAAATAAATTACGAGCCTTACAGTAGCCGCATATGATGTGTAACATGTGACATGTTATCCTACTATGTGTCTGCCGGGAACGCAAATGCCTTCTTAAGAGGGAACTCTGTTGGTCAGTGAAATAACTACTTTTAAAACTCCTGTGCCAAATCCTTTCAGCAAATAAGATATAATGAATATTTTCACACCAAAAAACGACAACTTGAAGATGATTTATTGTAGGAATATCTTTAATGGGGCCTCCAAACCTTGAAGTAAACCATATGTGATATACATTCCACATCCTACTACGTGTCTGCCGGGAACGCAAATGCCTTCTTAAGAGGGAACTCTATTGGTCAGTGAAATAACTACTTTTAAAACTCCAGTGCCAAATCCTTTCATCAAATATGATATAATGAATATTTTCACACCAAAGAACGACAAATTGAAGATGTTTTATTGTAGGAATATCATTAATGGGGCCTCCAAACCTTGAAGTAAACCGTATGCGAAATACATTCCACATAGTGGTGTATTTTGGCCGACAGTACCTCGAATGCTTACATTAAATAACAATACAGCAAACGTATGAAGATTTAATAAATCATAATTGTTTTCAGCAAATACAGTATGATATAATGAATATTTTCACACAAAAGAACGACATTTTGCAGATGATTTATTGTAGGAATATCATTAATGGGGCCACCAAACCTTGAAATAAACCGTATGCGATTTACATTCCACATAGCCACATGGCCGACAGAACGTCGTTGTACCAATCTCCGCCACCACGCGTGCTCATTGTTTCCGTCCCTTTTCAAAAATCACCCCCACAAAAATATACAGCAACCGAGTGGGAAGATGTTACACATTAATAACAAACTTTTGATGGCTCGAGGTTTAAAATTTAATTTTATATCCGAAAGGTTCTTATTACTTTTCGTGTATCTCCAACGGTTAGCGAGTAAAACCTAAATTTGTGCTCTAAAACACGGTCAACGCCGAGCGGTGTAGTTGGACAAAATGTTCCATCCTTAATCTCCCTCCGCGCAGCACCTCGCCTATCCCCTGTTTTAACTGTCACCTTCACATTTCAATTAATTTATGACCAGTAGCGAAGTACTTGAACTAGTACTTAAAATAGTACAGTATGCAACGAGCCTATAATGGCAATAATTAAGACACGAGTATGTTAATAAAACGAGCGTAGCGAGTTTTATAATTTCCATTCGACTGTTTATGTTCGACGATAATTATAACTATTTTATGTTCGAACATGAATATTTATAAATATCTGTCGAGATTTCACCAGTTTTATGTACTGAATAGAGCACATGAGATGCAGAGAAAACTTTGTATTTGACCATGGCCTCCTCAAATACCTCACTATGTAACTCGCAACGAATTGAAATTTAAAATAGGGGGCCATAGAAGTGAGCACAGGTGCGATGCTATCCTCACCTAATTGGTTACACAACTGTTTCTTGAGCTTTGATTGGTGGGAAAAACTGTATCATAATGAAAACTTGTACTATAATGACCCTCATTATGGTACAGTTTTCTGATATACAATATTCACACTTCATCAGGATCGAACATAAAAGATCTTTCCGGACTCTTTAGCCCTTCAACGATTCTCACAATTAAGGAAATTGCTTAATTTTAAGCTTTTGCTAAGATGAGGACCCCTACTTTAGTTAGTTATTGTTGTTTTAAGGGGCGGGACTACGAGGTCATCTGCCTCTGACCCCCACTTTGTCTGCTGAGAAACGTCTCCAACATTAAAAGCACTTCTGCTAGTTAAATAATAACAAGTAGTTCCGTGACGAACTAAATAGCCTACTTTTCTTAAAATTAAAGATTCATACTAACGAATAATATATATATCAGAAATGAAATGTTACATTGGATATATCAGCGCACGTAAATTCATGTTGGCAACAATGTCATGAATGTGTTGCTCAGAATTAATCTGAAATATTATAATCTATTATTGTCCCAATTTATGATGAAATCCATTTGTTAGTATAGAAGTTTCAAGTGTTTAAAAATTAGCAGGCTTAGAATCATATTGGCAGCACTGACATGTATCAGTTATTGCAAATTAATCTAGAATGTTAGGTACTATACGTGTGCAGAGTTTAGAGCTGTTGGCTTGCATACTTTCTGATATATGGGTATTGGGATTTTTAAAACTGGGAGAGCACTTATTAACAGCTGCTGGCTCTCAAGAGTACGCACAGTTATATCTGTTATGGTACACAAAGCACATACGACATTTGGTTGAAATCCAATAAATTGATAGTATAGAAGTTACATGCATTTAAATATTGGACCTATTGACAGGCTTACAATCATGTTGGAAACACTGTCATATTTGGGCTCCTGAAAATTAATCCATACACACTAATACAGCCATCACAATTAACACCGGTTATCAGACAGATTCTACACACACCCAATGTACACGGGGCTACATGACCGCGTTGTAGCAGCCGCTAAACTAAGGAACCAACCAAAATTAATCTATAATGTTATTATTTATGTGTGTGTCAATTTCGGAACATTTCGCATGCATAACTTCTGCGACATCCAACATAGAGCTCAAATTTCAATTGTGATTTTTTCAGCAGTTGGTAGCACTGATGCCATTTTCACACATGGTCGTGATATATTCAGGTATAGATCTACAAAGATATAGATTTACAAAATTTGGTTTTGATAACTGCAGCCGTTTAGGAGTTGATGAGGGACACACGTACACGTACACACACACACAGACAGATAGACATACATGTGCCCGGATGGATCTCATAAGCCTACTTTTTTCTAATTTTTTACAAAATGTGAAAGTAGGCTAAAAATAGGTGAAAACATTTTTTTTAAAGTCAGCTCTGTCGGTAGCCAGTTGACCTTCAAAATTCATGGAACCTGAAGATAATGAATCTATAGTTTAATTTATATAATAATGGATTGTGCTCGGAGGGCAATGCCAAGGTGGAGCAGTTTGAGGTTAACCTCCTACGGTGAACAAGGTCAAGATACTTATTGTTTACCTGCACAATAAGACCGTGTCGAATTCATATATCAGCAATAAATGGGATAGGCTGGATTGTAACTGTTAGGAGCGGCGAAGGTGGATATTAATTAACAAACTGGTCTCTGGAGCGCGAGTTCAATCCCAGCTGAGGTCGAAGAGCAGGGTTTAATATTGTTAACAAAAAAGCCCACGAATGTCCTTAAGATAGATTTACACTAGTTTAGTCTTTGCCATAATCGCACAGTGCTTTCTGGTTATTTTTCCATCGAGTGATGTGATATATGTCACAGAACTGGTCACATAACGAGCACACGCAGAGTTCATTTGGGGCGTGGTAGGACAAGATTTTACATATTTTATGGTGGTACCCATGCACTCCTAATTTTATCACTACATGTCTTAGTTTCCGATGGGCGTTGGTCCAGTTCCGATTCATCATGGCATCCGTGCTTCTTTCAGCTATGTGCGCTTCAGCATTTATTGAGGATGGAAGCTGTAATTTTGTCCTTATTTCTTCGACGAGGAAGGGTGCTAATTCATATGTTAGGCGGGAGCGCGTGTGTTTTGAGATGCCCATTAAGGTTTTCAGGAATTGGGCTTTAACTCTTTCTATGGTTTAAACGTATCTCAAAAAAGCACTGGGACTGTCCACAACAACTTGATCTGGACTGGTATATCTCCTGGCAAGAGAGACGTTTCTAATTGAAGGCATTAAGCTCCGATCTGGGTTACACCACATCAGAGTTTTTGGAAACCAGCTGAGAACCATGGAAGATAAACGAGCAACAGTCTTCGACACCGAAGCCATGACGAATCGGGCATGGACGGCTCCGAACTATGAACTGAGCCAAGTTGTAATGGCCAACGCGGGAAGTCAACAACCCACCAAGATTATTCTGGTAATAGTGGACAATGTATAAAAATTTGTTGGCCAAAGCATTAGATAATGATGTGATAATACAAAGGGTTGACTTTACAAAGGTCGCTTGACAATTTAGCAAACATGTGGAGGACCAGACAATATTATTGTCACTAAATAAGGAAGTCCAGGAAGGCATAAAGGACACGACACCACCACTAACTAATAATAAGATATATTATCAAATGGGTGGCACATAAACATAATATCCAAAGGTGACACATAAACATATGAGAAACACTAGCACAAATTTACACACTTGAAGAAACACTCATTAAGAATTAACACACGTTACGTCTTGAGCCTAAAACACACATATTGTCTTGAACGTAGCTGCAGATCAGTACATCATAGAACGGCATGCAATACACGGCGGTTCCAAAGAATGATATAATTTAAATATGCAACACAAGTGGAGTTGCAACAAATAATGAAAAAACAGGTCGCATGGAACGAGAATGTGTCGTCGAACCAGGACTGACTTACAGTGATGCGCCGATACTGTAAGCCCAAAATGAATTGTTAATAAAACAAATTATGTGTGAAACGCAGGAAGTCAAAGTAGTTGCTGTCATACAAATACCGGGATATGCCCATCGCACGGTATTGTCACAATAGTAAAGTAGTTAAACACAGCGTCAACTTCCATTCCAGTGATGTTGCAGGAAATCAAAGTAGTTGCTATCATACAAATACCGGGATATGCCAATCGCGCGGTATTGTCACAATAGTAAAGCAGTTTAGCCTAGCGTCAACCTCCATTAGTGATGATGCCTAGCCTTGTAACATGCTTCCAGACACGATGAATTACTTATCACACGAAGCATCATCATTATTCATACGCGTGCAGACAAATTGTTAGGCAGTAAATGAAGATAGAAGTAAACACATTATAACAAACTATCCGACGCCGCGGATTGAAGAATTCGTCGACATGACGCGTATCAACATCAAGCATGGTGATGAAGAGATCGAAAATCACCGTAATATCACTGCCCAAACAAAATATGAATCATGTGCATAGGACATGATTGCTAAGCACGGTTACTATGAAGATAGCACCAATTATAGAAAAGATTAGCTGGATACTTGTTGATATCACAACCAGCGTTGAGGCACAACATTGTGTCATGGCTACACTTCAAAGAACAACGAAGAAGAAACACGTGATTGGTCGCTACAAGCAGCAAGGAGGCCTCTGATAGGCTGGAAGCAGCCAATCACAGTAGAGAGTTTAAAAACCAAGTAAGAGGCCTCTGATAGGCCGAAAGCAGCCAATCACAGTAAAGAGTTCAAACAAGTTAAAGATGAATCAATGTGGCCAACTTAGAAATACCAAAATTACCTTCTAAGCCAAAATATCCTACTGGAAACACGGCAGTGGGAATACTACATGCAATCAAAACAAATAAATCACGACAACCAATCAACATAAACAAAACTAACTTGACAATGAATAAATACAATGAAGACAAATAATACAGATATGTACAACCATACAGAGTGGAAACAAATAGGGAAACACAAAAACTGGTTTGCCAAGACAGTGGCCGAACCATATTGCCCGCACAGAAACAACAGGCAGGTTGTTTATGAAAATACAAGAGTGTTTAGTTCTGCGGCAACAAGGGAGACACCTTGACGATGGGACGTTTCAAGAGTCCAGAGGTGGTATGTAGAGAGACCACACGAACTAGGCCGTCCTTACCACAATGAACCTCAAGAATACGTCCAAGTCGCCAGTAAGTAGGAGAAACATTGTCGTCCATAATAAGCACAAGCGTGCCAACCTTGAGGTTAGGAGACATACGGTTCCACTTGCGACGTTGTGGAAGGGAGAGTAAATGATCTGTGGACCATTTACGCCACAATGAAGTCATAATCTGTTGAAGTAATTGCCATCTAGACAACCTATTGATGGGCACTTCAGAAGCATCAGGAATGGGCAAGGCATTCAAAGGTCGTCCAACAAGAAAGTGACCTGGCGAGAGATAGCACAAGTCAGTAGGATCCTCAGTCATAGGCGAAATGGGTCTAGAATTTAGAATGGCTTCAATTTGTACCACGAGAGTGGTCAATTCTTCATACGTAAGTACTTGAGCCTTCATGATTCTTATTAAATGAGATTTCAAAGATTTGATGTTTGCCTCCCATAGTCCACCAAAATGCGGAGAACTAGGAGGAATGAAGTGCCACTGAATTAGTAGCGATGACGTAGAATCTTGAACAACAGATTGAAAATCTGCAGAGGAGAGCAACGTACCAAGATCAGCAAGGTCAGACTGTGCGCCTTGAAAGTTGGTACCATTGTCGGAATACACTTGAGCGGGAACGCCCCTTCTACTGCAGAAGCGAGTAAAGGCTACAACGAAAGCATGACTGGAGAGGGAAGTGACGACCTCAGTGTGCACAGCCTTCGTAACCATACAAACGAACATTGCGATGTAAGCCTTAGTCGAGACCCTTGACCTGGGGCCACCGTACCTGATAGTGAATGGACCACAGTAATCAACACCAACGTGATTAAAGGGAAAGGTTTGATGGAGGCGAACAGCTGGGAGTTGACCCATTAACTGTTCAGAAGGACGTGCAGCGTAGCGAACGCAAGTAACACAAGAGCGAGACAGGCTACGAACAAGTTTTCGTAGTGACGGTATCCAGAAGCGTTGTCGGATAGTCGCAATCACAACCTGGACCCCGCCATGAAGCAACTTTAAATGGGTATGTCTGACCAGGACTTTAGTGAAATGATGGTCATTGGGCAAAAGTATCTGGTGTTTTGTATCAAATGGAAGGTCGGCCAATTCCAAACGGCCTCCCACACGAATAGTGCCATCAGAGTGAAGCAAAGGATGCAAATTGCCGATGGTGGAAGTGGATGGCACTTGCTCATTCTTCATTAGAGCAGTAAGTTCAGTAGAGTAGCACTGAGCTTGAATCATTTTCACACATGTAAGTAGTGCAACATCAATTTCAATGGCAGTGAGTGGACCACTGATCCTAGTGGTATTTCTACAATTAGAGAAAAACCTAATACAGTAGGCTATGACCCTCAACAATCTTGTGTAGGAAGAAAAATTGTTTAAAAAATCAATGTCAACAGGTTTAGATACATTTGCGCACGAAATTCTACACTCAGGCAATTCAGACACAGGAGTGTCAAAGATATCTGAAGTACTGGAGCTTGTAAAGGCCTTCAACCATGCTGGACCATACCACCATAGCTGATTATTTTTCAATTCTGAGGGCATACAGCCTCGGGAAATTATGTCGGCTGGATTGTCACGGGAAGCGACATGTTTCCAGGCGCAGTGAACAGTAAGCCTTTGTATTTCAGCAACTCTATTGGCCACAAAGGTTTTCCATTTTGAGGGGGGCGAAGCCAACCATAACAAAACAATAGTGGAATCTGTCCAACAATAGACGGATTCAATAGGCAAGTTCAAAGCGGGTTGCACCTTTGCAATTAATTTGGAAAGCAAAAGTGCACCACATAACTCAAGTCTGGGCAAAGACAACTGTTTAAGAGGAGCAACCTTCGACTTAGCGCACACAAGTGCAACAGTGACGATGTCGTTGGTATCAATTGACAATAAATAGAGACAAGCTCCATAGGCCTGCTGACTGCTGTCGCAAAAGCCATGAAGTCGCATAGATTTGATTTCTGAAGCAGGCTTAATCAAACGTGGAGTAGAAATCTCAGAAATCGCAGGTAAATTGCTATAAATGTTCAGCCAAGCTTGCGTGATTTCCATTGGAAGGGGGTCATCCCAACCGAGTTTGTAAATCCACAAATCTTGGAAGAGAATCTTACAAGCAACTACAATAGGTGACACTAAACCCAAAGGGTCAAAGATAGAGGCAACAATGGACAAAAATGAACGCTTAGTAAAAGTAATTGAAGTGTCACAGTTCACGATAGGTGACTGAATCCGCAACAAGTCATCGATAGGTTGCCAATAAAGTCCTAGCGTTCTGGCGACTGTTTCTTCACCATCGCCGAAACTACGGAGTTGTTGTTTCTCTTGATGATCAAGAGGAATGTTATCTAATAGAGTCATGGAGTTTGAACTCCACTTACACAGTTCAAAACCACCTAATCTCAAAAGAAGGGTCAATTCATCATACAGAATGAGTGCGTCATGCTCGGAATCACATCCCGAGATACAATCATCAACATAGAAGTCGTTTAAAACAATCTGAGTGGCAGCTGGAAAAGCTGTGCCATCAGTGAGGGCGAGCTCCTTTAGCACACGAGTGGCTAAGAAGGAAGCTGGGGCAGTACCATATGTAACAGTGTTTAATTGATATTCTACCATTGGGTCTGAAGGAGAGTCTCTCCAAAATATTCTCTGTAAGTCACGATCCTTGTGATCTACAAGAATCTGTCTGTACATTTTACTCAGATCAGCTGCAAACGCTATCAAGTGAGTACGGAACCGAAGCAAAATAGAGAACAAATCCTGCTGAATTACAGGGCCCACCAACAAAGTATCATTAAGGGAGCACCCAGACGTAGTAGCCATCGAAGCATCAAATACCACTCTGATCTTTGTAGAAGTACTGTGCGGCTTGAAAACAGGATGATGGGGAATGTAGTAAACTTCACCATCAGTCGGGTGGGGGGCGACTTGCATATGATTTAAGGCCAGATATTCATGCATGAATTCAGTGTATTCTTACCTTAACTCAGGGTTACGAGCCAAACGTCTTTCGAGAGAGTGAAAACGTTTTAGTGTAGCGTAGCGAGAGGCACCTAGAGGCTCCGAGTCTACCTTGCGAGGGAGTCTAACCACAAATCTACCATCGTCTTTGCGAGTGGTAGTAGCAACGAAGTGTTCTTCACATATGGATTCATCAACAGACAACACTGGGGTTTCAACTTCTTCAACGTTCCAAAACGCTTCCAGCTGTTGTTCTACATGAGGGCGTGAGAGTGTAAGTGCTGATACCACGTGCGATGGTTGCGAGGTGCTTGCACTGGGCAGCTTCCCAGAAAACACCCAACCCACAGAGGTATTTTGAATGATGGGCAAATCACCAACTGGTATGATTTTACCAGGACATAACAGGTCAAAGAAATATTCTGCACCAAGAACAAGATCAATAGATTTAGTGCAATTGAAATCAGGATCAGCTAAATCAATATGTGATGGAATGTTCCATTCAGAGGTATCGAAACCAGCAGCGGGTAGCTCAAGTGCAATATTGGGAACCACGAGACATTCAAGCTTAGCAGACCAATTAGTAGCACAGGCAAAAACGTTCACATCAGCAACAACAGTAGCAGTGCTTTGATTTTGACCAACACCGTGAATGTGTACCTTCATAGGTTTGGTGTGGAGTCTTAATTTCTTAATTAAGTGTGACGAAATTAAGTTACAATCTGATGCAGAGTCAAGTAGTGCAGTAACAGGTACACGTAAGCCATTGCCAGCTAATATATTCAACTTGGGAGTGGGTAATAGCGTCCTTGAAAATTGATTGTCACGAGCGACGTTACTGCAACTAGTGTTTACCACGTTAGCATGAGCTTGGGAAGCATCATTACTAGTGCCACTGGAGGGCTCATAGTGAAGAAGAGTGTGGTGTTTTCGGGAACAAGTGTTACAAGAGTACTTCGAACATTGATGATTAGGCTCGAAATTACGCAAACAATTATAACACAATTTACGAGACCTGACAAAATCCCATTTGGCTGTGGACGAAAGTTTGATAAAGGTACCACATTTCGACAATTGGTGATCAATGCTCCTACAATATGTACAACGAGATTTGGTAGTAGTTAACATGGGTTTCTGAGGCGAATAACCTTCAGCTTTAAGTTTGGTTACAGCAGTATGTAATGCAGGCCTGGACCCATTCTTTTCAGTTATTTCCAGTACCTTGCATTTTTTCTCTAAGAAGCTAACCAAGTCCTGGAGAGTGGGAATTCTCCCAGAATCAACATGATTCTCCCATTCACGGATGCTATCATTATCTAGTAGCTCCAATATAAAATGTGACAATAACAGGTCTTGAAGGGGAACCCCGTTAAAGTCCAAAGCTTCTAACGCATTGACATGAGAAACAAAGTGGTCGATGATGGCACGCAATGACACTGAATCATTACCGTATGCGGGGGGCTTGAAAAGCTTGGTAACATGATTGTGCGCTATGAGCCTAATGTTATTGTATCGAGTTGTCAGCAAGTTCCATGCAACCATAAAGTTATCATCTGACACAGTAATGTTCTTTAAGAGGAGTTTGGCCTCACCACTAAGACTAGAATTAAGGTAGTAGAACTTAACAATATCAGACAGAGCATGGTTATCAATTACTATGGCCTTGAAGCTATCTCTGAAATTCAACCAGTCTGTGAAATCGCCACTGAACTGCGGAATTTGAATTTCAGGCAACTTTATATGAGCTGCAGCTACGTTAGCATTAGGAAATTGTGCACTCTGCAAATTATTCAAAGGGTTATCGCTGTCTGTAGTGTTGGATTTTTTGAAATTGTCACAATGTAGTTTAATTTTAACCAGCAACTCAAAATATTTATCTTCGAAGTCACAACGTTCGGCTATTTCTTCGTCGATATTGTCTGTAATATCCTCTAAAGCGACTTGCGCTTCGTTATATTGTTCATAAATTTCCTCGCATTTGTGTTTGCGTAACACTAACATTTGATATTGCTCTTCTGTAATGTCCTGAAAGTTGCTAATTACTTTTCCTTGTGAGGTAAGCATGGCCTTAGCGACTGCACGCTTCCTAACTAAAGGTCGTTTTTGGGCATCCTCCATAATGACTTTAGGATTGCCCGCCTAGATGTAATTACCAGAGTTGCATACCTAACTAACACAACAACTAACTAACACAAAAAATAAACACTGAGACAATGGTCTCGATTAAGTTGTAAACAAACATCTGAACATAGAATACTGTATTGTGTCCTTGGGAAGTTAATGGGAACGTATACAATTTAAATTTATGGCCTTCCTGGTGAAATAGCAAGAAACAAGGGCCCAACATGGCCAAAGCAAAGCTTAATGATTCAAAGTAGTAAACAGCTCAATATCCGGCCCGGTGGACCAAATAATGTAATGGCCAACGCGGGAAGTCAACAACCCACCAAGATTATTCTGGTAATAGTGGACAATGTATAAAAATTTGTTGGCCAAAGCATTAGATAATGATGTGATAATACAAAGGGTTGACTTTACAAAGGTCGCTTGACAATTTAGCAAACATGTGGAGGACCAGACAATATTATTGTCACTAAATAAGGAAGTCCAGGAAGGCATAAAGGACACGACACCACCACTAACTAATAATAAGATATATTATCAAATGGGTGGCACATAAACATAATATCCAAAGGTGACACATAAACATATGAGAAACACTAGCACAAATTTACACACTTGAAGAAACACTCATTAAGAATTAACACACGTTACGTCTTGAGCCTAAAACACACATATTGTCTTGAACGTAGCTGCAGATCAGTACATCATAGAACGGCATGCAATACACGGCGGTTCCAAAGAATGATATAATTTAAATATGCAACACAAGTGGAGTTGCAACAAATAATGAAAAAACAGGTCGCATGGAACGAGAATGTGTCGTCGAACCAGGACTGACTTACAGTGATGCGCCGATACTGTAAGCCCAAAATGAATTGTTAATAAAACAAATTATGTGTGAAACGCAGGAAGTCAAAGTAGTTGCTGTCATACAAATACCGGGATATGCCCATCGCACGGTATTGTCACAATAGTAAAGTAGTTAAACACAGCGTCAACTTCCATTCCAGTGATGTTGCAGGAAATCAAAGTAGTTGCTATCATACAAATACCGGGATATGCCAATCGCGCGGTATTGTCACAATAGTAAAGCAGTTTAGCCTAGCGTCAACCTCCATTAGTGATGATGCCTAGCCTTGTAACATGCTTCCAGACACGATGAATTACTTATCACACGAAGCATCATCATTATTCATACGCGTGCAGACAAATTGTTAGGCAGTAAATGAAGATAGAAGTAAACACATTATAACAAACTATCCGACGCCGCGGATTGAAGAATTCGTCGACATGACGCGTATCAACATCAAGCATGGTGATGAAGAGATCGAAAATCACCGTAATGTCACTGCCCAAACAAAATATGAATCATGTGCATAGGACATGATTGCTAAGCACGGTTACTATGAAGATAGCACCAATTATAGAAAAGATTAGCTGGATACTTGTTGATATCACAACCAGCGTTGAGGCACAACATTGTGTCATGGCTACACTTCAAAGAACAACGAAGAAGAAACACGTGATTGGTCGCTACAAGCAGCAAGGAGGCCTCTGATAGGCTGGAAGCAGCCAATCACAGTAGAGAGTTTAAAAACCAAGTAAGAGGCCTCTGATAGGCCGAAAGCAGCCAATCACAGTAAAGAGTTCAAACAAGTTAAAGATGAATCAATGTGGCCAACTTAGAAATACCAAAATTACCTTCTAAGCCAAAATATCCTACTGGAAACACGGCAGTGGGAATACTACATGCAATCAAAACAAATAAATCACGACAACCAATCAACATAAACAAAACTAACTTGACAATGAATAAATACAATGAAGACAAATAATACAGATATGTACAACCATACAGAGTGGAAACAAATAGGGAAACACAAAAACTGGTTTGCCAAGACAGTGGCCGAACCACAAGTCGTGACTAGACTGTCTACGCGTGGCTTCCACCATCTAATATGCCAAAACAATAACATACATGTCCCAACTCCAGCGTGTGTATGTGAATTAAGCAGTTATTTATTTAGCTTGTGATGCATACAATACAGTAATTAATATATCCTGTGACAATAAAGTTCGGTGAATAGTCCGATACTATCAACAAAGATGAACAATGCACGACAGTGACCCTATTGTCCTTCGGAATTGTCCCCTCCCGTAACTATGCAATGCTGAGATCAGCGATAACTGTCCTGGAAACTTTGCCAGGTATTCAAAAGGCACGTCACGTGACCGAAAAGTTCGGTGAATGGGTCTATATTACGAACGGATTGTTGGCTTACCTGAAACAGCAGTTACGAATCGGGCATGGACTGCTCCGAACTATGAACTGAGCCAAGTCGAAGTAATCCCCGTGGATGGTTATGCACTTCGGAGAATGTCTGTACAAGTCCTGGAAACTCTTTAGGAATAGCCTTCAGTTCGGTAGTCACACTACGTTGGATGTCCGAAATGTTCGAAAACCTCTGGCCCTTCAAGGCTTTTCGGTGACCTGGACCTGGACCCTGCCACTCCATACTTTGACGCTTGACTTCGGGGTCGTACCTCAGACACCAGGTCTCGTCGCCCGCGACGATGGTTTTCAGATAAGCCATTCCATTCCACAGAACATTCACCCTTCTCACTGCCATCCGCCAAACAGATGTGCATGGCAGATTGCATAAATTCATCCCTTTCACTGCTACCCTCCGAACAGGTGTGCATGGTAGGTTGCATAAATTCATCCTTCTAAACACGCACTGTGTCCAACAGGTCTTACACGTTGCGCTGTGTGTCGCCAATGTTGCCAGGTCGATCGTTCTGACTTTATTCACCGAACGCAACGTGACGAGCATTTTGAACACCATCCCAAAAGACGCCTTCTTGCAAAGTTTCCAGCACATGTATCGCCAATCTCAGCATCTCATAGTTACGGGAGGGGACTACTTCGAAGGACAATAGAGTCACTGTCCGCCATTGTTCATCTATGTTGATAGTATAGGACTATTCACCGAACTTTATTGTCACAGGTTGTATACATATAAATTTACAAAATAGACAATTTTCAGCATTAGGACCCTTCATACATGAGCTGCCAGGTCTTGAATCAATTCAAGAGCTTGAGGAGTGGCTGAATGGAGTTCTTCTAAGGTCCCAGAGTACATATATAGAGGGCATTCCTGGACGATGTGCTTGATGGTTTGCACTTCATATCAACATTCACAACGAGGCGAGTCTATCCAACCCCACTGATGTAACGCTGCTCCAGTTCGAGCAATGCCGCATCGAATTCTGTTGAAACGGGAGGAAGATGGAATCCAGGTAGTTTGATGGTAGGGTCAAGCACTTCAAATAGGCCACGAGGTGGAGAGGTAGACCATTCAACTTTCCATGTATTTCGGGGGTCGATCGAAGATAGCCGTCTTGCAGGCTGGTTTCCGTAATTTCAACCTGGATGTACCTAGAAGGTTGATTGACGTCTTGGTAAGGTCTGTGGACGATACCACATAAAACTATGCACGGAAAACCTGAGAACAATTAGTGAATATGCCAACATATGAAAGTGTTATATGAAATGTAATTTTGCACGGCTATTTGGCTGCAAGTATTAAAATTAAATTTCTGAGAAAGGAAGAGAACGTGGGAGAATGGCATTCTCTTTTCTAATATACGTATCGTCATTTTAATACGAATATGTTTTAGGATCGGGGTCTGCGGAGACCATACACTAGCACCTAAAATACAGTTCAAATATCTTGGGATCACAGTACAAGTAACCATGATGACTTTCTCGGTGCATATAAAGGATAGATTAGCTGCTGCACTTAGAAGTATAAGTGACATCAGACACATACAAAGAATGTCACTGAAGACAGCCATGGAACTATTCAAAGTCAAAGTGCTACCAACACTCACATACGGATTAGAATTAATTTGGCATTTCCTGCCACGTCGACAGCTAAAAGAACTGGAAAGCATGAAACCGAGATACCTCAAAAGAGTTCTAGGGGTATCAAAATTTGCTAGATCCCGATACATATATGTCTTAGCCCGGGTAACCTTTTTGATAGAATTTCTAAGCTTTCAAATGCTTCTGAAGCACACTCCAGAATACAAAGAACTGTTACAATACGAGAAAAAGGGACTCTACAATCTCCTACAATACAGACGCAATGATCAACAAAGATTGGATGAAAGAGGAATACGAGTTGAGACACCTGATGACGCGCTTTGCGATGCACGGTTTCCATCATCGTATTTGTACCAGGAAATCCTTTCACCAGGCTAGCCATGAGTGTACATGTTGTTTGTGTAGAGAACAGTGCGATATCACGTAATGGAGTGTAAGAAGAGCACTAAAAACCCTCAATTTAATTCTAAAGTATAATATGTACCGTACGCGCCACTTTCCCGTAAGTTCGTATGAGAAACACTAGCAACCCAGGCCGGCTTCGCGAGGAAACTGAAGCATCATTTATATACAGTAATTTATGGGGTCTGCGCAGACAGCTTATTCAAGTGGAATAAGGCTTCCTCACCTCAGTGCGACTGTGGTTTTGAAAGACAGACCATCCAACATATTGTGGAGGACTGCAGCCTTCAAGCCTATAATGGGAACCTGAAAGACTTTCATGATGCAACACAGCCTGCTCTAGATTGGATTTCAAATTTAAATCTTACCTTGTAAGTCTGAACATTTTATCTATTGAATATGTCTCCTCATTCAAAATTTATTTTAATATTTATTGTTCTTTTAGGCTAAATACTAATGTATATGTTTAATGTGTTCTTTAGCTTGGAATTATGTAACCATGCCATACGCTAAATAAATAAATATGGAAAAATCATAATTCATAGCCGAATTCTCTTTATCGGACCACAAACCACGAACATTTCTTCCCTGTGTCAGGGAGCTTGATGTAATGTATATATGTTGCACATTGTGTGCAATAAATATGTTGCTATACGAACATCTTACTTATTGAAAGCTAGTAAGATTATCGGTTGCGAGATAGTATGAACTGGTAGTGTTAGATTTAGAAGTCTCAAAAGTCGTTCAAAATGTCGATGCATCTTCTAGCGTCTCCGAGTGTCATTTTAAATTTTAAAATTCAGTGCTACCAGCATACTTTTTTAGTGTTAACAAAAGATCCCCTGAAAAGTTCTTCTTCTTCTTCTTAGTCGTTTACCCTCCAGGTTGGTGGAACCCACGGACACAGCGAGGGAACTCACCACTACCGCTTCTACGGGCAGTGTCCTAGAACTGGGAACATCGGAGTGGATACAACTGGTGAGGTGTGATTGGCACCTCGCCCAGGCGGCCTCACCTGCAAAGCGAACAGGGACCTCATGAGGGAAGGTAATGGATGGGCAGGATGGATAGACAAGGAAGAGGGAAGGAGGCGGCCGTGGCCTTGAAGAAGGTCCCATCCCGGCATTTGCCCGAAGACGAAGTGGGAAACCACGGAAAACCACTTCGAGGATGGCTGAGGTGGGAATCGAACCCCCTCTACTCATTTGGAACACCCGAGGCTGAGTAGACTCCGTTCCAGTCCTCATACCACTTTTCAAATTTCGTGGCAGAGCCGGGAATCGAACCCAGGACCTCCGGGGCGGCAGCTAACCATGCTGACCGCTACGCTACGGAGGCGACCCCTGAAAAGTTAATAAATTAAAATTTCTTCAAAAGTGGAATTTTATGAGTGCGCGAAGGTTTATGTGGTTACTAAGGTAACAAGTGTTCATCATTAGACATTATAAAACAGATCCATAGTTCTGAGTGTAGCGAAGAAATGTATGAAGCGAGTTTTCAAGTTCATAATATTCACACTGAATTATGAATGTATCGTAGAATATCAATCTTAGACGTAATATTAACTCTCATTCTTACCTTCGCCATTATGAACTTATATTCAATGACGTTTAATAAGACTTATTTTATTTAATTTTCCGAATATTTGAGCTATAACTTTCGAAATTATTTTTCTGGGTCCGGCAACACTGTGTGTATCTTTCTCTTTCTCTTACACTAGTACCCTTTCCTAAGCACGGCTTCGAGCTAGTACGGGAGATATTCGCCTATGAAAATCAGTCTCCACCAACTCATATCCCAAGGCTGTCTTCAGACAATGAAGATATCCAAGTCTCCAAGCATTCACAACGCACTGCGGTAGCTAAATATCTCCTGACAACATGCCATGATCCCAAGGCTGTACTCACATGTCAGACAATCAAGATATCTAATCCTGCTAATAATCGCTGGACATTGCGGTAGCTAACCATCATCCAGTCAAGGCCACCTGTAGTTTCTGCAGAAAGCTTCGACAATGTACCTCAATCTTCAAGCTGTCTCAAATAATAAAGTTACCCAAGCTTCCCATCACTCGATGGGGCAAGGTGGCAGCCTATAGTCTCCCAGTCAAGGCCTCCTGTGGTTACTGAAGAAAGCTATTCATATTATACAACGTGCCAAAATTCTCAAGCTGCTTCAGCTAATAAAGATGCATAGGCTCCTAACACTCGCCGGACAAGGCGGTAGCTAACCGTCTCCCAGTCAAGGCGACCTGTAGGCATTGAAGAAAGCTCTTTATAACAGACAACCTGTCACAATCCTCAAGTTACCTTAGACAATGAAGATATCAAAGACTCCTAACACTCGTTGGACAAGGCAGTAGCTAAACATCGTCTATACAAGGTCACCTGTGGTTACTGAAGAAAACTCTTCACATTAAACAACGTGCCACAATCCTCAAGCTGCCTCAGATAATGAAGATACCTAAGACCCCTCACAATCACGGGACAAGCCAGTCAATTCAAGGTGACCAGCAGGTACTGCAGAAAGCTCGATATATTAGACAATGTGTCAATCCTCAAGCTGCTTCGAGTAATAAAGATACTTAGGCTCCTAGCAATGGCCGGACAATGGGGTAGCTAACCGTCTTCCCCTCAAGTCGACTTGAATTTTCTACATAAATCTCTTTATATCAGACAACGTGTCACAATTGTCAAGCTGCCTCCGATAATGAAGATAACGAAAGGTTCCTAACACTGGCTGGACATGGCGGTAGCTGACCTACCTACAGACAAGGTCATCTGTAGTTACTGAAGAGAACTCCCTGTAGCCTATTAGATAACATGCCTCGATCCTCAAACTGCCTCAGACAATAAAGATATCTAAGTCTGGATAAGGCAGTAGCTAACAGTCTTCCAGACAAGGCCACCAGCAGTTACTGCAGAAAGATCATTTTTTTAGACAGTGTGTCACGATTCTCAAGTGGCCTCAGGCAGTGAAGATACCTATAAGTGTATTATCCACTCGTTGGACATAGCGGTAGCTAATCTATCAAACAGTCATGGCCACCTGCAGTTTCTGCAGAAAGCTCTTTATATTAAACAACATGTCATGATTCTCTAACTGCCTCAGACGATGAAGATACTGTATCTAAGGCTGGACAATGTGGTAGCTAACCGTCCACCAGACAAGGCCACCTGCAGTTATTGCAGGGAGCTCCTGATATAATACAACACTTTCACAGACAACACTTGACCTGTTAGCCTTGGGTCACTGTGCACAACCCTCTCTCCAGTCCAGATTAAAACGAATTTACTTTCAAGGGCTACGCTGAGTTATATGGCTCACACATGATCTACCGAATTCAGTCACTAATATTTGAGTTTGCTTTTGTTGTTAATTCATTTTAGGGTATTAGCAGGTCTTGGTCATCAGCCACATGTAGTTGAGTGTGTGTTGAATTTGTCTGATAACCTGTGTTTATGCAAAGACTGTAGTAGTGTGAGTAAGTGTATTAGGGACAGGGATTTAGTAGGTGCTGCGGGATTTCAAATTAAGTACAGGGTCATTATCTATGCGAGCCCCCATAAACACGGCAACCTAAACCGACTGGCACTGGAGCAGAACGTGGGCGTGCGTACTCGGTACAGCCGGTGGTTTTGCGCACACTTTTACCAAACATGTTCTATAATGTGTACTTACAGTGCTCATAGGCGATGCTGAAAATGTCGTCCCTCTCTTGTAAAACACACCTGACATCTTCTGATGAATGAATGACTGCCAACTCTTTTTATTATTTAAGGAGCCTGTTTTCTAGAATCGTTTAGCGAGCCACCAAATCGTACTGGCATTAGGCACAGGTCTTCCTGGAAACATGATTCGAAATTTTCGTCTTGTTTCAGAACATGACTTTCTGCTTTTCATATACGAATTATGGATATACACACGTTCGCGCAATGTGAATTGGTGTCTAGGCATGACTAAGAATCACAGTAATCACAATACTCACTAAACGTGCAACACTAACGTCTTAGCTTTGCAGATACACGTCCTTATGAATGACAAAACTAACGATATGAGTCAGCGGAGCGCGCTAACCACCGGCTGAACCGCGTAAGTGCGCCCGCAATCTGTGCCAGTCACAGCCGGCTTAGCATGTCGTGTTTATCGGGGCGCACACAGATATTGACCTGTACTATCCCGGAATTTGCTTATAGGGAGTGTGGAATAACCCGCGGGAAAGCCACACTCAGGATAGCCACTGTGGACACCATGATTCGAACCTACTATATCTAGACTTGTTGTAGCTGCCCTCGCGGCCGTGGTGCACAATTTAATGAGCATGGCTCAGCCACGGGACACCAATATTTTGAAGACATAACTCTACTACGGTATGACAATTGATAATTCAACTCTTCAGTGGGTCAACGCAATAAACATCCTGAGAGTATTCACACAAACATTAAGCTTACTGACAAGATATTGGAAAAAGTCACCAGTTCCTCTTATTTGGGAAGTCTCGGATGGTGATGCCGTATTTATTTATCGTATGGCTTTTAGTGCCGGGAGTGTCCGAGGACATGTTCGGCTCGCCTGAGTCTGTAGCTGCTTCCAGCGGACACCCTAAGGGTGAGCTACAAGTTCCGTTCAATTTCAAGTAGTTCCAGTTTTCGCTATTAGATATCAATGATACCTAGAAGTGAACGTTGGAACATTGATAGAGCGTTCCGACGAAACCTAACCTAACATTTTAGCTTCACACAAGTTAAGTCTGTTGAAGGATCTTTTTACGTGCCATAAATCGATGCCATGGGACCGCCGGCTTTACTTCCCCTCCGAAGGAAGGCATACTGAAGGATTTAACGCTCTTAAACAATCCGAGGACTTCGGGGGGGGGGGGGGGTTTGAATCCGCTATCTTGGGCACAGCAGTTTAGCATGCTACCAACTAGGCCACCGAAGCCGCTGTTGATGCCGTAAAAGAAAGTTAAAAAAATGCACTTATAAATGACCTAAAAATTTGAAAATGCAAGATTACGACACAAGAAATAAAAACTTAGTTTTAAAATTCGCACAGCCGCCATTTTGAGGTTACGTAAACAATTGAACTAAATTAGATACCAGTGCATTACAATGTCTATAAACATTTCCTGTACCAGATTTCATTGCGTTTGGAACATTAAATCGCTAGAAAGGTCTATTTAAAATTTTCAAATTCGCTTGGCCGCTATGTTCGTTTCGTAGTTAACCGGTTTTTGAAAGTCTTATAGATGAACTTCCAGTAGTGCCCTTTATCTCCGTACGAAATTTCAGGGTGATACCGCTAATAGTTTCAGAGATATAGAATGCCGGTGAAATATTTCGCACATCCGCCATCTTGTGGTTATGTAAACAATTGAACGAAGTTAGATGTCGGTGAATTACAATGTGTATGAAAATATACTGCACCAAGTTTTATTGCGTTTGGTTGGTTAAATCGCGAGAAACGTCTATTTAAAGGTCCCAAATTCGCGTAGCCGCCATGTTGGTTTTGTAGTTACCAGTTTATCAAATGACACATAGGTGAACTTCTAGTAGTTCCCTTTATGACCGTAAAAAAATCCAGGGTGATATTGGGAATAGTTTCGGAATTATTGAATGCTGGTGAAATATTTTGCACAACCGCCATTTTGGATTGGTGAGACGTAACAAAATTTGAAGGGCACGGTCGGGGTCGTCGGGAACAGTGCTATGAACTTACCGAGTTTCATTGAAATCGCTGCAGCCGTTTAGATTTTATTAGGGGGGGGGGCACACACATACCTCACACACACACACACACACACACACACACACGCACACACACACGGACAAAAGGTGATCTCATAAGCCTATTTTTTTCAAAATTGAAAATAGGCTAAAAAATCAATATCTCGGAAAGGAAAACTTAGACCCTATAATACAGTAATCAAACCTGAAGCGTTATATGCATCGGAGACTTTTATCATTGGTGGTGGATCTTTAACCAAAGACAAAGAGAAAGAAGAAAGGAAAATTTTACGAAAAATGTTAGGGCCAGTTTGTATAGAGGGAATATGGAGGGAAAAATCATCCCAGGAATTATATAATCAATCTGAAAAAATCTCTCACACTTTTCGGAAAAGACGATTGAAATTTTACGGACATATTATTAGAATGGACAATAACAGGCTAACTAAAAGAATTCTCAACCTAGCCCTTTCTTTAAAAAACAAGAACAGCTGGCTTCGTGAAATTCAAACAGATCTCCGGGAAATCAACATCTCAGAAGACATTGTCCTCTTCTTTTTCTTCTTTCATCGGCTCTTCCCAACTAATTGGGGTCGCCGGAGCCAACCACGCTCATTTTGGTTTTGGCCGGGGATTTAAGGCCGGATGCCCTTCCTGACGCCACGTGATTTTTCAGGTGAAAATTCCACCCCGCTGTCACCGGGATTCGAACCCCAGCCGTCCGGGTGAAAGACGAGCAGCTAAGCCACTGCGCCACCACGCTCCCCATCTCAGAAGACATTGTACGGGACAAATATAATTTCAGAACCAAAATCGACAATCACCAATTTGGAGACAAACCCAACACCAGAGCCACTATAACTTGGACAGAAGAACAAAGGAAGAAGCTTAGCGAGAGGATGAAGAGGTTTTGGAGGAAAAGAAGACCAACACATCAGCTAACAATAAGCAGGTTCAATCGAATAGGGCATAATGATGTAAAGAAAAACTCACCAATATTTCTAAAATTCGAAAACTGCAAGTAGTGGAGTAGTGCCGATTCTAAGCCACAAGGTGCTCAAAAAGTTAGTACACACTTTTTGCTTATTCATATCTCGCGACCCCATGGTCCGATTTTGACAAATGAGGTGTCGTTGGACTCGGGTTGACGCCCTCTTTCCAATGGACCACTCATTTCAACCCCTAAATAAAACCTACCCCTACTAGGGCGTGAAATTTTAATTTTTTAGTGAAAGTCTCTTTTTAAATGCGACATGTATAACGTGCGCTGCTAAAATGAACTTAAATGTTGTTGCTCATATCGCACATGCGTTTTTCTGGCTGCCGCTATGGATGAACATTTTTGTTTTTGTTTTTTACGCATGCGCACTTGGGATTTTTGTAAGAGGGCGAGCTCTTTGAAAAAAAAATGATTGATAAGAAGAGGTTTTGGTGGTGAGGAGAGAGCCAGATAGTCGCCTACTTTCCTACGAAGTTTGTCGATATCTCTCGAACGCAAGGTCGGATTTGGACGTGTGACGTGTCAAATCGATTGTCTCGAAGCCCTATACATGTTATTAATAGGTTAAAGTTTTGAGAATGAGGGAAACAGGCTTTTTGGGGGTAAAACCGTGATTTTAGACTTTTTCCGATATCTCACGAATGCATGGTCGGATTTGGTCCTATGACGTGTCAAATGGCTTGTCTCGAAACCCTGTGTATTTTGGTAATAGGTTAAAGTTTTTGAGAATGAGGGAAACAGAATATTTTGGGGTAAAACCGTGATTTTAAACATTTTGCTATATCTCGCGAACCAATCATGCTAGAGGCATGTACGACGGGTCCAAGGACTCGGGGTGACGTCGTCTCTGCTATGGACCACTCGTTATATTTTTTTAAAAAATTTGGAAACGCGATTTTGGGGTAAACGCGTGTTTTTTGTGATTTTTGTCGATATATCACAAACCAATAACGCTAGAGACGTGTACGAGGTGTCCTAGGACTCGGGATAACGCCCCCTTTCAAATGTGGTAGATATTTTTTTTCAAAAAATAATTCACATGGGTCTAACGCCATACATGTTGAAAGAAGGTTTTCTTTTTCTTTACCTGTTTATAAAGTTTATGAAGCGTGGTGGTTGAGAGAGACGATACTGCTGGGTGTTTGTTTCAACGAACCTGTCGCTAACCACAAGGACCATGCTTAATAGAACAATCGCTATTTCAGCGGGTCGGTGTATGACAGAGCGAGGGTGCATTTTTCTGATATTTTACCTTTAATGTGTAAACGGTGATGAGAACTTGGTTCTATGTTGGTCGAAGCGAGTAGAGAAAACAAACTTGCAGAGGAGCAGGAGGTGAATGTCATTTGAGCTTATTGGAAGGCGTTGATCTGACTTGACAACAAGTGCAATGGAAAAATGACAATGACGCTTGAAGGTGAAATTATCTGACCACCGTGGTGGCAGGGAAGAGCGAAATGCATGTGAACATGTGTGAAACCACATGTACGCTAAACAAGTGACATCCTGTTTTGCTTCGTACGTGACAAAATGCAAGTTGACGTGAAATTTGATCTGCCACAGGTGTTCACCTTGGACGTTAGCGGTCCACGTGCACGATAACAGAATGTTCAAAGCGTGGGAATCGCTGAATCAGTAAAAAGTATGATGCAACTTGTGGGAATGATGTCACAACCAATAGATAGGCAAGAGCAGCGAACAGCAGTGGTGGGAGGTGGAGGGGGGAGAGGGGGAGGGGTCATGTAAGAGAGATCATAGGTGGAAAGGGAAAGACAAACATGTATGAACATGCACGAAGCGCGGAGCGCTGTACACACAGAGCTATAGGAGGTGTACAACATGTGTGAATAAATAAAAAGTGCGTTAATATCTCGCTAACTAATAATCAGAGAGTGTCAAGTGAGGTGTCAAAGGACTCAGGATGGTCAACCCTTTTCCATGACCAACGAATTTACCCTAAAGATCTAAGGTCATTAGCTTTTAATATCTCATGAATCAATAAGGCTAGGGACCTGTATGAGAGGTCGTTGGACTTGAGGTGACATTCTGTTTTTGAATATATTATTTATTTATGTCAAAAGGGCCTAACTGCACTTTTGTTGATATCTCGCTAACTAATAATCAGAGAGGTTCAAGTGAGGTGTCATAGGTCTCAGGATGGTCAACCCTTTTCCATGACCAACGAATTTACCCACAAGATTCAAAACAGCAAGGTCATTGACCTAGTATTTTATAAACTAATAATCGAATATCAACATGTGAGGTGTCATAGGACTTAGAATGGTCAACCCTTTCCCATGGCCAATGAATTTTCCCAAAATACCCAATACATCAGGGTCATCGACCTGAGATTTTATAAACTAATAATCGGATACGAACACGTGAGATGTTTACCATGTGTGATGAAACATAGCTAGGTAGAGAAAGATTTAGTGTAGGCTACATGTATGGTGACTGACAAGTCATTGAAACTTCTTTTTCAGATCAAACTGCAGTATAGAGAGAGTATATGTTGCAGGTATGGGTTAATAATTGACGAACGGTGTACACAAACTTTGATTTATCTATTCAAGAAGTAAGAGTAGACTATCTTTAATGGGTTGGTTAAAGAGGATAGCTAAAAACACAAAAAGAATACTCAGTGGTTACCGGGACAAGATGGTCGCTACACACAACAAGCTTTAAATACTTGAAGCTAATAATCTATACGCACACACTCTCGTGTTCTAAACTAAACTGTGTTGCTGTCAGTGCTCAGACAGTAGGCTGATGACAAAATGCATTGCTAACAGAAATATAATCATTTCCGGTTGTATAATGTTACCAGCTATCCATTTTGTGTTGCAGTGTTAAGCACTTTTAGCTCTTGTACTGGTGGTCTTAACTCGATTTCCAGGTCTGAGGCCTAGAACGAGTCAAACTAAGAAACAAGGGCATGGTGGTGTAGTGGTTAAGCTGTTAGCCTTTTCACCAGAGTTCGATTTCAGGTTAATATGCATGTCATAAACATATTAAACAAAACAAAACAGAGATAACGTTTAAAACTGATTACATTTGTGTCTTTTCAAATTATTACTTTGATTACAAAAACAAAGGTGAACTGGGTTTGACATACAGTTAATGCTGTCTATTACACACTAGACTGTAAGAAAGCCAAATAGCAAAAGGCGTAGGTAGAGCAGTGGTAAAATTGCTATATGTAGAGAACTACCTAGCGGTTTTATGAACTGGCAAAGCTATATCGCATAAACAGTGCAGTATACAATCCAGCAATCAAATTTGTATCTTGTGGAACAGAGAAAATGCACTTTTACCTTGATGGATAGCAAATGAGTGCAGACGAATGACCTATGCATTAACCTACCCTGGGGTTATAACCACGAGGTGGAGGTGTGATTTCACTGTTTAATCATTTAGAGTCATGGCTTTTTTGTAACCAGTAGATTTAGTATTTTGTAAATATTCATTTTTGTAATTGTAAATAGTGGAAACATTTTTTGTAATAGTAAATGTTAAATGTATAACTAAAAGTTATTTGGGATAAGTGTGCATGTCAAGGATAAATAGCGTGGTTGTATTTGTTTTTCAAAGACAGGTATGGTTGTGTGAATGTATGACTATAGATAGAATGATAGAGAGAGAGAGAGAGAGAAAGCTTGTGTGTGTGTGTGTGTGTGTGTGTGGGTAGCATTGATTGTTCAACCAAAGCAAACACGGCAAGGTAGGATGGTGGGGTAATTAATGTATATAGCAAATGGTAAATAGTATACTGTAGTTTTTTAACACTTGTGTTTTTCAAATGCAGTGGTAGATAGCCGTTATTTTGTAAAACATTCTTACTTGCAGTAGTAATAAGACTCTATGGTTCCGCTAACACATAGATAGACTGTATTATTGCCATGGTCAAGCACTCACATTAAGATCATTTACAAAATCATAAAATGAAATATAAAAAATCTTGTTTTGGAAATATCGTTTTTCAACATACACAAAATAAATATATAAAAAATTTGTAAACAGCAAAATGGAAAATACATGGTCAAGCACTCACATTAAGATCATTTACAAAACCATAAAATGAAAAATAAAAAATCTTGTTTTGGAAATATCGATTTTTTTCAACATACACAAAATAAATATATAAAAAATTTGTAAACAGCAAAATGGAAAATCCATGTTTCCATATAGACAAAATTTTAAAACCTTAAACGGACATTTGAGAAAATATATGCAAATGGGAAATTGACAAATGTGTAAATATGAAAATGGAAAAATCCATGTTTCCATATCATGAAATTGAAAAACATCAAACTGTCATTTAAAAAAATGCAAATGGAAAATTGACAAATTGCAATGTGTGAAATGTTAAATTGAACAAATGGCTATCATTATTTAAAAAAAAAGAACATGGTTCTCTATGGTTGAGGTGTGAATGAAACCCTCTCTACTGATTTGGACCACCCGAGACTGAGTAGACTAATTTTAGTTGTCATACCGCTTTTAAAAGTTTGTGTGAAATGTAGGAATTGATCCCAAGAGCTTGTAGGGGAGATCCAAGGTTATAATATGTTAAACAGATAGCCTTGAATGTAGGGTGTGGTAGCTATATAGAAATGAGACGTTTCGCTCGGGGGAGGGAGGCATGGAGATCTGCTTCAAACCAGTCAAAAGACTGACGACTCAAACAACAACATGTAGAGCTCACCAAAATAATGTTGTGTAACGGTAAATGTTAGTCAACGAACAGTAATGCATTACTAAAACCCATGACACGATAACTAAGAGCTTTTCTAAAATTATTTTAAAATGCCTTTAACCCTATATTAAACACCCAGTTCACAAGACTCATAACTGCAATGTTATGGTCAAACAAAACAAAATCTATATTTCAAAACAAACAAGTGGTTTAGTCAATCTATACTGGAAAAAGTTTTATAAACACTCAAGTCCACAAAAATAATTAAATTAGTAACTGTCAGGTTGACCGAGTGGTTATGGTGTTTGACTTAAGTTCAAATTTTCTGTACAAGAAAGCAAGGGTTCGAATCCCTTACCTGATATAACTATTGCCTCAACATGGCTTGACCACACTGTATTATTGTGTACTTGGTACACAAACCATAGATAGAGTGTATTGTTTAAGGTCACTCTCTTTGCGAACATAGTCAGAGATTGTTGATGGTTAACAATTGCATTAATAGTGGGACATAGGGATAGCAATTAAGAAAAACAGACAATACACATACACTATTTTTATTTATTTAATGTAAGTACTTGTACAATAGTTATATACAAACTACAACTCTCTTTTGTCTATAACTATCTAGTCCTTTTCGATCCACTTGCATATCAAGGGCAGATGACTTTGTAGTTCAGCCCCTTAAAACAACAACAACACTACTTCTTGCATAGTCTGTGATGTTGATGACTCTTGAGGTGTGGAAGATGGATACAACATAACTTTTACAACAGGGGTTAAACGTTGCTCAACAAACAATGCACTATTTTGAGTAGCAACATCTTTCTCTTGTACTAACTTTTTAGCATTCTGATGATTTTTTGTCAACACCATTAGTGTTTTGTCTGGAGCACTACATTGATGATCACTCACACTTAAAACCACACCATTTCTACTTTTCATATTGCCTCGACATTTTGTTGACCTGTGTTTTGAGCATTGCCAGAATATTATTCCTTTTACATTTTGTCGTCTATAGTTATAAGAGTAGCCTTTATGTAGTACACATTGTTTACCTCGGTTAGTTGTAGTAAGTTCCAATGTAGTAACTAACCTGTTAGTATGATTTGCACACTACAAAGGTTATCTCTGTTCTGGTAATAGAATTATTTAGCGTTGGCTTTTATATTTAATATGTACAGTTTAAAGTGATAGAAAAGTGGTAGAAACGTGGTAGCAAAGTGGTAGACAATTGATAACATAGTGGTAGAAAAGTGGTAGCAAAGTGGTAGAAAAGTGGCAGAAAAGTAGTAGAAAAGTGGTAGCAAAGTGGTAGAAAAGTGGTAGCAAACTAGAAAAGTGGTAGAAAAGTGGCAGAAAAGTAGTAGAAAAGTGGTAGCAAAGTGGTAGAAAAGTGGTAGCAAACTAGAAAAGTGGTAGCAAAGTGGTAGAAAATATTACATGTATTGTTAAGAAATAGTTTAAGCGGTTACATGGATTCATTACACTATAATTTTAGCATTACGAAGCTCATTTTCTATATCCAAAAGTTCTTCCTCTTATTTAGTATGACCAGCCTGTTTACAGGTATGCAAGTACTGAAGCCGCTGGATTAGCTTACTGGGATTGTTCCAGTAAACAAATTTAACAAATGATTTTTTTGGGTGTAAACCATTATCATCATCATCATCATTATCATCATAATCATCATCATCATCGTGGTTATCATCATCAATATAATTATCATCAATATAATCATCATCACTATTACTATCTAATCCTTTTTGTTCATCTTGCAATGCAACAACCTTTGGCATAGTTTGTGTTGTCTTTGATAGTGTTAGAGGTTTCTTAGACGTTAACGACTGTCCTAACATGTCTTTTTCAGGAGATAATAAATGCTCTTTAACAAACAAAGCACTATCTTGAGCCACACTATTTTTTTCTTGGTCTTGCTTTTTTACCTTGGTTAGAGTATTTTGTCCATTTAAATGAGTATTATTTTGATATTTACAATGATGATCGATTGGAATAAGTATGTTGGAGCCTTTTGTCTTAATCATTCCTCGACACTTTTTAGATCGTTGTTTCGAACAGCACCAAATAACAGTTCCATTTTTATTAGTTCTTTTTACAATATACGCATATCCTTTATAGTAAGCACATGGCTTACCATAGCTAGTCGTTGATACTTCCATGTCAACTGTTAAGCATTAACTAATCTCTAGTAAAGTTAACTCGATAATAAAAATGATTGTTTGTAGTATGTGCAGTTTAAAGTAAGAGCAAAAGTGAGAGTCAAATGGTAGAAAAGTGTTAGCAAAGTGGTGGAAGAGTGGTAGCAATTTATAGTAGTCATGATCTTTTTTTACCAGAATGTGATTTGAGTAAATGTAATTTCTAATCCTTAGCAGTGAGTAATCAGTTAGTCTTGGTTCAGACAAGCGTAAACAGTTCTCCAATGAATCAGAGATCAAGATTTTCATTATGAAACAGTTGTGTAACCAATTAGGTATCGATACTTGATAGCTTTACACATGAACAAAAATTCCAACATATCTGACATGAATTACATGATTTGAAAGTTGACAAAGAATATTCAATCAACCATTGTAGTTACAATGTCAAACACACAAAGACAAAATCAGCATGAACTTTTAAGTTACAGGAAAATTCTATGAAATAGACTATGCAGGAAATTTGGAAATACACATCAGAAGTTTGCAACACCATCCTTCTAGCCTATATAAATTATCGACATGGAAAGTGTGCACTGCCCCTAACATTAAACCAATTTATCAATAACACAAGTCAACAATCAAAACATTTTGTGTTGAGTCTATCATTTAATGCATATATTCTGTCTACATTGAACAGTAACAAAAATAAACGCCATTCATAATTAATTAAGTTTGCTTTAATTCTTTATGTAATGATATATACATATTTAAAGTTTTGGCTGACTGTTCAGGGTGAATCGACATTGAGCGCATAAGAGAGGGAATATTTTAAGACTTAACCTCAGCTCACCTAACATAACCTAAATTTACCTAACCTAACCTTGTCATATAGGTAATAAACGGGTCAAGCTATGCTTTCGACTACCGAGTTTCAGCTACTTTTCAAGGTTACTCTCCCGAACATTGCCGGAGACTGCTGATAAACACTTATATTCTCACGGCGGCGGCGCGCAACGACTTACATGACGCGCTTCCCCCTTTTCATTGATCCCTGTTGATTTGTCCCTTTGGACTGGTCCCTGTTGACTAGCCCCTTTTGGACGGGCCCTTTTTGAATGGAGTCATTTTTGACGGTCCCTGTGGACAGGTCCTTTTGGCTGATCCCTTTGGACCGGACCCTTTGACATAATTTGGATAATTGGATAACCTATGGACTGGCCCATGCAATTATCCAAATTATGTCAAAGGGTCCGGTCCAAAGGGATCAGCCAAAAGGACCTGTCCACAGGGACCCGTCAAAAATGACTCCATTCAAAAAGGGCCCGTCCAAAAGGGGCTAGTCAACAGGGACCAGTCCAAAGGGACAAATCAACAGGGATCAATGAAAAGGGGGAAGCGCGTCATGTAAGTCGTTGCGCGCCGCCGCCGTGAGAATATAAGTGTTTATCAGCAGTCTCCGGCAATGTTCGGGAGAGTAACCTTGAAAAGTAGCTGAAACTCGGTAGTCGAAAGCATAGCTTGACCCGTTTATTACCTATATGACAAGGTTAGGTTAGGTAAATTTAGGTTATGTTAGGTGAGCTGAGGTTAAGTCTTAAAATATTCCCTCTCTTATGCGTTCAAAGTCGATTCACCCTGAACAGTCAGCCAAAACTTTAAATATGTATATATCATTACATAAAGAATTAAAGCAAACTTAATTAATTATGAATGGCGTTTATTTTTGTTACTGTTCAATGTAGACAGAATATATGCATTAAATGATAGACTCAACACAAAATGTTTTGATTGTTGACTTGTGTTATTGATAAATTGGTTTAATGTTAGGGGCAGTGCACACTTTCCATGTCGATAATTTATATAGGCTAGAAGGATGGTGTTGCAAACTTCTGATGTGTATTTCCAAATTTCCTGCATAGTCTATTTCATAGAATTTTCCTGTAACTTAAAAGTTCATGCTGATTTTGTCTTTGTGTGTTTGACATTGTAACTACAATGGTTGATTGAATATTCTTTGTCAACTTTCAAATCATGTAATTCATGTCAGATATGTTGGAATTTTTGTTCATGTGTAAAGCTATCAAGTACCGATACCTAATTGGTTACACAACTGTTTCATAATGAAAATCTTGATCTCTGATTCATTGGAGAACTGTTTACGCTTGTCTGAACCAAGACTAACTGATTACTCACTGCTAAGGATTAGAAATTACATTTACTCAAATCACATTCTGGTAAAAAAAGATCATGACTACTATAAACTGCTACCACTCTTCCACCACTTTGCTAACACTTTTCTACCATTTGACTCTCACTTTTGCTCTTACTTTAAACTGCACATACTACAAACAATCATTTTTATTATCGAGTTAACTTTACTAGAGATTAGTTAATGCTTAACAGTTGACATGGAAGTATCAACGACTAGCTATGGTAAGCCATGTGCTTACTATAAAGGATATGCGTATATTGTAAAAAGAACTAATAAAAATGGAACTGTTATTTGGTGCTGTTCGAAACAACGATCTAAAAAGTGTCGAGGAATGATTAAGACAAAAGGCTCCAACATACTTATTTCAATCGATCATCATTGTAAATATCAAAATAATACTCATTTAAATGGACAAAATACTCTAACCAAGGTAAAAAAGCAAGACCAAGAAAAAAATAGTGTGGCTCAAGATAGTGCTTTGTTTGTTAAAGAGCATTTATTATCTCCTGAAAAAGACATGTTAGGACAGTCGTTAACGTCTAAGAAACCTCTAACACTATCAAAGACAACACAAACTATGCCAAAGGTTGTTGCATTGCAAGATGAACAAAAAGGATTAGATAGTAATAGTGATGATGATTATATTGATGATAATTATATTGATGATGATAACCACGATGATGATGATGATTATGATGATAATGATGATGATGATGATAATGGTTTACACCCAAAAAAATCATTTGTTAAATTTGTTTACTGGAACAATCCCAGTAAGCTAATCCAGCGGCTTCAGTACTTGCATACCTGTAAACAGGCTGGTCATACTAAATATGAGGAAGAACTTTTGGATATAGAAAATGAGCTTCGTAATGCTAAAATTATAGTGTAATGAATCCATGTAACCGCTTAAACTATTTCTTAACAATACATGTAATATTTTCTACCACTTTGCTACCACTTTTCTAGTTTGCTACCACTTTTCTACCACTTTGCTACCACTTTTCTACTACTTTTCTGCCACTTTTCTACCACTTTTCTAGTTTGCTACCACTTTTCTACCACTTTGCTACCACTTTTCTACTACTTTTCTGCCACTTTTCTACCACTTTGCTACCACTTTTCTACCACTATGTTACCAATTGTCTACCACTTTGCTACCACGTTTCTACCACTTTTCTATCACTTTAAACTGTACATATTAAATATAAAAGCCAACGCTAAATAATTCTATTACCAGAACAGAGATAACCTTTGTAGTGTGCAAATCATACTAACAGGTTAGTTACTACATTGGAACTTACTACAACTAACCGAGGTAAACAATGTGTACTACATAAAGGCTACTCTTATAACTATAGACGACAAAATGTAAAAGGAATAATATTCTGGCAATGCTCAAAACACAGGTCAACAAAATGTCGAGGCAATATGAAAAGTAGAAATGGTGTGGTTTTAAGTGTGAGTGATCATCAATGTAGTGCTCCAGACAAAACACTAATGGTGTTGACAAAAAATCATCAGAATGCTAAAAAGTTAGTACAAGAGAAAGATGTTGCTACTCAAAATAGTGCATTGTTTGTTGAGCAACGTTTAACCCCTGTTGTAAAAGTTATGTTGTATCCATCTTCCACACCTCAAGAGTCATCAACATCACAGACTATGCAAGAAGTAGTGTTGTTGTTGTTTTAAGGGGCTGAACTACAAAGTCATCTGCCCTTGATATGCAAGTGGATCGAAAAGGACTAGATAGTTATAGACAAAAGAGAGTTGTAGTTTGTATATAACTATTGTACAAGTACTTACATTAAATAAATAAAAATAGTGTATGTGTATTGTCTGTTTTTCTTAATTGCTATCCCTATGTCCCACTATTAATGCAATTGTTAACCATCAACAATCTCTGACTATGTTCGCAAAGAGAGTGACCTTAAACAATACACTCTATCTATGGTTTGTGTACCGAGTACACAATAATACAGTGTGGTCAAGCCATGTTGAGGCAATAGTTATATCAGGTAAGGGATTCGAACCCTTGCTTTCTTGTACAGAAAATTTGAACTTAAGTCAAACACCATAACCACTCGGTCAACCTGACAGTTACTAATTTAATTATTTTTGTGGACTTGAGTGTTTATAAAACTTTTTCCAGTATAGATTGACTAAACCACTTGTTTGTTTTGAAATATAGATTTTGTTTTGTTTGACCATAACATTGCAGTTATGAGTCTTGTGAACTGGGTGTTTAATATAGGGTTAAAGGCATTTTAAAATAATTTTAGAAAAGCTCTTAGTTATCGTGTCATGGGTTTTAGTAATGCATTACTGTTCGTTGACTAACATTTACCGTTACACAACATTATTTTGGTGAGCTCTACATGTTGTTGTTTGAGTCGTCAGTCTTTTGACTGGTTTGAAGCAGATCTCCATGCCTCCCTCCCCCGAGCGAAACGTCTCATTTCTATATAGCTACCACACCCTACATTCAAGGCTATCTGTTTAACATATTATAACCTTGGATCTCCCCTACAAGCTCTTGGGATCAATTCCTACATTTAACACAAACTTTTAAAAGCGGTATGACAACTAAAATTAGTCTACTCAGTCTCGGGTGGTCCAAATCAGTAGAGAGGGTTTCATTCACACCTCAACCATAGAGAACCATGTTCTTTTTTTTTTTAATAATGATAGCCATTTGTTCAATTTAACATTTCACACATTGCAATTTGTCAATTTTCCAATTGCATTTTTTTAAATGACAGTTTGATGTTTTTCAATTTCATGATATGGAAACATGGATTTTTCCATTTTCATATTTACACATTTGTCAATTTCCCATTTGCATATATTTTCTCAAATGTCCGTTTAAGGTTTTAAAATTTTGTCTATATGGAAACATGGATTTTCCATTTTGCTGTTTACAAATTTTTTATATATTTATTTTGTGTATGTTGAAAAAAATCGATATTTCCAAAACAAGATTTTTTATTTTTCATTTTATGGTTTTGTAAATGATCTTAATGTGAGTGCTTGACCATGTATTTTCCATTTTGCTGTTTACAAATTTTTTATATATTTATTTTGTGTATGTTGAAAAACGATATTTCCAAAACAAGATTTTTTATTTTTCATTTTATGATTTTGTAAATGATCTTAATGTGAGTGCTTGACCATGGCAATAATACAGTCTATCTATGTGTTAGCGGAACCATAGAGTCTTATTACTACTGCAAGTAAGAATGTTTTACAAAATAACGGCTATCTACCACTGCATTTGAAAAACACAAGTGTTAAAAAACTACAGTATACTATTTACCATTTGCTATATACATTAATTACCCCACCATCCTACCTTGCCGTGTTTGCTTTGGTTGAACAATCAATGCTACCCACACACACACACACACACACACACACACACACACAAGCTTTCTCTCTCTCTCTCTCTATCATTCTATCTATAGTCATACATTCACACAACCATACCTGTCTTTGAAAAACAAATACAACCACGCTATTTATCCTTGACATGCACACTTATCCCAAATAACTTTTAGTTATACATTTAACATTTACTATTACAAAAAATGTTTCCACTATTTACAATTACAAAAATGAATATTTACAAAATACTAAATCTACTGGTTACAAAAAAGCCATGACTCTAAATGATTAAACAGTGAAATCACACCTCCACCTCGTGGTTATAACCCCAGGGTAGGTTAATGCATAGGTCATTCGTCTGCACTCATTTGCTATCCATCAAGGTAAAAGTGCATTTTCTCTGTTCCACAAGATACAAATTTGATTGCTGGATTGTATACTGCACTGTTTATGCGATATAGCTTTGCCAGTTCATAAAACCGCTAGGTAGTTCTCTACATATAGCAATTTTACCACTGCTCTACCTACGCCTTTTGCTATTTGGCTTTCTTACAGTCTAGTGTGTAATAGACAGCATTAACTGTATGTCAAACCCAGTTCACCTTTGTTTTTGTAATCAAAGTAATAATTTGAAAAGACACAAATGTAATCAGTTTTAAACGTTATCTCTGTTTTGTTTTGTTTAATATGTTTATGACATGCATATTAACCTGAAATCGAACTCTGGTGAAAAGGCTAACAGCTTAACCACTACACCACCATGCCCTTGTTTCTTAGTTTGACTCGTTCTAGGCCTCAGACCTGGAAATCGAGTTAAGACCACCAGTACAAGAGCTAAAAGTGCTTAACACTGCAACACAAAATGGATAGCTGGTAACATTATACAACCGGAAATGATTATATTTCTGTTAGCAATGCATTTTGTCATCAGCCTACTGTCTGAGCACTGACAGCAACACAGTTTAGTTTAGAACACGAGAGTGTGTGCGTATAGATTATTAGCTTCAAGTATTTAAAGCTTGTTGTGTGTAGCGACCATCTTGTCCCGGTAACCACTGAGTATTCTTTTTGTGTTTTTAGCTATCCTCTTTAACCAACCCATTAAAGATAGTCTACTCTTACTTCTTGAATAGATAAATCAAAGTTTGTGTACACCGTTCGTCAATTATTAACCCATACCTGCAACATATACTCTCTCTATACTGCAGTTTGATCTGAAAAAGAAGTTTCAATGACTTGTCAGTCACCATACATGTAGCCTACACTAAATCTTTCTCTACCTAGCTATGTTTCATCACACATGGTAAACATCTCACGTGTTCGTATCCGATTATTAGTTTATAAAATCTCAGGTCGATGACCCTGATGTATTGGGTATTTTGGGAAAATTCATTGGCCATGGGAAAGGGTTGACCATTCTAAGTCCTATGACACCTCACATGTTGATATTCGATTATTAGTTTATAAAATACTAGGTCAATGACCTTGCTGTTTTGAATCTTGTGGGTAAATTCGTTGGTCATGGAAAAGGGTTGACCATCCTGAGACCTATGACACCTCACTTGAACCTCTCTGATTATTAGTTAGCGAGATATCAACAAAAGTGCAGTTAGGCCCTTTTGACATAAATAAATAATATATTCAAAAACAGAATGTCACCTCAAGTCCAACGACCTCTCATACAGGTCCCTAGCCTTATTGATTCATGAGATATTAAAAGCTAATGACCTTAGATCTTTAGGGTAAATTCGTTGGTCATGGAAAAGGGTTGACCATCCTGAGTCCTTTGACACCTCACTTGACACTCTCTGATTATTAGTTAGCGAGATATTAACGCACTTTTTATTTATTCACACATGTTGTACACCTCCTATAGCTCTGTGTGTACAGCGCTCCGCGCTTCGTGCATGTTCATACATGTTTGTCTTTCCCTTTCCACCTATGATCTCTCTTACATGACCCCTCCCCCTTTCCCCCCTCCACCTCCCACCACTGCTGTTCGCTGCTCTTGCCTATCTATTGGTTGTGACATCATTCCCACAAGTTGCATCATACTTTTTACTGATTCAGCGATTCCCACGCTTTGAACATTCTGTTATCGTGCACGTGGACAGCTAACGTCCAAGGTGAACACCTGTGGCAGATCAAATTTCACGTCAACTTGCATTTTGTCACGTACGAAGCAAAACAGGATGTCACTTGTTTAGCGTACATGTGGTTTCACACATGTTCACATGCATTTCGCTCTTCCCTGCCACCACGGTGGTCAGATAATTTCACCTTCAAGCGTCATTGTCATTTTTCCATTGCACTTGTTGTCAAGTCAGATCAACGCCTTCCAATAAGCTCAAATGACATTCACCTCCTGCTCCTCTGCAAGTTTGTTTTCTCTACTCGCTTCGACCAACATAGAACCAAGTTCTCATCACCGTTTACACATTAAAGGTAAAATATCAGAAAAATGCACCCTCGCTCTGTCATACACCGACCCGCTGAAATAGCGATTGTTCTATTAAGCATGGTCCTTGTGGTTAGCGACAGGTTCGTTGAAACAAACACCCAGCAGTATCGTCTCTCTCAACCACCACGCTTCATAAACTTTATAAACAGGTAAAGAAAAAGAAAACCTTCTTTCAACATGTATGGCGTTAGACCCATGTGAATTATTTTTTGAAAAAAAATATCTACCACATTTGAAAGGGGGCGTTATCCCGAGTCCTAGGACACCTCGTACACGTCTCTAGCGTTATTGGTTTGTGATATATCGACAAAAATCACAAAAAACACGCGTTTACCCCAAAATCGCGTTTCCAAATTTTTTTAAAAAATATAACGAGTGGTCCATAGCAGAGACGACGTCACCCCGAGTCCTTGGACCCGTCGTACATGCCTCTAGCATGATTGGTTCGCGAGATATAGCAAAATGTTTAAAATCACGGTTTTACCCCAAAATATTCTGTTTCCCTCATTCTCAAAAACTTTAACCTATTACCAAAATACACAGGGTTTCGAGACAAGCCATTTGACACGTCATAGGACCAAATCCGACCATGCATTCGTGAGATATCGGAAAAAGTCTAAAATCACGGTTTTACCCCCAAAAAGCCTGTTTCCCTCATTCTCAAAACTTTAACCTATTAATAACATGTATAGGGCTTCGAGACAATCGATTTGACACGTCACACGTCCAAATCCGACCTTGCGTTCGAGAGATATCGACAAACTTCGTAGGAAAGTAGGCGACTATCTGGCTCTCTCCTCACCACCAAAACCTCTTCTTATCAATCATTTTCTTTTCAAAGAGCTCGCCCTCTTACAAAAATCCCAAGTGCGCATGCGTAAAAAACAAAAACAAAAATGTTCATCCATAGCGGCAGCCAGAAAAACGCATGTGCGATATGAGCAACAACATTTAAGTTCATTTTAGCAGCGCACGTTATACATGTCGCATTTAAAAAGAGACTTTCACTAAAAAATTAAAATTTCACGCCCTAGTAGGGGTAGGTTTTATTTAGGGGTTGAAATGAGTGGTCCATTGGAAAGAGGGCGTCAACCCGAGTCCAACGACACCTCATTTGTCAAAATCGGACCATGGGGTCGCGAGATATGAATAAGCAAAAAGTGTGTACTAACTTTTTGAGCACCTTGTGGCTTAGAATCGGCACTACTCCACTACTACTGCACTATAAAATGGAGAAAATTATCTTATAATAATAAACTCACCAATATTTCAAAAATGATATCTTAGGCTCAAGCTGAAAAGTCAATCAAAATAGATTTCTAGCACTTAACAAAAGGTTTATGTTCAATTTAGTATGAGTTGCAGTGCACTACGAATGTCATTCTGATGTTGTCAAATGTAAATGACCAGCGGTTATCTGCCAACAAGTTTTTATATCTCCAAAAGCTGCGTTAAACATCAACTGATGTGATCGAAGCGTACTTGAAGTGCGGAAGGTCATTTGCTGCTAAATCCTCCTCAGTCCCATCTGTGCGGTAGTTTTCACCAGAAAGAATGTCTGAAATTTTGCATAATGTTTTATACCCAGTGCTTTTGTCCAGCACTTTTTTCAGTTTTGATGCAATACCCGCAGGAATTTCTCCACGATTGCTGCTAAGACTAGTTTCCACCCGGTTGATTAAGGAAATGGAATCAATATTTCAATATTTTAAATTATCTTGTATCAGCTACTAGCTTCTTCTTAACTCTGAGGGATGTAACTCCCTCATATAAAGCTGTGACATGACTAAATTGGAATAAAATGAACTTATAAGCTCGATTTCTCTAAAATAAGACCAACAAAATCCACCAAACTTTAAAAAAATGCTCTTAAAATGGAAAAATAGCAAAAAAATTGCAAAAAGATGCAAAATAAAACTGACATATTTGAAGACGGAGTGGCCCGTCCGGAGTTTCTATATACTTCAGCATTGTTTTAGACAGTTCAGTAAAAAGATGAGATGTCATCAACATCCGGGCCCTAAATAATCACCAATGACAACAGGTGTAGTAAAGAGATTAGAAGGCAGATAGTGCTCGCAAAACAGGTATTCAATAATAAGAAAAATCTTTTGATTAATGCAAATTTGGATATCGAAATTAAAAAGAAATTTGTTATGTCCTTTGTGTGGAGTGTGCTTCTGTATGGATGTGAATCTTGGACGATCAGAGGTCAGGATTGGAAGCGACTTGAATCGTTTGAGATGTGGGTCTGGCAGAGAATGTTACGGGTTAAATGGATTGAAAAGAGGACTAACATCAGCATCCTGTAAGAAATTGAAGGGAAGAGAGAACTGAGACCATCAATTCATAAAAGAAAAGCTAAATTCACAGGCCACATCTTGTGACATAACGCTTTCCTAACTAATCTCCTAGAAGGAAAAATCACAGGGAAGAAAGGCTGAGGTCGAAGGAGAAAATGTTTCCTGCAGAACATCACACTAACTCTTCATTATGGTTCCTACTCTGAGGTGACACGAGGTGCTGAAGACAGAGAACAATGGTTGCGGAGACAAGGCCTAGCCTTTAGAAGTTGATTGAACGCAATATAATCTGAAATACTGAAAAGTGCCAAAAAAACAACCTGAAAAAAATATAGGTGACAAAAATATTTGTTACGGATTACAGAAGAGGGAGAAACTACATCATGTCATGTTTCGCTAGTCAAGTGAGCATCATCAGATCCCGTATTTATTATGGTTCTGACGATCCCATGAGGGTTAGTGATTGACAGGCGCGGCTGGTGATAAAAGGCTCTTAGGCGGAGCCTCTCTTGAAAGATTCTATATATCTCTTTAATAAAGGTACTTCTACTTTAAATTAATTAGAAGTATATGTAAATTTCACCCCGTTCATTCAGCCACAACAGTCACCTCGTGTCATCTCATAGTAGGAACCATAATGGGACCATTGATAAAATCATGTTCTTCAGATGGATAGTAGCGCTGTAAGGAATAGCCTCACATTTCTCATTACTTCTTATGTAACAGGGTTGGGAGGCGTGGTTTTGAAAACTCCATTCATTTCCATTGTAACTGTTAGGCGACCACAGCCTTTGCCGGGCTTGTCAACACCCGACAGGGTTTTTGTATTTAGTAGAATATATTATTCAAACTTGTTCAAGATGACTTAACCTTTCCTCTTGAAGCTTTCTCTTTTCCCTCTTTCAATCTCCGATAGATCATTAATTGACAAGTTACCTGAAACACTCTTAGAAGATAAATAAATGATATTCATTATTGACAACTGAAAATGGTATTCCTTGAGGTGTAATTAAAATATTTCCACCAGAGAGCACCATGATGTGACAGTGGTAGCAATACCATCTACCGAGACTTGAGGGAAGTATTCAGTTTGAAATCCGGCCATGCTTTGTGTGTTTGTTTCCATACATCTCTCAAGTTCAACTTCACTCTCGGATCATGTTGCAGATAAATACCTCAGAGCTATACATACTACCTTCAGGTTTTTATTCATACTCAGCCCTACCCATCCCCAACAACACGAGCCGCGACTAGTGTTTGAGAACCGTCTTTCCGTTTCTTGGTTGACATTGTGGAATGTAGTAATGTTTTGTAGAGCTCTTATATCATAAATAGAGTTGAACTTTGTTATCTGTTTTTTTTATATTTTTTTTAGCGTATGGCTTTCAGTGCCGGGAGTGTCCGAGGACATGTTCGGCTCGCCAGTTTTGTAGCTGCTTCGAGACGGACACCCAATGGGTGAGCTACAAGTACCGTTGGGGAGGAAAGTTGGAAGGGAGGGTCGAGGAGTTGGAAGGTAGCGGCTGTGGCCTATAGTGAGGGACCAACCCCGGCATTTGCCTGGAAGGAAGATGGGAAACCACAGAAGACCATCTTCAAGGTTGCCGGCGGGGGGATTCGAACCTCCTCGCCTCCCGGATGTGAGCGACTGCCAACAGTCATGCCGCAACGACCACGGCTAACTCACCCGGTTGTTATCTGGTGATGCTAGCTTGTCGAGTGAAATGTGGCATCCTATAGTTTTCTCCCTCTTCTATATTTCTCAACAAATATTGTATTCTATTTAGGATGTATTTCACATTTCCCAGCAATTGGGTATATACCGTACTCAGTTGACCGACTGGAATGTTGCAACATCAAGCCAATTAGGCAACACTGAAAAATGGCTTCAAAGCTCACTCTACTATGTCAATTGAGTATGAACTGACATTGAAACCATCATTGGGATGCATTTTTGGTGTGTGAAGTTAACACTAGAGTCATGCAAACAGCTCCCCAGTTCCAATCGATCTTGGAGGTGAGAATTAACAACGGGAATCCTGGTTATGGAACTGCTCTTCGCGGTAACATGGTATCGAGAACGATCATTACCGACATTCTTGTTTGACTAGCACGGCCTGGTCATAAGGTACTGTGCAATGATACAATAGCACAAGTTACAAGCTGAGGAAAACAATTGTAAACTATAGTGGGGGATATATTTATTGAATCGTGCCTCATTATTCTTCCTCTTTCTTTGATTTTGGCCTACTTTGGACCACGGGACACAATTCACTTGCTGGTTAGTCCTTTTTTTCTTTTCCCAGAACTTATTTTCGATGTAATTCCTCTTGGTCTCTTCCGACCAGATGCTTTTGGCTTTTCTACTTATATTTTCCTTGAACACCTTGAATTTATCAATCGTAGCTCGAATCACATCTCTATTCCAGATCTCTTTTAGACTGTCCCCAACTTCCTCCATTGTCCTTTCTTGTTTCATCCACCCATTTTTTAGTCTCTTTTATCTTGGTGATGTAGTTAAAGATTTTCTTCGTTAGTCGACTCTCTCTCGTTCTCGTGAGGTGTCCATAAAACTGTATTCTAATCTTCCGTATGGTATCTGTGATTTTCTCTGCCTGTTTTTATAATTCTTCGTTTCTCCACTTCCGCCATGTACTACCGTTTCTTTTTTAAGATAATAATTCAATAATCATTATTTTTGACATTGACAGAAGATTTCCTTAATTACACTGATTAATACTATTTTTGTGACTTGATTCTTCCTGTGTGTTACTACAGGGTGCCAGAGAATGTTCTCCGCAGTGCTTACTTGCTGCTGCAAGAGCTAGCATCAGCAGTTACGTTGGCAGTACGGCTGCCGCTTATATGAGAACAAACAATCAGTAAACGTTGTACTCACCGCAGCCATTCATAACAGATGCTGGAAGTGTTGGAAGACAGACTTCAACACGTTTACACATATTGTCGAAGACTTCCTTGAGCTAATTTGCAAGTTGATTTACTTGGACTACGCAGCATTATATCGGAGATTTCAACAAGTTTTTCGTCTGTTAAAAGCGTAGACTTGGCTGTTCTCGGTACATCTTGAACTGAGCCGGTCACACAAAATTTACTTATCAAATCCTGAACGGTACCAGTCTCCCCGTTTGGACACTTTGAATTCGGAAATCGCACCTGAAATTTTAGTTTTACATTTTCTATAGACCGATCGCCTTCGCGAAAAACGTATTCCACCAAAAAAGCTCTCTCTTCAGGAGTAAATATTACTGCCTGTATACTGTTGCACTCATCCAATATTCTATCTGAACGCTCGCTTACTGCAAAACACAGACGATATCGACACCCCTCTACCCACACGTTTGGCCTTCACTGTACCGTGGTCCGGTCAAGGACACCGTGCTGCCAACTTAACTGCTGATGCTAAGCCTGGCGCCCTGTAGTTATAATAATACTGTGTTATAAATAATTTTGAGATGTTTGCCCACATAATCTATCGTGGTGATATTCGAGTATCCGAGCGACCTTAGGACTGGCTACTCAGCCGACAGGTATATGTTTTAATCGACTTTGGAATTGGGCTAAAGTCACGTGCGACCCTGGTGCCGCAAGATCAAGACCTCTGAACTACCATGTATCCAACCATGATCTAACAACCTTGATCAGGCTAACAGAGACAAGGAATTCTCGGTACCAGTCAGTGACATTTCACGAGTATTAGTGTCTCGTGTAGAGAAAATAAAGCAATTGTATACTACCTGATAGTATTGAGAAGAGATTATAGTAGTCAGGAATTCCTTGCGTATTATACTGTATATCACGGGTGAAGCGAGGCTAGGATATGGAAGGTCACAAGTTCATATCCTGTTTATTTTGACCTTACGCAGTCATGATCGATATATAATCAGCGATTAAATATTTAGTTAGCATACAAGCAACAGACATTCATAGCAATGATCGCACACAATACTTTCACGTCCATTATTCTACCTATTATCTCTCGTATTTCTGTGTCTTTACAGTGTTGCTTTTGATGTACCTATTTAGGGGCTTGCGACATCATGGTCATTTGGTCCCATGTACTTGGGTGTGTGTAGGATTCTTTCTTATAACCTGTATCCTTGATGATGATGATGATGATGATGATAATTGTTGTTTTAAGGGGCCTAACATCTAGGTTATCGGCCCCTAATGGTTTTGGTGATAATAAAAATGAAAGATGATCAAATGAAACTTACAACTAAGACTAACTACTCTCTTACTAACTAGAAGAGGAATTGGGAGACACAGAGGAAAAGAATGTGAATAAAAGACAGGAGGAAAAGAAATGCACTCACCCTTGAAGAATGAGAATTGAAGGACTTGGAAGGAAGGAGAGCCACGAAAGGCAAAGCGGAAAGAGGAGAGGACCCGCCCCAAAGGCAATGGAAGGAAGAGAAAAACCGGACCCAGCTCAGGAAGCCCTCGGGGTCGCCAACGTCCAAACTCACCAGACGTGAGCCCTTGAAGGTGTAGCACAATCCAGGGTGCACCATAAGTGGTGGGACTACACACACCCTGCCTCCTTGAGGGCCTTGAGCAGAAGGCAGGAGATAACATGAAAAGAAAAGGAGGTCTGACCCCCTCGAAGAATGAGGGTATCAGGAAAGAAGAGACATGGGCCAATTGAGGCGGGATAGTGAAAGACTCCCTAGGCCTCGGATACCCTAATACCGTCGGGGTCGGAAAAGAACAAGAGTTGACCAAGGGAGGTCGAGAAGAAAGATAACAGAGAGGATCCCGGTACAAGAAAGTGGAAGCAATGCCAAACTCAGCTGGGGTCCCGTGGTCGCCATCCCACGTCCAGAAGTTGTGATCCCCTGGGGGGATAACCTGTATCATTGTGATGGTTGTAGTAATCTGTGCATTTGTAACTGAGTCTTGGATATGGCAGGAGGCGGCCATGGCCTTAAGTTAGGAAACATCCCGGCATTAACCTGGAATATAAGTTATCTCATTTTCCCATCACGAGACTGAGGATATATCTCTGTAAGTTGTATCTCTTCAGTCAGTCGACACAAATTTTTCCAAATGTCCAAATACAATGTATATTTATTTATCGGTACATGATAAGTATATTCGTTTTAAATATTTTAATTCATAAACAAATATTATTTGTGACAAAATATTTTCTTTGGAGAGAGGGGGTAAAATTTAATGTTTATCAGTCAGTCAACATGACTGTACACAATTGTAATGTGTGATTCCCCAATCTTGAAAACAAATTAAATGAGATTTAAAAATAGCCTAAACTTGGATGAACAGTTTCGATCGTCAAGCAATCATCATCAGATCCTTTACACATAGGTTATTAAATCTATGACAACAAGTATGGGTGATGCTATTTACAATATCTCTCCATGGTTAACAGCCGTGAGGCTGGTTGATAGCAGCTCGCCATTCTTCCCGTCTCTCCGCCTTCCTCTTCAGTTCACAGTATGAGCCACAACTCATATCTTCTAGTATTTGACTCGTGTACTCCAATCTGGGTCTTCCTCTATAATTATTGCCGTCTACTTTTCTCTCGATTATAAGCTAAGCTGTCCATTGTGTGGTAGTATGTGGCCCAAGAGGTGATTCCATCTTCTTTTTAAATATTTAAGGAAGCATCTTCTCTCTCCCAGCAGATTTTCATAATCCTTCTATAGCACCAGGTTTCAAATGCTAGTAGTCTTTTTTTCTCTCTCTCTCCTATTGTCCAAGATTCGCTGCCATATAGCGCGACACTCCATACATATGTCTTGTTTCCTCACATCAAGACATATTCTTTGCAGTAAATAGGTTCCTCTTTTTATAGTAAGCATTCTTGGCTTGGGCAATCCTACTTAATATCTCTCTGCTGCTTCTTCCATCATTCGATATTTTACTTCCCAGATAATTATACTCATTCACGTCTTGTATCGTTTCATTTGTTAACTCTATATTTACAATATATACACTTATTTAGTTGAAGTTGTAATTAAACCAGCACAACTTACTAGTCGTGGCAATTAAGGTACCAAAAGATGAAATATTTTCTTTTTAATCACTTGTCCTCCCAACTCGGTTTCACTCACGGAGTCTGTGAGAGATCATTCCTCTACCGTCACAAGGACAGTCTCAAGGATCTGAATGAACATAAACTTAGTCAGCTAATACAACTGGGGGGGGTGACAGGCTGATCACCCATGCGACTGCCAGCTTGGATTTAATTAAGGTAGGGTCAGGGAAGGGATTTTCGAAGGAAGTTGGACATGGATCTGTTGAAAAGAACCGTCCCAACATTTGCTTGGTGACGGAAATGGGGAAAACCACGAAAACCATTTTCAGGATGTGAGGTTTGAGCCCACGCTCTTCCGATGCCAGCGAGACACGTGGTCGGTTGGAATAATGGTAAAAACATAAAATATTTGCTGGATTTTTGCTAATGAAAATGAAAATGAAAATCCACAGCCTGCTTCCAGTCGACCGACCGGGTCAGGGAATGGAATGAATGAAGCCCCCATCTAGGGGCGAGGATATGAACTGTGCCGGCTGCCAAAGCCTGTCGCACTCCCCTGCGTCAATGATTAAATGAATGAAAGATGGAATGAAATGATAGTGGAGAGTGTTTCTGGAATGATATTTGTGACAGGGAAAACTGGAGTACCGGAGTATCTCACATGGAGTGACCGGGATTTGAATCACTGACCCAGCGATGAGAGGCCAGCGTGCTGTCGCCTAAGCCACGGAGGCTCTATTTTTAGCCTACTTTTCACATTTTGCAAAAATGAGGAAAAAGTAGACTTATGAGTAGAGACGAGAATTATAGGAACTAAAAACAGTTAAAATAGGCAGGCATATAGGCTCTTAAAATAGCCAAAATAGGCATGTAAATAGGCACTGACGTGTAAAAAAGGCTACAAAATAGGCTTGAAAACATTTCTTATAATTTAATAACATTATTTAATTACTATAAAAAGAAAGCCTCCGTGGCTTAGGCGGCAGCACGCCGGCCTCTCACCGCTGGGTCCGTGGTTCAAATCCCGGTCACTCCATGTGAGATCTGTGCTGGACAAAACGGAGGCAGACAGGTTTTTCTCCGGGTACTCCGGTTTTCTCTGTCAACATTTCATTCCAGCAACACTCTCCACTATCATTTCATTTCATCTGTCATTCATTTAATCATTGCCCCAGAGGAGTGCGTCAGGCCTCGGCAGCCGGCACAGTTCATATCCTCGCCGCTAGATGGGGGCTTCATTCATTCCATTCCTGACCCGGTCGGAGACCGGAAGCAGGCTGTGGATTTTCATTCAATTACTATAAAAAGAATTGGAGGGGTTGAAGGCTTCAAGGTCAAATTGTTCCTTGTTTCTTCTGATGGAAATTTCCCAAGCGCTATTTCTGGTGACTTCCCAGAATTCCCATTCTTGTTCGTAGGGTAAACATACATTGAGAAATGAGAATATAATTCTGTCGAGCACACCAGCTGCAATATAATGACGATGTCGAAATGTAAACGTTATGTGTCAGAAAACTGTATCATAATGAGGCTCATTATAACACTATTTTTCATTTTGAAACAGTTTCTCCCACCAATCAGAGCTCAAGAAACAGTTGTGTGACCAATTAGGTAAGGATACCTTCGCGCATGCGCTCAAAATCCAACATGTCCATATAAATTACCGAAAGTGCACCGTCCATATGTTCGCGTAAATAAACTGGCAAATATGAGACAAAAAACAAGATGTTCAGTAAAGAACATATAGCCTACGTTTTCCTGAATGCATGGGTATTGTTATAACTCTTTGTCCTTTTGAAGGATTATAATTGAATGTTGGTTGTAGTAGCTTGTTGAAATACAACTTGCTATAGGGATATTAAACATGAATATGAGGTGCCCTTTGCTAGTGCTGCCTCTGTAAAAAAATTCATTCAATTCGGTTTCACCGTGTTTGAATTGATCTGGGGAATGGATTTGCACTCATACATGGCCGCTATTTGCAAACTATTGGGCTGATGACCTTGTAGTCAGTCATAAGATGCTTTCCACAAAAAGGCATGTTGTTGCAAAATCCGGTAGAGATCAAATTATTAGGATGGTCGAAATTTGATTTAAGCTTTTAACATTTGGGTGGCCGTCATTCCGTTTCCGTCAAGATGGCGGCTATATAAAACATGACACTGAGGTGCCTTTTGCTAGTGCTACCTCTGTACCAAATTTCATTCAATTCGGTTTCACCGTGTTTGAATTGATAGGGGGAATCGATTTGCACACATACTTGCCCACCATCTGCAAACTATTGGGCTGATGATCTAGCAATTTGGTCAGAATATGCTTCCCACATAAAGATTTGTTGTTGCAAAATTTGGTAGAGATTAGATTATTAGGTTGGTCGTAATTACATTTTAGCCTTTAACATTTGGGTGGCCGCGATTACGTTTCCGTCAAGATGGCGGTGATATAAAACATGACACTGAGGTGGCCTTTTCTAGTGCTACCTCTGTACAAAATTTCGTTCCATTCGGTTTCACCGTGTTCGAATTAATAGGGGGAATCGATTTTCACACAAAGATGGCCGCCATCCGCAAAATATTAGGCTAATGACCTTTTAGTTTGGTCAAAGGATGCTCCCTCCATAATGGTATGTTGATGCAAAATTTGGTAGAGATCGGATGATTAGGTTAATCGTAATTTGATTTAAGCTTTGAATATTTGTGTGGCCGCCATTACGTTTCCGTCAAGATGGCGGCGATATAAAACATGAAACTGAGGTGCCCTTTGCTAGTGCTACCTCTGTACCAAATTTCATTCCATTCGGTTTCACCGTGTTCGAATTAATAGGGGTAATCGATTTTGACACAAAGATGGCCGCCATCCGCAAACTATTAGGCTAATGACCTATTAGATTTATCAAAGGATGCTTCCTCCATAAAGGTATGTTGTTGAAAAATTTGGTAGAGATTGGATGATTAGGTTAGTCGTAATTTGATTTAAGTTTTGAACATTTGTGTGGCCGCCATTACGTTTCCGTCAAGATGGCGGTGATATAAAACATGACACTGAGGTGCCCTTTGCTAGTGCTACCTCTGTACCAAACTTCATTCCATTCGGTTTCACCGTGTTCGAATTAATAGGGGTAATCGATTTTGACACAAAGATGGCCGCCATCCGCAAACTGTTAGGCTAATGACCTATTAGATTTGTCAAAGGATGCCCCCTTCATAAAGGTATGTTGTTTCAAAATTTTGTAGAGATCGGATGATTAGGTTAGTCGTAATTTGATTTAAGCTTTGAACATATGGGTGGCCGCCATTACGTTTCCGTCAAGATGGCGGCAATATAAAACATGACACTGGGGTGCCCTTCGCTAGTACTACCTCTGTACCAAATTTCGTTCCATTCGGTTTCACCGTGTTCGAATTAATAGGGGCAATCGATTTTCACACAAAGATAGCCGCCATCCGCAAACTATTAGGCTGATGACCTATTAGTTTGGTCAAAGGATGCTTCCCCCATAAAGGTATGTTGCTGCAAAATTTGGTAGAGATCGGATGATTAGGTTAGTCGTAATTTGATTTAAGCTTTGAACATTTGTGTGGCCGCCATTACGTTTCCGTCAAGATGGCGGCGATATAAAACATGACACTGAGGTGTCCTTTGCTAGTGCTACCTTTGTACCAAATTTCGTTCAATTTGCGCTCACCGTGTTCGAATTGATAGGGGGGACAGATATTCAGAGTCCACACACTCACACACACACACACACACTCACACACACAGACTCACACACATACACACACACAGACAGACACACTTTTTTCGCCCTGTAGTGATCTCATAAGTCTACTTTCATTTTTTGCAAAAATCGAAAGTAGGTTAATAGCACTGTACCTTAATATCCCCAAATCCAATTTCTACACAGCACATTGCTTTCAAACGACTTCGGTGACGGTTTTACTGAATACTGGTGCACAATCTGCACATATGGCACTGAAGCACACAGAGCGCATGTGTCGGTCGGCCAGAGAGCTTCGAAAACAGAGATATCCTACCCAGCGCTGCACTCCGATCACAAAATTCGAGTGATTGAATCTCAACAGATATTTATGAGTTGGTTGGTTCTTAAGTTTAGGGGCTGCGACAACGCGGTCATGTAGCCCCGTGTACTTTGGGTGTGTGTAGAATCTGTCTGATAACCGGTGTTAATAGTGATGACTGTATTAGTGTGTGTATCTGTTTTTTTAATTTTAACAACTGCAACTTATATTTTTTTCAAATAGTTCCTACTTTTGCCGCCAAGCGCCACCGTCAACGACTACTAGGCCAAGTTCAGAACTTAACTACTAGACGCCACCACAGTCGGCGCTTGGCAACGAACGTAGAAACCTAATAAGAGCGTTGTATACATTCTTAACCTATTCAATTTAGCTTCACACTGGTGCAATTAGTGGAAGGATCTTTAACATGCCATAAATCTATGACATGGGACCGCCGGCTTTACTTCACCTCCGAAGGAAGGCATACTGAGAGATTTTTAACGCTCTTAAAAATCCGACGGCTTCGGCTGGGTTTGAACCCGCTATCTTGGGCATAGAAGCTCAGCATAGGGGGTGTCAACCAGATAGGGATCATTTGGCACCATCGGTGTAGTAGCACGTGCCATTCGTATGGAGCGCTGTATATCGTGTATATCGTGTTGCCAACATATGCATGATACAACGTTGTAATTAAATTGCAAACATATCACTGTTTAGTCAATAAATATACACATAATTCCTAATTGACATTTCCTTGCAATTATCTTGCTCACAGACGATAATTACGGCACTTATCATTAAATAAACATTATTTCTACTGGGTTGGCGGCACTGACCATGCCATGGCGGCTCTATTTATGTGTTATATGTAATAATATTGGCCGTATACAAATAAGATAATGTTGTGTTCTATCTCATCCTTCTTATATCAAATTGTCTTCGTGGTAATGAGAAGTGAACAGTTCTTCTTCTGCTACGCCAAGTAAGTACGCTTATTTTAAGAATTTAAGTAAAAACATGTTTCTGCGTGTGCAAAATATACCGTAGCCTAGTTTTGAATTTATATTAGACGCAGTGTACAGGTGACATTCCACTTGACATATTAATTAACTTTCACTATTATTTATCCCACAGGTAGGCCTACCAAATTCTGGGAACAAACAAACCGTAAATTGCTGTTCTCGAAATAGCAGAGGAATGTGGCAATAAGGCCTACTCTCCTTAGAAATGACCAGGTATGAGTCTATGTTTCCGTAATATTTTCAACTTGATTACATCTTGCAGAGATACGTCCAGTACCATGAGCCTATTGCATATGTGTACTCAAGTTCTTGAGGTGTGTTAATAATTCATTTTACATTGCGGTAGATTAATAATGTCATGATTCTTGACAACGTGTCGAAGCTTTAATATTTTCCCCTTCCTTGAATTTCAAATTATTATTGGTACCGTATTCAAAAAAGATCAGTTCTTGTACATGTTAGCTACTGGTGCTTGGCAAGTACCTATTCAATTGGTAGAATAGGTAGTAATGCCATTACTGATGTAGAACTGTAATGTTCTGCGACCCAAATACCATTCAAATGCACCTGTCCTCCTCTAATAAGCCAAGAACAAACAAATGTGTAGATGTGCTTCCTTGCATATTCATGCTATGGGCACTTTGTATTTATTTTTGTAGATACACAGGAAAATAAGCTGTACGGTTTATGTTATGGTAGGAATGCAGTGTTTGGGCTGGGTGTTCAGTCGGTCGAATTGGTAGTAATGGCAATACTGATGTAGGACTGTAATTACAGGTTATTAAAACTTAACATTCATCCCCATGATCTAATAGGTTTAATGGCCTAGGATCATATAGTCTTACCAATGTGTAACTATATACATTGTGTTCTTGTCCTGTGGAACTAAGTCCAGCGTGAAAATCCAATAAAACCATGGAACCATTGGCCCGATAACCCCACCCTTATCTGCCAATTTTTATTTTATACTCTTGGTAAGTTAATAAGTGTTAGGTTCTGTCGATGATATTCTGTAACAGTGAGATAGATACAAGACAAATATAATTGATTTATTGTATGCCAATGTAATGGTTGATATACCTATAGGTAGTATTTTATTCCCACACGTTATTTACAATATTTTTCAACACGTAGGATGCCAATGTCTAAACTTACATGGAGGGATTTTTTCATCAATTGATTCTGTAATAAGACCACCTTGTGATGTGGTTGCTGCCACTCCTGAGGTCCTGGGCTAGTTTCCAAGCTTGATTAAGTAATTTAATTCTGTTCTGACTGTTGGAACGGCGCACACTCATCTTTGTGAGGCAGAACTGAGAAGAGGTAGGTTCGATTCTCACCTCGGCCATCCAAGAAGTGGTTTTCCAAGGTTTCCCCACTTCCACTCCAGGCTAACGCTGGGATGGTTCCCAACTTAAGGCTACGGCTGCCTCCTTTCCAGTCCTCACCTGAATTACAGGAAGTATACACACTACTACAGATACCACAATAACACAGATTATCATACAAATCATACACTCCCCCAGGGGCTCACATCTAGTGGGACGTGGGTTGGCGACCACGGGGCCCCAGCTGAGTCCCGCATTGCTTCCACTTACTTGTGCCGGGCTCCTCTCTGTCTTCTTTCCTGTCGACCTCACTTGGTCAACTCTTGTTCTCTTCCGACCCCGACGGTATTAGGGTATCCAAGGCCTAGGGAGTCTATTCCTTTCCCGCCTTAAATGGCCCTTGTATCATCTTTTCTGATGCCCTCCTCCTGCGAGGGGTCAGCCTTCTTTTTCTTTTCTTGTTATCTCCTGCCTTCTGCTCAAGGCCCTCAAGGGGCAGGGTGTATGTAGCCCCACCACCTTTGGTGCGCCCTGGATATTGCTATACCCTCAGGGGCTCACGGCTGGTGAGTTCGGGAGATGGCGACCCCGAGGGATTCCTGAGCTGGGTCCGGTTTTTCCCCTTTTTTCCATTGCCTCTGGGGCCTTTCGCGGCTCTCCTTCCTTCCAAGTCCCTCGATCCTAATTCTTCGAGGGTTTGAGGGCATTTCTTTTCCTCCTGTCCTTTGTTTGCCTTATTCTCCTTTTGTTTTCCATTTCTTCTTCTAGTAGCCTATATAAGTTTGTAGTTAGTTTCAGTTATAGTTTACATTTGATTTTCATCTTCACGATCACCCAAACCATTAGGGGCCGATAACCAAGATGTTAAAACAACAAATATCATCATCAACAAATCATACACACTTCCAAATACATGGGGCTAAATGAATATGTTATCGAAAGCCCTAAATGAATTAATATCAAAAACACAATGATTCTTTTAAAATGTAGTTAACTTACAGTAGGTGCAAACATACACTTGTCAGCAAATTCAAGTTCTCCGTTTCAAGCATTAAGTTACACATTTATTAAGTTTACTGTTTCAACATACACACTGGTATGTGTTGTAGGAATTTGCGGTTCATCGGTGTCAGCCATTACATCAAGGAGGAACTAGGTCCATTATTATGTGCTGGTCCCTACTGTTATACTTTGGCAAGAAAGAAGAAAGGAACATGCCTCAACACATACTTTTAGGAGGACCAGATTTGATTACTGTATTTTTGCTAAGTTTGATCTTGGCTCTTGCTGTTATCTTCTCTTCATTGACAACTTTTTAAATAAAACATGATGAATTCTAGCAGTATTGAGTGTTTTTCTTGTTTTTCATTGATAGTCCTATTTTTCCTTTCCCCTTAACAGCACGTCATGGAATGTACTGTATTAGTGTGCGATGTTAATTTTTGATGTAGCCTACTTACTGCATTTCACCCTTCAAAATTTTTAACTGGATATATTTTAAAGGGCATATGAAATGAACTACTGTATAGAAATTTTGTGATATCCAATTCTTTTTCTGTCCCCTAATGTATTTGGCACTAATTACACTAACAATTTTAGTGTGATGAGGATCTGGTTACACCACCTGATTCCTTAGCATTCTCTCTTAAAATTTTACTGTTATTGCTAACAGCATCAAGCATTTTAAAATATGAATTTTCTCCCTTCCCAGTACTTTTCCTTTGTAGTTTATTCTAATAACTAATTGCTTATAGGCCTAATTGGGCCATTTTTTAAGCTGAGTAATAATATGCTGCAGGCCTCGTAGTAGCCTAATTTTTGTCACCAATGCAATATGTTCCAATTGCAAATGAAAGAAATTTAAACATGTATATTAGTGATGAGGTTATGTTCTAAATGCTGTGATTGTTCATTTCAAAGTTCTGGAATTCACAATTTCCCACTTTGTTATTATTTTTATTAATTTTTTCTGTTATTGGTATTTTGAATGTGATTTATTTCTTGTAGATCATATTATTATCTCCACACTTATAGACGTGTGCTATAAGTATTGGGAGATTGTGATTTTCGGAACATTGAAGTGGGCAGAGCATTTAGGACGAGAATATTTAGCGGAACGAGGGGAAGGGGCAGGGTGGAGGGGAGGGGGCGGGAGGGTTAGTGTTTACGAGATCTGCTCATAGGTGGCGCTACCGGTCGACATGTTGCTAGTACATCAGTCAATCACCAGACAGCGCTGAAGTCTTAGGTACCAAGAATTAGCATGGCTGTTGGCCATCTGTAGTAGTAGGTAATCTGTGGCTCAGCATGCTACCGACTACGCCACCGAAGCCGCCTATATTTATGAGTAATTATGTTAAAACATATAATAAAGTTATAATTATCGTCGAACATAAACAGTCCTATGCAACTCGCCTATAATGGTAATTAAGACACTCGTATGGAAATTATAAAAACGAGCGTATGCCATTATAGGCTCGTTGCATAATGTACTATTAAAATACAGTCAAAAGGCATCAAATAGGCAATTATACTCCAAATAGGCACAAACCCTTGAAATAGGCACAATGAAACCAACGAAATATAGCCTAAAAGAACCTGAAACGGATTTATATCTCGAAAGCCTACGTTTCTAAACACAGGAATAAAATAGGCAAATAGGCAAATTCCCGTCTCTACTTATGAGATCGATCTGGGAAAATGTCTGTCCGTCTGTCTTTCTGTCTGTAGGTCTGTCTGTCCGTCTGTCTGTCTGACTGGCTGTGTGTGTGTCCCCCCCCCTATCAACTCCTAAACAGCTGCAGCAATCGAAACCAAATTTAGTATGAGTAAAGATGTATGCCGGAATATCTCAAGCCCATATTTGAAAATGATGTCAGTGCTACCAACTGCTGAAAAAACGCACTAGAAATTTGAGCTCTATGTTGGATATCATGGAAGGTATGCATGGGAGCTATTCCAAAATTGGCACACATGTAGATATTTCTATTTCAGTTTATTTTCCAGGAGGTCATACATGACAGTGTTACCAAAGAAATTTTAAGCCTTTTGATAAGTCCAATTTTTAAATGCATATACAGTATCATCAACACTATTAATTGGATTTCAACCAAATTTTGTATGTAATATGTGTACATAAACAGATATGACTGAGTGTATTCTTAAGAGCCACCAGGGCTGCCAACTGTTAATAATTGCTCTCACTATTTTCTTCATCCAAATACCAATATATCTGAAAGTATGCAAGCTGACAGCTTTAAACTATGAACACGTATAGTACCTGACATTTTAGATTAATTTGGAGTAACTTATATACTTCAGTTCTACCAACATGATTCTAAGCCTGCTGATAGGACCAAATAGAACCAATTTTTAAATACATGTAACTTCTATACTATCAGTTGGATTTCAACCAAATTTCGTATGTGCTATGTGTAACATAACAGATATGACTATAAGTATTCTTAAGAGCAATCAGGGCTGCCAACTGTTAATAAATGCTGTCTATATTTTTACCCTAATATCAATATATCAGAAAGTATGTAAGCCAACAGCTCTATACTTTGCAGACGTATAGTACCTGACACTCTAGATTAATTTGGGGTAATTAATATAAGTCAGTGCTGCCAACATGATCCTATGCTTGCTGATAGGTCCAATATTAAAATACACGTAACTTCTATACTAGCAAATGGATTTCATCCAAAATTGGCACAACATGATATAATATTTCCGATTATTTCTGACCAGCACACGCATGACATTATTGCCAAAATGCTTTAACGCGTGCTGATAGATCCAATGTCCAACTGCATGAACGTCCATTGGACTTCAACCAAATTTTGGTCTGTACCTTAAGAGATGGAACTAAGAATATATTCAGTCACCAGGGCTGCCAACTGTAGTGCTATATTAGGCTACATTATACCAGGTATATTTCGAACTAATTAGGCATTTCGATATTACCAACTTAATTTCGTCATAATTCTGGATAGGTTCATATACTGTAGAATAATCATTGGCATGAAAAGTAGGCTCTTTAGTTCGTCACGGAACTTCTTGTTTCTAATAAAATAATAATTTGGATGAGCTTGAGAGAGAGAAGGAGAGAAAGACCTAAACAAACAGACGATGGGTCGTATAGAAAAGGGAACCAAGAATTATACCTCAGATTGGATACAATCTCAGACACCATCCGGAAAAGAAGGGCCATGTTCTTTGGACATATATACAGAATGGACCCAGGTAGATTAACCAGCCAGATATGAAATTCTTTGCGACCAGGAAAACCACAGCTCGCTAGTATCAGAAAGTGAAGAAGGATCTAGAAGAAATGGCAACATCTGAAGCTGAAGTCAGCAACAGGGAAGCATACAAAACCAAAATTAGGAATTTCACCGGTCTTAAGAGACATCGTACATCCCGTATCCAATCCATGAATGACAGATGAAATGAAATGATAGTGGAGAGTGTTGCTGGAATGAAATTTGTGACAGGGAAAACCGGAGTAAAATAATAAAAACTAGCATTACCCGTCGCGGCTTCGCCCGCGAATATTCTAGTTGTAAAGAGTACACTTAGCAAAATCTCAATCATGAATGCTATGACTGATTTACCTTTCGTAGGAATAATCAGACTTTATCAATTCAGCTACTGGTGCAGAGGTTAGGGATTTGTCGTTCCTTCCTAGGTATATCAGAGCGAAGTTAGTTTTCTGGGAATATCACAGACACTGTTAATTTAAGGGCCTTTAAATGTGGTTTTCGGAGACCCTTTATAGTCGGGTGAAAATGACATTTCGTACGACACTCACACGTGAAAATTGCGTGAAAAAAATCTAGAGTGGCCCTTGACCCCCTTAAGCGCATTATACTGTATGTATTGATGCATTTTACAGCTTAATTTAGTTCAGTGATAACCTTATAACCGTCTGGAGACTTTCACAGTAATGTAATAATTGGAATTGCATTGCGTCTTACAGAAATAGATGGACCTGTGAGATTCTGTTACCATGGTTACCGTGTTGCATTCCTTCATTATTTAATTGTACATATACATGTTTTAAGGTATTTATTTAATTGTGAGGCATTTAAAGAGTAAGTGAGTGCGTTTTGCTTACGCATTGGGTTATGCTGAACCTGTAGGTACCCCATATGTGTAGGTTGGTGTTAATGGGACCTTATTTTTGGTACAAAATGGGAATGGGACCTTAGCAGAATAATATAGGGAGGGATAAAAAACCTGTCTGTCTCCGCTTTGTCCACCACAAATCTCACATGGAGTGACTGGGATTTGAACCACGGACCTAGCGGTGAGAGGCTTGAAGAAGAAAGAAGGAGAATGGACTGAAGAAAGGAGGGGAATGCAGAGCGATAGAATGAAGGAGTATTGGGGAAAAATAAAAACCCAGATGATGTTAAAATCAAATTAACGTGGTCCACAGTCGGCCTAAACAACAGAAGAAGTAGAAGACGGATGAGGTAGAGAGAATTAAATCAACTAACCTAACATTCAATACCAGTTAGAGTTGACTCGGTAATTACAGTCTAGACACAATATTACGAAAGGTACAAATTAAGTGTGTCCCCATTCTGACTGGACAAATTGTTCTCAATCCGAGCTTCCCATTAAGAACGTTTCCCCTCCCACTACGCCCCAGGCTGTTGGAGAATAATATGAAAGGCTCCACCCGAGCAGGACCGTCCAAGGTCTCAAACACTGGACCGCCAGCCTTGTGCTCCACCGCCTGAACAAAGCCGCCAACCGACAGTAGTGGCTACGCTGGCTAAAGCGCTGCGTTAGGTCATGGGGCCAAGCTCTCTGCTGACTCGGTAGACGCGTGGGTTCGAGCCCCACCGTCGGCTGTCCTTGAAATGGTTTTCCGTGGTTTCCCATTTTCAACACCAGGCAAATGCTGGGACAGTACTTTCTGACAGGCCACGGCCGCTTCCTTCCACATCCTTGCCCAATTTCATTCATCTTCATCGCTTCCATCTCTCATCCCGACGCGCAGGTCGCCCACGGGCGTCGACTAGAAAGACCTGCACTCGGCCTCTCAGGAGGCTACACAACAACAACAAAAAGCCGCCATACTGCATCATGGCGATTGTTGACAATGGTAGGACGACCCTAGCGTCATAGGCAGGCACCGCACCGTGGTGAAACTAGGGGAGGGGGATGATTTGGTGGATAAATCTCCCCCATGAACCAAATAAGTAAAAGAGCGTAATTTTTAAAATTTTTATTTATAAAAACGGTTGTTGTTAATAATTTGAGAACATTAATCTTTCCTTGTGTAAAATATTTAATGGTAGGCACATTGAAAGGTGCAAATAAAACGTATCATCGTGAAGGTTTGTTTTCATTGATTGTCTTATTTTTGCCCACACACAAAGCAAAAAGCAAATATAAACACAGGACCAAAACGGAAAGCAAGAGACAAAAGCAAAAGCAAAAAACAAACACAAAACACAAAAACGAAAACAAACACAAAACTAAAAACAAAAATCAAATTTCGAAAACAAAAGCATTAGCAGTAAAGAAACACAAAACCAAAACCGAAGACAATAGAAAGCATAAAGCAAAAGCAAGAAACAAACAAAAAAAACAGAAAGCAAAAAAACAAAATTTGAAAACAAAGGCAAAAGCAGAAAGCAAAGAAAACCAAAACAAAAAATCAGATAATTCAAAAGGTATGTGAGAACAAAAGTAATAACAGAATGAAAACATCACACCCAAAACCAAAAAACAGAAAGCATAAAGTAAAATTCGAAAACAAAAGCAAGTGCAGAAAACAAACACAAAACCAAAACCAAGAAAGGAAAGCAAAAATCAAAAGCAGAAAATAAACACAAAACAAAACAATACAACCCCACAAAAACTAAAAATAAAAATACAAAAATAAAAACACAAAAAGACAAGAACCCAACTAAACTCAACAAAAACACACAATTCCAAATACCAAAAACAAAGATCACAAAAATCCGAACACCAAAAACAATAACAAAAAATCATAACAAAAAACACAAAATTCCATATACTAAAACAGAAACGAATACTAAGAATCCAAACACCAAAATCAAAACAACAATACAACAATCCAAATACCAAAAAGAGAAACAAAAACACAAAAATTCAAATACCCAAAACCAGAATCAAAAACACAAAAATCCAAACACCAAAAGCAAAAACACAAAATTCAAATACAAAAAAAAAAAAAATCTTTACACAAAAAAAGACATGAAATTCCAAATCCAAACACCAAAAAAAACTCCAAACACCAATAACAAAAACACAAAAATTCATATACGAAAAACTAAAACACAAAAATCCAAATAGCAAAACTAAAACAAAATCAATCACCAATAACAAAATAAAAACACAAAGTTCTGAACACCAAAATTAAACACAAAAGAAAACAAAACACACAAAATTAAGCACAAAACACAAAGTAGAAAACAAAAAGAAAAGAAAACACAGAATTTACAAAAGATAAGAAAAAGAAAAAGCAAATATAAAAACAAAATAAGAAACACAAAAACATTAACGCAAAAGAGAACATAAAACAACAAAAAACAAATAAAGGAAGTGAGCTAGTGAATACCCGAGTTAGGTCATTGCCCCCATATACTATGCATATGCACTTGTTTCTTCCTGCTTGGTCCTGGACCACATCCAACTATATTATGAATGATAGGAAGGCCGACAATTTGATACCGTCTGAGCAGCCGGCAGATGACCTTCACATCGTGGTCCAAGAGGAATATTAATGTGGACAGTGTTACTACATAAGAATATTAACAATGCACCTACTGTGTTGTGGGTTCGTCTACAGAAATGTTCTTTAATCCTTTATAGAGCACACTATCTTTTTCTAATTTATATTTTAATTGCTTTCATTTAAATTTTTATTTCGGCTATAATTTTTATTATAAGTACTAGCAGAAGTACCCGTTCTTCGAACGGTGTTCGGTGTTAACACCAGACATTATCAATTGAGCTACTGTTGCAATGGTTAGCGGTTTGTCATTCCTTCATAAGTTTATCAGAACGAAGTTAGTTTTCTGGGAATATCACACACACTGTTAATTTAAGAGCCTTAAAATGTGGTTTTCGGAGACCCTTTATAGACTCCTGAATTTTTTGTCTCACATTGAGAAGCGCAACATGTGTTTTGATCGTCCTTCTAGGATAATTTTTATATTTCACCTATTTTAGCATGTATTTTGAGAAGTTTTTCCCTATATCCACCCTTCTACTGTATGAAAAGTACGGAGAAGAGTTTTATAAATGATTGGTGTATTGACTCATGTTTACCATACCTAATTTTACGATGCACCAAGCATCCCAACACGATTTATAGGCGTACATAAAGATACTCAGAAAGACAGACAGACAATTCTATTGTCTACAACATATCACCCAGATATCCAAATATGGGTATATCTATCACACTGTATCAAACAAAATCATCCTTACGATGAACCCGTATGTCGACATAAAAAAAATAGTGCTCTCAAACTAAATTCACCTAACGTGTACTTCTTGACGTGAAATAGAATTGAAAGCCTTGTAGACGAAACGCAATACACGTCACATAAAAACTGACCCTCTACGTTGTGCTAGGTGCCCATAAACAGGAAGACTTCTTTCATAAATTATAAAGGCTTGTGGTGCATGAAAATTCAGGTTCTTTAGCCTCAAAAGGTCCAGATTCCTAAAAGCCGCAAAATATGCTGATTCAATTCAGGAATTTTTGAAAATAATGTAGCTGTTTGGAGATATAATAGACCTTCTGTACTATATGTCGCACGTGAAAATTGCATGAAAAAATTCTAGGTTACCCCTTGACTCCCGTAATTGCATTGATGAATTATACAGTCTACGTGGGTTCCGCGATAACCTTATAGCCATTTGCAAACTTTCACAGAAATGTAATAAATGGAGTGACATTGCTTCTTACAGAAATAGATGGAAAGTTGGATGCCACCCCTTGAGATATTGTTGTCATGGTTACCGATTTGCATTCCTTCATTAGTTTGTTAAATTAAATTAAATTAGTTTTCTGGGAATATTTCAGAAACTGTTGGGTTTAGAGCCTTATAATATAGTTTTCGAGGACCCTTTAGGTCCCCCGAGTTGTGTTTCTGGCACCGAGGGGCTTTGTCACGTCGTTGTACGCCATAATATAATACTACTAATAATAATATAATATAGGAATAGGAATATAATAGACCTGCCGTACCACACCTGCAGGTGTAAATCGCGTGAAAAAATTCTAGAGTACGTATTGATGAATTTTACAGCTTAATTTGGTTCCGTGATAACCTTCTAGCCGTTTGCAAACTTTCACACTAATGTAATTAATGGAATTGCATTGCGTCTTACAGCAATAGATGGACCTCTGAGAATCTGTTGCCATGGTTACCGGCTTACATTCGTTCATTAGTTTATTAAATGAAATTAGTTTTCTGGGAATATCTTAAGAACGGTTGGTTTTAGGGCCTTAAATGTGGTCGCCGAGTTTTGTCTCTCACATTGAGGGGCTGAAAATGAGCTTTGTCTCGTCCTTCTATTCCCATTTCAGCATGTATTTTAAGGGGTAGGCCCCCTTTTATGAGAGGTACGGAGAAGAGTTACATCAATGATAAGTGTTGTGGCTCTGATGGATATCTGTACCAAATTTTACGTTGATACACCCAGCCGTTCTCGAGTTATAAGGGAACAAAGTTGTCCACAGACAAACAAACAGACAGACCAAACAATTATTTTCGCGCGCATCCATCACAAAACAGTCTAAAACGTGTAAATAACTCAAATTTACGTATAAATTCAGAAAAAACTAACAAACTTTCATTTTTTTATTATGTAGAGATATACTGCACCGCTCGGTGTTGACCGTGTTTTGTTGCACAAATTTAGGTTTTACTCGCTAACCGTTGGAGATTCACGAAAAGTGATAAGGATCTTTTGGATAGAAAATTAAATGTTAAAGCTCGTGTATGGCATCAAAAATTTGCTATTTCTTAGCGTCCTCTTTTTATTTGAAATGGAAATATGAAATTTTGAAACCAAAGGGTGTAGTGAGGTCACATATGTGGGTTTTACTCGCTAACCGTTGGAGATACACGAAAAGTGATTAGGACCTTTAGGATAGAAAATTAAATTTCAAAGCTCGTATGTGCCATCAAAAGTTTGCTATTTCTTAGCGTTCTCTTTTTATTTGATATGGAAATATGAAATTTTGAAACCAAAGGGTGTGGTTACGTCACTAAAATGGTCGCCTTTATTTATGGTGCAAAATTTCGAAATCAAAATTATCCTATACGTAAACCTGGTATATCAGCTACATCCATGCCAAATTTCATTTAAATAGGACCAGTGGTTCTTGCGTCATTGAGTAACACACAGACAGACAGACAGACAGACAGAAAGACAGACACACACCATCTCATTTTAGCCTACTTTTCACATTCTGCAAAAATGAGGAAAAAGTAGTCTTATGAGATCGATCCGGGAAAATGTCTGTCTGTCTGTCTGTCTGTCCTTCTGTCTGTCTGTCTGGCTGGCTGTGTGTGTATCCTCCCCTATCAACTCCTAAACGGCGGCAGCAATCAAAACCAAATTTAATATGAGTAAAGATGTGCACCGGAATATCTCACGTCCATATTTGAAAATGATGTCAGTGCAACCAACTGCTGAAAAAACGCACTAGAAATTTGAGCTCCATGTTGGATATCTCGCAAGGTATGCATGGGAGCTATTCCAAAATTGGTTCACATGCAGATAATACTATTTCAGTTTAATTTCCAGGAGGCCAACAATGACAGTGTTGCCAAAATAATTTTAAGCCTTCTGATAGGTCCAATGTTTAAATGCATATAACTTCTACACTATCAATTGGATTTCAACCAAATTTTGTATGTAATATCTGTACATAAACAGATATGATTGAGCGTATTCTTAAGAGCCACCAGGGCTGCCAACTGTTAATAATTGCTCTCTCTATTTTTTTTATCCAAATACCAATATATCAGAAAGTATGCAAGCCAACAGCTTTAAACTATGCACACGTATATTCTGACATTTTAGATTAATTTTGAGTAACTTATATACGTCAGTTCTACCAACATGATTATAAGCGTGCTGATAGTACTAATTTTTAAATACATGTAACTTCTATACTATCAGTTGGATTACAACCAAATTTCGTATGTGCTATGTGTACCATAACAGAATGACTGTAAGTATTGTTAAGAGCAATCAGGGCTGCCAACTGCTAATAAATGCTGTCTACATTTTTTACCCTAATATCAATATATCAGAAAGTATGCAAGCCAACAGCTCTATACTTTCTACACGTATAGAACCTGACATTCTAGATTAATTTGGAGTAATTAATACAAGGCAGTGCTGCCAACATGATTCTATGCCTGCTGATATGTCCAATTTTAAAATACATGTAACTTCTATACTAATAAATGGATTTCACCCAAAATTGGCACAACAAGATATGATAATAATTCAGATTATTTCTGACCAGCACACGCATGGTATTGTTGGTAACATGCTTTTACGCGTGCTGATAGATCCAGTGTCTAACTGCATGTAACGTCCATTGGACTTCAACCAAATTTTGTATTCTGTACCTTAAGAGGTGGAACTAAGAATAAATTCAGTCACCAGGGCTGCTAACTGTAGTGCTCTATTAGGCTACATTATACCAGGTATATTTTTAACTAATTAGATATTTCGATATTACCAAGGTTGAAAAGGTCTACGAAGAAATAGACGAAATTCTGAGGTATATCAAGGGTGATGAAAATGTTATAGTAATGGGAGATTGGAATGCTGTGGTAGGACAAGGGAGAGAAGGGAAGACAGTAGGAGATTTCGGATTAGGTAAAAGGAATGATCGAGGAAGCAGGCTGGTAGAATTCTGCACTGAGCATGAGTTGGTCATAGCTAACACCTTATTCAATAACCACAATAGAAGAATATACACATGGATGAGACCAGGAGATACAGGGCGTTACCAAATCGACTTCATTATGGTCAAGCAGAGGTTTCGAAACCAGATTTTGGATTGTAAAACATATCCTGGTGCTGACATAAACTCTGACCACAATCTGGTTGTAATGAAATGCAGATTAAAGTTGAAGAAACTGAAAAAAAGTCAAAAGCCAAAAAGGTGGGCAATAGACAGACTGAAAGAGAAGGATGTAAACGAAAGATTCAAGAAGAGTATAAAGGAAGGACTAATGAAAAACCCTAAACAAACTTCAATTGCAGACGAATGGGCATTTTTGAAGAATGAAATAACAAAATCCGCAGAAGAAAACATTGGTAGGAAAGAGAGAATAGGTAGAAAACCGTGGATCACTCAGGATATACTCGAATTGATGGATGGAAGGCGGAAGCACAAGAATGTAAGAGATGAAAAGGGGAAAGCAGAATACAGACGTCTGAGAAATGAGGTTAACAAGAAGTGCAAGGAAGCGAAAGAAGAATGGTTGAAAGAGAAATGTGCTGGTATAGAAAATTGTCTGAAATTAGGAAAAGTAGACACAGCTTATCGAAGGATTACGAATACTTTTGGGGAAAAGAAGACTAAGTGCTGTAATATTAAGGACACAAATGGAAAGCCTCTAACAGATAGGGAAGAAAAGGTTGAGAGATGGAAAGCTTACATAGAGAGTTTGTATAAGGGAAAGGAGATTGAGAATCATGTAATGGAAAGGGAGGAGGAAATTGATGAGGATGCGAAAGGAGATTTAATATTGAGATCAGAATTTGATAGAGCTTTGGAAGACTTAAGCAGGAACAAAGCACCAGGCATAGATGATATACCGATTGAGTTGCTACGCTGCATAGGAGATGAAGGTCTGATCAGGTTATTTCACTTGGTGTGTAAGATTTATGAGACAGGTGAGGTACCCCCTGATTTCAAGAAGAATGTAATCATCCCTATACCAAAGAAAGTGGGAGCTGGCAGATGTGAAGATTACCGTACAATCAGCTTGATTACTCATGCTTCAAAGATCCTGTCTAGAATAATTTACAAGAGGATTGAGAGCCAGATAGAAACGGAGTTGGGTGAAGACCAGTTTGGTTTCAGGAGAAATGTAGGAACAAGGGAAGCTGTACTAAGTCTTAGGCTGATTTTGGAAGGTAGAATAAGGAAAGATAAGAGAACGTTCATGGCTTTTGTAGACTTAGAAAAGGCTTTTGATAACGTTGATTGGACTAAATTGTTTGACATTTTGAAATCGATTGGAATAAAGTACAGGGATAGGAGGGTGATATACAATCTATACAGAAACCAGACAGCAGTCATTCGAGTTGAAGGACATGAGAGAGAAGCTGGTATTCAGAAAGGTGTAAGGCAAGGCTACAACTTATCACCCATACTTTTCAATCTTTACATTGAACAAGCAATGAAGGAAATTAGAGAAAAATTTAAAGTGGGAGTGAAGATTCAAGGAGAAATCATTTCAACTCTGAGATTTGCTGATGACATCGTCATCTTGGCCGACAAGCCTGAGGATTTGAATGAGTTTTTGAATGGTATGGACTCCGTCTTACGGAAAGAATTCATGATGAAAATTAATACATGTAAAACAAAAATACTGGAATGCAGCCGAAATAAATCAGAAACCTCTATGGAGATCAAATTGGCAGGTGAAAAGCTGAAGGAAGTAGGAGACTTCTGTTACTTAGGAAGCAGAATAACCAGTGATGGACGAAGCAAAGAGGATATAAAAAGTAGGTTGGCTCAGGCAAGAAAAGCATTTCTACAAAAAAAGAATCTGCTGACATCGAATATAGATTTAGGTTTTAGGAAGTCATTTTTGAAAGCCTTTGTCTGGAGCGTGGCTCTATGGAGGTGAAACTTGGACTATTGGTGCAGCAGAAAAGAGGAGAATTGTAGCATTTGAAATGTGGTGTTACAGGAGAATGATGACGATCAGATGGGTCGATAGGGTTACAAACAAAGAGGTATTAAGACGAGTGGGAGAGGAGATATGTTTCTGGCGACTGCTAATGAAGAGAAGAGATAGGTTGGTAGGACACATACTAAGACACCCAGGAATAGCAAGCTTAGTTATGGAAGGAAGGGTCGAGGACAAGAACTGTAGGGGTAGACCAAGGTTAGAATATGTTAAACAGATAGCCTCTGATGTAGGGTGTGGTAGCTATGTAGAGATGAAACGATTAGCTCAGGACAGGGAGGCATGGAGGGCTGCATCAAACCAGTCAAAAGACTGAAGACTCAAACAAAAACAATTTCGTCATTTTTCTAGATAGGTTTATATACTGTAGAATAATCATTGGCATGAAAAGTAGGCTGTATAGTTCTTCACGGAATTTCTTGTTAATATTACAATCTTAATTTTATTTTAATTTTTAGTGTGTTTTATTATTTCCGATTATTCCCCTTCAGGAGATCGTGTGAACTTGAGCCAATCACAGCTTCACTTCCTTTTCCCCTCTACTTTTCTTCCCAAAACCTCTTCATTAGTTCACTGTGCTTTTTATTCCTTTCCTCTGTCCATCTTTTTCCTCACGTGTCTTTCCTTGAGACTTGTACAATTTTCGTGTTTCTGATTTTATTTCTAAATTGTTCTCTGTCCTTAATGACGTCTTCAGAGATTTTAAGTAATTCCATGTCTTCATGTATTTTTTTTATCCATCTGGGTCTTTAATTTACTTGCATTGACGATATTGAAAATCTTCTTATTGAATCTGTTCTCATCCATCCTACATACTGTACAGACGTCTCTTCCTAAATGTATCTATAATGGTGTCTGTATTTTCATAAAGTTTTTAGTGAGTATTATTTTAATTTGTATAGTGAAGTTATATTTTATAAAAAGATTGTCTGGGATTTAAGATGCGGTAGCTATGTAGAGATGGAACGTTTAGCTCAGGACAGGAAGGCATTGAGGGCTGCATCATACCAGTCAAAACACTGAAGACTCAAAAAACAACAATAACATACAGGCTTAGACTACACAAGCGGCCCACTATGCGATATTGCGCAATAACTGGATCATTCAGTGATGAATGGCGTGAATTTATGATTTAATAAAATGACATGAGCACCATCTATAAAGAATTAAATGCAAGCCATAGATGTACAGACCTATACCAGTAGTTAAATATTGTAGTATTTATAATGAAAACACTATTATTCCGGTTCGTGCAACAGGACCGAACTAATATTAAATATTTTATTTGTATTTATTTAAATTTAATTATTTACCCAAATTTCAATTTATTAATTTTATTTTGTGTTATCTTTTCAATTTTTATATTAAAATGTTTATATCATTAAGTTATTTTATTTTTATGATCTTATATTTTTATAATTCTATTTTATAAAAGATGGTATATTGGCTTTCACGGCCAGTGAATTAAAACTCAGCAATTCTTCTAGGTTTGTGCCGTGTCTTGTGTCTTGTGGGGGTCCGGGCGGGGACACCAAGAGCCCGCCGATGAGCCAGCTTGGTGTCCTACGCGAAACCCCACACAAGACACGGCACAAACCTAGAAGAATTGCTGAGTTTTAATTCACTGGCCGTGAAAGCCAATGTACCATCTTTTTGGAAGCCTTCATAGGGAGGTTAAGGCTGCTTGAGCTTTTAGTTCTTGCAGTCAAGTGGTGCAGTTGCACCTAATATAAAGGGAGGTGGCGCGCAGTTCGTCACTCCTGTGGGGGTCCGGGCGGGGACACCAAGAGCCCGCCGATGAGCCAGCTTGGTGTCCTACGCGAAACCCCACACAAGACACGGCACAAACCTAGAAGAATTGCTGAGTTTTAATTCACTGGCCGTGAAAGCCAATGTACCATCTTTTTGGAAGCCTTCATAGGGAGGTTAAGGCTGCTTGAGCTTTTAGTTCTTGCAGTCAAGTGGTGCAGTTGCACCTAATATAAAGGGAGGTGGCGCGCAGTTCGTCACTCCTGTGGGGGTCCGGGCGGGGACACCAAGAGCCCGCCGATGAGCCAGCTTGGTGTCCTTGGCGAAATCCCACATAAGACACGGCACAAACCTAGAAGAATTGCTGAGTTTTAATTCACTGGCCGTGAAAGACAATATACCATATTTTTGGAAGCCTTCATAGGGAGGTTAAGGCTGCTTGAGCTTTTAGTTCTTGCAGTCAAGTGGTGCAGTTGCACCTAATATAAAGGGAGGTGGCGCGCAGTTCGTCACTCCTGTGGGTGTCCGGGCGGGGACACCAAGAGCCCACCGATGAGCCAGCTTGGTGTCCTTGGCGAAATCCCACATAAGACACGGCACAAACCTAGAAGAATTGCTGAGTTTTAATTCACTGGCCGTGAAAGACAATATACCATATTTTTGGAAGCCTTCATAGGGAGGTTAAGGCTGCTTGAGCTTTTAGTTCTTGCAGTCAAGTGGTGCAGTTGCACCTAATATAAAGGGAGGTGGCGCGCAGTTCGTCACTCCTGTGGGGGTCTGGGCGGGGACACCAAGAGCCCGCCGATGAGCCAGCTTGGTGTCCTTGGCGAAATCCCACATAAGACACGGCACAAACCTAGAAGAATTGCTGAGTTTTAATTCACTGGCCGTGAAAGACAATATACCATATTTTTGGAAGCCTTCATAGGGAGGTTAAGGCTGCTTGAGCTTTTAGTTCTTGCAGTCAAGTGGTGCAGTTGCACCTAATATAAAGGGAGGGGGCGCGCAGTTCATCACTCCTGTGGGGGTCCGGGCGGGGACACCGAGCCCGCCGATGAGCCAGCCTGGTGTCCTAGGCGAAACCCCACACAAGACACGGCACAAACCTAGAAGAATTGCTGAGTTTTAATTCACTGGCCGTGAAAGCCAATATACCATCTTTTAGGAAGACTTCATAGGGAGGTTAAGGCTGCTTGAGCTTTTAGTTCTCGCAGTCAAGTGGTGCAGTTGCACCTAATATAAAGGGAGGAGGCGCGCAGTTTGTCACTCCTGTGGGGGTCCGGGCGGGGACACCAAGAGCCCACCGATGAGCCAGCTTGGTGTCCTAGGCGAAACCCCACACAAGACACGGCACAAACCTAGAAGAATTGCTGAGTTCTATTTTACAAGCTTATTTAATTTCAATAGTAATTTTATAGGCTTATTAATTTTTACAATGTATTAATTTTCAATTTTAATTTCTTTCATAGTTTATTATTTATGTTTTAATTGTGTTTGTTTAAAAATATCAAGCATCTCCGGTCAAGAATATAGAACAATATGGTTTCATGAAATATTAACACTTTCAAAAGAAAATTCGTTGACATAGGGCTGAAAGTTTCAACCATCAGCATCTTTGACAATATAGCAGGTGGTTAACATGCAGATAAGTAACATATTAAGGGTTAAAGTATGGATCTCAGGAGGGGTTGTGCTGGCGACAACTATTGGACGCGTATGACAAGAGCACCAAATTTCAATTGAAGAGCACCGTGTTGAAAACGCCTTCTTAGGAGGAATAACTACGTAATAAACGTAGACATATGCGATTATATTCCTCACTAAAGATTATATAAGAGACTGCTTGCTAACGAGATACTTTCATCTCCAATTGTCCTCGTACGAGAATTGAAATAATCGATTCTTTATGGATCAGGCGGGCTCCCACAAGTAATTTAATAAATTTGGCTCAACCAATTTGAAGTGGGCTGCAGGTAAGTCTGTGAATACTTTCTCTTCTTATGATCTCAACTCCCCCTCGTCCAAAGAGATATATCACTTCCAGCCTCTTAACTGGAGTTGGGGATTTGCCCACTGCCTTTGGGATATAATTTTATAGTGGCTTCGATGGCGTAGTTGGTAGCATGTTGAGCTTATATGCCCAAGATCGCGGGTTCAAACCCGGCCGAAGTCGTCGGAGTTTTAAGAGCGTTAAAAATCCCTCTGTATGCCTTCCTTCGGAGGGGAAGTAAAGCCGGCGGTCCCAAGCCATAGATTTATGGCATGATAAAGAACCTTCCACTAATTCCACTTGTGTGAAGCTAAATTATAGGTTATATTTGACTAACGGCGAGCCTCCTTGGCTTAGGCGGCAGCACACCGGCCTCTCACCACTGGGTCCGTGGTTCAAATCCCGGTCACTCCATGTGAGATACTCCGGGTACTCCGGATTTCCCTGTCAGAATTTAATTCCAGCAACACTCTCCACTATAATTACATTTCATCTGTCATTCATTTAATTGTTGCACCAGGGGAGTGCGACAGGCTTCGACAACCGGCACAGTTCATATCCTCGCCGCTAGATGGGGGCTCCATTGATTCCATTCCCTCACCCGGTCGGTCGACTGGAGGCAGGCTGTAGATTTACATTCGACTAACGCTCTTAGGTTTCACCGTTCGATGCCAGGAGCCGACTGCGGTGGCATCTAGTAACAAAGTTCAGAACTAGTTGGTCGTTAACGGTGGCGTTTGGGAGCAAACGTTGGAACTACTTGAATATCGAATGTCTGCAGTCCTTACTTGAATTAAAAACAGATAACACACACTAATACAGCCATTACAATTAACACCGGTTATCAGACAGATTCTACACACACCCAAAGTACACGGGGCTACATGACTGCGTTGTTGCAGCCCCTAAACTGAGGAACCAACCAACCTACCATAGTGATATAATTCAGGGCTGGGGGTTTATTATCTGACTAGCATGGACAAAAATCCGGCCGTTACCATGACAATAAGTGTTCGTCACCTACGTCTATGCTTTCAAGTTCAATAGACATCTATGCGTTGTTATAAGAACATCTTCCTTAATATTATTGAAAGTCAGCACGTCTATCGATCAAGATAATCGCCCAAGAGGTCCGGGATCGTTTCCCGACTCTTCCGCCTCCTTACCAATTGTCATCTGAATTACAAATACACACATTAATACAGCCATCACAATAACACAGGTTATCAGACAAATTCAACACCCACCCAAAATACAGGCGGATAATAATAATAATATCGTATGGCATCGGGTGCTGGGTGCAAGCTTTGTTATTTGACACCCAGAGGGCAGCTAGCATGTCGATTTTCGTTGTTCCTTGGAGCGCTATGAAAGTCAGGGAGGTTAGATATCTTAGCTCCTTGACACTATAGCGCTTTCTAGTAGAGAAATGAGGAACTTTGTTTTGGCTGAAAATCCCGAGATTAATTTTGCCATTCTGAATACGCTCTACTGAATTCAAATGGGTTCTTTAACATGCAAACAACGTCGAATGACATGTGTGTCGTGATGTTTGTCGCCTTTCAAGAAAATAATCACTTACCATGGCCAGGAGCGAACCTGCAAGCTTGAGGTTGGTAGTCCGACACGATAACCACTTACCCACCGTGGCAAGTACGCGGGGATGAATAATCACGTTGTCAAAACCGGACAAATTAAACAACAACAACAACTTTTTTTCTAAGAACTTTGCCACGGTTATTGATACTAATTGCACTCAGAAAACACCATATTCGCACTTATCAACGTTTGACTTCTGGAGCAGTGAAATGACAAAAAACATTAGTCGCCATGATAGAAAAGGCTATGCTGCCAACTTCATTTTATGACACTCCCCTAAAGCCATTTACAGGACAAAACTACACACCTCTATCATCATTGACGACTATGTCCGGTGGATTCTGCTGAGGTTAGGGTAGACAAAGATTGTATGTAAGTTATGGTAGCTATGTAGAGATGAAACAATTAGCTCAGGACAGGGAGGCATGGATAGGTGCATCAAACCAGTCAAAATACTGAAGGCTCAAAGAAGAACAGTTCAACTTAATCACCCCCGCTGCGTAGCTCTGCTCATTAGATCGTGCACCATGGCCGAGTGCGTAGCCGCAGCAATTCCGGAGATCAGAGGTTCGAATCTCGTGGCTATGCTGAGTGTGGTTTTTCCACACTTCCTCCAGGCAAATGTCGGTATAGTACCTTATTCAACCCCATCTCTGTCCCTAATACACCCTCTGTCTGAAAAGTTCGGTGAATGGATCTATATTACGAACAGATTGTTGGCTAACCTGAAACAGCCGTTACTATACTTCGAAGTAATCCCCGTGGATGGTTAGGCACTTCTTAGAACGGCTGTACAAGTCCTGGCATGGTATTCCTGAGGGATAGCCTTCAGTTGGGTCGTCACATTACGTTGGATGTCCGAAATGTCCCTTCAGGGCTTTTCGACGACCCTGGACCCCAATACGCCATACTCTGACGCTTGCCTTCGAGGTTATACCTCAGGCACCAGGCCTCGTCACCCGTGGCGATGGTTTTCAGGACCATTCCATTCCACGGAACATCCACCCTTCTCACTGCCACCCGTCGAACAGGTGTGCACGTTAGGTTGCATAAAATCACCTCTATCACTGCCGCCCGTCAATCAGATGTGCAAGGCAGGTTGCATAAATTCATGCTTCTATCTTGCTTTCAATTTGGAGTTTTGACGACCCAAACTGAAGACTATTCCTAAAGAAGACTATGCCAGGAGTTTCCAGGACTTGTTCAGTCGTTCTGAGAAGTGCATAACCATCCACGGGGATTACTTCGAAGGATAGTAAGGGCTGTTTCAGGTAAGCCAACAATCCGTTCGTAATATAGACCCATTCTCCGAACTTTTCAGACAGAGCGTGTACAGTTACGCATCCTACCACAGTCATCACAGCATTACCGGTTATCAGGCAAGTTTAACACACACACAACTACATGGGGCTGATGACCGAGATGTCCCGAGCCTCTCAAATGAATTAACAACAACTTAAACAGATGGACTGCCCAGTGTATTCTCACGTGTACAAGGTGTGGAGATCAGTATACGAGCGGTCGACAAGGATATTGGTCGACCTTCAGCAACCCGTGTACCGTATTACATGCGTCATTATATTGTGCTCCGAGATTATCTTCTCGTGGCATTTCTGGGATCTTGATGGCGAACGAGAATGGTGGTAAGGGCGTGGGGAGTGAGCCAGTTGTTGTTGTTGCTTTATATAGGGGCTTTGCGACATCGTAGTCGTATAGCTAGAGCCTTCCGCGGATACACAAAATGTTATAGGCATCCGCACGGCTATTATCTGAATCTACTGGCATTACAATGATATTTTAATTAGATAGGCCTAAAGCATAACGTATTAAAGCAACATATTTCGACATTTGAGGGCAAGTCGTTCCCCTAACATACAGTATGTAGCTTATGCCATGTGCTATGTTTAAAAGGAATGTAACACAGCCCGAATTGCAACCCTTTTCAGTTCGGAGTGTTAATTATGCTTAATAACATAATTTGAATGAGATTAGCTTAAATCTCACAGTCATCTCTACTTAGTATAAAACAATGTCCCCGATTCTTGGATGTTACGGGTAAACTCGAGGACCACTGGATGGATTTTGATGCGGTTTTCACCATTCTTTAAAGGATATCTCCACAAAGGTTTTTGTAGAAAATAATTTATTTATGATCAAATGAAGCCTATCAGTGACGATTTCAGTGAAAAAGTCGAAATAAAAACCTGGCGTCAGTGCGCTTTTTAAGCTTATGCTAGGCAAACCGTTAGAAATATCAATATACTATGAGTGTAGGAATTGTTCAGAATGAAAAGTTCTACAAAAAATGCCAGGAGGGCATATCTCTATCTTCAATACATCGCCTATTATAAGTGTTTTTAGATTGAGCGGAAGGGGGATTTGAGTTTCATGCACCTCGCCATTCTTAAATTACGTCTGACAAGAATACGTTGCACATACATATCCATGGTAATATAATTAATAGTCCAGTCAGTGATTTTAACCCATCATGCTGAGACGTAAAACGGATATAATATGTCGTAGTCCATTGACATCGAAAATAAAGGCGCTTATCACCTAATGCGTTCATAACTGCTCCCGGGAGAAGCCGGGGCGGGTTGTTAGTGAAAAATAAACAGAAAAATATGACATAAACATCCGGGTCCTAGTAATGATATTCAACAAGTTCGGATTGTATTCTAAAAACTATCCGCAAATTTACTCCAAACATTAACCCCTATCCGCACAGCTATGCGAACTATATCCGCATGGCGAAACATTTCGCTGATATCCGCGGATATAACCGCATCCGCGCAAGGCTTTACATACAGCCGCGAGTGCTAGGGTGTGTGTAGAATTTGTTTGATAACCACTGTTATTGTGATGGCTGTATTAGTGTGTGTTATCTGTAATTCAGGTAAGGACTGCAGACGATCAATTTCAAGTAGCTCCTACTTTTGCTACCAAATCAACGACACCTTGCTGTGAACTTGGCTACAAGATGCCACCAAAACCGGCACCTTACGGCCCACCTCAGCCATCCTGATAAAGGTTTTCTGTGGTTTCACATTCCACCTGAGGCAAATGGCAGGACAGTTCCTTTCAAGAGGTCACGGCCGAATTTGTTCCAAAATCCCTTCTCAGACTCTTTCTTAATTAGACCAAAGTTAGCGGTCACCATCCCCAGTTGTTTGTGCTGACAGTGTGATCAACTTCCGGATACCGTCCTTGTGACAGCAGAAGAATGATTCCTCGCAGAGTCCGTGGGCTAAGCCGAGTTGGGAGGAAAAATGATTAAAAAATAATAATTAATATAAAAATATTATTATTTTTACTATTATTATTAAAGAAACATCATTTGCATTAAGAGACCTAGTACAGAACTCTATCAAAATACCAATATTATAACTGACGAAATTAGAAAACGCAGAGCAAAATTTTGCAATCACATCCCCACACCTCCAGACTGCCAAAGAAACTACTTGGTATCATACAGTAACAATGAATAAATGCGGCACAGAATGGCTTAAAGAGGTACAAAGAGACTTACAAGTAATCAATATAGAAAATTTCGAAGACCGAACTGAGTGCCAGACGAAAATGCCAATGTTAAGTTTGAACCAAGATCATTACGGCAACCTGGGAAAAGTAGACGGATGAGAGGAAGAGGGAGCATTCCGCGAGATTTTGGGAGGAGCGAAGGAGACACACCTCCAAATGACGGTTATAGGACATAACGTACCACGGACAAAACGTATCACCGGACATAACGCACCACTTGGCCGGCTGATTACCTGCGAAGAGTCAGCTAATGACCTTAAAATATTTAGGAGAGGACATAACGTACCACTTGAAAGAGTGTGAAATATTTAGGGTGCATGAAACCCTAACCGCACGGCTACTTGCTCGGTATTGCTCAATTAATCCTGGTAATAAATACGTGGGCAATAACATAACATAAACTAATATAAAATATGATAAGTTTATGGATTCCCATCACACTTTATCCAGGATTTGGACTGGCAAAATGTTTATAAACATTTTTTAGTGTTTAAAATCAGCTGTGGTTAAGCTCTGGTCATTTTTCGGTTTCTTTACTTTTTTTTTCTTAAATTTTTAAATTGTTTTTTTTTGTGTGTGTGTGTGGGGGGGGGGGTGTTTATATCCTAGCGATTAGCAAGTTCACCATGTGAAGTTTCATTCCAAGTTCTGCGAATATGAGAGAGCTCTCAAGCAAGATTTCAAGTTTCCATTCTCTTCATATCGCTTCATTAATCTGTCAAGCTGTTCATCATACTTGACATATTTCTTCTTTCACTTTGAACTTTCAATGTACAATTCGTACTTAATCCGTCGAACTGCGCACATTAACCGCCCTTATTCGTTGTACACAACTGTATGTTACAATACCAAAGAGTTTAAAGCCGCACAGTGTGATCGCCACTGATGTTTATGTGGTAATGAACCCGTAACTGGAATGCCCGTCTGACATCAAGTGGTACGTTATGTCCTAGCGTAAATATATGGGGATTACGGGAAACCGTTCTTAGGTAGATAACGACCTAGGTGGTACGTTTTGTCCGTGGTACGTTATGTCCGGACACCCCAAATGACATCATGTTATCAAGTTAAATTGCTCTCGTGTAGGGGAATTTTCGCTCAAATAAATTTATAATAATTATTAAAACCATGCTTAGGATAGCCATGGTTAGTGCCAGTTCTCGAACCTCAGATATCCGAATGATACAGCACGGTAATATTCCAGAGGAGAGGTTCAAGAACAGATTATCACCGAGTACAATGAAATGACGCACCAAGTTACGCGAGTTACTGAAGGTCGACCAATATCCTTGTCGGTTGATCTACATTCTTTGTACACGCAAGATTACCTCAAGCAGTGAATACATCCGTTTAAGGAGAACTACTGCGAGGTGAGATAATGAGCAAGATACAGTATGTGAGGAGAGTGTGCTGGTACAATAATGGTATAAGAATTAGCACGTTATTCAGAAAGAAAGAACAGATTACAAACATTTGTTTCTTCCAAACTAGAGCCTTCGTGGCTTAGGCAGCTGCACGCCGGCCTCTCACCGCTGAGTCCGTGGTTCAAATCCCGGTCCCTCCATGTGAGATCTGTGCTGGACAAAACGGAGGCAGACAAATTTTTCTCCGGGTACTCCGGTTTTCCCTGACACAAATTTCATTCCAGCAACACTCTCCTCTATCATTTCATCTGCCATTCAATTAATCATTGCCCCAGGGGAGTGTGACAGGCTTCAACAGCCAGCACAGTTCATATCCTCACCGCTCCATTCATTCCATTCCCTGACCCGATCGGTCGACTGGAAGCAGGCTGTAGATTTTCATTACATTTCTTCCAAACTACAAAAGAATTCCAACGTTCCTGGAAAGAGAAAAGTTCAATTTTCACTTATTCTATGCCTTTAATACGAGCACCGCGCGTTACACGACTAACATCAATCTGGTGGCTCATTTCTTGCCACACACGAATCAGCTGCTCTCTAGTTATCAAATTCACAGCTTCAAAAATTCGATGTCGCAGACTTTCAACAGTGCCAGGCATACGGGGTATAAATACACGGTCTTTCACGTAACCCCACATATAAATATCTCACAGAGTGAGGTCTGGAGACATGTGAGGCCACCAGTAATGAAGTTGATCTTCTCCTCTTCCTCTTACAATCCAACGTCTTGGAATGGCGTCATTCAGGCAACGTCGGACGAGGAAAAACCAGTTTAGAAGCATGTCTAGATAGGTTCGTCCTGTCACAGTTTTCTCCATGAAGAAGAAAGGTCCATCAACCTTGTTTACAGATATGGCCACAAGACGTTAATCTTCGGTGAATCTCGTTCATATTCAATTATTGCCATGGGATATTCACTTGCCCGAATTCCAACGGTATGGCGATTGACTGTCCCGGAAAGATGAAAAGTGGATTCATCAGAAAAAAAATAAACATTCATATTTTACACGTTTGTCTGTCCAGGAACATTAGAATTATGCTTCTACCTTTTGTAGTTTGGGCAAAATAAATGTTTGAAATCTGTTCCTTATTTTTGAATAACCCTGTATTATCACGCGACCGATAGGCGTACTAACTTTCAAAAGTAAGATGTTCTTATAGCAACACATTGAACTGGATGACGGACACATGTTGCCATGGTAACGACGGTGTTCACGCTAATCACAAATAGACTTCCAGCCCTGAGACATATCCATATTAAAAGGGGGCTCAAACATCGCGAGTCGGTGTTTATGCACACTGTTAACAATTAAATCATAGCTTCACTAATATGTAACATAGAATTATGAAAACTTACAAAGTTATACTCAATAAATAGGGCTTTTCTTTAATATATTAAAGCGGACAGTATGGTATAAAGCATTGCGTGATTTATTGGTAGGAAAATATTGGTGATTTTTTAAACGTCATGAATCACAAAAACACGATTTTACTAGAAATACCCGTCTGAATGGAATGATCTTTCTTTCCTGTAAAGAAAACGCATGAATACGTAGGTTGAACGTCATTCATGAAATTATATAAAAAAATAATTAAGATATAGCCTACTTGAAAAATTTAAAAGAAAACTATTTTTGATTGACAAATTTAATATTAAAAACACATACTAATGACAATATAACATTAATGGTGGTTCATCGTCGGTATTAATGTGTTTTATTTACATGAAAGAAACATAATTCCATTGAGACTGGTATTTCTTGTTAAATTGTGCTTTATGTGATTCCTGACGTTTAAAAAATCACAAATATTGCCCTACCAATAAATCACGCAATACTTTATATACTGTTCGCCTTCATATATGAAATAAAAGCCCTGTATATTGACTATAACTTTGTACGCTCTCATAATTCTATGTTACATGTTAGTGAAGCTGTAATTTAATTCTCAACTGTCGGCAAAAACTCCTATTCGCGGCGTATGAGCCCTCTTGGAGACCTGCAATGCTAAATTATCAATGTTCGATGTACTTTTCTTTCAAAACTATTCATGGCAAACGTATGCAATGTTTGTGTGTTTAAGATGTGTACCTTCAATAGCTACTGAAGAGTATATAATTGAAATAATGCCTCGAGTTTTAGAATTTTTTTTTTCCAAGTTTCAAAAAATATACATTTTTCAGAAAACGTTCATTAACCCTTTATAAGGCAGAATATTGAAGATGTTTCATTGTTATTTAATTTTTAGCCTACTTTTCACATTTTGCAAAAATGAGGAAAAGGTAGACTTATGAGATCGATCCGGGAAAATGTGTGTCTGTGTGTCTGTCTGTCTGTCTGTCTGTCTGTCTGTCTGTCCTTCTGTCTGTCTGTCTGGCTGTGTGTGTGTCCCCCCCCTATTAACTCCTAAACGGCTGCAGCAATCAAAACCAAATTTAGTATGAGTAAAGATGTGCACCGGAATAGCTCACGTCCATATTTGAAAATGATGTCAGTGCTACCAACTGCTGAAAAAACGATCTAGAAATTTGAGCTCCATGTTGGATATCTTGCAAGGTATGCATGGGAGCTATTCCAAAATTGGCACACATGTAGATAATACTATTTCAGTTTAATTTCCAGGAGGCCAATCATGACAGTGTTGCCAAAATAATTTTAAGCCTTCTGATAAGTCCAATGTTTAAATGCATATAACATCTACACTATCAATTGGATTTCAACCAAATTTTGTAAGTAATATCTGTACATAAACAGATATGACTGAGCGTATTCTTAAGAGCCACCAGGGCTGCCAACTGTTAATAATTGCTCTCTCTATTTTTTTAAAATCCAAATACCAATATATCAGAAAGTATGCAAGCCAACAGCTTTAAACTATGCACACGTATATTCTGGCATTTTAGATTAATTTGGAGTAACTTATATACGTCAGTTCTACCAACATGATTATAAGCCTGCTGATAGTACCAATTTTTAAATACATGTAACTTCTATACTATCAGTTGGATTTCAACCAAATTTCGTATGTGATATGTGTACCATAACAGATATGACTATAAGTATTGTTAAGAGCAATCAGGGCTGCCAACTGTTAATAAATGCTGTCTATATTCTTTTTACCCTAATATCAATATATCAGAAAGTATGCAAGCCAACAGCTCTATACTTTGCACACGTATAGCACCTGACATTCTAGATTAATTTGGAGTAATTAATACAAGGCAGTGCTGCCAACATGATTCTATGCCTGCTGATATGTCCAATTTTAAAATACATGTATCTTCTATACTAACAAATGGATTTCATCAAAAATTGGCACAACGAGTTATCATAATAATTCTGAAGATTATTTCTGACCAGCACACGCATGGTATTGTTGGCAACATGCTTTTACGCGTGCTGATAGATCCAGTGTCTAACTGCATGTAACGTCCATTGGACTTCAACCAAATTTTGTATTCTGTACCTTAAGAGGTGGAACTAAGAATATATTCAGTCACCAGGGCTGCCAACTGTAGTGCTCTATTAGGCTACATTATACCAGGCATATTTTGAACTAATTTGATATTTCGATATTACCAACTTAATTTCGTCATTATTCTAGATAGATTCATATACTGTAGAATAATCATTGGCATGAAAAGTAGGCTGTATAGTTCTTCACGGAACTTCTTGTTTTTTTTATACTAATAGCCTATTAATTATTGTTCGTTTAAATTTTTGTTTTCATTAACATTTTAATGTTTATATTTATTTTTAAAAATTGAATATTTATATTATTTTTATAATCTCAAAAGTAAGATTATAAGATTACTATAGTTTCTAATGTTATAAGCTTATTTATTTTATATTTTACAACCATATTTATTTTAATTCTGATTTTTACTATAATATGTTTTTAAATTTTTAATTTCAATTGTTCTTATTTAAAATTATATTTTTCAATCACCTTAGATCAAGGAGGTGAAGACATAATATTTGGTTTTCACAAAAAATAACACTTCCACTAGAAAATATCGTTGAAAGATTAAACCATCGCCATCTCTGACAATATAAATTGTCCTTAAATTCGGTGCTTAATATCGAGACCATTAAAATAAAGGGTTAAGGTGAAAAGAAATTTAAAACCAGCCAATTAGAGACCTTTTGTATACATAGAACCATTCAATAAACAAACTATGAAAGTTTGTAGCTCCTACTTGTTGTAGAAGCTGAGGAAAGGTACATTAGGTAATTAAAATGTAAACATACGGGAAAACATCGTCCGAAGTTACAGTAGAATATCAAAATAAATCTACCCCACAACTTCCTCCTATTCAAACTGATCCAGCAGACAACATTTTGGAAAATAAGTGGTTGACGGAAAAGGGGGCGTCACCCCGAGTAATTTGACACCTCACGTGACCATCTTCGATTATTGGTTCGAGAGATAACGATTATTTTAAACGATATGTATTGCGAATTGCCTATTCAGTTGCCCCTGAAAAACTGCTGACGGGTTGAGTTAGGATCGGCCGTAGCTCACAACTACGCTGACTTCCACGGTCTCTTATTTTAAATATCACTGCGTGGCTAGTGTCATAGTGGGGTATTCGAGGAGGCCGTGGTCGAATACAAGGTATTCTCTGCATCCTATGCGCTCTGTTCGGTAAACGAAACTGGCGGAATCTCAACAGATATTTATGAATACTTACGTTCGAACATAAAATAAAGTTATAATATATTATCGTCGAACATAAACAGTCGTATGCAACTCGCCTATAATGGTAATTAAGACACTCGTTTGGAAATTATAAAACTCGCTTCGCTCGTTTTATAAACATACTCGTGTCTTAATTATCGCCATTATAGGCTTGTTGCATAATGTACTAATATGTTATATTAACCCTTTATAGGTAAGCGGTGTGTATACTGTATTAACCACCTATTATACGTACAATTTACGTATATTGTCAAATATACTGATGGTTGAATCTATCAGCCTTATATCAATGAATTATTATTATTATTATTATTATTATTATTATTATTATTATTATTATTATTATTTTGGAAGTGTTAATATTTCTGAAAAACAAATGTTATACCTAAGTTGATTGATAAAATATTTTTTTAAATAATAACATTTAAAATTAAAGAGTGATAAAAGAAATTATGATAATTGAAATTAGAATAACAATAAATATGATGTAAAAATAAACATAAATATGATCATAAAATTAAAATTATAATAATTTGAGATTATAAAAATAAAAATTATCAAAACAAATATGAACATTAATATGTTAAAGAAACCTAAAATTAATAATTGTTATTAAAATAATTCAAATAATTAAAATAATACAAATAACATAACTTTAATAATATTCTTCCCTACTGTATAAAGGGTTAAAGCTGAGAATCCAAAGTTAATTTCAAATTTTAAAGAAATCATTTTTGACCATATCTCTCACTCGGGCCCCCCGTAATATTGCCTTTACAATAAGATGACACACTGAGAACAGCTACAGACTATACGTATTCCATATCCAAGTACCGTTGCTCTCTCCACAATGACAAAGCAGAACAGGAAATGGGATCAGTTGGAACTTCAAGTTTTTGTAGCTCTTAGGCGTGTTCCATACGTCTCTAATTACTAAGGAAGGTCACTTCGAGAGTGGATAACCTTCAGACTAAAGTGTTCACTCTGAATCATAATATCTGCTCCCCTCTTCATTACATCTATCTTCATAGCACTTGGAATAATGAACTTCAAGGGGAGATCTCTTCCATTCAGGACAAACTCTCCTGGATAACCCTACAAGATATGCCACACTGTACAAGATAGGTTGGTTGGTTGGTTGGTTCCTCAGTCTAGGGGCTGCGACAACGCGGTCATGTAGCCCCGTGTACATTGGGTGTGTGTAGAATCTGTCTGATAACTGGTGTTAATTGTGATGGTTGTATTAGTGTGTGTTATCGGTAATTCAGTTTATTTATTTATCATATGGCTAGGAACTAGGTGAATTACAATATAATAAATGCATATATATAGGTAAGAACCGGTAAATCATTTGTACAATATATACATCACAAGAACATTGATTGCGTTTGCATTCACAACGAGATATCCAGTTGTTGAAGCCAGTCCAGAAAGGGAGGTGCAACAGAAATAACATATTGTGGTGATCCAGCATACTTTCTCAGCGGACATTCTTGAACAATATGCTCTACGGTTTGAAGAGGAGCTCCGCAGTCACAGGCAGGAGAATCATGAAGTCCCCATTTATGTAGCATGGCATTACATCTGGCGTGACCTGTTCTTAGGCGATTTAACTTTACCCACTGGTTTCTCTTCAGGTTAAATCCCGGAAGTCTGATAGTAGGATCTAGAATACATTGATCTTTCACAGGAGCAGACTTCCAGTTTTGGCGCAATTGTTCCGTGGAATTAATATCATTATGCCATATTGGGCTCCTTGATCTAAGAAGAGTGGAGGGAAGATCGTTAAGAACTTCATGAATTGGGAGATCCTGTGGGTGATCTTGCTGGTGTAGTTGTAATTCAGGTATGGACTGCAGTAGTTCCTACTTTTGCTAACAAATGCTACCGTCAACGGTACCTAGCTGGGAGCTTGGCTACTAGATGCCACCGCAACCAGCACCTGGTGATGATTTATATTGTTGTTAACATATTGTGTTACACGGCCACGTTTATTGTATGTCTGCCCCTTATTATTCCCGTTCTCCAACGGGGTCGGGGATGAGATGCGATGAAAGATGGTTTTTACGGCCGGATGCCTTTCCTGACGCCAACCTTATGAGAGGAATTAATGAGAGATGAATTGAATGATGGTGAATGAAACTGGACGCGGAAAGAAGCGGCCGTGGCCTGTCAGAAGGTACCGTCCCAGCATTTTCCTGGAGTTGAAAATGGGAAACCACGGAAAACCACTTCAAGGATGGGTGACCAAGAGTCCGCAGAGAGCTTGGCCCCATGGCCCAGTGCCGCGCGTTAGCGAGCGTAGCTACCGCTACCGGTACACGGCCACATCATTATCTCCATCAATTCTTCTAGGTTTACTTGCCGTGTCTTAAGAGGGGTTTCGACTAAGTGCACCAAGTCAGGCTCTTCAGCACACTCTTAGTGACCATGCCCGACCCACCGCTGGTGTAGGTGAACCATGCACTGCGTCCCTACAGTATACGGGTTTCAAAAAAAAAAAACATGACATTAATTTTCATGGCAAAGTAATTAAAATTTAACAATTCTTCAACGCTTTTTTATGGTCGTCAATAAGGAACGAAATGCAAGGTCCACTACCCCAATGGCTAGCCAGGCACGTCACCAAAAGCTTGCTAAAGGACCTGACTTGGTGCAAAAGACATGGCAAAGAAACCTAAAAGAATTCCTGGATTTTGATATAATACTAAAGAGCTTAGAAGTCATTTTTCAATGTTGTCCGCCATGTTTCTCCAGGGCAAAACTGAGTCAACGCATGCGCGAGATCCTTAAAGCGTATTTAAGTATTTAGGAACTCAAATGGCCTTGTGAAATGGATCAACGATAATCACGCATTAACTCTCGTATTTAATTTAAATAGGAATTAACTAACTAATCGTTAGTAAAGAGCTGGAGAAAACGGCCCTTAATCACAGATAGACCCCTAGCCTAAAACATATGCATCTTAAAACCATTTCCAACATCGTTGTTGATGATGATGATAATATTGTTGTTTTAAGGGGCCTAACATCTAGGTTATCGGCCACTAATGGTTTGGGTGATCGTAAAGATGACAATGAAATGTAAACTACAGGATAACTAAAACTAACTACCAACTTATATAAACTAGAAGAAGAAATAAAAAGAAAAGATAAAGGCAATTAAAAAACAGGAGGAAAAGAAATTCCCTCAACCCTCGAAGTATGAGGATTGAGGGACTTAGACGGAAGGAGAGCCATGAAAGGCAGATAGGAAAGGGAAAGAGGAGAGGGCCCGCCGCAAGGTCAGAGGAAAAAGGGGACAAAACGGATCCAGCTCAGGAATCCCTCGTGGTCGCTAAATCCCAAACTCACCAGCCGTGAGGCCTTCAGGGTGTAGCACCATCCAGGTTGCACCACAAGTGGTGCCTCCTTGAGGGCCTTGTGCAGAAGGCAGGAGATAACATGAAAAGAGAAAGAAGGCTGATCCCTCGAAGAATGAGGGTATCAGAAAAGATGAGACAAGGGCGAATTAAGGCGGGAAAGTGAAAGACTCCCTAGGCCTCGGACACCCTAATACCATCAGGCTCGGAAAAGAACAAGAGTTGACCAAGAGAGGTCTACAGGAAAGAAGACGGAGAGGAGCCCGGCACAAGTAAGTGGAAGCAATGGCGGACTCAGCTGGGATCCAGTGGTCGCCAACCCACGTCCCACTAGATGTGAGCCCCTGGGGGGAATTAACTACCTAATCGTTAGTAAAGAGTTGGAGAAAATAGCCCTTAGTCACAGATAGACCCCTTGCCTAAAACATATGCATGTAAAAACCACTTCCAAGAAAGTTGAGGTGGGGAACCCATCTTTTCTCAGTTTTACCTCAAGCGGTTGACAAGGGAATTATCAGGTAAGACAGGTCAAAACCTATCTTGAAACTTTGTGTAGCAATCGTTGTACTATAATCTCTTCAGACCCAAGGCAAAGTTTGTGGCTGTGATTTCCTTTTCCTTTATTTCTTATTGAATAATGGCAAAAAAAAGCAAATGGTACGTTCTTAACAAAAATATACAGGTCAGCACAATACCTTGTCGCAATCTTATAGGGGAAGACAGTGGGTTCGAACCTCATCGTCGCATACCCTTGACAGGTTTCTCATGACATTATCAACTCCAATGCGAAACTGTAAGTATACCTTCTAACAGGTCACGGCTACTTCCTTCCAATTTCTTGCTACGTTTCAATCAGCGCTATTCAATTCACCTCTAAATGACACCACTGATGAGCTAGCTGCCGAAAAGGGCATACAACCGTAAAACAAACACTCCACATATAAATTAAATCTCCGACCCTGTAGAAATGGGAATGCTCGGAGGTAGAAATACAGGTCAGAATTAATATAATACCAACTTTTGCTGATAAAAATATTAAAAATTGAAGGTGCACATAGGCCTATGCATGTGCACCCTGGGTTTGAAGAGGATAACAGGACAACGTTCGGAAAATCAGCCTCCAGATTGAACTACAAGGCTCCGAAATCATGTGGCGAATCTCTCATGTAAATCAATGGGAAGTAGCGAGTAGCGTACATGTTCGAAGGGACAGCCCTGACGGCCCAAGCACTCAAAGCTGGTGAGTAGGGGGGTAAGGCGGTTTCCAACTCACTTCAGAACCCTCCTCGACCCACTACTAAGCCTCAGCCATATTAAATATCTCTCGAATGCATGGTCCGATTTTGACAAATGAGGTGTCGTTGGACTCGGGCTGACGTCCTCTTTGCTATGGACCACTCGTTATATTTTTGATTTTTTTTGATTTTTTTCGTTTTTGAAAATAGGCGATAGTTTGAAAACCAAACATGATATAACGTTGTGCCATGGCTTAAACGAATGGTCTTTATGACGTTTATTTTTTGTAATACAACTTTTTTATTTTTTATGTTTTTTGAAAACACTCGAATTTTGAAAATTCTATATTTTGGAAACTAGGAAGTTTACAAAACAGTTTGTTTGACATAAATGAAATGTCCCTACCCCCTCTACCCCCAAAATAAATTTCAAGTCTCTAGGATGAAAACCTGTAGTAGTGGGGTTGTGGGCAGCTGCTTCCAAAAGCAAGTTGTGAGCCCCTGCGACCTTGGAATGGAAGGAGTCATGCTAGGAAGGCGTGCTTGGATTCGTTTTCTTCGTCTCGTTGCGCTCTTTACGGAAATGTAGGTGTCGAAAAGGTGAAAATCTGGAAACACGTTTTTTTGGAGGGGAAAACCGTGATTTTAAACTTTTTGCTATATCTCGCGAACCAATCATGCTAGAGGCGTGTACGACGGGTCAAGGACTCGGGGTGACGTCCTCTTTGCTATGGACCACTCGTTATATTTAAAAAAAATTGGAAACTCGATTTTGGGGTAAACACGTGTTTTTTGCGATTTTTGCTGATAACTCACGAACCAATAAGCCTAGAGACAAGTGCGAGGTAGTCATTTTTTTTCACTGCGTTGCCCTCTTGCCGAGGATGTTCGTGATGAGCAGGAATGAAAGAAAACCATGTTGAGGTAAAACCATGATTTTAGACTTTTTGCTTTATCTCGCAAACCATAACGCTAGAGACGTGTACGAGGTGTCCTAGGACTCGGGATCACGCCCCCTTTTAGAAACTATGTTTGACATTTTGACAAAGGGCCTAACGCCATACATGTTGAAAAAACCTGTTTTTTTTCTTTACCTGTTTATAATGATCATGAAGCGTGGTGGTTGAGAGATACGGCTGGATGTGGGTGTTTCAACGAACCTGTTGCTAACCACGGTGGCTGTGCTTAATAGATCAATCGCTATTTCGACAGGTCGGTTTATGACAGAGCGAGGGTGCGTTTTTTCTGATACTTTACTCCGAAGATGATCTTTAACGTGTAAACGGTGATGAGAACTTGGTTCTATGTTGGTCGAAGCGAGTACAGAAAACAAACTTGCAGAGGAGCAGGATGTGAATGTCATTTGAGCTTATTGGAATGCGCTGATCTGACTTGACAACAGGTGCAATGGAAAATGACAAAGAAGCAGAGGACACTTGAAGGTGAAATAATCTGACCATCGTGGTGGCAGGGAAGAGCGAAATGCATGCATACACGTGTGAGATGACATGTACGCTAAACAAGTTACATCCTGTTTTGCTTCGTACGTGACAAAATGCAAGTTCATGTGAAATTTGATCCGGCACAGGTGTTCACTTTGGGTGTTAGCTGTCCACGTGACCGATAACAGGATGTTCAAAGCGTGGGAAAAAATGATTATACATGCAACGTAACATATATAAAGACATGTCGTTATCATTTCCACTCTCACTTAGGCTTGCGTTGCGTGAAACCCCTGGTCTTGTTTAACAGTTTTGGTGTTGGTGGAAAATACTTAACCTTGTTGTGGGGTAGGTATTTATTTATATATTTATTTATATATTTATTGATTTATATATATTTACAAGCAATTATTTATTTATTAGGTCATTAATGATTTTATTTATTTATTTGTTTGCAGATAACCGGTATACCTTACATGTCTGAGAGAGAAGAAACCATTGCACTTTTGAGCCCACTAGAAGGAAACAGCAACAAGCCACTGCAAGTAAAGGTAAGATGATTTTTTTAAACTAACTTGTTTCATTTTTTTGTTTTATGTTTTAATTTATGAAATGTATGTATTAACCTGAATTTAGGTATTTATAGCGGTTTATTCTATTTATTTTTAGAAACTTGGAAAGAATAGCCTTACCGCCGTAGCAGTTGCTGAAAAAAACCGAAACGCACTAAAGCGAAACCACTGCCAAAGAGAGAACTGTTTAAAACTCAGGTAAGTCTAACTTAAAAATGCTATTCCATTTTACCACTACTGAAAACTCGTAGACAAAAAAAATTCATTACCTGTACATGACTGGGACAATGATTGCTTTCTTGATTAATGGCTATGTTGTTGTTGACTGGGAAAAGTACAAGGCCATGTTGGATTTTCTAAAAATAAAATAAAAAAATTATGGGTGGTTCCCTATGGACTCAACGAATATCCACAGGTTTGAACATGATATTGTGAACAAAATGACATGACATTCATTTTTGTTTATATATAGGTTAAAGGGGGGGGGGTGTAAATGACTGTAGCTTTATAAAAAGAAACTAAGGACATGGGTTACTGTTAGTGCCAACATACAGTTTATTTTTAATGGTGTTTTGATATATTAATGCCAATTAACGTTAACGTTTTATTTACAAGTATTGGTTGATTGATAGATTTATTGATTGATTGATTGATTGAGTGATGGGTTATTTTGTTTGCTTTAAGGTGTCGTCATGTGCCATTAACGTAATGAACAGACAGTGAACAAGCATGCATTATGCTTTAAAGTACTCTGTGCTCTTGTGCAACGTTAATAACTTACAATAAGAAAAAAGTTTTATTATAACACATGGCGTTAGTACCAAATATAACAAGTGAGCAAGTTGGTTTACCACGTGGGTTAAATTTAAAATCAGAACATGATCGATGGTTAACATTTGAATTCTGGCTTGTAGACTTTTTGTCGACACATAAACTTGCAAAAGCCGGTTTTTTTTACTTGAACCGAGAAGATGTGGTGCGCTGTGTGTTTTGTCGTATTGAACTTTCACACTGGAAAGAAGGGGATGATCCCTTTAGAGACCATTTGCGATGGTCTCCTCATTGTCCTTACATGCTTGGAAAGCAAGTGGGTAACCTAACCGTGCATTCATTTTACCGAACCACAAGGCTTTTGGCCGCTACTTACGTTGCTGAATCACAAATAAATAATGATGTATTACCAGCCAACGGTAGTGTCGATGTATGTGGTCCATATGCCATAGACAGTGTTGAATTGGCGTGTGCTTTTTGAAAAATTGGGAGTTTGCAAGACTAAAGCACTAGCACACCCAGAGTACAGCTCTGTTGAAAAACGTTTAGAATCTTATAAAAATGTTTGGCCATTAATATTAAAACACCTTACCAAACAGCTAAGTGAAGCTGGATTTTTTTTACTGGTGAAGGGGCTAAAACAATATGTTTTTATTGTGGATTTGCTTTAAAGGATTGGCTAATGACTGATGACCCTTTTGTGCAACACGCTCGTTGGTTACCAAACTGTAAATACATGGTGTTGCTTAAAGATCAAGAATTTGTGAACACTATTCGTAAAGAAAACGTGATTGCAGCACAAGACATAAAAGTGCCTTTCTAGTTAGAACACGCGGAGCAAATACATAAGGCTGAAAGAAAGGACTTGTGTTACGAACAGATACAAAAGTGTGACCAACAATTATGTAAAATTTGTTATCAAGATGAACTAGGTGTTGTATTTTTACCCTGTGGACACATGATAGCCTGTGTCAAGTGTGCATTAGAACTTAACACTTGTGCTATATGCAGAAAAGTAGTATCTGCTACAGTTAGGGCATTTCTTGCATAGCTAGTATAATTTATTCGCCATGCATAGTGCAAAATCCCTAATTGCACAATATTATTAAAGCTGTTTTAGAGTGTAATAGATATGCTTTTGTTTTGTTTACAGACTACTACAATGAATGTTTTGAATGCTGTGGGACAATCATGTGGCTTAGAGACAAAGAAGCTCAGCGAATTGCCAACGCATATTCCATTCCGCATTATCAAGATTCGGAAATTGAAAACAGCATATGGTGATCGTGTACTTTGTGTATGTGAAAACTTTGAGACATTTGTGCCTATACGGTTTAATGATATTTCGGAGAGTGTTTTTGATGAAGTCAATAATGCTGTGCAACCTGTACACTTAATTTATGAAGGTTTTAAAAACAATAGGTGCATGGTTCGTTTTAATTAAATAAAAAAATAATGTGAAATAATAATGGAAAATATAAGTAATGACAATATACTGAAAAAGAAAGAAAATATGTGTATAGAATAGTAATGTTTTAGTGTTTAGTGTTGTCTTTAAAAATATTATGATGAAACCAAAAAAATTTATATAAAGTTTGAAAATAAATGCAAAATGATGTTACAATGCTGTTTTATTTTATACAAAGTTTGTATATTTAACATTGAGGAGTAAACATGATTATGACAATAAATGCACACTGAATACAAGCCTTTCTCACTTTACAATAGTCTGTTATAGTTTTAAACACAAGGCTTGTTATAGATCATTTTATAGCAATGTCCATTCAATGTTGTTTTCGAAAAGTGGGGAAGCCGCAATGGTTGTATAGGCATAAAAACCTTATTGTTATTACTATTTAGTCACTTTGATCCCCTTGCATATCAAGAGCAGATGACCTAGTTGTTCCACTCTTTAAAACGACAACAACAACACTACCTCTTGCATAGTTTGTGATGTTGATGGCTCTTGCGACGTGGAAGATGGATTAAAAATAACTTTTAGAGCAGGGGTTAAACGTTGATCATTAAACAATGCACTATTTTTAGTAGCAATATGGTTTTCTTGATTTTTTGTCGACGGAAACTGTGTTTCATGCAGTACACTACATTGATGATCACTGACACTTAAAACCTCACTATTTTTACTTTTTAGGTCACCACGACAATGTTTGGAACGTTGCTTTGAACAACGCCAAATAACAGTTCCATTTTTGTTGGTTCGTTTCACAATATATGAATATCCTTTATAGTATGCGTAAGGCTTACCATACCTAGTCACTGATACTTCCATATCAACTGTCAAGCATAGACTAAGCTCTAGTAAAGTCAACTTGGTAATAAGAATAATAGTTTAATGTGAGAGCAAATATGGATCCAAAGAGTTCAGGTAAAAGTGAAAGCAAATAAGCAAATATTAGAAACAAGAGTGGGGGTAAAAGTGGTCGCAAAGTGGTAGATCCATTACACAATAATTTCAGCACGACGAAGCTCTTGTTCAATTTCTTTGATTTCCCAATCGTGACCGGTATGCCCAGCTTGTTGTAAAGCATGCAATTGTCGAAGCCGTTGAATTAGCTTACTGGGTTTGTTCCAGTATACAAATTTAACAAATGGATTTTTATGTGTAAACAAAGCATTACCACTATCATGATCATTATCATCATCATCATTATCATCATCATGATCACCATTATCATCATGACCATCATCACTGTTACTATATAGTCCTTTTTGATCCTCTTGCAATAACACTTTATTTATAGTCTGAGTTGATTTTGATAGTGTTGAAGGTTTCTTGGATGTTGACAACTGTCCAAACATGACGTTTTGAGGACATGATAAGTCCTTTTGAACAAACACTGCACTATCTTTAGCCGCAATATCGTTTTCTTGAACTTGCTTTTTAGCATTTTGATAATTGTTTGTAAACAGCAAGCGTGGTTCGTTTAGAGCACTACATTGATGAACACTCACACTTAAAACTTTTCCATTTTTACTTTTCAGATTTCCTCGACATTTTGTTGACCTCTCTTTTTAGCATCGCCAGAATATTATTCCATTCACATTCTGGCGATTATAGTTATAAGAGTAGCCTTGATAGAGTGCACGTAGCCTACCTTTGTTGGTTGTAATAAGTTCCATAGTAGTAACTGACCTGTCAGTACGATGTTCACACTACAAAGGTTACAACTGTTTTGCTGATGGAGTGACCTACCATAAGCTTATATATTGGCTTATGTGTTGGCTTTTTGTGTTGGCTTTTGTGTTGGCTTTTTGTGTTGGCCTTTTGTGTTGGCTTTTTGTGTTGGCTTTTCCTGTTGGTTTTTTGCGTTGGCTTTTGTGTTGGCCTTTTGTGTTGGCTTTTTGTGTTGGCTTTTTTGTGTTGGCTTTTGTGTTGGCTTTTTGTGTTGGCTTTTTGTGTTGGCTTCAGTATTTGCTTTTGTATTGGCTTATTTGACAAGTTATTTGTGTGAATGTATTTAGTAGATTTTTTTCTTGGTGTTGGAAAGTAGTTGAAAGAGAGGGAATATTTAAAGACCTAACCTCAGCTCACTAACCTAACCTAACCTAACTTCACCTAACCTAACTTTCCCTAGCCTAACCTAACCTAACCTTTCAACTCTCAGATGTTAATTAAATACTGTGCATAGTCGAGTTGGAACCCAAGACCTCAGGGGTAAAAGACCAATTATTTTTGATGGCTTATTTTGGTAACTTATTTTGATGGCTAACTTAACTTTACCTAACCTAACCTAACCTCAGCTCACTTTGGATAATACTAGCAAGTGTTCATATCCTCCGCTAGGTAGCATGCTAGTAGTACAGGTAGTGCTCATATTTACCGATAGGTAGCGGAAACATACTTTGCGTGTTGCATGTGACACTTGTGAAGTTCAACCGCATGCAAGACGTGCTTGTATAAGTTCTCTATTTAAACTCAATATACAATTAACCACTAAATGTTCAGAACTAACATGTATAGCCATGTTTAGGGTATATAGGAGACCCTTAGCAAGAAAGGCTGTCTAACCCACGAGTGTACAGCTTTTTCATACGCAGTACGCACCTGTTGGCAGAAAACAACAACAACAACAACAACAACAATTTGAGAAAGCCAACAACATATCCATTAATGTATTTAAAGGAAACAGTTTTTTGTTGGTTTCTTCTCTCTCAGACATGTAAGGTATACCGGTCATCTGCAAACAAATAAATAAATAAAATCATTAATTACCTAATCAATAAATAATTGCTTGTAAATATATATATTGAACACTTGCAAAGAAGCTTAAGAGCTCAGTTTCGGGGGGTGTAACAGTCCATATCGTCAGTTGTCGTTAAAGCGCTTCATTAACATGCAGGGTAACATAAAACAAAATAACATGCAGGAAAAAGTGAAGCCAGGGTTATACAAATGAATTTAATAACAGACCAGCTATTTACGAAAAGAATTAACAAACAAACTCCCATAATGACTCCCACTGAATAAATTAAATTTGCCAAAGCTAGGCCAAATCTCAGGAGAGATTATTACACGGACCAAGTGTCCCAAGAAAATCAACAATAATGACAATGTATGCGCGAGTGCTGTTCTACATGCTTCACGATGAGTACAATTGAATGCATGATTTGTCATCATCCGGAATAAACTTTCAGAAGACGAATCCACATTACTTAGAGCTAGACAGACGCGGGGAACAACTATACAACACTTAAAAATAAACCGACACTTCCTATACTTTAAATAAGCAACACAATAATTTCCGCATGAAATTGGAATCAAGACTGCCGTAGCAAAACATTACTGCCTAAAATTAGGACTTCTCACAAATCAACACAAGTAAGTTAACACGTGACCAACAAAACAAATACACATATGACCGCCGTCATTTTTACAAGTATACTATCGCTACACCACACGGGCGTCACATACAAAATTATATGAACTGAGTCATAAAACAATCACTAGGCTCAAAGCCAACATTTACATCATTAACACAACATTCCATCCATACGACATGCAATAATCCGTCACAGACATGGCGAACTCCCCAATTAATTATGGTTCAAAATAACCATCACAAAGAACAGGTTTGCTAAATGAAAGCTTAAAGGGGTCAGTCGGAAAATAGGACTGCCTAACAAAATAAGTCACCAGGCTAGACGGGCGATTCGTGGAACTCTGCATATCTGTCAACCCACGTGTCAAAATAACCTCGGCCTCCCAAGGCACGGGATCCAGTCTCGAAGAAGCGTGCCCCAAAGCACAATAATACGTGTGTGTGTGTCAAAACAAAAATATATCTCAGCATTTCCCCTAGGAAATCCAAGAATCAGCATATGGACAAGGAACAGCGGTCTCCTCAGAGCACCCTGCCTTTCCATCAAAAATACAACAACAACAACAATATGAGGGCGGTAGGACCTCTACCCCTCTTCACGTAGAATCAAAACACACACCTGACACGATAACACACACAGAATCACACGTATGGGTTTGACAGACCCTGAAATAAAATGACATAAATATATTCCACCAGCTGGCGCCTCCGTTCTACGCCAGTGATTAATAAACCTGAAAAGGACTCACAAAAATAAAATAAAAATTAGAACTAAGGTGTTCTACAATTACATCTTAATTTGTTGCACTCGGCAACCCTAATATGAATAATAACCTGTTCAGCAAACATCTTACAGTAATTACCTCCCTTTCCTATCAACAAAATATGAACTTTAATAAAGCACCACTTATCGAATGTAACGGGTTTCGCATTCGCATGGATAAAAATCACGTACACGCGCCGTGTACCTTAAATATGACTCCAAAGAAAAATAATACACAACAAACAACTTTGGCCACGCGCCAACGTACATTTAAAACATTTAGTGTCGGTACAAGAAAAACAATCTAATACAAGAAAAAGACTAAAATGAACTATTTACAAAGTTCCCCCGCCAATCTAACTACATATTGAATAATCAATTTTTGTACATCACCGTATCAGCTTGTAGAACATATGACTTGCATCTCGGCTCATTTCCCTACGGGAAAATTAGCCTTCCATCGTTGTCTTCGTAGAAGCGTTGGACATCACTCCTGCTCCTGACCACACGTCGGATATCTTGGTGTAGTCTCTTTGGAAGAAAAGTTCAATGTTATTAAATTGCCTGGCTATAATCGCTTGTGAGTTACTAATTTCGCCCACGATAGTCCTATGCGATTAATCAACGAAGACTTTCCCTAGCTCTCGCTTACACACGCACAATACAACACTTGAAAAAATACAGTAAAAATTTACATGAAATGTACACTTCAAACCCATCGTCACTGGCTTGACAATACAAGTTTTACATCTGCCTGTCTCGCAGTCGTTATCTCGCTCGGTAATCTCTACTGCTCTGCGTGGACCTTCGCTCGGGTTAAGCGCTAATTGGAATGTTACTCAAGTCTTGCCCCTAAGAGCTGAAAATAGTTGTCTTCAAGATAATATTAGAGTACTTAAGATCACCACGCAAACTGGCGTGAAGTTAGCTCACCAGAGCTCAAACAGATAGACTTCGAATAATATTAGAGCTTTAAAAATCGCTACGCAAACTGGCGTGAAGTTAGCTCACCAGAGCTCAAACAGATAGACTTCAAATAATATTAAAGCGTTAAAATCACTACACAAACTGGCGTGAAGTTAGCTCACCAGAGCTCACAAAGTATTACCTCTAAACAGCGTCTCGTCGATCAATTTATTGGAAACTGACAGAGTGAGGTGGAGAGGGGTGAATTAAGAAAAAATTTCTAGAGTTTTCATCTCACACACACGGGACTAGTGTCAATCTTCATCATTTAATTCAAACGTCTCAGCGCACTCATGCGGAGATATTTCGGATCGGTGGTTCTTTAGATAATCAATTCCGCGCGCTTTTTACCAGTGACGCCACCCATCGCGTGGTTTAGGCTTGGTCTCTCCTGATTGGGTGATTCAATCGTAGGTCGGTTGCAAGAAACTCGTGACCATCCCTTTATGACTCCAATTCTGGTGCATGTTGTTACACAATTTGGCCTTGAACTCAGCTTACCCGGCCGTTTTCAAGAATAGCTACCAAGTTCTGTTTCTGTGGCAATCATTGCAACACGCTAACTTGCCTTCCTCTTTGTCACCATCCATAAGTACTGCCTGGGCCGCAGTAATAATAATAATAAATCATGAATACTTATTTATCGCAGATTAATAAGGGTTCAATATAAATCAATAAATATATAAATAAATAAATATATAAATAAATACCTACCACACAACAAGGATAAGTATTTTCCAGCTACACCAAAACTGTTAAACAAGACCAGGGGTTTCACGCAACGCAGTGTGTTCAAAGGTAGTCACCTAAGTGAGAGAGGAAATGATAACGACATGTCTTTATATATGTTACGTTGCATGTATAATCATTTTTTCCCACGCTTTGAACATCCTGTTATCAAACACGTGGACAGCCAAACCCCAAGGTGAACACCTGTGGCAGATCAAATTTCACATGAACTTGCATTTTGTCACGTACGAAGCAAAAACAGGATGTAACTTGTTTAGCGTACATGTCATCTCACACGTGTGTGCATGCATTTCGCACTTCCCTGCCACCACGATGGTCAGATTATTTCACCTTCAAACGCCATGGTCATTTTTTCCATTGCACCTGTTGTCAAGTCAGATCAGCGCCTTCCAATAAGCTCAAATGACATTCACCTCCTGCTCGTCTGCAAGTTTGTTTTCTGTACTCGCTTCGACCAACATAAAACCAAGTTCTCATCACCGTTTACACATTAAAGGTAAAATATCAGAAAAACGCACCCTCGCTCTGTCATACACCGACCCGCCGAAATAGCGATTGATCTATTAAGCATGGTCCTTGTGGTTAGCGACAGGTTCGTTGAAACACACACACCCAGCCGTATCGTCTCTCTCAACCACCACGCTTCATAAACATTATAAACAGGTAAAGAAAAAGAAAACGTTTTTTCAACATGTATGGCGTTAGGCGCTTTGTGAATTATTTTTTGGAAAAAATATCTACCACATTTGAAAGGGGGCGTTAGCCCGAGTCCTAGGACACCTCGTACATGTCTCTAGCGTTATTGGTTCGTGAGATATCGGCAAAATCACAAAAACACGTGTTTACTCCAAAATCGCGTTTCCAATTATTTTTTAATTACAACAGCAGAGAGGACGTCACCCCGAGTCCTTGGACCCGTCGTACACGCCTCTAGCATGATTGGTTCGCGAGATATAGCAAAAAGTTTAAAATCACGTTTCCCCCCCCAAAAAACGTGTTTCCAGATTTTCACCTTTTCGACACCTACATTTCCGTAAAGAGCGCAACGAGACGAAGAAAACGAATCCAAGCACGCCTTCCTAGCATGACTCCTTCCATTCCAAGGTCGCAGGGGCTCACAACTTGATTTTGGAAGCAGCTGCCCACTACCCCACTACTACAGGTTTTCATCCTAGAGACTTGAAATTTATTTTGGGGGTAGAGGGGGTAGGGACATTTCATTTATGTCAAACAAACTGTTTTGTAAACTTCCTAGTTTCCAAAATATAGAATTTTCAAAATTCGAGTGTTTTCAAAAAAACATAAAAAATAAAAAAGTTTTATTACAAAAAATAAACGTCATAAAGACCATTCGTTTAAGCCATGGCACAACGTTATATCATGTTTGGTTTTCAAACTATCGCCTATTTTCAAAAACGAAAAAAATCAAAAAAAATCAAAAATATAACGAGTGGTCCATAGCAAAGAGGACGTCAGCCCGAGTCCAACGACACCTCATTTGTCAAAATCGGACCATGCATTCGAGAGATATTTAACATGGCTGAGGCTTAGTAGTGGGTCGAGGAGGGTTCTGAAGTGAGTTGGAAACCGCCTTACCCCCCTACTCTGGTGGGAAGCAGCCTCACGCTCTAGTCAGCATATACTCCCCGCCATGCGACCACGAGTGCGACAGAGATGTCCAGCTACGCCAGCCGTCATGCCTGCGTACCAGGATTTTCCGCACATTGTCCTCTTATAGTACAACGATAGCGTCCACAAAGTTTCAAGATAGGGTTCGACCTGTCTTACCTGATAGCCTACTTCCCTCGTGGGTATACCTAGTTCCAAACCTAAGACCTTCTATGCCCAAGGACGTGGGTTCAAACCCGGCCGAAGACGTCGGATTTTTAAGAGCGTTAAAACCCCTCGGTATGCCTTTCTTCGGAGGGGAAGTAAAGCCGGCGGTCCCATGTCATACATTTATGGCATGAAAAAGAACCTTCCACTATCTAAACTTGTGTGAAGCCAACATTTGTAGGTTAGAATTGATAACGCTCTATTAGTTCCAGCGTTCACTGCCAGGTGTACGAACAACTTGAAATTATCGTCTGCAGTCCTTACTTGAGTTAAAACAGACAACACACACTAATACAGTCATCACGTAACACCGGTTATCAGACAGATTCTACACACACACCAATTTAACTAAGGAACCAACCAACCAAACCTGAGACTAGAATTAAGTTTCTTGGCAGGGCAGGGAATCGATTCCGAACAATCATTCTACGTTGTCCACTAATTATGAACAACTGACTGAACACGTACGCCCATTCCTTATTCTCCTTTAGTGGGCACCATAATTCATTTAATAAGCAATTCAAGGTAGGACGTGGTACGAACCTCTGACCCTCAGATCTCCCACTCGATAACATCCACTGAAGCTCACCTTCATGGAAATATTGCGCAGGTTGATCACAGATAGGCTATAACGAGTAAGGAACTTCTTATTATGGAAACTAGTCGTTATGATTCGGCTGGAACGTGTCAAGAAAACAAATACCGCGAATTATTATCATGTGAAGAAACAGCAGAATTCACTTTTAGTTTTAACATGGTATGGTTCAGGGCCGGGGAATATCTAGATGCGTCATCAATTTCCCGACACTATGGTAACCATAGCAACCAGTGTTTATCTAGGCATACTAGGCCAATGGTGGCTTTGGTGGCGTAGTTGGTAGCATGCTGGGCTTCTACGTCCAAGGTCACGGTTCAAACCCGGCCGAAGTCGTCGGATTGTTTTAAGAGAGTTAAAATCCCTCGGTATGCCTTCCTTCGGAGGGGAAGTAGAGCCGGCGGTCCCATGTCATACATTTATGGCATAATAAAGGACCTTCCACTAATTACCCTTGTGTGAAGTTAAATTATAGGTTAGATTTGACTAACGCTCTTAGTTTCCAACGTTCGTTGCCAAGAGCCGACTGCGGTGACATCTAGTAACCAAGCTCAGAACTAGTTAGTCGTTGACGGTGGCGCTTGGTAGCAAAAGTTGGAACTACTTGAAAATTGAATGTCTGCAGTCCTTACTTGAATTAAAAACAGATAACACACACTAATACAGCCATCACAATTAACACCGGTTATCAGACAGATTCTACACACAGCCAAAGTACACGGGGCTACATGACCGCGTTGTCGCAGCCTCTAAACTGAGGAACCAACCAATACTAGGTCAGTAGTGTGATATATACGTTGCTATAAGAACACAAGCTCTTAATTACGTGTTGTTTGTTCGTCTATGTACACTAGGTCTGTAGCATCACCTATACGATGCTATAAGAACACAAACTCTTCGTTACGTGTTTTTGTTCGTCTATGTACACTAGGTCTGTAGCATCACCTATACGTTGCTATAAGAACACAAACTCTTAGTTACGTGTTTTTGTTCATCTATGTACACTAGGTCTGTAGCAACACCTATACGTTGCAATAAGAACACAAACTCTTAGTTACGTGTTTTTGTTCATCTATGTACACTAGGTCTGTAGCATCACCTATACGTTGCTATAAGAACACAAACTCTTAGTTACGTGTTTTTGTTCGTCTATGTACACTAGGTCTGTAGCATCACCTATACGTTGCTATGAGAACACAAACTCTTAGTTACGTGTTTTTGTTCATCTATGTACACTAGCTCTGTAGCATCAACTATACGTTGCAATAAGAACACAAACTCTTAGTTACGTGTTTTTGTTCATCTATGTACACTAGGTCTGTAGCATCACCTATACGTTGCTATAAGAACACAAACTCTTAGTTACGTGTTTTTGTTCATCTATGTACACTAGGTCTGTAGCATCACCTATACGTTGCAATAAGAACACAAACTCTTAGTTACGTGTTTTTGTACACCTATGTACACTAGGTCTGTAGCATCACCTATACGTTGCAATAAGAACACAAACTCTTAGTTACGTGTTTTTGTTCATCTATGTACACTAGGTCTGTAGCATCACCTATACGTTGCTATAAGAACACAAACTCTTAGTTACGTGTTTTTGTTCATCTATGTACACTAGGTTTGTAGCATCACCTATACGTTGCTATAAGAACACAAACTCTTAGTTACGTGTCGTTTGTTCGTCTATGTACACTAGGTCTGTAGCATCACCTATACGTTGCTATAAGAACACAAACTCTTAGGTACGTGTTTTTGTTCATCTATGTACACTAGGTCTTTAGCATCGCCTATACGTTGCTATAAGAACACAAGCTCTTAGTTACGTGTCGTTTGTTCGTCTATGTACACTAGGTCTGTAGCATCACCTATACGTTGCAATAAGAACACAAACTCTTAGTTACGTGTTGTTTGTTCGTCTATGTACACTAGGTCTGTAGCATCACTTATACGTTGCTATAAGAACACAAACTCTTAGTTACGTGTTGTTTGTTCGTCTATGTACACTAGGTCTGTAGCATCACTTATACGTTGCTATACGAACACAAACTCTTAGTTACGTGTTTTTGTTCATCTATGTACACTAGGTCTGTAGCATCACTTATACGTTGCTATAAGAACACAAACTCTTAGTTACGTGTTGTTTGTTCGGCTATGTACACTAGGTCTGTAGCATCACTTATACGTTGCTATAAGAACACAAACTCTTAGTTACGTGTTGTTTGTTCGTCTATGTACACTAGGTCTGTAGCATCACTTATACGTTGCTATACGAACACAAACTCTTAGTTACGTGTTTTTGTTCATCTATGTACACTAGGTCTGTAGCATCGCCTATACGTTGCTATAAGAACACAAGCTCTTAATTACGTGTTGTTTGTTCGTCTATGTATACTAGGTCTGTAGCAACACCTATACGTTGCAATAAGAACACAAACTCTTAGTTACGTGTTTTTGTTCATCTATGTACACTAGGTCTGTAGCATCACCTATACATTGCTATAAGAACACAAACTCTTAGTTACGTGTTTTTGTTCGTCTATGTACACTAGGTCTGTAGCATCACCTATACGTTGCTATAAGAACACAAACTCTTAGTTACGTGTTTTTGTTCATCTATGTACACTAGGTCTGTAGCATCACCTATACGTTGCTATAAGAACACAAACTCTTAGTTGCGTGTTTTTGTTCATCTGTGTACACTAGGTCTGTAGCATCACCTATACGATGCTATAAGAACACAAAATCTTAGTTACGTGTTTTTGTTCATCTATGTACACGAGGTCTGTAGCATCACCTATACGTTGCTATAAGAACACAAACTCTTAGTTACGTGTTTTTGTTCATCTATGTACACTAGGTCTGTAGCATCACCTATACGTTGCTATAAGAACACAAACTCTTAGTTACGTGTTTTTGTTCGTCTATGTACACTAGGTCTGTAGCATCACCTATACGTTGCTATAAGAACACAAACTCTTAGTTACGTGTTTTTGTTCATCTATGTACACTAGGTCTGTAGCATCACCTATACGTTGCTATAAGAACACAAACTCTTAGTTACGTGTTTTTGTTCATCTATGTACACTAGGTCTGTAGCATCACCTATACGTTGCTATAAGAACACAAAGTCTTAGTTACGTTTTGCCTATTCATCTATGCATACTAGGTCAGTTTCGTTATCTATGCTTTGTTATAAGAACTCAAGCTCTTAGTTACGTGTTGTTTGTTCATCTATATATACCAGGCCAGTAGCGTTACCTATACGTCACTATAAGAACACAAACTCTTAGTTACGTGTTGTTTGTTCATCTATGCATACTAGCTCATTAGCGCCATCTATATGTTGCTATAAGAACACAAACCCTTAGTTACGTGTTTTTGTTCATCTATGTGTAATAGGTCAGTAGCGTGTACTATACGTTGCTATAAGAACACAAAGTCTTAGTTACGTTTTGCCTATTCATCTATGCATACTAGGTCAGTTTCGTTATCTATGCTTTGTTATAAGAACACAAGCTCTTAGTTACGTGTTGTTTGTTCATCTATGTATAGTAGGTCAGTAGCGTCTCCTATACGTTGCTATAAGAACACAAGCTCTTAGTTACGTGTTGTTTGTTCATCTATGCATACTAGCTCATTAGCGCCATCTATATGTTGTTATAGGAACACAAACCCTTAGTTACGTGTTGTAAGTTCATCTATGCATACTAGTTCAGTAGCGTCATTTATACGTTGTTATAAGAACGAAAGCTCGTAGTTACGTGTTGTTTCTTCATCTATTAATGCTTGATCTCTAGAGCCATCAATAGAAGCTCTTTGTTACGTGTGTTCGTCTATGTATAATAGGTCAGTAGAGTCATCTATCTGGAGTAGTAGGAGCAGATGACCTCGTAGTTCCGCCCCTTACAAGAACAATAACTAACTAACTAACTATCAGGAGTAGAAGTGGGAAAACTACGGAAAAGCACTCCAGGATGGTTGATGTGGGTTCCAGTCCTCACACCAGAATTAATATTTTTTGGCAGATCCAGTAATCGAACCCAGACTTCCGAGTGACAGCCAGAAACGCTAGTCTCTATTCCAGGAGGTGGCCCTAAAAGTAATCCTTGCTAACAACTGTACGTGTGACCCTCGTTTGACCCATTCGATAACATCTACAGTATTGCAGATCGCCTTCACCGGGAACACAACACTGGATGATCAGAGACTGCTTATTATGGAAACTAGTCGTTATCATTAGTCTGGGACGTGCCAAGAAATATAATTTGATGCATTATCTTGTGAAGAACAGTAACGTTCACTTTCTCATTTTTACAATACAATTCATGGTTACTGTATTAACCCTAGCAATACCATGTTATTTATCAAACCGCGGGCTACCAACTGGTGGGAATTTTGAGACCGACATAATAAATTCCTTTTGTGTGATTTGCATTATTCAACATATCTTGTATTTTGAACCTTAAATGAACCTTAAATGGCAAAAATATAATTTAATTAACAACAGTTGCAAACAAAATTTAAAAAAAAATTATGAAAAAGGAAGTTTAGAAAGTAAATTGTTCACTCATCGCCATTTTTAACACACGTGGAATATACGACTGTTCTTTACTCTGTTTTCCGTATGTGTACCTCTTGCAACCAGAACAAATTATGGTGGTTTTGTTAACTTGGTTGTACTTTTTCCCTTACCACAGTGCACAGTATGACGAGGCACAAAAACTACCATCGGGGTGTGGGGTTCCGTGCCCATCAAAATAAAATAAAAAATAATATCTTATAGATATCGGGACTGGACTTCGACAGGGAGATGGTCTATCACCGTTATTATTTAAATGTGTTCTTGAAAAGATCATACGTGAGTGGAACAAAACTTGTCCTCCAAATGTAAAGATTGGTACTAATATAAAACTGAATTGCTTGGCCTTTGCGGATGACCTTGCACTGCTTGCAACCAGTATAGATGAGGCTAAACACCAAATTGAAGAACTTGGGTCTATTGCAGCAAAAGTAGGACTTCAAATTTCATTTGAAAAGACTGAAATCATGGCATCCTTTGATGTGGAAACACAAGCTATTACATTGATCAACAATAAAGAAATTAAAGTTGTACATAAATTTAAATATTTAGGGGAGATTATAACATGGAATTTGAATGAGAAAGCGTCAATCGAAAATAGAACAACAAAGTTAAGACAAGCGCAATACATTACTTGGTCTAGTTACAAAAAAAATCACTCTCCATAAATGCCAAATTACGACATTACGAATCAGTTATTAAACCGGAAGCAATATATGCTTGTGAAACACTTTTCAAGTTAAACACTCGATCAGTTACTGACACTTTACAGAAGATTGATAGAAGAATTCTCAGAACTATAATTAATAAAAAACATCAGGTGGATGGTCAATGGCATCTATTACCAAATGAAGTGGTTTATAAAGAAACTGAGTCTATAGTCGATACTATGCGAAAAAGGCGAATTGCTTTGTTTTGTCATCTCTCACACCTGCCGGATACCAGACAATTAAAAGTATTATTTAATTATTTTTTCAAAAGTAAAACAAAGCACTCTTGGTTTATGGAAATTCAAAATGATCTGGATGAACTCGGCTTTACAATGTCCCAAATTGCTAACAAAGATGAGAAGAATATCTTGAAAAACAAGAACATCCGACTTCCCTTAAAAACCTTTACCCGCAAAACTTACACCATAAGCGATGCAGAGAGCGGCAAGGTCGACTAGAATGAAAATGTTTTGGGAAAAGAAGAAAAATAAGAAGCTGAATCTTTAATATTGTTTTTTGAGATATGTATATACTTGTTTTGGTTAAGTGCTCCAATGAGGGCGTAACATATGTAAATAAATAAAAAAGAAGAATTAAAATTTAATAAACGTAAATGAGTGGTTAGGTTACCGGATTCAAAATAGACAGTAACTTTCTGTACAGTAAACGCAGAAAAGGAATACCATGAATTAATTTTAAAGAATGGAACTGTTGGGCAAGAATTACCCCCTCCCCCTCTTACTCCTCCTCCCCTGTTGGTATTGCTAGTGTTAAGAAAGTCAAGCTAAGCAAAATTCACTCCCGGGAGACATAATTACAGTATTGTTGTGTCCACCTGAGAGCATGGACTTAAGCCATAGGCTGATCAGGGGTTCTCCAAGATAATGCACTAGAATCGTCATCGTGTCCTTATTGATAGGGATTACAGTACAACCACTACTACGCAAGGAAACGGAAGTGGAAGGAGGTTCAAGATTCAGGGAATGCTCCTCAATGAAAGATGATGATGATGATGATGATGATGATAATTGTTGTTTTAAGGAGCCTAACATCTAGGTTATCGGCCTCTAATGGTTTGGGTGATAGTGAAAGATGAGATGATAATGAAAACTATAACTAATACAAATCTACATACTAGAAGAAGAAAAGGTAAACAAATAAATGATAAGGCAAATGAAGGACATAAAGAAATGAAATGCCCTCAACCCTCGAAGAATGAGGATTGAGGGACTTGGAAGGAAGGAAGGAGAGCCATGAGAGGCAGATAGGAAAGGGAAAGAGGAGAGTGCCCGCCCCAATATCAGTGGAAAAAAGGGAAGAAACGAACCCAGCTCAGGAATCCCTCGGGATCGCCAACTCCCGAACTCACCAGCCGTTAGCCCTTGAGGGTGTACCAATATTCAGGGTGCAACAGAATTGGTGGGGCAACGTACATCCTGCATCCTTGAGGAGGGCCTTGAAAAGAAGTGAGGAGATAAAATGAAAAGAAAAAGAAGGCTGACCCCTCGCAGAAGGAGGGATCAGGAAATATGAGGCAAGGGTCAATTAAGGCGGGAAAGGAAGAGACTCCCTAGGCCTCGGATACCACAACAACGTCGGGGTCAGTACGGTAGTTAGTTTTAGTTGTAGGTTGCATGTCACCATACTTCATTTTCACTATCACTGAAACCATTAGGGGCCAATAACCTCGATATTAGGCCCCTTAAAACAACAATGATAATAATCATACAATCGGACTGAGAAAGAAGCACGTCAAATAATTAGTAAGAATAATCAGTGACCGGGCTTCATAAGCTTCTCTTAAGTTGCATGGTTCGCCTGAAGAAAATGGAGATAGATCGCATTTGCTCCATATTCCAACACAATTTGCGGCAATAAGATCCAATCCAAGTAGTCTCTTAAAAATAGGGAATGTGCGAAGACAGGATTTTCAATATAATATTGGCTCGGAAATACTTGTAGAAGAAGATTCTTGCAAATATTTGGGCGTTCACGTAAGGAATGATATGAAATGGAGTAGTCATGTAGGATGTGTAGTTTCAAAAGCTTACAAATCCCTGCACTTTGTAATGAGGGTATTAAAAGGAAGTAGTACCTCTGCTAAAGAATTAGGCTATTTGTCACTTGTAAGACCTATTCTGGAATATGACTCGGCGGTTTGTGATCCATATCAAGTAGGGCTCATCAATGAGTTGGAAATGGTGCAAAGAAAGGCCGCTAGATTTGTGCTCAGTGACTTTAATCCCAGGAGCAGTGTGAGCCGTATATTAAAGAAACTTGGGTGGGAATCACTGGAGGCTAGGAGGATGAAATCTAGACTCTGCGCTATGTACAACACGTATACAAATCAACCAGCATGGGGTGAGCTTAGCAAACGATTGGGAAAGCCCAATTACATGGGTAGGAGCGATCATCCTTTCAAAGTTAAGGGCCGACCACAGCGAATAAATTATGGTAAATATTCTTTTGTAAACCGTGCCATTGATAACTGGAACTCTCTACCTGCCGCAGTCTTAGAGCCTGTTCCCAAACATATAGGTGTGTTTAAGAAAAGACTGACTATTTGTGTAAATACTCCAGTTTAATTGTTGTACAATTGTTATTGAATTGTTATGTATAATTATTTATTTGTTATATATATCCAATTTGCCACCGGGGGACACACCCCCCATTGCAAATAAATGAATGAATGAATGAATGAAAAGTGGTCGGTTAGTAGAAATCATGGAACATGATTCAAACGGCTAGGCCTATAATTTTATCCAGCTCTTATTTAACGCAGGTCATTACAATATCCTGCGTGCTTGAAGTGACCAGACGTCGAACCAAACTTACTGATCCTATTAATATACTGCCAGCACCTTTCTATTTGGCTTATTAAGGGTACTTACTTGCACATGTGAGTCACTAGCGTTTCCTTGTCCGTATATTACCATTGTGTCGTTCATTACTATCGACAATCACGATTAGAATTACCAGTCACGGCATCCGAAGAGCATGCGTTATAATCCCATCTTGGCCGTCTTGAATATTGTTTTCCGTTGTGTCCCATTTTCGGTTGGTTGGTTGGTTCCTCAGATTAGGGGCTGCGACAACGCGGTCATGTAGCCCCGTGTACTTTGGGTGTGTGTACAATCTGTCTGATAACCGGTGTTAATTGTGATGACTGTATTAGTGTGTGTTATTTGTAATTCAGTTAAGGACTGCAGACGATCAATTTCAAGTAGTTATTACTTGTGCTACCAAATGCTACCGCCAACGACTCCTAGCCGCGAACTTGGCTACTAGATGCCACCGCAACCGGCACCTGACGATGAACGTTCGAACTTAATAGAGCGTTAATCAAATCTAACCCACAAATGTAGCTTCACACAATTCTACAGTAGTTATTGGAAGGTTCCTTTACATGCCATGAATTATGACATGGGCCCGCCCCGCCGGCTTTACTTCATCTCCAAAGGAAAGCTTACTGAGGGGTTTTTAACAATCTTAAAAAATCCGATGACTTCGTCCGTTCCCATTTTCACCTCTAGGCAAATGCTGGCCTTGATTTATCACGTGATATCCAGTGAGACATCGGAGTGGTCAACATGAATATATGACACATTGGAAATAAATACCCGTTGAGTTACATCACTTAGCAAATAAAATTAGTTCTTAGATCTCGGTTAATGTGGAATGTACGACGTATTGCAACTGAAAACCTTTGCTATACGTTGAACCTATAAACTTGCCTTTGAAAGAAAATAAAAAAAACTGAAAAACCGTCAATTTTGGACTTACGTCACTTTTGAAATAAGCCCTTCATTTTTTACGGCGCCTAACCTAACCTAACCTAAGCAGAATTTTAGCAAAGACAGATGTGTTAGAAATTCCCAGATTCCACCGATACATCAGTGCTTGGGTCGCTAGTGGCACGATGGCAAATTGGTGGGTCGCTTGCGGCACGGGTCGCATCCGGCACGACACCGAAGAAGACCTCACGATGTGTGGGAGAAACAAATTTATAAGGACCTTGAAGCTAGAGATAACAACTGGCATCAAATACAGGAACAACGGTTATGAATGGAGATGGCTCATATACAGGAAGATTCTTTTGCTGGAGTGGGGCCGGCGACCGGATGCCGTGCGCGCGCTCCTACCGCCAGCCAACCGAGCTTGGTCCGTGGATTGCGCGAAGGTGAAAACCGTAACAAAGTAGGCCTACATTAATTAATGGTCAACTCACCAGCAAATCATGATTAAAGAACTTACCTATCCACAGGAGATGCTTAGAGTGTTCTCCTTCTGCTGACAGACAGGCGGGTTGTACCGTGTAAATAAATTAGCGTTTACACATTGTAATTCCCTTTTGTTGTGAGGGATATCTGCTGCCTTATATTGTTCTCCAGCTCCACTGGAGTACGGGTAATTGATCTGTACACTTTGTATTTTAAATTAACCCACAATTGAACATCAAATGAACTTAGGTCCGTGCTTCGATTAATTACAGTAAACACGCAGGGTGGTACAGGCGTAGCTATATAATGTAACGATGTAACTTCCAAAATTAAGCGGCTTCGGTGGCGTAGTCGGTAGCATGCTGAGCTTCTCTGCCCAAGATCGCGGATTCAAATCCGACCGAAGTCATCGTATTTTTAAGAGCATTAAGAATCCCTCAGTATGCCTTCGTTCGGAGGGGAAGTAAAGCAGGTGGTCCCATGTCATAGATTTATGGCATGTTAAAGAACCTTCCACTAATTACACTTGTGTGAAGCTAAATTGTATACGTTAAGAATGTAAACAACGCTCTTAGGTGCCTACGTTCGTTGCCAAGAGTCGACTGCGGTGACGTCTGGTAGCTAAGTTCTGAACTAGAGTCGTTGACGGTTGTGTTTGGCGGCAAAAGTAGGAACTACTTGAAAATTGATCGTCTGCAGTCCTTACTTGATTTAAAACAGATACACACACTAATACAGTCATCACAATCACCACCAGTTATCAGACAGATTCTACACACACCCAAAGCACACGGGGCTACAAAACCACGTTGTCGCAACCCTTAAACTTAAGAACCAACCACTTCCAAAATTACTGTCTGTCAGCTGAAGGAGAACATTTTCAGCATCTTCTGTAAAAAGGTAAGTTCTAAACTTTAACTGGTGACGTAAGGTCATCCCAATTCCCAAGAAATTTAAAAAAGAAACATCTGTGCTTCTTTAATTAAATCTTGCAGTAAGCTGTTGTTTATGTCACCTTTTTATCTGTGCGCTGACACTACACACCCTCGTTGATGAAAGCTTAGTGACTTAGTGACTTTAATGACCCTGGTTAGCTCACATCCGCGCAACCCTGCGGCCCGAGCTTGGTTGGCTGGTGAATGGAGCGCGCGCCGGACAGACGGCTGCTGGCCCTGTTCCGGCCAAAGAATATCACTGTATAACCACACTCGGCTTGCTGGAGCGAAGAAACGATGATGATGATGCTGATATTCTATTTAAGACCAATATGAGCAGATAAGTCAGCAGAATGGACTGTTTTCCTGTAACTTGTACTGTTGTATCCTTGCACAGTACCTTTGGACCAGGCCGTGTTGGCCAAACGAGAATGTCGATAATGATCGTTCTTGATACCACGTCACCGGGAACTGTGGTCCGAAACTGAGATTTCCGTTCCTCATTTTCACCAGCAAGACCGATCAGAACTGGGGCGGCGTTTGTCCGTCTCTAGTCGATTGGTATTCCATGTGTCTTCCGGAGAATGTAACACAGTGAACTCATTCTAAACAGATAGTCTAGGCAGAAAAATCTCGAACGAGAGTCATAAATCTCTTTCATTGAGATCATCATAAAATCCTGAGCCAATAACTTTCCACCCCAGCACATCGTCTCCGGAAGTGACAGGGTAGTGAGTGCGTGGGTTCGGTACTTTCTTCGAGACTTGGCACAGAGTTCTAAAGCAATAGTGCTTTCTATGCTGCATGACCTTTGAGGCATACTGTGTTTAATATTCTGGCCAAGTTTGCTCCGTTCACCTGCTGTACACTGACATTCATCAACAAAGCAATCACATTTCATTGAACTGAACTGTTGTAGCCAGTACATGCATTGGATGCGAAATCAAGAAGAAGCAAGACACATCCAGCCATTAGCAGGAAAGGGATTCGTTTATCTTCACAATGTCTTTTTAGCTGCGACGCCGGCTTCGCACGGCTGGCTTTTCATATTAAATCTTGTATAAAAGATACAGTCTGTCTGAGAGACTAGACTTTATATCATTTCAAATGACGCATGCTACAAATACTACACATGTTAGAAAGGCTCAGGAGGTCTTCCAACAGACTTCATTACCCATTAACTTAGGCTTCCCGCGCGGGGATCGGAGAGCGGGAGGTGCACTCTGCTGCATGACGTCACGCACTCGCCGTCTCCATATCGCATAACGCCAGACCCCAGGAGTAAATTCAGACTCGGTGCATGTGCACTGAACAACATGATGACGTCATACATGCCGTAACCGTAACGCATAACGGTAGACCAAAGCATAACGATGAAGTCGACAAGATCATTTGAAATGATAAAAATGGAGCTGTATATCTGTCTGTCCGAGATTAATAGACTCCGACACCGTTTAACCGATTGCATTGACATTTTGTAGGGTTGTAGTGGACACCCCCCAGGAACATTTTTGGCAACAATAATCTTAGATAGCCTTCTCTATTCCCTTCATTTATGCCCATGGCACAAATCAACACCGTTTCACCGATCTGAATTTGACGTAATTACCCTTTGGAACCCAACGAGTAACACTATCTACTTGAAATTTTGGACAGCTCTCTACATTCCCTGCATTTAGGCCCTCTGGCCCAAATCCACACCGTTTCACCGATCTGAACCAAAGTTGAGCTACTTACCCTTTAGCACCCGACGAGTAACGCTGTCTACTTGAAATTTTGGACATCCCTCTCCATTTCCTTCATTTAGGCCCTCTGGCACAAATCTACATCGTTTCATTGATCTTAGTTAAATTGTATGTACTGTACTTACCCTTTAGAACCCGACGAGTAACACTGTCTACTTGAAATTTTGGACAGTCCTCTCCATTCCCTATATTTAGGCCATTTGGCACACGGACGAAATATCGAACAGCGCTATGTGGTGAAAAATGAGACTATTGCTCCCTCAGGAGCTTGGGACAGCCAAAGTTTTCCGAAGTGCTTTGATTATTTTCCTAAAGTGCTAAGCGACAAAATACGATTACCCTTTTCTAACAGCCAATGAGATATAGGCAGCGTCTTTTATTTCACTAACTCCCCTTTGTGATCACTCTTTTTCAATTCGTTAGTAAATTACGTATTCATTATCATTAGGGAAATATGGGCAGGACGTTACCTCCATTTTAATACTTATCACTACCACAAAAAGTCTTCCTAAGCTGTTGTTTTAAAATATGTTTTTCTATTAGTTTGTGTCAGTTCATAAAGCAAGTAATAAATCCACCGGGCAAATTCGGGTACTACTACTAGTATCAATATATGAGACGTTGGTTGGTTGGTTCCTGCGACAACGCGGTCATGTAGCCCCGTGTACTTTTGGTGTGTGTAGAATCTGTCTGATAGCCGGTGTTAATTGTGATGGCTGTATTAGAGTGAGTTATCAGTGATTCAAGTAGAAGGGGTGCAGACGAATAATTTTTCCAAGTAGTTCCTACTTTTGCTACCAAATGCTTCCACCCACGACACCTAGCTGAGGACGTGGCTACTAAATACCATCGCAGTCAGCACCTGGCGGCGATCGTTGGAACTAATAAAGCGTTACAGAACTAACATACAAAATTTTAGCTTCCTCAAGAGTATTTAGTGGAAGGATCTTTTACATGCCATAAATCTATGACATTGGACCGCCGACTTTACTTCCCTTCCGAAGGAAGGCATACTGAGGGATTTTTAACGCTCTTAAAAATCCGACGACTTCGGCCGGGTTTGATCCCGCGATCTTGGCCATAGAAGTTCAGCATGCTACCAACAACGCCACCGAAGCCGCAAAATATTCAGTGTAAGGAACGAATTACCTGTATGTATTTTCTTGGCTAAAAAGGATAGGGGCAAAGGCTTTTCGATTCACCCTCGTATAAATGGACACTTAGAATCTAACCACTATCCGAGCTGATAACTCGACAGACAGACATAGATATAACCTCTGTCATAATAATATACATCGCTGTTCCTTTCCCCTGGAGACATGATAAATGACAGGTTGCTAGAAGTAATAATTTTCACACCTTCACGAGAGACACCACACCTCCCTGACCAGCAAACAAGCATGATGTAGGGAATTGGGATCATGGATGATGGCTCCCACGATGCAGGTTGGTTTTCAAGTGCTGTCGGTCTTTCCTCTTGGCAAGGTAGGCTGGGCTGGCCAGGGCGTTGGTTTAACATGTCGTAAGATGTGCATTACGTCGCTCAACTTGCTTGCTCAATGCCACCGAATTCCTTCAGAGATTTCAACACAGATAAAGCCATCTTTTGACCATTTCGTGGAAATAACACTAATATCGCATGTCATCGGATGTCGGGTGCAAGCTTTGTTATTTGACACCCAGAGGGTAGCTTGCATGTTGAATTTCGTTGTTCCTTGAAGCACTATAAAAGCGCTTTCTAGTAGAGAAATGAGGAACGTTTGTATTGGCAGAAACTCCCGAGATTAATTTTGCCATTATGAACACGGCCTACTGAATTCAAATGGGTTCTTTAACATACAAACATCGTATGATATGCGTGTCGTATTTTTGCCGCCTTTCAAAAATTACAGCAGCAACCTGCAAGCTTGGGGTTAGTACATCAACACGTTAACCACTCACCCACCGTGGCAAGCTATTACGTGGTATAGTGGCTAGCATTCTTAGCTGTCGAACCTAATGGCTCTGAGCATTCCCCTCCCGAGAACACCACAAGTGATGGCAACCTGATTGCTCGAAAACTCAACTCCCACACGGCATGGCGGCCCGTTATCTATGCACGCGATAGTACAGTACTCGTTATTATCGCTTGTCCGTTTTATTGCTCCGTCGGCGGTTTCAGCGGCGTTGTTGGTAGAATGCTGAGCTTCTATGCCCAAGTTCGCGGGTTCAAACCCGGCCGAAGTCGACGGATTATTTAAGAGCATTAGAAATCCCCCCGTATGCCTTCCTATGGAGGGAAAGTAAAGCTGGCGGTCCCTTGTTATGCGCATGATAAATAACCTTCCACTAATTACACTTGTGTGAAGGTTGTGTGGCCTGTTTGCCATCTCTTGATGAATGCAGATACATTTGCATTTGTCTGTTGGCACAGGCTAGAGTAAAATGTAGCGTTTCACCAATGCCTCAGTCTCACTCATGGCTGTGATTATATGGAAGCTACGGATATCGCGCCAGGAGATGGCAGTCGGGTTTGAACTTACGCTGTCTTCCCGCTCACTGCGTAACGCGCATTCCAAAAACATTAAGTTGGTCACTGTTTCCAATACTGTACCTGATACTGCCACACCGTTAAAAGTAAACACAAAGGCTTGTAAGAATATCCACAGTAGGAAGGAAGGTAACCACACACACACACACACACACACACACACACACGTGAAGCCCGATAACAAATTATCACGCAGGAAGTAGCAGCAACTGATTGCCGGCCGATATCTTTAGGATTGGAATAGGTGGGCCGCGCATGCGTACTGCAAGACCCCCTTACCCCGTCACAGCGTGTTGAACTGCCATCTCCTGGCGCGATGACATTACTGAGGTATGGGTGGTGCTGAGTAATAACATTCAGTGCACAGTCAGTGCCTGTGGATGCTGTGAAAGGTTCTACTCATAGGGTTAGTTCTGCTGTTCTGACTCAGTGAGGAAAGCAATAGCAAACTACCTCACTCCTCTTCTTGCCTAGTACGCCTCAATATAGCGCTGCCTGTTTTTTTTGTGGGTATCTACCCACATAATCTAACGGTGGTACTATTTGAGGATCCAACAAGCCTTCGGGCTGACTACCTAACAGACAGAAGCTAAATTATAGGTTAAATTTGACTAACGCTTTTAGGTTCCAACGTTCATCTCCAGGAGCCGACTGTGGTGGCATCTAGTAACCAAGTTCAGATCTTGTTGTTCGTTGACGATGGAGTTTGGTAACAAAAGTAAGAACTACTTGAAAATTGAATGTCTGCAGTCCTTACTTGAATATTAAAAACTGATAACACACACTAATACAGCCATCACAATTAACACCGGTTATCAGACAGATTCTACACACACCCAAAGTACACGGGGCTACATGACCGCGTTGTCACAGCCCCTAAACGGAGGAACCAAACAACCATTGCTCCGTCTTGTTTCGTATCGTTTCTGTTGTCCGTGTATTGTACAGTACTGCACTGTCAAGTTTTTAGTGCTTACTGTTTGTTGGTTTTACGACATTGTTCTTCCGTGTTAGTTACAGTACTGAATAGTTTTTTGTTTACTTTTGGTTGGTTCCTCAGTTTAGAGGCTGCGTCAACGCCGTCATGTAGCCACGCGTACTTTGGGTGTGTGTAGAATCTGTCTGATAAGCAGTGTTAATTGTGATGACTGTATTAGTGTGTGTTATCTGTAATATGGTAAGGACTGCAGACAATCAATTTTCAAGTAGTTCCTACTTTTGCTACCAAATGCTATCGTGCACGTAACCTAGCTGCGAACTTGACTAATATATGCCATTGCAAACAGCACCTGGCGGCGAACGTTGGAACTAAATATCGTTAGTCAATTATAATTTAAAGATTTTGGCTTCACACAAGTGTAGTTAGTGGAAGGTTCTTTTACATGACATAAATCTATGACATTGGCTGCCGGCTTTACTTTCCCTCCGAAGGAAAGCATGCTAAGTGATTTTTAACGCTCCTAAAATTCCGACGACTTCAGTCGGGTTTGAACCCGCGACCTTGGGCATAGAAGCTCAGCATGCTACCAACTACGCCACCGAAGCCGCTATGAATACCTTAAACGTGAATAAAATTGTAGCATTACTCTGTCACAAAGGGCGTACACATTCGGGATATTGAGCTGCCATCGACGGGATTCAAATCTCTGCTCGCCGGACTTGCGTCACCTCCTCTTCACAGACATGTGTGTGATTTAACACGCATGGCTATGCTGTGGGGTATGTAGAAGTCTTTGTATACACGATGAAAAGTAACAAGCATCAGCAGTGGCAGTGAATTCTTTTTATGAGGTCCAAATCAGCCGACAAGTTCCTTATTATGTATGCGTTCCACATCATGGTGCTAGTCGAGTGGGCAGTGCATTCTATTGAATATTCGCTAGCACTAAAGTAGCATACTAAACTAACCTACGCCAAATTGATTAATCGATATTTGTAACAATTATTTTATTTTCTGCTTCGATTAATCGTTTAAGTTATTCGAGAACTCTGACGCATCCCGAATGCGAAGTGGGGCTTTGCTCTTTTTAGAGACTCCCTTCAGTGTACTGTAAATATAGTGTAAGACACTGATAAATAAATATGAAATGAAATCGATGGAAATTACTAGTCTTAATTTGGACATAAAGTGATCCGTTTAATTCTTACTAAGTATTTGGACTGTAGGCTATATTTTCTCTGTATGGTAGTATAGGGGAAGAGAAGGAATCGAGGTGTAGAAAATCCAATGCAGTGAGTGAGTCTCAGTTGCGATCTACACTATTCTGCAAGAAAGAAATTGTTGTAGCAAAAGAGCTTTCCTCTACATCACCCATTACATAGTATAAACTGACCACCTAGCATTCTTGGATGTCGCTCAGGCAATCCAGGCTATGCCAAAAAAAATATTTTGGTCTTAGGGTTGGAACGGGGTGCACTCAGAAGAGAAGTGTTTGATTCCAAATCTAAGACATCTTGGAAGTGGTTTTCCGTGGTTTCACATTTCTACTCCCAGTAAACACAGGGATTGTTCCTAACTGAAGGCCACGACCCTTTCCTTCCTAAACCTCATGTGAATTACAAATACACAAACTGTTACAGCCATCACAATACCACAGGTTATCAGACAAAATACACACACACACATGTAACTTACACGGGACTACATGAGCACGATGTCGTAAAGACCCTAAACAATCAATCAACAACAACAAACTGGGGGGATTCAAAATATCTCCCGTGGTGTAGTGGTGCTCGTTATAGCCCGCAGAGTGCAGGTAGGATGGATGATCTAAAAACGAACGTCAGGTGTATTGTGTGATATAAGGATAAACCTGAGGACTCAAGGAATGGTATATAAGTCAGTAGTGAGATCTGCAATGAATTATGGAGCAGAAACATGGGCACCAACTAAGGCACATTGTAAGGCAATGGATGTGGCCGAAATGAAAATGTTAAGAAGAATTCGTGGCGTCACCAGAGCCGACAGGATTAGAATTGAGAGACTAAGGGGCAGTGTTAAAGTGACGGAGATATCAAAGAAGGTTCAAGAGAGAAGACTGCAGTGGTATGGACCTGTCATGAGAAGGGACGACACTTATGTTGGCAAGAGAATGACAGTAATGGTAGTGGAAGGTGACAGAGGAAGGGGAAGATGAAGGGACTGTATACGAGATCTAAGGGAAGAGGACGTGCGGGACCGAGGGAAATGGAGAAGACTTGCCAGAAACGTCGACCCCACTTGAGTGGGAAAAGGCGAAGGAAATGAATAAGAAGAAGAAGAAGAAGAAGAAGGTGTAGTCGTGCTCGTTAAATCGTGCACCATGACCGCGACGGGTAGCTGCAGCAAGTCCTGAGATCGTAGGTTCGCATCCCTGTGCTGACAGTGGCTATCCTGAGTGTGGTTATTCCTTTGTTCCTTTGTTTTTTCCGAACTCCATTCAAGTGAATGCGGGAATAGAACCTTACTTCAAGTCCTGGGGCACCTAACTTATCCCTGTTCCTAATACCTACAGTTACACAGATCTCGCCACAATTCATATGGCGAGTAATGTTTTCTTTAATTTATTACTGCTTATAATTTTGTTATTTATGTTCGTATGCGGTGTTTCCTGAAAACAGTTTGCTGCAATCACCTGGAAGTGTGAACAGCTTTTACAGTGTTATAAGAAAATGTCTAATTATTGATCTCGGGCTCCAGATACGGAACCTTAGCCCCTAATGGAAAGGCACAGGCCAGTTTATTAGAATAATATATAAAGAAAACTTAACCCATGCACCGCACATTGTCTATGTCCAGATGTCAGGTTCCCTCCCTGGGGAAGGATCTTATTATATAATACGCTAAGGTGTATGTTTCAGAAAACTGAAACTTCTAAACCAGAGGGAGTTAAAAGGTGTGGCTTGTGCCAAATCGTCTCAATAGTACAGGAAAACTCTTGCATTACTTGAAATGACAACGGAAATATATTTATTTGTTTATAAAGGGCTTTTAAACAGATTAACAAGACGATAGCCCCTGGCAAAACTGTGTCGTGTACTTTCTTCAAGAGAATGGTATTCACAGAATGGAATGGCCTGCCTATGCTCCTGATCTCGTTTGTGTAGAGCAAGCGTGGACACTGCTTAAGTAATATGTCCGTCCAAACTGTGCTCCATGACAATATGCAAAACGTTTTTTGGTGTGAGTATTTAAGAACTCCCTGGTGTGTCAGCCAAGATGACAATGTCATCAGCAAATTTCAAGGTTGAAATTATTTCCATTATTATTTCTATTATCTAGGAGTGACATTGCAGACTACAGGGACAGTTTTTACAACCCCCATCAAGGAGAGAGTACACGCTGCACTGAGAGCCATAAACGACATAACGCAACTCCGGGAGATATCACTAAAGACAGCAATGAAATTATTCTACACAAAGATTGTGCCGGTGCCGACATACGGACTAGAGAACATTTGACCTCATCTAAGCTACAAGAACCTAGCAGAACTAGAAAATATCAAGAGTAACTTTATGAAAAGAGCCCCATGCCTCTCAAAACTCACACCATCTCGGCTGTCGTATGCACTAGCAAGAGAACCATCACCTATCGAAGACTTGAGATGTAAACTTTTCCTGCCATCGACCCGCAGTTTTGAAAGACTGAAACAAGACTTAAAGACGAAACACAACGACATATGGAGCGACTTCTATTGCACGGATGCGATGATAGGCAAAGACTGGATGCTAAGCCTACGCGAACTACGCCACGTCGCGACTCACGGATTCCACTACATAGTGTGCATTGACAAGAAATACCACCAACCAGCCACAGAATGTGTATGCTCGTGGTGCGGAGAGAAGTGTGATAGATACCACGCAATGTGGTGTGAACAGAGGCAACTATCTCATACACAGTTCAGTGTCGACCAATAGTGTCTTACATTTAATGCATATTTTGCGCTGTACGATTTACTATTTGTTTAATAAATCTACCTTTTTCTCCTTGAAGCTTTCTCCTACTTTATAGTTTTCTCTAATTTCCTTCAATGCTTGTTCAATGTATAGATTGAAAAGTATGAGTGATAAGTTGCAGCCTTGCTTTACACCTTTCTGAGTACTAGCTTCTCTTTCATGGCGTTCGGCTCGAATAACTGCTGTCTGGTTTCTGTTTGTAGATCACCCTCCTATCCCTGTACTTTATTCCAATCCTTTTCAAAATGTCGAACAACTTACTCCAATCAACGTTATCATTTTTTTTTTAAGTTTACAAATGCCACGAGCGTTCTCTTATCCTTCCTTATTCTAGCTTCGAAAATCACGGTAAGAATTAGTAGAGCTTCCCTTGTTCCTACGTTTCTGCTGAAAACAAATTGGTCTTCACCCAACTCGGTTTAGATCTGTGTATTATTCTAATGAGCATCTTTGAAGCATGATTGATCAAGCTGATTGTATGGTAATCTTCACATCTGTCAGCTCCTGCTTTCTTCGGTAGGGGATGATAACATTCTTCTTGAAATCAGAAGGTACCTCACCTGTCTTATAAATACTACATACCACGTGAAATAACCTGATCAACCCTTCATCACCTCTGCAGCGGAGAAACTCAGTTGGTATATCATCTACTCCTGGTGCTTTGTTCTTGATTCTAGTGCTCTATGACACTACTGACCTAATTGTGTACATTCATGACGAACACTAGTTGCCATAGTTACCAAGGTCCGGGGTGATTGAGCAGGCAAATTCCAATTACATCCCACTTCTAACGTCGCCGTCTTACACGACACACCCCCAGGGGCTCACATCAAGTGGGACGTGGGTTGGCGACCACGGGACCTCAGCTGAGTGCGGCATTGCTTCCACTTACTTATGCCGGGCTCCACTCCGTCTACTTTCCCGTCAACCTCTCTTGGTCAACTCTTGTTCTCTTCCGACCCCAACGGTATTAGGGTATCCGAAGCCTAGGGAGACTTTCACTTTCCTGCCTTAATTGGCCCTTGTCTCATATTTCCTGATACCCTCATTCTTCGAGGGGTCAGCCGTCATTTTCTTTTCATGTTATCTCCTGCCTTCTGCACGAGGCCCTCTAGGAGGCAGGGTGTGTGTAGCCCCACCACTTCTGGTGAACCCTGGATATTGCTACACCCTCAAGAGCTCACGGCTGGTGGTTTGGGAGTTGGCAACCCCGAGGAATTCCTGAGCTGAGTCCAATTCTTACCCCTTTTTCCTCTGACTTTGGGGCGGGTCCTCTCCTCTTTTCCTTTCCTATCTGCCTTTCATGGCTCTCCTTCCATCCAAGTCCCTCAATCCTCATTCTTCGAGGGTAGAGGGCATTTCTTTTCTTCCTGTACTTTATTTGCCTTATCCTTTATTTGTTTACCATTTCTTCTTCTAGTACCTATGTAAGGCCGGCCCCGTGGTGTTGGGGTAGCGCGCCTGCCTCTCACCCGGACGCCCCGGGTTCGATCCCCGGCTTCGTCAGGGATTTTAAAACTGACGTGAGGGTTGGAACGGGGTGCACTCAGCCTCGTGAGGACAATTGAGTAGCTGTCTGACAGTGAGACAGCTCCCCGATCACGAAAACCCAGATTAACGGCTGAGGGGACCTGACGCGCTGATCACGCGTCACCCCATTATCTGCAGGCCGAATGGGTGGGCAGCGGTCGCTTGGTCGGCCTTAGCCCGTCATGGGCTGTATAGTGCCAGGGGATGTTTTTTGTTGTTGTTGTTGTTGTTGTTGTTGTTGTTGTTGAGTACCTATGTAAGTTTAGTTAGTTATTGTTGTTTTAAGGGGCGGAACTACGAGGTCATCTACGTAAGTTTGTAGTTAGTATTAGTAATGTTATAGTTTGAATTCTCATCTCATCTTTCACTATCACCCAAACCATTAGGGGCCGATAACCTAGATGATAGGCCCCTTAAAACAACAATTATGATACGTTAAATAAAGCATAATGATCAAGTGAGGGAAACAAGGCGTGGTGACTTCAATGCGTGGGTACACAAGGAACCTGAGTAGCGACAAACGGGTCGACCTGTCGTGACTTGTGACCTTGCCATGTTCACTCAGTACTTTCACACATGGACACGATCTGTCTGTCCCCTCGTACACTCGACTCGAGTTCCGCTTCCCATAGAGTACGAGAACCGAGGGTCGACGCAAGTCATGTCTGCTTCGTATATTTTGTCCACTATATTGGGTCTGCAGTTTTAAAAAATGTAAATTTTGAAGTCAAATTCATAATTAGTAAGGTAAAAGAAAAAAAAGCCCTAACTTAAGGCCACGGCCGTCTCCTTTCCAATCCTAACCTGAATTAAAATTACACACACTAATAGACACACCACAATAACACAGGTGATCAAACGGAATCCCCCTATGCACCCAAGTACACGGAGATAAGTAACCACGATGTCCAATTCCCACAGTTGACTAAGCGATTCGTAGTGTTTCGATACCTGGTCCTAGGACAATAACAGTCACAATTGACCCCAGGGGCTCACATCTAGTGGGACGTGGATTGGCGACCACGGGATCCCAGCTGTGTCCGGCATTGCTTCCACTTACTTGTGCCGGCCTCCTATCTGTCTTCTTTCCTGTCGATCTCTCTTGGTCAACTCGTGTTCTCTTCTGACCCCGATGGTATTAGGATATCCGAGGCCTAGGGAGTCTTTCACTTTCCTGCCTTAATTGGCCCTTGTCTCATCTTTCCTCATACCCTCCTTCTGCGAGGAGTCAGCCTTCTTTTTCTTTTCATGTTATCTCCTGCCTTCTACTAAGGCCCTCAAGGAGGCAGGTTGTATGTAGCCCCACCAATTCTGGTGCATCCTGGATAGTGCTACACCCTCAGGGGCTCACGGCTGGTGAGTTCGGGAGTTGGTGATCCCGAGTGATTCCTGAGCTGGGTCCGTTTTTTCCCATTTTCCCACTGATTTTGGGGTGGGCCCTCTACTCTTTTCCCTTTCCTATCTGTCTTTCCTGGCTCTCCTTCCTTCCAAGTCCTTCAATCCTCATTCTTCGAGGGTTGAGGGCATCTCTTTTCTTCCTGTCCTTTATTTGCCTTATCCTTTATTTGTTTACCATTTCTTCTTCTAGTATGTAAGTTTGTAGTTTGTGTTAGTTATAGTTTACATTCTCATCTCACCTTTCACTATCACCCAAATCATTAGGGGCCGATAACCTAGATGTTAGGCCCCTTAAAACAACTATTATCATCATCATCATCATCAATAACAGTCACAAAAGTTCAAAAAGTAAAAAATTAATTAAATAAATAATCGCATCTAGTCAAAATTAGGGAAACAAGCTCGAAAATTTTTTAAAAAAAACGAGCCTTACAGTAGTCGCATATGATGTGTAACATCTGACATAGAAGAAACCTCACGTAAAATTGTTGATACACCAGTATTTTATAATATTATTGGCACAAATATTAATCTATTGTAAAAGGGAGTGTTTTACAGATATTGTAGTTTATAATAAGGAACTCATTTTATTAGATGATTTGTAACTTCCACCAGCACAAGCCTAAATAAAGAACACGATATGGATCAACTAGATTAATAGACGTGACACCGCTCATAACCTTAAATTCCTTATAAATAGGCCAACTTGCGAGTAAATGCAATGTGCACACCAGTAGATCATGAAAGGCTTGCCCAGTTTCCGGACCTCTTGATTCACAGACCAACACGTAATTTCATATGGATTCTGTTAAAATGAGTCATATTGATATGATAATCGTTTAAAATGATACAGTAGTTACTTCATAATGCTATTCTTATGGGAGACAACTTTGTTTTGCCCAATATCAGCTGATTTTATTTTGTCCCCACGGTCGGTCGGTAGAAGCATAGCGGGCGCACTCTCGATCCTATTGTATGCTCGAAGCATTCCACAGCAAATGTATAAAAGAGAATGTAATGGGAATTTACCAAAAAATACTGATATCAAAACAGTTCTGTAGGAATACTATGAAAGCTTTTAATACCTGGGATATTCCGGCGCTGACATACACGTTTGCTCTACTAAGACGGTCAAAGACAGTACCGAATGACACTTGGTTGGTTGGTTGGTTGGTTCCTTAGTTTAGGGGCTGCGACAACGCGGTCATGTAGCCCCGTGTACTTTGGGTGTGTGTAGAATCTGTCTGATAACCGGTGTTAATTGTGATGACTGTATTAGTGTGTGTATCTGTTTTTTTTAATTCAAGTAGGGACTGCAATTTTGAATTTTCAAATAGTTCCTACTTTTGCCGCCAAACGCCACCGTCAACGACTACTAGGCCTAGAACTAGCTACTAAACGCCACCGCAGTCGGCTCTTGGCAACGAACGTAGCAACCTAAGAGCGTTGTTTACATTCTTAACCTATCCAATTTAGTTTCACACAGGTGTAATTAGTGGAAAGATCTTTAAAACTTGATATAAATACAAGAATAACAAAGAGCAATTGCTGAGTCTTTCGTAGAAAATCTACAATTGGATCAGTGATATTTCATCAATTTCAAGGAAGCAAAGTCTGGATCTAGATCATTCACCTCCATAATAAAAAGGTCTCTATGTGTTTCAATCACTTGACACCAGAGTTCGCATGAGCGTTTACCGTTCAGTATGTCATATACATTCCACATGGCCGAGAGTACATCATGGTATCAATTTCCGACACCCCGCGCTCTTACCACTACCCGCTCGATCGATCGATTCAGCTGGTAGTGTGTGTTACACACTTCCGTTCGATCCACCACTGCCAGCTGGATCGTTCCGATCCAATTCCGTCCCATTTTTCAAAATCACCCCCACAAAAATATCCAGCAACCGAGTGGAAAGATGTTACACATCAATAAGTAAAAAAATAAAAATATAAGTCAAAAATCAACAAAATAATTCTTAAATAGTCTCCATTCTGCTAGCCTAGAAAGTGAAATAAAAGTTGACGTAACTGGTATTTATTATCAGTGTCTAGAATAGCTGCCAATAACAACGTTGCAATTTGCGCTACCGTCCTAGGGTTAAGCCAGCCAGTATCATATTGTCCACGGCCAGAGATCTCTGTGATGAGCAGTGAAGACTCGGGCTATAATCTTGACCCTGCCCAGGAACCAGTTATACGGGACTCGATCATCCCAGGGATGGCAGATGTTAGGTCAAGGTAGCAGTACACAGAGTCAAGGACGATACACACCCAACACAACCTGTTCACCTGACTCTTATGATCCTAGGCAGCCCGCCAGCGATCCCTCTCGTGACTTGAGACCGGATATGGTAGAGTTCACAGAAATAATCATGGTAAAAAGAAGATTATAATAAACTACTTATTACCTTAAGTCAATATTTAGTACATTGAAGCCGCACATTGTGACCTTCCTCAGCGTGGTATAGGATAAGTAACTGTGCAGTAACATACACCTTAATAAAAATTGTCATAGGCTAATAGAGGAGCTGAAGGAACTTGAGATAAAGGAAAGGAGGATCCTGAGAAAATATCTCAGACCACGGAAAGATGATGACGGAACATGGATAAAAAGGAAAAATGAAGATCTGTATATGCAGGCCGAAACCATTGTAGTCACAATGCGTAAAAGGAGGCTATAATTGTACGGGCGTTTGATGAGAATGGGCGGGAACAGGCTGACAAAGAAAATTTTTAAATACATCACAGGGTTGAAAGCTACTACAAAATGGGTAGAAGAGGTCAAAAGAGACTCCGAGACGCCATTGAAGTTGGACTAACTTAACTTGTCATTCACGATAGGAAAACTTTTCGAAGCCAATTTGACAATATCAAGACGTTCAAAGAAAACCCACCACAACACGGGGCAAATTTGGTAATAACAGAGGAGCAGAGAAAGATTAGAAGTGAAATAATGAAGAGGTTCTGGGAGTAAATGAAGAAAGAATTAACCAGAAAGCCTTAGGTTCCATGCGGTCCACAGCTGGCCAAAGTCGGAAACAAAAAAAGAGGATACTATAAATATTTTTGTTTCAAAAGCTCACAGAATAAAATTTCAAAAACCAGATCTGTTACAAAATTTTTGTTAATAAAGACTATAAAAGTCTTAATAAAACAGCGTTGAATTGAAGACATGTGTATGTGAAAATATATACAGTATGCTGAATAAGTTAGGTTATGAATAATGGTTGATGTGTTTTTGCCAGGTACAGAGATATTGTAGAGAGAACTTTGGAATAGGTGTGACGAAGTTATTATTAACAAACATTTTGTAACAGATCTGGTTTTGAAATTTTACTCTGTGAGCTTTAGGAACAAAAATATTTATAGTATCCTCAATTGAGACAATTTTTAGCCTACTTTTCATTTAGCAAAAATGACGAAAAAGTAGACTTATGAGATCGATCTAGGCAAATGTGTTCCTGTCTGTCTGTCTGTCTGTGTGTGTGCCCCCCCCCCTATCAACTCCTAAACGGCTCCAGCAATCAAAACCAAATTTTGTTTGAGTAAAGATCTATACCTGAATATCTCAAGCCCATATTTGAAAATGATGTCAGTGCTAACAACTGCTGAAGAACCGCAATTGAAATTTGAGCTCCATGTTGGATATCTTGGAAGGTATGCACGGGAGCTATTCCAAAATTGGCACACATATAGATAGTAATTTCAGTTTAATTTCCAGGAGGCCATACAATCATATCAGTGTTGCCAAAATGATTCTAAGCCTGCTGATAGGTCCATGTTTTAAATGCATACAACTTCTACACATCAATTGGGTTTCAACCAAACTTCGTATGTACTATGCAAACATAAACAGATAGGACTGAGCGTATTCTTAAGAGACACCAGAGCTGCCAACTGTAGATCTTTATGATGATGATGACGATGATGATGATGAAGATAATTGTTGTTTTAAGGGGCCGAACATATAGGTAATCGGCCCCTAAAGGCTTGGGTGATCGTGAAGATGATATTGAAATGTCAACTATAACTAAAACTAACTACTAACTTATATACTAGAAGAAGAAATGGAAAACAAAAGGAGAATAAGGCAAATAAAGGACAGGAGGAAAATAAATGCCCTCAACCCTCGAAGAATGCGGATTGAGGGACTTAGAAGGAAGGAGAGCCATGAAAGGCAGATAGGAAAGTGAAAGAGGAGAGGTTCCGCCCCAGAGGTAATGGAAAAAAGGGGGAAATATCGGTCTCAGCTGGGGTCCCGTGGTCGCCAACTCACGTCCCACTAGATTGGAGTCCATGGGGGGGTCGAGCACTGTGAAACATGGCACGGTAGCCTATATCTTCATACAAGCCTAGTGGATTTTTTTAAAATTTCGTTTTCATTTCTCGTGTCCTAAGTAGGACCCGTTGGATATATGAAAATAGGCTATTTAGTTTTGCACGGTACTACTTGTTTGTAATGACTTGTGAGCCACGTATTGTAAAATGGATTTACATTTCAGAAACCTTCGCGAGTTTACACAACAGCTGCAACTGCAATCTCGTCCCACTCCCATTTTCTTGTATAGTAGGGACTGTACTGTAATCCCTATCTGGGCCGTATATAAGGGGGGAGCTGTGGTGGCTCCAGCTGATTTCCCCCCCCCCCTCCCTCTAAAATAGCCAATGCAAATAAGAAAGTGTTGCTTTGGTAAAAGCATTAAATAATTTTAAATTTGGTTGTACCCGAATATTAACTTATTGGCTAAGTTATAAACAATATTGAAATTGGACTACCTCATGGTGTAGTGGCTAACATTCTTGGCTGCTGCCCCAGAGGTCAAATTTGATTCCCGACTCTGCCAAGAAATTTTGATTCTGGTCTGAGAGCTGGAACGGGCTACACTCATCCTCGTGAGGCAAATCTGAGAATACCCCAGTACGGTACTTTTGAGAAATAAGTTAATCAATTTATAAACAAGTAGTTCCGTGAAGAACTATACAGCATATTTTCATATATCCTATTCATGTAAATTGCCTCTATCAACATATAGAATTTCAGATTGATTGTTGTGATAGATTCGTAGATATTGAGGGCCGTCTAAATATTTCAGATGGTCGCCATGTTGGATTTTTATTTATGTAGTATTACATGAAGATCATTGTGTAGCCTACGTGTGGTATTCAGACTTCAATCGCATGATTAGGACACAAGAAGTAAAAACGAGATTTTAAAATTTCTCAGAGCTGCCATCTTGTGGTTATGAAAACAATTGAAATAAATTAGATGCCAGTGGATTGACATTTGTATAAGCATTTAACGTGCAAAGTTTTACTGCACTCGGATGGTTGAATCGCGAGAAACGTCCATTTAAATATTTATACTTCGCGTCGCCGCCATGTTGTATTTGGGCTCACCAGGTTACTGAATGTCCTATATGTGAACTTATGTTCATAGCCTCTATGAACATAAAAAAAACAGTTTGATTGCTGTAAAAGATTCGTAGATATTGAGAACCGTCAAAATATTTCGGATGCTCGCCATTTTGGATTGTTATATGTATAGGCCATAGAGTTATGTACCATTAAAGGAAAATTATTGCGTAGCTTCATTATTCAAACATTCACTTCGATCGTATGATTACAACACAAGGAATAAAAACTTAATTTTAAAATTTCGAACAGTCGTCATCTTGAGGTTATGTAAACAATTGAACTAAATTAGATGCCAGTGCATTACAATATGAATAGTCATTTACCGTACCACATTTCACTGTGCTCAGATGGTTAAATCACGAGAAAAGTCTATTATAATGTTTCAAATTCGCTTGGCTGCCATGTTCGTTATGTACTTTTCAGGGTTTTCAATGTTACATAGATAAACTTGCAGCAGTGTCCTTGATCAGTGTACAAAATTTCAGGGTTATATCTTAAATAGTTTCGGAGATATTGAATGCCAGTGAAATATTTCTCACAGCCGCCATTTTGAGGTTATGTAAACAATTAAACTAAATTAGACGCCAGTGCATTACAATAAATATAAACATTTCCTTTACCATGTTTCATTACTTTTGGATGGTTAAATCGCGAGAAAAGTCTATTTAAATGTCTCAATTTCGCTTGGCCGCCATGTTGGTTGTGTAGTTAATCAGTTTTTGAAAGTCTCATAGATGAATTCCTATTAGTTCCTTTTATCGTTGTTGTTGTTTGAGCCTTCAGTCTTTTGACTGGTTTGATGCAGCTCTCCATGCCTCCCTGTCCTGAGCCAATCGTTTCATCTCTACATAGCTACCGCATCCTACATCAGAGGCTATCTGTTTAACATATTCTAACCTTGGTCTACCCCTACAGTTCTTGTCCTCGACCCTTCCTTCCATAACTAAGCTTGCTATTCCTGGGTGTCTTAGTATGTGTCCTACCAACCTATCTCTTCTCTTCATTAGCAGTCGCCAGAAACATCTCTCCTCTCCCACTCGCCTTAATACCTCTTCGTTTGTAACCCTATCTACCCATCTGATGTTCATCATTCTCCTGTAACACCACATTTCAAATGCTTCAATTCTCCTCTTTTCTGCTGCACCAATAGTCCAAGTTTCACTTCCATAGAGCGCCACGCTCCAGACAAAGGCTTTCAAAAATGACTTCCTAATACCTAAATCTATATTTGATGTCAACAGATTCCTTTTTTGTAGAAAGGCTTTCCTTGCCTGAGCCAACCTACTTGTTATATCCTCTTTGCTTCGTCCATCACTGGTTATTCTGCTTCCTAAGTAACAGAAGTCTCCTACTTCCTTCAGCTTTTCACCTGCCAATTTGATCTCCATAGAGGTTTCTGATTTATTACGGCTGCATTCCAGTATTTTTGTTTTACATTTATTAATTTTCCTCATGAATTCCTTCTGTAGGATGGAATCCATACCATTCAAAAACTCATTCAAATCCTCAGGCTTGTCGGCCAAGATGACGATGTCATCAGCAAATCACAGAGTTGAAATTATTTCTCCTTGAATCTTCACTCCCACTTTAAATTTTTCTCCAATTTCCTTCATTGCTTGTTCAATGTAAAGATTGAAAAGTATGGGTGATACGTTGCAGCCTTGCCTTACACCTTTCTGAATACCAGCCTCTCTCTCATGTCCTTCAGCTCGAATGAATGCTGTCTGGTTTCTGTATAGATTGTATATCACTCTCCTATCCCTGTACTTTATTCCAATAGATTTCAAAATGTCAAACAATTTAGTCCAATCAACGTTATCAAAAGCCTTTTCTAAGTCTACAAATGCCATGAACGTTCTCTTATCTTTCCTTATTCTACCTTCCAAAATCAGCCTAAGACTTAGTACAGCTTCCCTTGTTCCTACATTTCTCATGAAACCAAACTGGTCTTCACCCAACTCCGTTTCTATCTGGCTTTCAATCCTCTTGTAAATTATTCTAGACAGGATCTTTGAAGCATGAGTAATCAAGCTGATTGTACGGTAATCTTCACATCTGTCAGCTCCCACTTTCTTTGGTATAGGGATGATAACATTCTTCTTGAAATCAGGGGGTACCTCACCTGTCTCATAAATCCTACACACCAAGTGAAATAACCTGATCAGACCTTCATCTCCTATGCAGAGTAACAACTCAATCGGTATATCATCTATGCCTGGTGCTTTGTTCCTGCCTAAGTCCTCTAATGCTCTGTCAAATTCTGATCTCAATATTAAATCTCCTTTTGCATCCTCACCAATTTCCTCCTCCCTTTCCATTACATGATTCTCAATCTCCTTTCCCTTATACAAGCACTCTATGTAAGCTTTCCATCTCTCGACCTTTTCTTCCCTATCTGTTACAGGCTTTCCATTTGTGTCCTTAATATTACAGCACTTAGTCTTCTTTTCCCCAAAAGTATTCTTAATCCTTCGATAAGCTGTGTCTACTTTTCCTAATTTCAGACAATTTTCTATACCTGCACATTTCTCTTTCAACCATTCTTCTTTCGCTTCCTTGCACTTCTTGTTAACCTCATTTCTCAAACGTCTGTATTCTGCTTTCCCCTTTTCATCTCTTAGATTCTTGTGTTTCCGCCTTTCATCCATCAATTCTAGTATATCCTGAGTGATCCACGGTTTTCTACCTATTCTTTCTTTCCTACCAATGTTTTCTTCTGCGGATTTTGTTATTTCATTCTTCAAAAGTGCCCATTCGTCTGCAATTGAAGTTTGTTTAGGGGTTTTGATTAGTCCTTCCTTTATACTTTTCTTGAATCTTTCGTTTACATCCTTCACTTTCAGTCTGTCTATTGCCCACCTTTTTGGCTTTTGACTTTTCTTCAGTTTCTTCAACTTTAATCTGCATTTCATTACAACCAGATTGTGGTCAGAGTTTATGTCAGCACCAGGATATGTTTTACAATCCAAAATCTGGTTTCGAAACCTCTGCTTGACCATAATGAAGTCGATTTGGTAACGCCCTGTATCTCCTGGTCTCATCCATGTGTATATTCTTCTATTGTGGTTATCGAATAAGGTGTTAGCTATGACCAACTCATGTTCGGTGCAGAATTCCATCAGCCTGCTTCCTCGATCATTCCTTTCACCTAATCCAAAATCTCCTACTATCTTCCCTTCTCTCCCTTTTCCTACCACAGCATTCCAATCTCCCATTACTATAATATTTTCATCACCTTTGATATACCTCAGAATTTCGTCTATTTCTTCGTAGACCTTTTCAACATCCTCATCATCAGCTTGACTGGTAGGCATATAGACTTGTACCACTGTGGTGCACGTAGGTTTAGTATTGATTTTTGCTACAATAATCCGTTCACTGTATTGCTCATAATATTCCACCCGCTGTCCAAGTTTCCTACTCAATATGAGACCAACCCCTGCTTGGCCATTGTTTGATTTAGTGCTAATGACCCTATAGTCTCCTGACCAAAAGTCCTGCTCTTCCTGCCAGCGCATTTCACTAATCCCAACCAAATCCAACCTCAACCTATCCATTTCCCTTTCTAAGTTTTCTAACTTTCCACTTCCTAGCAGACTTCTAACATTCCACGCTCCGATCCGTAGAATGTCAGATTTCCTCTTTGTCACTTCTGTGATGTTAACCCCCTCTCGAGTAGTCCCCACCCGGAGATCCGAACGGGGGACTAGTTTACCTCCGGATTGAAATTTTACAAGGGAGGAGGCCATCATCACATGTAATTATGCATAGAGTGGTGCATATCCTCGGGAATAGCATTACGGCTGTAGTTTCCCGTTGCTTTCAGCCGTGCAGCGGAACGCAGTGTAGCCATTAGTTGGCTTATATTATCAATAACTTAACCGTCTATTAGACTAGTAAAGAATTGATTTATTCTGAAAGACTGCTACTCCCTTTCAGAATAAGTAAAGAGCAATTCTACTACAAAATACTAACCTTCTACTAACAATTAAATACCAAAATTCTACTAACGAAAAAAAATACTAAAATTTCACCAACAAACAAATACTACCACTAAAACAGTCTGTCACCAGGCACACTCACATGCACCCTCACCAGACACACTCACACACCACAGTCTAATAGAACAATGACATATATCTAATAAACAAATTAACTTCATACTTACAATTAAAACTAACTACATACTTACTGTACTGTAATTTGAATTGACAACATTTACAAAATTTAAAATGATAATCTGGTAGCAAAAATATCCACCCCGTCCGGGATTCGAACCCGAGATCTCTAGGTAGGTCGGTAGATACCCACAAAACCTCAAAGCAGACATTATAAAATTAAATTTAGATGATAATAATAGGTGTATATTCAAACAATGTTAATGTGAAAAAAAGGGACTTTGACAATATCTTATACTGTATTATAAAAAGAAGGGACAAAATTTAAAAAACCTCATAAATAAAAATGTAAATAATGAAACATCAATGAGTTATTTATACTTCAGTAATATGATTACACATATTATAAAGGGATACGGTAGGAAAAAAAAGGTTGGGTATAGCTGCTCTAACCAATAACGTAGATTAAAAATAGCTAAAAGGGGATTTAGTTACACGGTGAACCAAGTAACAAAAACAGTGCGGGAATCTTAAAGAGAAAAGGTAATAAGGAAAAGAGGAGAGGAGAGGGTCCGCCCCAAAGGTAAGGGACAAAAGGGGAAAGGTAGGACCTGTTTAGACTTAATCAAATATTCACTGTTTTTTGATTTTTGGGACAGCCCTGCTCTGATCACTAAATTTAGTGACACCCTGTGGCGCGACTATGCTACGGGCCAATTATCGTCCATTGATGGAATCTTAGGTGGCACCTGAAACACCTACAGGACTTGCAAGCTACATTTCGAGTCTACGAGGTAGACAAGTTGTTAATCAGACACCCAGAATATTTCTCTTTAATTCAAGTAAGGACTGCAGACATTCAATTTTCAAGTAGTTCCTACTTTTGCTACCAAACGCCAACGTCAACGACAACTAGTTCTGAACTTGGTTACTAGATGCACCGCAGTCGGCTTCTGGCGACGAACGTTGGAATCTAAGAGCGTTAGTCAAATCTAACCTATAATTTAGCTTGACACAAGTGTAATTAGTGGAAGGTTATTTTACATGCCATAAATCTATGACATGGGACCGCCGACTTTACTTCCCCTCCGAAGGAAGGCATACTGAGGGATTTTTAACGCTCTTAAAAATCCGACGACTTCGGCCGGGTTTGACCTTAATTGTTGCTTGTAAAACAGTTAAAATAAGAATTTCTATTTCTTCAAAGTGGATGCCGGAATAAGATATAAATTAAACAAAAAGAAAATAATTGAATAATAATCATATACATATGCTTTCAGCGAAATTCATCACGTTAGTGGAACATTTTCATTTAGCATTATTCAACGTCGGAGACAGAGCTATTATAAACGTGCGCTCACAACGCGGTGTTCAAATATTCAATAAACAAAATCTCATATGAATGTATTAATTAATTATGCAGTGGAATGCGAAGGTGTAAAAAGTTAAATTGTAGATTTATTCCGTTGGCCCCCTTAAACTGTAAGAATCTTATTTGTCGTAACCTAGCACCCCAACCCTTTATTTGGTGGGGGTAAGGTTAGTGGGTAGATGGTTTACAGCAATAAACTGCGGTAACGAGTGTAAGTTATCCCGGTCCCGGTTCTCCGGATGCGACTAGCCGTGCGTCTGCGCAGTATAGAGCACCTTCCCACACACAGAACAGGACATCTCTTACTAAATATTAGGTTTTCTTTTTTTTATGTCGTCGCTCAGCGGAAGTAAGACAAAATACACACATCAAAAAAAGTTTTGCATCACCTCGGTTCCAAGAGTTCCGGAACCTTTAAATACGAAGGGAATAGAGATCAACACAAACAACATTTCAGCTCGTTTTATTGCTCATGAGACCCACACATTGCATGTTGTACCATCATACAGCTAGACTTTCAGCATTTGTGGTCCAGATTGCAGTACACACCACTACCTCTAATACCCAGTAGCACGTCCTCTTGCATTGATGCATGCCTGTATTCGTCGTGGCATACTATCCACAAGTTCATCAAGACACTGTTGGTCCAAATTGTCCCACTCCTCAACGACAATTCGGCGTAAATCTCTCAGAGTGGTTGGTGGGTCAAGACGTCCATAAACAGCCCTTTTCAACATATCCCAGGCATGTTCGATAGGGTTCATGTCTGGCGAACATGCTGGCCACTGTAGTCGAGCGATGTCGTTATCCTGAAGGAACGCATTCACAAGATGTGCACGATGAGGTCGAGAATTGTCGTCCATGAAGACAAATGCCTCTCCAATATTCTGCCGATATGGGTGCACTATGGGTCGGAGGATGTCATTCAGGTATCGTAAAGCCGTTTCGGAGCCTTCCATGACCACCAGTGGCGTACGTCGGCCCCACATAATGCCACCCCAAAACATCAGGGAACCACCACCTTGCTGCACTCGCTGGACAGTGTGTCTAAGACGTTCAGCCTGACCAGGGTGCCTCCAAACACGTCTCCAACGATTGTCTGGTTGAAGGCATATGCGACACTCATCGGTGAAGAGAACGTGATGCCAATTCTGTGGGGTCCATTCAGCATGTTGTTGGGCCCATCTGTACCGCGCTGCATGGTGTCGGGGTTGCAAAGCTGGACCTCGCCATGGACGTCGGGAGTGAAGTTGCGCATCATGCAGCCTATTGCGCACAGTTTGAGTTGAAACACGACGTCCTGTGGCTGAACGAAACGCATTATTCAACATGGTGGCATTGCTGTCAGGGTTCCTCCGAGCGGCAATCCGTAAGTAGCGGTCATCCACTACAGTAGTAGCCCTTGGGCGGCCTGAGCGAGGCCTGTCATCGACAGTTCCTGTATCTCTGTACCTCCTCCATGTCCGAACAACATCGCTTTGGTTCACTCTGAGACGCCTGGAAACTTCCCTTGTTGAGAGCCCTTCTTGACACAAAGTAACAATGCGGACGCGATCGAACTGCGGTATTGACCTTCTAGGCATGGTAGAACTACAGACAACATGAGCAGCGTACCTTCGTCCTGGTGGAATGACTGGAACTGATCGGCTGTCGTACCCCCTCCGTCTAATAGGCCCTGCTCATGCATGGTTGTTTACATCTTTGAGCAGTTTTAGTGACATCTATGAACAGTCAAAGGGACTGTATCTTTGATACAATATACACAGTCAACGTCTATATGCCGGAGATCTGGGAACCGAGGTGATGCAAAACTTTTTTTGATGTGTGTATAACCTAAATTCCTCTCGACTGTATGTAAGAGTTACAAGTTTAGCCATGTTGACATATACCTTTCTCCTTCTCACTAAGTGCTCTATTAGGCTACATTTTGCCAGGTATACAGTATTTCGAACTAATTAGAAATTTCGATATTAGCAACTTAATTTCGCCATTATTGTAGATAGATCCATATAGATTAATCATTGGCATGAATCTTAAATTTTAAGAAATGTATACAATTTAGCTTCACACATGTGTAATTAGTGGAATTACAAAATTTCAGGGTGATATCGATAATAGTTTCGGAGATACTGAATGCTGGTGAAATATTTCACACAGCCACCATGTTGAATTGGTGAGACACAATAAAATTTGAACGGCACGGTCGGGGTCGGCCAGAATGGCACTATGATCTTACCGAGTTTCATTGAAATCGCTCCAGCCGTTTATAATTTATTAGGGGGACACAGACACCATCACACACACACAACGCACACACAGACACACGGACAAAAGGTGATCTCATAAGCCTTTTTTTTTTTCATAAAATGAAAATAGGCTAAAAATGAACTGTTTGCCATTCTTACTCCATGGGCCATAATAGAAAATTCATTATGTATTCAATTTGATTTGAGTGTTGTGTTATATTTTACATCTTTTTTGTATTTCCACTATAATAGAAAACTTAGAATGAAACTTACTGTAGAATTTTACAATTAACTCTTATCTAAAATAATTACACAAAGTTATATGCCCTAAGATATTGGTTGTTATTTCTGATTATTTTGCGGTGACAATCCCCTGAGAATACTCACAATTTTCCAGGATAGTCTGCCCACCCTCGAAAAATAAATTGTATTGTTACGTGCCACCCCCCTAGTGGCACTTTTGTTAACTGGATTACGGTGGGTTCAAGCACAACACAGATTGTTTCTTTAAATAAATAATTAACTTTATTGCGGCCAGAAAATTACACTACTCATCAGCAAATACAAGCAATTGGAACCTTACTCCAGTTTCCTCAAGTCTCTTCCTTGAGCGCTCTTGGCCCTTTCACTTGTCAACAGACCACAGAAGTTAAATCGTCCTAATGAGTACGGTGGCCTTGACAGAAACTACCTGCTCCTCTCCCTTATGTACACCGACTACAGTTACTTACGATCACTTGCTGCAGGCTGTTCACAAGCTGGGAGAAACAATGTCACTGGATTTCGTAACTCGCACGGCACTTCGTCACCACACTTCTGTCGCTCAGGAAAACACGCACTAACTCAGAAACACACACCCACAGAAAGCTCGGCCCCTTACTGTTGAAGCCGCTTATATAGCAGGCTGGTGACTCAATGAATTCTAGAATCGTCCAGGACACACGGCTTCTCGACATTTCCTTCACTGGACCATCCCTTTCACTTCGCAGCCCGTTGCGTAACGCGCACGTAATACACTGAGGCAGAGCACACACAGCCCGATGGAGCTGTGACTCATGCGGCGAGCGACAACACAAACCCACAGCCGTAATAGTATATACGACCCTGGTAAAGACACGCTAATGATTCTAGTACAGAATCTTGCAGAACATCTGATCAGATTATGGCTAAAGGCCGTACGATCAGGTGAAGACTTAATATAGTGTCGTCTGCTATGAAACAATTAGGCATAATAGTCTGACTAAAGTTTGTTTGTTGAAATGGTTTGTGCGCCAAAACTCATGTTTTGAAACGACTCGACCACGCCAGGAAGGAAGCTATTTATTAAAGAATACACCGAATAAGACAGGTAAAGGACTTTATGATCGACGATGTCGAAATGTAAATATTATATGTCAGAAAACTGTATCATAAAGACAGTCACTAAAGTACTACTGTTCCTTATGATACAGTTTCTCCAACCAATTTTCATTCATTGACCAATTAGCTTCGCATATGCTCTCAAAATGCAACATGTCAGACAAGAATTACATGATTTGAAAGATGACAATGCAAACGATATTGGATCAACCATTGTAGATCAATCCCAAACACAAAGACAAAATCATCACGAACCTTTACGGTAACAAGAAAATACAATGACATATGCAAGAAATTTATGAATCTACGTCCAGAAGAATGCAACACAGTATCCGTCTATATAAATTAACGCCATGGAAGGTGCACCGTCCAATATGTTCACGTAAATAAACTGGCGAAAATGAGAAAAGAAATTGCACTGTACCTTAATATCCCAAACTCCAATTTCTACACACGACATTCGTACGACTTCGGTGACAGTTTGAGTGAATGCTGGTGCTAATCGGCAGACTGTAACCATATGACATTGCCAAGCAGACAGAGCGTATGCGTGGGTCTGAGAACTTGTAAAGCACAGACAGGCAAACCTACCGCTTGCACTCCGATCACTGAATTAAAGTGACTGAATCTCGACAGATATTTATGAATATTTCTGTTCGAATGTAAAATAAAATAAAGTTATAATTATCGTCGAACATAAACAGTCGTAAGCAACTGGCCTATAATGGTAATTAAGACACTCGTGTCTTAATTACTGCCATTATAAGCTCGTTGCATAACGAACTATTTTGGTGTCGGTTTGAAATGATTTCAGTTAAAAAAAAACATCCACTTACACTCACTCCTGCCTTTTGTTTCCTCCTTTATCGCACTATTGAGTAGGACTTATTAATTCTATTGCCATGTCTTGTCATGTTTCTTCAAGCGTGTAAGCTTCCCAATCCCTTTACGTTAAAAGGAAGAAAGGATAAGAATAATAATGTAGATTTCATCATTTTCTTTCGTTTCCCCCTTAACAAACAGTAGTGTTGATGTTGTGGAGCATATAATAATAATAATAATAATAATATTTCCCCTAAAGATATCCAGGAGCGTGTTCCACTTCAGGAAAAACTACGTACGCACAAAGGTTTCCAGGAAAAGCCGAAGCTGAAGACAGCGAAGGCGTGGTACCAAGAGAGAAAAGAACAACACCGGAGACGAATGAGGGAACACTGGGTGGTAGTTAAAGCTCGGAAGAAGAGACAGTTGAACTGACGTGGTGCCTAGTTGGCCGAATCGAAGAAAGAATAATAATAATAATCATAATAATAACAACATCTATGGCCTTGGGTGCCGGGTGCAAGCTTTGTTATTTGCGCCCAGAGGGCAGCTTGCATGTCGAATTTTATTGTTCCTTGGAGCTCTATGAAAGTCAAAGAGGTTAGATATTTAAGCTCGTTGACACTATAGCGCTTTGTAGTAGAGAAAGGAGGAACTTTTGTGTTGGCGGAAAATCCCGGGATTCATTTAGCCATTATGAACACGGCCTACTGAATTCAAATGGGTTCTTTAACATGCCAACAACGTATGACATGCATGCCGTGATTTTTGTCACCTTTCAAAAATCACTAACCTTGGCCAGGAGCGAACCTGCAAGCTTGGGGTTGGTAGTCCGACACAATAACCACTCACCCTCCGTGGCAAGCTTATAAGGAGGTGATGGGCTGCTTCAGCTTTTAGCTCTCACATAAAAAGGTAGGTAGTGTACAGTTCGCTACTCCTGTGGTGGTCCGGGTTGGTTGGTTGGTTGGTTCTTAAGTTTAGGGGCTGCGACTACGCGGCCATGTAGCCCCGTGTACTTTGGATGTGTGTAGAATCTGTCTGATAACCGGTGTTAATTGTGATGACTGTATTAGTGTGTGTTATCCGTTTTTAGCCTACTTTTCACATTTTGAAAAAATTAGGAAAAAGTAGACTTATGAGATCGATCCGGGAAAATGTCTGTCTGTCTGCCTGTCTGTCCTTCTATCTGTCTATCTGTCTGTCTGTGTGTGTGTCCCCCTCTATCAACTCCTAAACGGCTGCAGCAATCGAAACCAAATTTTGTATGAGTAAAAATCTATACCGGGACATCTCAATGCCACACTTGAAAATGATGTCAGTGCTACAAACTGCTGAAAAATCGCAATTGAAATTTGAGCTCCTTGTTGGATATCTTGGAATATATACATGGGAACTATTCCAAAATTGTCACACATAGAGATAATAATACTTCAGTTTAATTTTCAGGAGGCCATACATGACAGTGTTGCCAAAATGATTCTAAGCCTAATGATAGGTCCCATATTTAAATTCATATAACTTCTACACTATCAATTGGATTTCAACCAAATTTCGTATGTACTATGTGTACATAAACAGATATGACTGAGCGTATTATTAGGAGCCACCAGGGCTGTCAACTGTCAATAAATGCTTTCTCTATTTTTATCCAAATATCAATATATCAGAAATTATGCGAGCCAACAGCTTTAAACCTTGCACACGTATAGTGCCTGACATTCTACATTAATTTGGAGCAACTAATGTATGTCAGTGCTACCAACATTATTCTAAGCCTGCTGATAGGACCGATTTTTAAGCACATGTAACTTCTATACTATCAATTGGATTTCAACGAAATTTCGTATGTGCTATGTATACCATAACAGATATGACTATGCGTATTCTTAAGAGCAGTCCGGGCTGCCAACTGTTAAGTAATGCTGTTTATATTTTTACCCTAATATCAATATATCAGAAAGTATGCAAGCCAACAGCTCTAAAGTTTGCGCACGTATAGTACCTGATATTCTAGATTAATTTGGAGTAACTAATATGCGTCAGTGCTGCCAACATGATTCTAGCCTGCTGATAGGTCCAATTTTAAAATACCAGTAACTTCTACACTAACAAATGGATTTCATCCAAAATTGGCACAACAAAAATGATAATATTTCAGATTATTTCTGTCCAACACATGCATGACATTGCTGCCAACATGATTTTACGCGCGCTGATAGATCCAATGTCTAACTGCATATAACGTCTATGCTATCCATTGGACTTCAACCAAATTTTGTATTCAGTACCTTAAGAGATGGAATTAAGAATATATTCTGTCAGTAGGGCTGCCAACTGTAATGCTCTATTAGGCTACGTTATGCCAGGTATATTTCGAACTAATTGGAAATTTCGATATTACCAACTTAATTTCGACATTATTATAGATAGGTCCATAGGCTATAGATTAATCATTGGCATGAATCTTAAATTTAAGAAAAGTAGGTTCTTTAGTTCGTCACGGAACTTCTTATTTAATTTAAATACAGACCGCAACTTAGAATTTTTCAAATAGTTCCTACGTTTGCGCCAAGCGCCGTGGTGGTCCGGGCACGGACTTCAAGAGCCAGTTTTGTGTTCCTAGGCAAAACCCTACACATATTATACGAGAGAAGTTCCAAAAGTACTGTAAGTTTCTTCACTTCATTGCACGAGAAGATAGTACACCAGGTGACAATAATCCACACCCGTGGTTGGTTCAAGGACGGAGGGAGCGTCGGTGGAGGAGGAATGACGATTGCGAAGAGCGCTGACGAATGGAGAGGAGCAGCAGACTGGCGTGCACGATACCATTCGGTTGGTCGCTGGTGTTGCATGATCAGCGATAGACGGCAGAATGTGGAGGATAATCACCCTGGCTCCTTTAGGGCTTTCAGCAGAAGGCGGAATTTATTTATTTCATTTACCGTATGGCTTTTAGTCCCGGGAGTGTCCGAGGACATGCTCGACTCGCCAGAGGCTGTAGCTGTTTCAAGCGGACACCCATAGAGTGAGCTAAAAGTTCCGTTCAATTTCAAGTATTTCCAACTTTCGCTACCAGATATCACTGATCCCTAGTGGTGAACGTTGGAATTTTGATAGAGCGTTACAACGAAATCTAACCTAGAAATTTCGCTTCACACAAGTTTAGTTAGTGGAAGGTTCTATTACATGCCATAAATTTATGACTTGGGACCAGCGGCTGTATTTCTCCTCCGAAGGAAGGCATGCTGATGGATTTTAACGCTCTTAAAAATCCGACGACTTCGGCCGGGTTTGAACCCACGATCTTAGGCACAGCAGTTCAGCATGCTACCAACTACGCCACCGAATCCGCAAGAATGCAGGAGATAACTTGAAAAAAATCCTCTCGGCACGCCGGAAGGCGGCGGTAGATTTCACTGGGAAAACTAGAGGATAGGCGAAAATAGGCAGAAAATGCAGGTTTTCGTAGAAGGATCAGACCTCATTTATTGCGAGAAAGTATTTTACAATTGGCGCTTAATTAACTTAGCTTTTCGTTTTTATGCATATTTTTAACATTTTATTGTCTTATGGGGACGGTAACCTTCTCGTCATTTAGGGTCCATTTTCATACTTGTGGTCCCTTATGCAAGGTTTCGACACTGATGTGTAACTATCTAGTGGTCTGTTACTTCTTCACGCAAAATTTTATCTCCCGCAGAAATGTTGGTTGGTTCCTCAGTTCAGGGGCTGCGACAACGCAGTCATGTAGCTCCGTGTACTTTGGTTGTGTGTAGAATCTGTCTGATAAACGGTGTTAATTGTGATGGCTGTATTAGTCTGTAATTCTGGTAAGGACTGCGGACGGTCAATTTCAAGTAGTAGTTCCTAATTTTGCTACCAAATGCTACCGTCAACGACACCTAGTTGTGAACTTGGCTACTAGATGCCACCGCAACCAGCTACTTGCAACGAACGTTGGAACTTCCCCTCCAAAGGAAGGCATACTGAGGGATTATTAGAGTTCTAGGAAAATACGACGACTTCGGCCGGCTTTGAACCCACGACCTTGGGCATAGTTCAGTATGCTACCAGTTACCTCACCGAAGCCGCATCCCACCGAGTCAGGTGGAAAAATGAATGTGATCGCGTGCAATGGAGTTGTTATGGCAACGTCTGATGGCTCATCCCTCATCAATTCAGTAGTGTTGTCATGGCGACGTCTGATGGCACTTGGCATTTTCTTCTAATTCTGAAATCATTTTGCTCATCCCTTGGCGTAAGGGTGGGTCATATCAAAAATTCTTTCAGACAAAAGTTTTAGGTAATTATTAAAGGAATATTGTCCATTTTGTACGGTTTTGATATTGTGCCTATTAAGAGAGATATGATTAATGTTTCCCGAAATACCCACTTATTCTCACCCCTTTGGTCAATGGTTGGTGCTGTCAAAAAACTTTTCAAACATAAATTTTTGGGCCTTATCCGACACATAGTATGAAATTTGAATGGATTCGATGTTTCAAATATTAAGAGTGTTATAGCGATATTTCACTTTTTCGAAAAAAGACCTCCATTTTCACCCCCTTCGACCGATTGTGCCCATTAACGAACTTGACCGAGATTTTATAGGGATACATATTATGGAAAAATTTCAAAGTGATTTGTGCAAAATTGGGGTAGTTATCGTGTCCACAAGAAAGTGATATATGTATATATATACATATATATACACATAAATTATATATAAACTTTTGAACTGACGGTGGTTTTGGGGTCTGGGAGATGTGAAACGCGCAGATATGTCGAAATTTTTTGGAAGTCGAAACATGGTACCCATTGCAATAGTTGGCTTTCTAATGAAATCTACCTAAAAGAAGAGGTCTGGCCCCTCGAAGAATGAGGAAATTAGGAAAGATGAGACAAGGGTGGGAAATTGAAAGACTCTTTAGTCGTACGATACCCTAGTACCATCGGGGTCGGAAGAGAACAAGAGTTGATCAAGGAAGGTCGACAGAAGAGATGACAGAGAGGACCCCATTAAGTAAGTGGAAGCAATGCCGGACTCAGCTGGGGTCCCGTGGTCGCTAACCCAATAGCTCCCCTGGTGGGGGGAAATTATGTTCAGACAGCTTACTTTATTTATAAAAGTTCGCCTCGTTGTGTAGTGGATAGCACTCTTGGTTGTCATCGCATAGGCCTGGGTTCGATTCCCAGTTCTGAGGGCTGGCACGTGGTACACTTAGCCTCGTGGGGCAAAACTGAGAAGGTAATAATGTTATTGGTTTTACGTACCTTTTTTACTACTGTGGCTTTTAGAAGACGCCGGGGTGCCCCGAAGGGAATGTTTAACGTGCCAGTAAATCTAATGAGACGACTCCCTCGCATTTGCACACCCTTTAATGCTAACTGACTATGCCAGGATTAGATCCTGTAACCTTGCGTACAGCAAGCAAGAACGTTACTACTGAGCCACGCAGCCAGCCTAACAGAGAACATATAGGATCGATTCCCACCTCGGCCATCCTAGAAGTGGTTTTCTGTGGTTTCCCACTTCTGCTGCATACAAATGGTTCCGAACAGAAGGCCACGGCGGCCTCTTTCCCATTCCTCATCTGAATTACCAATAACTTACACACACTAATACAGCTATGACACTAACAGACGAAATCCACACACAGCCAAGTACTCGGGGCTATATGGCCGCGATATCGAAAACCCCTAAATTAATCAACAACATCATTAGAGACAACCAGAATTGCAAGAATAAAATATGCTGCTATTTGGGTAAAACCAGTGTTTTTTCTCTAAACAAAATCTAAAGGGTAGGCTACTCTCAATTGTAGTCAACAAATTGCAATTTACGGCAATTTTCAGAGTCCGGTTATTACTTTATGGGCTGACATGTTAAATGAAACGTTGAATTAGGTTAATTTATTAAATCATTAACTTTCAGCTTTTTCGATGCCTGGGTGGAGTAAAATAGTTCGTTATTATCTTCATTCTTCAAAACTAAACCCCACACACAAAATAACAACCTACCCCACCTTCAAACATTAGCCTGCGTGCTTTATAAGAACAGGACTTCCTTTTCACGATGTTTAGAGTATGTTACTTATTTTTGCCTAAACAAGTAAATTTCTTCCAATAAGGCAGCAATTATACAAAGCTTTTATCGAGCAGAAAATAATATGGCCTATTGTTTCAATTATGCCGCTGAGTGTCGAGTTGCCAACCAAAATAATATGATTCAATAGATCGATTTAAATCCAGGATTACTCGAAATCTCCTCCCGCTTTTGTAAACAGCACGTTGACGCCAGCTGATCAACTTTCAAGTCGAAGTTATATTTGTCGGACTAGATACAAATGTAACAATATTTTTTTCATAAACAGTTTTCAAATAATAATAATAATAATAACAATAATAATAATATCGTATGGCCTCGGATGCCGGGTGCAAGCTTTCTTATTTGACATCCAAAGAGTAGCTGCATGTCGAATTTCGTTGTTCCTTGAAGCACTATGATAGTCAAGGAGGTTAGATATCTAAGCTCCTTGAACACTATAGCGCTTATGAGGAACTTTGTGTTGGTGGAAATTCCCGAGATTAATTTTGCCATTGTGAACACGGCCTACTGAATTCAAATGGGTTCTTTGACATGTCAACATCGTATGACAAGCGTGTCGTAATTTTTGCCGACTTTCAATAATCACTTACCACGGCCAGGAGCAAACCTGCAAGCTTGGGATTAGTAGACCGACACGTTAACCACTCACCCACCGTGGCAAGCTAGTTTTCAAATGTACCCCGCGTTTCCCCTGAATACATGCCCTGGGTAAATCTATGAAACACTCGTCCACGGCATGTGCATTGTCTACCTCCCAGGCGCGTGGAGCATGAGAACTTGAAAATGTTAATGAATCTAATGTAGCGGTATAGTTACATAGATGTAAAGGAGCCTTGGGGCTTGTCAATCTACAGAACCAGGTAGTGGCGTAGGACAAGGTCAATTGACTCACTGCGCCATATCCGGAGTAAAGTGGTTGGAATTCCAACTATTCAGCTTCAGAACCAATTTAAATTTATGGAGGTACACTCATAAGAGATCTAGGAATTGTTAGGTGTATAACTTGAATGATTAGTCGACATGATTGGTGAGTATTTCTTTTGTCTTGTGGCCTCCTGAGAGGTCGACTGCAGGCCTTTCTAGTCAACGCCCATGGGCGACCTGCGCGTCGGGATGAGAGATGGAATGGATGTCGATGGATGAAACTGGGCAAGGATGTGGAAGGAAGCGGCCGTGGCCTGTCAGAAGGTACCGTCCCAGAATTTGCCTGGAGTTGAAAATGGGAAACCATGAACATTAATTTCAAGGACGGTCGATGGTCGGGTTCTAACGCACCCGTCTACCGAGTCACCAGAGGGCCTGGCCCCATGACCTAACGCTGTGCTTTAGCAAGCTTAGCCACCGCTGTCGGATGGTGAGTTATTCATAGTTCTTGTTCTCAATCATTCCTTCCATAACTAAGTTTGCTATTCCTGCGTGTTTTACGATAGTATGTGTCCTACAAACCTATCTCTTCTCTTCAATAGCAGAAATATCTCAGCTCTCCCAATCGTTTTTCATTTGTTACTCCATACACCCATCTTATTTTCATCCTTCTTCTGTAACACCACATTTCAAACGCTTCTATTCTCTTCTTTTCTTCAGCTCCAACAGTTCAAGTTTCACTTCCATAAAGTGCCGAGCTCCAAACAAAGGATATCAAAAATGGCTTCCTAATAGATAAATCTATATTGGAAGCTACCAGATTTATTTTCTGTAGAAATGCTTTCCTTACCTCAGCCAACCTACTTTGCTTTGTCATCACTGGTTATTTTGCTTCATAAGTAGTTTAGGGTAGTTGAAATGTAATGCCAAGTCAGTACTGTACTTTCAAGGGTTGAACCGCACTCAGAATGGCCGCTACCAAAGTTGAGATTCATTCCTTCGACGTCGTGACTTACAAGTTCTCCATTGAAGAGAACGAGATATGACCAAGGAAATATGTGGTTGTTTCATTTGAGGGTTTTGGGAATCGAAGTCATATAGTCCCATGCGTGTAAACGTTGCCTGATAACCCGTGTTATTGTTGTGTATACTTTAGCGTGTGCATTTGTAATTCAGGTAGGTATTGGGAAGGAGGCGGCCGATCCTTTAAGTTAGGAACTATCCCAGTATTTTCCTGGAGTGCAAGTGGGAAATCATGGAAACACACTTCCAAGTTGACTGAGATGGGAATCAACCCCCCTCCCCCTTCTTCTAAGTTTTGTCTCACGAAGCTGAGTGTACCGCGTTCCAGCTCACAGACCCAGAATTAAAAATTCTTGGCAGTGCCGGGATTCAAACCCAAATCTCCGTGGGAGATGATGATGATAATTGATGTTTTAAGGGGCCTAACATCTGGGTTATCGGCCCCAAATGGTTTGAGTGATAGTGGAAATGCAAATGAAATGGAACTAAACCTAAAAGAAGAGGAAAACAAGTAGTTCCGTGAAGAACTAAAGCCTATTTTCATGTATCCTCCCTATAATAATTGCCACTATCAACATACAAAATTTCAGTTTGATTGCTGTAATAGTTTCGTAGATATTGAGAACCGACTAAATATTTCGGATGGTCGCCATGTTGGATTTTATATAAGTAGGTCCTAGAGTTATGTACTGTTACATGAAGATTATTGTGTACGTGTAGCATTCAAACTTCAATCGCATGATTAGGACACAAGAAGTAACAAGGAGATTTTAAAATTTAGCACAGCTGCCATCTTATGGTTATGGAAACAATTGAAATAAATTAGATGCCAGTGGATTAACATTCGTATCAGGATTTACTGTACCAAGTTTCACTGCACTCGGATGGTTAAATTGCGAGAAACGTCCATGTGAATATTTATACTTCGCTTCACCGCCATGTTGGATTTGTGATCACCAGGTTATTTAAAAGTCCCATAGGTGAACTTAAGATCATAGCCCCTATGAACATAAAAAAATTCAGTTTGATTGCTTTAATAGATTCGTAGATATTCAGAGGAGTCTAAATATTTCGGATGGTCGCCATGTTGGATTGTTAAATGTATAGGCCATAGAGTCATGTACCATTAAAGGAAAATTATTGCGTAGGTTCATTATTCAAACTTTCATTTCGATCGCAAGATTACGAGACAAGAAATGAAAACTTAATTTTAAAATTCGCACAGCCGCCATTTTGAGGTTATGTAAACAATTGAACTAAATTAGATACCAGTGCATTACAATGTGTATAAACATTTCCTGTACCAGATTTCATTGCGTTTGGAACATTAAATCGCGAGAAAGGTCTATTAATATTTTGAAATTCGATTGGCCGCCATGTTCGTTTTGTAGTTAACCGGTTTTTGATAGTCTTACAGATGAACTTCCAATACTGCGATTTATCTCCGTACAAAATTTCAGGGTGATACCGCTAACAGTTTTAGAGATATAGAAAGCCGGTGAAATATTTCGCACATCCGCCATCTTGTGGTTATGTAAACAATACAACGAAGTTAGATGTCGGTGCATGACAATATGTATAAACATATACTGTACCAAGTTTTATTGCGTTTGGTTGGTTAAACCGCGAGAAACGTCTATTTAAAAGTCGCAAATTCGCGTGGCCGCCATGTTGGTTTTATAGCTACCAGTTTTTCAAACGTCACATAGGTGTACTTCTAGTAGTTCCCTTTATCATCGTAAAAAATTCCAGGGTGATATCGGGAATAGTTTCGGAGATATTGAATGCTGGTGAAATAATTCGCACAGCCGTCATGTTGGATTGGTGAGACATACCAAAATTTGAAGGGCACAGTCGGGGTCGTCCGGAATAGTGATATGAACTTACCGAGTTTCATTGAAATCGCTCCAGCCGTTTAGATGTTATTAGTGGGACACACACACACACACGCACGCACACCCACACGGACAAAAGGTGATCTCATAAGCCTATTTTTTCAAAATTGAAAATAGGCTAATAAGAATAAGGGAAACAAAAGACAGGAGGAAAGGAAATGCCCTCAACCCTCAAAGAATGAGAATTAAGGGATTTGGCAGAAAGGAGAACCGGCAAAGGCAGATAGGAAAGGTAAAGAGGAGAGGGAGCGCCTCAAAGGCAATGGAAGAAGAAATTGAAAAACCTGACCCAGCTCAGGAAGCCCTCGGGGTCGCCAACTCCCGAAATCACCAGACGTTATCCCTTGAGGGTGTAGCACAATCCAGGGTGCACCTTCAATGGTGGGGCTACACACACCCTGCCTCCTTGAGGGCTTTGAGCAGAAGACAGGAGATACAATGAAAAGAAAACAAGAGGTCTGACCCCTCGAAGAATGAGGATCAGCAAAGATGAGACAAGAGCCAATTAAGGCGGGAAAGTGAAAGACTCCCTAGGCCTCGGATACCCTAATACCGTCGGGGTCGGAAGAGATCAAAGAGTTGACCAAGGGAGGTCGAGAGGAAAGATAACAGAAAGGAGCCCGGCACAAGTAAGTGGAAGCAATGCCGGACTCAGCTAGGGTCCCGTGGTCGCCAAGTTATGAGCCCCTGGGGGATCCGAGGGAGAGCATAAACCCCAAATACCGTCGGGATTGGAAGAGAGCAAGAGTTGACCAAGGTAGGTCGACAAGAAAGATGATATTAAATGAGCCTGGCACAAATAAGTGGAAATAATTCCTGTGGTTGCCAAACCACGCCCTTGGAGATTCAAACAAGTACGTCTAATGAGTCGTTTTAGCAGGCCATGAATTACTCTTCTTGAAGAAACAAATGCACAGTAACAGGACCACTTTCCGTTGCATTGTCCATGTCACAGAAGCAGAAGAATAATGACAACAGAAGGCATTGTCAGGAGCGAGACAGAATGCGTTTCAGAGCCTCCTATATGATTGTGTGACAATGAGGGGGAAGGGGGGTCCAGTAACGCTACAGAGTATATCCGCCTTGTTACACTTTGCAGGCATGGCCTTCTGTGTGTATGAGAAAGACCGCTACAACGCCCTTTCACTACCACACCAACATGAGAGAGAGAGAGAGACGAAGAGGGAAGAAAGAAGGTGTGGCACAGTCTTCTTGTGTCTTGCCCCAGATCGCTAGTTTCGCGTTCGCTCACTCACTCACTCTCTACAAAAGGTAGTGTAGTGGGGAATAAGACACAGAAGGGGTGGGGGGAGACATTGGGTCACAGGTTATCCTATGACCACGTGTGGGGTATATAAACAGCAAGCAAGATTCCAAATCTCTACATTCACTTGTGAACCATTCTCAAGATTGTAAGCGGTGAGTTGAGAATTTTCAAAAAAAGAAATAACAGTGCTACTTATTTAAACAAAAAATAGAACAGAAAAACAAACGAGGATCTACTCAGGAAAAACAGAAAAGGAGTGTAAATTTCGAAATCGGAGAATTTTTGGAATTTATTTATTTCCCAGTGATAGTTTTTTAACATATACTACTGTAGTGATACGTATTAAGTGAACATTTTGAACGTTCAGCTGAAGAAAAAAAAAACGTAATTTATTTCGACATATAAAAGTGAAAAAAAAACGTTTGGTTTCTATTACATTGTTTTTATTAACTTGACGACCATTTTGGTATCTCTTGCAACTTAAAAAAGAAAAGCCGTAAAGATCAAATGTCATTCAGTAATCATCGATCTTGGTTTGTGTGATGAATACTCCTAGTCGTTATCATGAGTGATCCTCTCGTTTTTATATTACCGAGTGTATTCTAAAAACAGAATCCTAGATTATTCTTCTGCTAGAGAATATGTGAACGGTCCATTCCAAAAACCAGACGAGATAAATTCATCTTCTTCCTCTTCAAGGCCAGCTCTACGTATAGATAATATTGCTGTCTCCAGGTCGGGTTATTTACTAGTGTGAAGTATTGGGGATTCTACAAATATAGGATACGTCCAATCCTTTTTCAAGATAATTAATTACCTGGAATGTTCGGCATTCAATAAATATTTGTACTTGTTAGGATTTATATAAAAAATAATCGTATTTGAGGATTCGAATATTTTTCATTTTTGTATTCAACTAGGATTTCGGCAAAAACCAGACTAGTCCGAAGTTTTTTTCCTCAACTATCCTCATAAAAATACATTTCCTTTATGTGCAATGCAAAGCTGTTATTGAAACAATAGTAGCTCTAAAAGCCATTTTTATTTCATTCAGCACAAATGACGCTATACTGTTTCTGAACAATTTAATTTTTGGATTTGTCTGGTTCGTGGAATGGACCCTTCAAGTATATTATTACAGTCAAATTTTGTTTGACACGTTTCGGTCATCAAGAGTGAGCATCTTCAAACAACATAGCCTATATTTGAAAAGCAAGCGAAAATGAGTAATTTCTGGTGAATCTATTCGATAAACTATGCAAATCTCATTACTCGTTCTATAATATATTAGTTTGTCTTCTTCATAAGTATGTAATTCAGCTACTGGATTTTTTGGTCATTGTGTACAAATATTTTTTAGTTTTGTTTCTCTTAAGTTGGCTATTATTCTTGGGATGAATGTGTCAGTTATTTTTAATTTCATTCTGTTATGTGTTTTACATGTTTTATGCATTTAATTAAATAATTAACTGTCCTGATTCGTGGTTAAGTTTAAGTATAAACAATAAAGTATATTTGGTTGAAAGGACCCTGGTTCGATTTTCAGCTGGGTCGTAGGGTTTATAATTCGTGCTCTTAATTCCCCTGGTTGGAAGAGTGGTTTTTTGTAACGCCTTCATCATGCATTTAATATTCATCACGACGCACACAATAGCATCTACTCGAAAGTTCACGCAGGCCATTATGTCATTATTATTAATGAATTAAATCATGTCTTTGTTGTTATTGTTGAAACATTTAGGAGATTTACGACAAAGTGGTTATGTAGCCCCGTGAACTTCAGTGTATGATAAATCTGCCTGATAACCTGCATCGCTATGATGGCTGTCGTAGTGTGTGTAATTTAAATAAAGGCTAGGATTCGGAGGGAGGCGGCCATGGCATTAACTTAGGAAAAATTTGCCAGGAGTATAAGTGGGGAACCTCATATTAGGATTACTGAGGTGGGATTCTCAGTGTTTGCTCAACAAACAGTGTGTACCCAGTTCGAACCATCAGACCGGAATTAAACATATTGGCAGGGTCGGAAATCTAATCCGGACCTCAGGGGAGACAGCCAAAAATGCCAGCCACTACGCCACGGAATGCTTCATTCATTCATTCATCAATTAATTCGTTGATTCACTCATCATAAGTGTTTAAGATGTGAACACTTTAGTTACTAATAAATAATCTACCTAACATTTTTTTTTTGTTGGTTGTTGTTGTTGTTAATCAATTTTAGGATCTTGGGATATTTAGGTCATCAGCTCCGCGTACTTGCGTAGGTGTTGAGTTTGTCTCATAACCTGTATTACTGTGATGACTGTAGTGTATTAAGGACACTGGGTGGTGACAAAAGCTTATTTTACAAAATTAAAGGAGCAAAATTTTAAAAACAAATTTCTGTTATTTCCATTTGGTCAATGGTTTTTAATTTTACACTAAACAAAGATCTAACCTCTCTAACCCACCTGCTAACAATAAATATAAAATATTATTGTCTGATTTTGTACAGGGTGTTCAAAAACAAGGTCACATAAAACAATAATTCTAGTAGTATACATTTCTCAAGTTTGGTACACTTATCTTGAAACTTTCTTGTCAAGGATACTTAATTTTTTCCTGGAATGTAAAGAAAATGTCGCTTGACAAAATTAACGGATTTTGTTTTTTTTCTAGAGTAATTATTTCGAGTCATCTAAAGATTAACGAACTCAAAAAATATTTTTGCCTCTTAAAATGTATGATTTTTTAATTTATAAATTGAAAACATTAAGAGTATTACACATATCTTTCGGTTCATTCTATAAAATTACATGGTTACCAACATATACAATAGATCAGGCTTTTAACTTAAATAGCTCCTGAGAAAAGTGTACCAGAATCTCTAAAAACTTAACTTGCGTGATTGTCACAAAATATTGTGCATTTGGGCCTAATTTAGGCCTAATCTATAAGTTATCATTGTGGAGGTTAAAATATTGTGTGCGAAATTGAGGCTAAGATTTGTGTAGGAGTTGGCCGTGGCCTTAATTCAGGAACCACTCCAGCATTTGCCTGGAGAAAAATAAAAATGTGGTGGAAAAAACCCAAGGAAATACACTTTTAAGCCTTTACTTTGCTTTATGTGTTTTTTAAATTTTAACTTATTATAAATATTAATAATACCGACAGTAGTGGCTACGCTGGCTAAACACAGCATTAGGTCATGGGGCCAAGCTCTCTGCTGACTCGGTAGACGCGTGGGTTCGAGCCCCACCGTCGGCCGTCCTTGAAATGGTTTTCCGTGGTTTCCCATTTTCAACACCAGGCACATGCTGGGACGGTACCTTTTGACAGGCCACGGCCGCTTCCTTCCACATCTTTGCCCAATGTCATTCGCCATCATTCATTTCATCTCTCATTAACTCCTCTCATGAGGTTGGCGTCAGGAAGGGCATCCGGCCGTAAAAACCATCGCCACAAAGACTTCCATCGCATCTCATTCCCGACCCCGTTGGAAAACGGGAATGATAAGGGGTAGACATACATACAATAATTATTAATAATACCGGGTGAGTTAGCCGAGGTCGTTGCGGCATGACTGTTGGCAGTCGCTCACATCCGGGAGGCGAGGAGGTTCGAATCCCCCCGCCGGCAACCTTGAAGATGGTCTTCTGTGGTTTCCCATCTTCCTTCCAGGCAAATGCCGGGGTTGGTCCCTAACTATAGGCCACAGCCACTACCTTCCAACTCCTCGACCCTCCCTTCCAACTTTCCTCCCCAACGATACTTGTAGCTCACCCATTGGGTGTCCGTCTCGAAGCAGCTACAAAACTGGCGAGCCGAACATGTCCTCGGACACTCCCGGCACTAAAAGCCATACGCTAAAAAAAAATTAATAATGTTGTTTTTTGTTTCTGTAATTTTAATGTTTATATATTTATTTTAAATTTTCAATTTATGTTCTTATAGATTTAATTTTGATATTTTTATTGAATTATTTAATTAACTAATTTTAAATTGATTTTTACAATTATTTTCATATTCTTATAGTTATGTTTATTATTTAAATTTTATACAGTATTTCTTTTATTATCGTAATTTTATTCTGATAATTTTTATTTCTAGATTTATATTTCATTTTTACTCTTTACTTGTTAATGTATTTAGTTCAAATTGTTTAAAATGTTGTCCAACACATTACGTCAAGTAGATACGTATATAAGATTTGATTTTTGAAAATACTAGCACTTCGGCATGAAAATTCTCCGAAATTTGGCTGAAATATTCAACTATCAGCATATTTGAAAGCTTAAACTGTCCTTATGACAGGTGGTCAACAAAGAGACCACTATCCCATAAAGAGAAGGGGGGCAAAGCAATTTAACGCGCATGGCTACGCGGCAGAGTAAATTTAACTTAATTCTGGTCTTCAGGCAAATGCTGGGATTGTTCATAATTTAAGGCTACGGACGAATCCTTTCAAATTCTAAATTACAAATACAAACCCCACAATTTCTACACACACTCTAGTACACGGGGCTGTATGACTATGATGTCGAAGTCCCTAAATGAGTCAATAACTTGGCTGACAGAACTAATACACCGTGACTCCCTGCTTGTATATTACGCGATCAGGCGGCTTATTTTCCTGTTTCAGTCTAATCCTTTCCAACACAGTATCAAGTTCGTGCATCAAAACATTCACTTTTACAGTATCTTGGCAGAAACAGGGTAGTTATAACGATTCTCTGCTTCCCTTCACTCCGTAGTTACCGTACATTGTGTAAAGGATCTGAGATAAACAGATCTTGCATATTTCAGGTCGTTTGTACTGTAGAACACCTGGAGAATTTATTGGAGTTTGCATAAAAAACGATCATTTCTGAATCAAAATATGACGCAAAGTAATCTGAGATACAATAAATCTGAAATGACTGCCATTTCTCGGTGTGTTAGATTACTGCGATACTGAATTCCCTTTCAAAATTATATTCTAATCGGACACGGGTTCACAACCAGTTATCGGCGAGAGCGTCGGTAGTGGTCCGTGGAACATATATTCAGCTTTCTTTCACTCTTCAATACGATAAGATAAAGTCATATATTAGTGGTAGTACATGTTTTGCTGCCAAAGCATAATAGGCTCCTTATTTGCAACATTTTTGCCTATTTTCATTTACGAAACAAGTAGTTCCGTGAAGAACTAAAGCCTATTTTCATATATCCTACTGATGTAAATTGCCTCTATCAACATACAAAATTTCAGTTTGCTGTAATAAAATTTCAGCGTGATATCGGTAATTGTTTCGGAGATATAGAAGGTCAGTGAAATATTTTGCAAAGCTGCCATGTTGGATTGGTGAGACGTAATAAAATTTGAAGACGACGGTCGGGGTCGGCCCAAATGATGCTGTGACCTTACCGAGTTTCATTGAAATCGCTCCAGCCGTTTAGAAGTTATTAGGGGGGATATACACACACGCACACACACACACATACACACACACGGACAAAAGGTGATCTCATAAGCCTATTTTTTTTTCATCAATGAAAATAGGCTAACAACACTTACTTGCTCATATCTTGACAATTAAATGCATGAGTAAGGCGAAATTTTAGAGCTAGGGTAGTTTCAAAACATGATATTATTACCAAGAATACTCTGTCGTATAATACATGCCTTAAAATACATTTGCTATAATATGTTGATGATAGTGAACGCTAACTGAAACTACTGCTAAGAGTTGGTTGGTTCCTCAGTTTTGGGGCTGCGACAACGCAGTCATGTAGCCCCGTGTACTTTGGGTGTGTGTAGAATCTGTCTGATAACCGGTGTTAATTGTGATGGCTGTATTAGTGTTTGATATCTGTTTTTTAATTCAAGTAAGTACTGCAGACATTCAATTTTTAAGTAGTTCCTACCTTTGCCACCAAACGCCACCGTCTACGACAAAAAGTTCTGAACTTTGTTACTAGATGCCATCGCAGTCAGCTCCTGGCAGTGAACGTTGGAACCTATGAGCGTTAGTCAAATCTAACCTATAATTTAGCTTCACTCAAGGGTAATTAGTGGAAAGTTCTTTTTCATGCCATAAATCTATGACATGGGACTGCCGGCTTTACTTACCCTCCGAAGGAAGGCATACTGAGGGATTTTTAACTCTCTTAGAGAATCCGACGACTTCGGCCGGGTTTGAACTCGCGATCTTGGGTATAGAAGCTCAGCATGCTACCTACTATGCAACCGAAGCCGCCACTGTTAAGTGTCTAAGTTATAATGAATGCAGATGAGTGTAATAATAGCTCCAGGTGCGGTATATGAATCCAGCGCGCAGTATGAAATACATTCTAAGTGCCTGACTCAGAACGTGAAGATGATGTCCTCGAAAATAGTCTTCCTGTATTAATCTGATACTTCGGAAGCTGTTTCAAAGTGCGAATGATTGACGTAGCCTTCAACTTGCACTTTCAGCCAACATTGAGCACTAGAGCGGAACGAAGTGTTAAGGAATGCCATTCCTCTTTCTCTGTCACACACACAGAGAAGGACGGTCCACTTTGTAGAATCGAGTCAGGCAGACATTTATCCGGTTCGGCTCGGTCTCACTGCTGCCGAGAATGAAGAAAGGAAATACCGGTTTCAAATCTCAAACGATGATGATGATAATTGTTGTTTTAAGGGGCCTAACATCTAGGTTATCGGCCCCTAATGGTTTGGGTGATCGTGAAGATGAAAATGAAATGTAAACTATAACTAAAACTAACTACTAACTTATATACTAGAAGAAGAAATGGAAAACAAAAGGAGAATAATGCAAATAAAGGACAGGAGGAAAAGAAATGCCCTCAATCCTCGAAGAATGCGGATTGAGGGACTTGGAAGGAAAGAGAGCCATGAAAGGCAGATAGGAAAGTGAATGAGGAGGGGGAAAACCGGACCCAACTCAGGAATCCCTCGGGGTCGCCAACTCCCGAACTCACCAGCCGTGAGCCCCTGAGGGTGTAGCAATATCTAGGGTGCACCGGAAGTGGTGGGGCTACATACACCCGGCCTCCTTGAGGGCCTTGAGCAGAAGACAGGAGATAACATGAAAAGAAAAAGAAGGCGGACCCCTCGCAGTAGGAGGGTATCAGAAAGGATGAAACAAGGGCCAATTAAGGCGTGAAAAGAAGGGACTCCCTAGGTCTCGGATACCCTAATGCCGTCGGGGTCGGAAGAGAACAACAGTTGACCAAGTGAGGTCGACAGGAAAGAAGACGGAGAGAAGCCCGGCACAAGTAAGTGGAAGCAATGCCGGACTCAGCTGGGACCCCGTGGTCGCCAACCCACGTCCCACTAGGTGTGAGCCCCTGAGGGGGGGGGAATCTCAAACGGAAAGATTCATAATCAGTATGATAATGTCTTGTATAAGGGACTGGTGCTCCAAGGGGTACTCCTCTTACCCTTTAATTTGGGGAATTTTGAATTTAAGTTATTTGCAGTAAATGTAGTTAAATACTCCATGTGCTCCTTGTACGAGGGGTGATCAGAAAGTAAGGTTACAAAGTCTGCAGTACAATATTATCGTATGGCCGCGGGTGCCGAGTGCATGCTTTGTTTTGTTCCTTGGACCGCTATGAAAGTCAAGGAGGTTAAATATCTAAGCTCCTTGACAATATAGCGCTTTCTAGTAGAGATAGGAAGAACTTTTTGCGTGGCGGAAAATCCCAAGATTAATTTTGCCATTATGAAGCCGGCCTACTGAATTCAAATGGGTTTTTTAACATGCCAACAAAGTATGACATGCGAATCGTGAGTTTTGTCCCCTTTCAAAAATCACTTACCACGGCCATGAGCGAACCTGCAAGCAAAGGGTTGGTAGTCCGACACGATAACCACTCACCCACCGTGGCAAGCCGTATTGATTAACAGATAATAATTACGAAAATTTGTTGCTTTTCAGTTGGTCAACACGACTGTACCCAAAATGAGATGGGGTATTCTCTAATCTTGAAAAAAATTACAAGAGATTAATAAATACACTTGGATGACAAGTTTCGATCGTCAAGCGATCATCATCAGATCCATTACACTTAGGCTACATTTTTTTTAAATGCCCAGTCTATAACTAACAAGTATTGACGAGTTGAACTATCTCAACTAACACCGCAACTAAGGAAGTGTACATATTGTAAATATTTTTACCATTACCTTCAGACGCATTTCAGGCGTTTTTTTTTATCGATTTCAATGAACTGCGACCTATAACTGTTTTCAGTCTCGGCATGATGGGTTAAAATCACTGAATAGACTATTAATTGTATCATCATGGAGATAGCATGTGCAACGAATTCTTGTCAGAAGTAATTTAAGAATGGCGAGGTGCATGAAACACAAATTCCCCTTACGCCCAATATAAACTTGAGTGTGTATTCTGCGGAACGAAGCCTGAAACTGGGGTGATAGGCTCACTCACTAGCTAGCTCGTAAACATTTTCCGAAGCTAGTAATTGAATGGACATAGTTGGTTAAAATGAAAACTTAAAACACACTTACAGTGGGCGATGTATTTAAGATAGAGATATTCTGACGGGGACATTTTTGTAAAACTTTTCTTGCTGAACAATTCTTACACTCATAGTAAACAGATATGTTTAACGGTTTACCCAGCGTAAGCTTAAAATGGCGCACGGACGGTGAGTGTTCTCTTGCACTCAATTCACTGAAATCTTTACTGCTCGGCTTCCTTCTGTCATAAATAAATTATTTTCTGCAGAAACCTTCCTCCAGAAATCCTTTACAGAATGGTGAAAACCGCATCAAAATCCATCCAGTGGGTCTCGAGATTACCCGTTACATCCAAAAATCGGAGACTTAGTTTAATACTATGTAGATATAGTCTAGTAATAGCATTGCCTTGTTTCCATTAAATAATAATGTTGTCATATTATCTTATTATATGTCCGGCTCCGTGGCTAAATGGTTAGCGCACTAGGCTTTGGCCCAAAGAGCCCCAGGTTCGATTCCCGGCCGAGCCTTCAGGGATTTTAATCTCCTGGGGTTAATTCCCGTGGCTCGGGGACTGGGTGTATGTGCCGTCTTCATCATCACTTCATCCTCGATACGACGCGCAGGTCGCCCACGGGTGTCAACTACAAAGACCTGCACTCGGCCTCTCCGGAGGTCACACGATCTTCTTATTATATAATACACTAAGGTGTATGTTTCACAAAACTCAAGCTCCTAAACCAGAGGGAGTTAGAAGGTGTGGTTTGTACCAAAATCTTACAAATCGTCTCAATAGTACAGGAAAAATCTGACATTTCTTAAAAAGTAAACGGAAATATATTTATTAGTTTATACCGTGGTTTTGAACAAATATTCAAGACTATATAGCCCCTGGTAGAACTATTTCGTGTACATCCCGCATAGCACTAGGGCCGGGCGGGTAGTCTGTACACATGGGGCGCATACAACCCATTCTGCGAGAGTTCTCGCACTGGTCCGCTAGTTCAATGGGCAGATGACCTCGTGGTTCCGCCTCTTAAGACAACAATGACCAACTAACTGGTCTGCTAGTTATACATATTTATCTTATCTTTCGGGCAAAATTTGCTGGGGGTATAAATTAGAGTGGCACATTAGCGATTATGTACACTTGGAGTGTCGTGTGTTGTCCTCCTCTGATTTATATACTGTACATGTTTCGACATGACTTTGAGGTTTTCTTCAGCTCAACACATCTGGCAAGAAATAGGTTCTAAACATACAATATATATTACAAGAAGAATTTGCATATGTTTTATTAAAGAAGATACATACATGACCGTATATTATTTGATACGTACGAGGAGTTATTGATGTCAAGATTGTGTTGCAAGGGTCCCGTTTCATTGTTCAAAACACTTGGATGAATTCAGAATCGTCACTTCCTATAGATATATGTATAAATGTATATATTGGCATTCACTCATGATCTTATGTGAATTATACTGATGTTTCCATCCATACAACACGGTTGATTAAAAAGAAGCACTAACTGGTTGGCACCTGATACAACATTCACACTCCATATTTTTAAAGAAGATTTGTTTTACTCATTTCAAGCCCTGAGTTCAAATATTTGTTGATATTCAGCACTTGTTTTTCTATATTATTTAATTGTCTATATTTTTAAATTTTTAATATAAAGCCCAATATTTTATTTACACTTAATATTGTAAGATTTCTTATTTTTCTAACTGTAATTTGAAAAATTCAGTGAAAAGCCCAATATTATTATTTGTTATTTTATTTATTTACAATTAATATTACCCAAGAATATCCATTTTATTTCATTCTTTTAATTGCAATTTATATCAAAAACATTTCACATCAAACAAACATTAGACTTAAGTACATATACAGTATTTTATTTCCATTCTTAATTGAGCTGAAACATATACAATATATAATAGATTTGTGTATTTATTAATTGGCGTAAAAAATAAACTTTTAACTTCTCTGATTTGTAAACCAACTATTTTGGTTTCTGTCTGTTGCAGGAATCATGAGGAGTCTTTTGCTAGTGGCTGCCTTTGTGCAGGTGGTACTTGGAGGTGGTAGCCAGGTAGCTGTACAGCTGCCCTACCTGAACCCAGCTGGCGTCACCTACTTGAATGGACCTTCTCCAGCAGGCCTTGCCGCCGGTCCCGCTTACGCAGCTTACGGTGCTGGTCCCGCTTACGGTCCCGCTTACGCCGCAGCTCCCGCTGCTTACGCCGCTGGTCCAGCTTACGCCGCCGGCCCCGCTTACGGTGGCCTTGCTCACGGTATCGCCGCCGCACCAGTAGGCTATGCTGCACCCGCAGCTGTCGGCTATGCCCACGCCCAAGTTCCAGGCGTCGCCGCCGTCCCCACAGTCCACCACGTACCAGGCGTCGCTGATGTTCCAGTAACCAGCATTCAGGCCACTCCCGGTGTGGTTCAAAAGGTTGTCGATGTTGCCAAGCCAGCTGTGTCCACTCGTAAATTCGAAGTGCGTCGTCCAGCCATCCAGAAGCAGTTCTACGACATTGAAGAACGTGTCATTGTACGTCCTGCAGGATCTGCTCTTGTTGAGCTCGATCAACCAACATCCAAGACCCAGCGTGGCCCTGCTGTCATCAACCCAGTTGCTCATGCCGTTGCTGCCGCCCCTGTTGGCTACGCCGGCTACGCTGCCGCTCCTGTCGGTTATGCCCATGCTTATCACGCTGCACCAGCGATTCACGCCGCCCCAGCTTTCGCTCAACACATTGCTGTAACTCCTGCCCCTATCGCTATCTCCTCAACCCCCGCACCCCCTCAATTCATCTCCAGCACACCTGCACCACCCCCATCTTTCGGACCCTCCGGCCCAATTGGAGGTCCCTCTCAGTTTGAAGGCGACTCTGATTCCATTGTCGTAGAGAACAATGACTTCTTTGCTGCCCGTGCCAATGCTGCCGCCAGGAACGAGGCTGAAGCTCGTGCCTTTGCTCAAGGTCCTCCTCCAAGTTTCGGACCAGGTCCCGATGCCAGTTATGGACCCGCTCCTACCCCCGGACCTGCCCCATCTCCCTCCGTCCAAGTCCGTGCTAACGGTGCCCCTGGTCCCCTTCCAGGCCCCCTTCCTGGTCCCTCTGTCGTGCCTTCTCTCCGCTCTCTGGACCCCAATGAGAACCAGGCCAACCAACAGCGTCTGATCCAGCTTCTCACTGAGCAGGGAGGTGTTGCTGAGGTTGGTTTCGGTCGCTCTGGACCCAGCCCTGGTCCCGTTGGTGATGCTGGTTCAGTCCGTGCCCGAGTTCTCTCTGCCACTCCCGCCCCTGCCTACGCTGAACCTGCTGGTGAGCGTGTATCCACCCGTAGAGTCGTTGTCAGCCGTCCCATCGAAACCCTCCAGGAGATCGATGTCGTCGAGCCAGTCACCAAGCTCGAACGCGTCGCTGTCAATCACCCCACTGTCTTTAAGACCCTCCGTCAAGACATTGCCCGTGTTCCTACTTCAATCCCCGTCCACGGCAAGGCTTTGGTACCCACTGTCCATCACGCTGCCGTACCAGTAGCTCACGCAGCTCCAGTCCAATACGGATATTACCACTAATTCCTCAACTTCCAACAAGCAGCAACCAATAGCAACAATTCTCTCCTCAACCCCATGGTATACAAACTTAAACAAGCTGTATACTTATCAACAATCAAAACTACAGCAATACGCTTTATAGGCAGTTAAACAAAAATCACATTTCCAATGTTTTACAAGACTGTCAAATAATTTAAAAGTACTTCGGATAGATATCAGTTAATATCCTTTCCACTAGGATTCCTACTTGACCTATGCTATAGCTAAATACAATATCACTTGTATTTACAGCTATACTACGATGATATCACTCCGATCTCCTTTTAGATGCGTGAGAATGAATGTTTAAATTATCGGATATTCCGATAATATTTTTTAATAAAATTCTCAAGATAAATAATGAAATTCGTCAATAAACGGATCGGTTTATGATTACAGATTAACAGCTGAATGAGGCACAGCGGTTTTAAATATCTGAAGACCAGAGAAACTAAACAACGGAAGAACTTACTATCTTTCATATCTTTTGTGAGTTTGTTTCTTTCACTTCATGTTTCTGTCCACAAATTTGAAATTAAAACAAAAGAAAAAGAACCTGTTCGTGTATGTGTATTTGTATTTTTATAAAAATGTACAGAAGAAAACTAAAAGAAGTGATATTAATGTTTATTTATATATACTTAAAAAAAGACAAAATATATGATCTTTAGTACATAGTAACAATGCATATTTATTCCAAACCCATGTTTAAAAAATATATATTCCTTATAAAAAAGAATTCATAATGAACATCAATAAATGTTAAACAAAAATAAACGCCTCTTGCCGTCAAATTGGCAGGTGAAAAGCTAAAGGAAGCAGGAGACATCTGTTACTTAGGAAGCAAAGTAACCAGTGATGGACGAAGCAACGAAGTTTAAAAAGTAGGTTGGCTCAGGCAAGGAAAGCATTTCTAAAGAAAATAAATTTCTTGACATCAAATATAGATTTAGGTATAAGAAAGTTATTTTTGAAAGCCTTTGTCTTCAGCGTGGTGCTCTATAGAAGTGAAACTTGGAATGTTGGCGCAGCAGAAAAAAAGGAGAATTGAGCGTTCAAAATGTGGTGTTACAGGAGAATGATGAAGATCATATTATGATTAGATACAGTAACAAATGAAGATAGACAAGTGGGCGAGAGGGGATGTTTCTGGTGACTGCTAATGAAGGAAGAGATAGGTTGGTAGGACACATTCAAAGACACCAAGAAATAGCAAACTTTAGTTATGGGAAGGAAGGGTTAGAATATTTCAAACAGATTGCCTCGGATGTAAGGCGTGGTAGCTATGTAGGGATGAAACGATTAGCACAGGACAGGAGCGCAGCATCAAACCAGTCAAAATACTGACGACTCAAACAACAACAACAACAAGACACCATTTATAGTCCTTCATGATGAAATGAAAATCCACAGCCTGCTTCCAGTCTCCGACCGGGTCAGGAATGGAATGAATGAAGCCCCCATCTAGCGGCGAGGATATGAACTGTGCCCGCTGCCGAGGCCTGACGCACTCCTCTGGGGCAATGTTTAAATGAATGACAGATGAAATAAAATGACAGTGGAGAGTGTTGCTGGAATGAAATTGTGACAGGGAAAACCGGAGTACCCGGAGAAAAAGCTGTCTGCCTCCGTTTTGTCCAGCACAGATCTCACATGGAATGACCGGGATTTGAACCACGGACCCAGCGGTGAGAGGCCGGCGTGCTGCCGCCTAAGCCACGGAGGCTCTATAGTCCTTCATGATATTGAAGAAAAATTTAAAGTGGGAGTGAAGAATCAAGGAGAAATAATTTCAACTCGGAGATTTGCTGCTGACATCGTCATCTTGGCCGACACGCCTGAGTATTTGAATGAGTTCTTGAGAGGTATGGACTCCGTCTTGAGGAAAGAATTCATGATGAAAATTAATACATGTAAAACAAAAATATTGGAATGCAGCCGAAATAAATCAGAAACATCTATGGACATCAAATTGGCAGGTGAAAAGGCAAAGGAAGTAGGAGACTTCTGATACTTGGGAAGCAAAATAACCAGTGATGGACGAAGCAAAGAGGATATAAAAAGTATGTTGACTCAGGCAAGGAAAGCATTCTACAAAAAAGGAATATGTTGAATCTGTTGACACCGAATATAGATTTAGGTATTAGGAAGCCATTTTTGAAAGCCTTTCTGTGGAGCGTGCGCTCTATGGAAGTGAAACTTGGACTGTTGGTGCTGCATAAAAGAGGAGAATAGAAGCATTTGAAATGTGGTGTTGCAGGAGAATGATGAAGATCAGATGGGTAGATAGGGTTACAAACGAAGAGATATTAAGACGAGTGGGAGAGGAGGGATGTTTCTGGCGACTGCTAATGAAGAGAAGAGGTTGGTAGGACACTTACTAAGACACCCAGGAACCATTGTTATGGAAGGGTCGAGGACAAGAACTGTAGGGGTAGACCAAGGTTAGAATATGTTAGAATATTGCTTCTGATGTAGGGTGTGGTAGCTATGTAGAGATCAAAAGATTAGCTAAGGACAGGGAAGCCTGGAGAACTGCATCATACCAGTCAAAATACTTAAGACTCAAACAACAAACAACATGAAATGTGATTTTTTTCACTTCCTTACGATAAAAAAAATCTAGTAGCATTATGTCTACAAATTAGGCACACTTTTCTTTGCAACTAGTGGTCTTGTGGTCTGATTCTTGTTTGGCATATTCGGTGAAATATTACCGCAAGCTACAATCTTCCTCCTTGGAGTTTATAAATAATATTATTATGACAAATGACATTCTTGACAACATTTTAAGAAACTTTCGATTTAATCTGGACTCCGTTATGACTATAATTATCATATCTTTCACCACCTGTATTGTGCACAGACCTGTTAATTACAAGAAAAGAGTCAGACCTGTATCAGTAATAGGGTTTGAAAAAAAAACATACTCCTAAATATCGTTAAAAGATTTGTTTTTGATGTGTAACATCTTTCCTCTCGGTTGCAGGATAGTTTTGTGGGAGTGATTTTGAAAATTGGGGACGGAAGTGAATCGGAACGATCGAGCTGGCAGTGGTGGATCGAACGGAAGTGTACTAGCTGGCAGTGGTGGATCGAACGGAAGTATGCACTGCCCGCTCGATCGATCGAACGGAAGTGTACTAGCTGGCAGTGGTGAAAAACGGAAGTATGCACTGCCCGCTCGATCAATCGAACGGAAGTGTACTAGCTGGCAGTGGTAGAAAACGGAAGTATGTACTGCCCGCTCGATCAATCGAACGGAAGTGTACTAGCTGGCAGTGGTGAAAAACGGAAGTATGCACTGCCCGCTCAATCGATTGAACCAGCGGGCAGTGGTAAGACCCAGCTGGCAGTGGTACGAGAAACAATGAGCGCGCGGTGTCGAAAATTGATACCATGACGTACTCTCGGCCATGTGGAATGTATATGACATACTGAACGGAAAACGCTCATGCGAACTCTGGTGTCAAGTGATTGAAACAAATGACATGGTACATGTTCGAAGTCTTCGTATCAGTATTTAAATTGTACATTGTAAGTAGTCGGTATTGCCGGTATTGTGTTTCTGCTCAATGGCTATTCAAATATTAACCCACATAACGGTAATGCGTAATCGTTGTGGTTAAACGAGAATTGAGCAAGCCTTCATGAACTATTACTGAATACATTCATTTTACTCACAAGAGAACCTATTCATAAGGCATTTTAAACTCAATTTCACGCAGGAACATTATCGAAACAAGCAAAATATAAATGAAACTTAATTCCGTAATGCAGTATTATTTGAACGTGGAAATAGTCACCATCTTGTGCACAATATTTGCGTAGTCGAAATAGCCGTGGAGTTAGTGCTTATGACTGTTAATCTAGAGATCTTGGTTTCGAATCTCGGATGGGGTAGATATTTTTGCTACCAGATCATTTTAAACGATATTTATCATATCAATGTGACTCATTTTAACAAAATCCATATGAAATTACGTGTTGGTCTGTGAATGAAGTGGACCTGTTTATAAGGAATTTAAGGTTATGAGCGGTGTCGCTTCTATTAATCTAGTTGATCCATATCCTATTAAATACAAGTTTTTCGGGCTTGTAGGCCGTGGTCCAGACAGGATATCTCCCGACGTTTCACCGGAAACTGCGTCCGGCATTATCAAGGGTTCCGCTTCTTTCCTTGGTCAGCAGTGGAATGAGGAAGAGGCTTGAAATAATGGGTAACGGTTTGTAGTGGGGTATTGTTGTTTGAATATGACTGTTGGTTGGGCCGGCCGTGAAAGCCTAAGCTGTTATACCATATCGTATTCTTTATTTAGGCTAGTGCTGGTGGAAGCTACAAATCATCTAATAAAATGAGTTCCGTATTATAAATTACAATAACTGTAAAACACTCCCTTTTACAATAGATTAATATTTGTGCCAATAATAGTATAAAATACCGGTGTATCAACAATTTCACGCGAAGTTTCTTCTATGTCAGATGTTACACATCATATGCGACTACTGTAAGGCTCGTAATGTTTATTATTTGTTTACTTATTTATTTATTTATTTATTTATTTAATCCTCCTTAATTATAAGATCCGCCTTGTCAAACACTATAAGGTAGTTTACTAATTAAAATATACTTACATGTTTGGTTATTACATTGATAACATCACCAGCGAGAGAAAATCTTAGAAAATTATATCAACAAGGAACCAAAAAGAGAATGGATATCCTTACAGATATGCATTGGAATGTCTATTGTAATTGTCCTCTGCCCCAATGAAAATTTTTAATGCGATATGGAAAATGTTAATGGTCCTTGGCTAATAACTGTTGTGTTGTAATTAAGTTGAAATTTTAAATTTAGCTTCAGTCAAAGGATGCTTAGAAGCCTCCGTGGCTTAGGCGGCAGCACACCGGCCTCTCACCGCTGGGTCCGAGGTTCAAATCCCGGGCATTCCATGTGAGATCTGTGCTGGACAAAAAGGAGGCAGACAGGTTTTTCTCCGGGTACTCTGGTTTTCCCTGTCAAAATTTCATTCCAGCAACACTCTCCACTATCATTTCATTTCATCTGTCATTCATTTAATCATTGCCCCAGAAGAGTGCGTCAGGCCTCGGCAGCCGGCACAGTTCATATCCTCGCCGCTAGATGGGGGCTTCATTCATTCTATTCCTGACCTGGTCGGAGACTGGAAGCAGGCTGTGGATTTTAATTTTTTCAAAGGATACTTAAGACGAAATAATTGAAGACTTGTCTTTAAAATATTCTCCACATCACTTTAGCTTGCGATTCTGGTGGTGAGGTCCTCTAGCCAGTTCGTGGCTCACATAAGTAATGAAATATTGTCTCTGAACACACTAGTGAGTGTGTGGGTAAGGTACAGTCTCACGACAAAGCACCTCGCGTAATTAATTTCAGCGTCACGTAGCCAACTTTCCAATGTAGTGTCTCGTACTGAACGCATAATTTAAAATGCAAGACGTCGTTTCATGAAGGTCTATTTGCGTAGAAAAAGAGTCTTACTGATGTTAACTCATTTTAGGAGCTTGGAAAAACTTAGAGATCAACTTCGTGTACTTGGGCGTGTGTTGATTTTTTCTGATAACCTGTGTCTCAGTGGCATCCATAGTGTAAGAGTAATCAAAGTCGAGAATGGAGTAAGTGCCCAAAGACTTGAAATAAAATATTATTTAGAGACTTTACGATGTCACGGTCATGTAGCCTCGTGTTGGTGTGAGTGTGTGTGTAATTTGTCTGATAACCTTTGACATTGTGATGGCTATATTAGTGTGGGTATTTATAATTTGGGTAGGAGGCGACCGTGGGCTTAAGCTATACCATTTTTCCATTCGTTTAAAGTAGAAGTTCCAGTCCTCAGACCAGAATTACAGAATGTAAATGAGAGGCTTTTTCTCGGGTCCCAAAAAGTACACACGGTTACATGACCGCGTAGTCGCAGCCCCTAAACTGAGGAACCAACCAACCATTGGTCCCAAACAATACCGAAGGAGTTCTTGAAAAGAATGAGTTAGATACAAGTTTACGGGGAAAACAAAAACAGAAAAGGGGCACTGCGAAAGAAGGGGTATTGTTCAGAAAATCAAGGCTTTGAAACATCAGTACAGAAGTAAGGGAAAAACAAGAAACGACAATGTTCGTTCTACTGTATACTGCCATGATTGTTTGTTAGTTAGATATTGTTGTTTTAAGGGGCGGAACTACGAGGTCATCTGCCCCTTACACGATTGTTGTTTTTTACAATCACCTGTCCGTGAAAATTAGAGACATTGAAATATTACGTAAGTCAAAATAGTAATCACATTGTATTTCGATTTCTTCATCATTCTGCACATTTTGAGAATAGATTCGATTCAATCAGAAACCTCTATCGAGATCAAATTGGCAGGTGAAAAGCTGAAGGAAGTAGGAGACTTCTGTTACTTAGGAAGCCGAATAACCAGTGATGGACGAAGCAAAGAGGATATAAAAAGTAGGTTGGCTCAGGCAAGGAAAGCCTTTCTACAAAAAAGGAATCTGTTGACATCGAATATAGATTTAGGTATTAGGAAGTCATTTTTGAAAGCTTTTTTCTGGAGCGCGGCGCTCTATGGAAGTGAAACTTGGACTATTGGTGCAGCAGAAAAGAGGAGAATTGAAGCGTTTGAAATGTGGTGTTACAGGAGAATGATGAAGATCTGATGGGTAGATAGGATTACTAACGAAGAGGTATTAAGACGAGTGGGAGAGGAGAGATGTTTCTGGCGACTGCTAATGAAGAGAAGAGATAGGTTGGTAGGACACATACTAAGACACCCAGGAATAGCAAGCTTAGTTATGGAAGGAAGGGTCGAGGACAAGAACTGTAGGGGTAGACCAAGGTTAGAATATGTTAAGCAGATTGCCTCGGATGTCGGGTGTGATAGCTATGTAGAGATGAAACGATTAGCTCAGGAAAGGGAGACATGGAGAGCTGCATCAAATCAGTCAAAAGACTTAAGACTCAAACAACAACAACAAAGTGACTGAAGTGATGATCATTTGTACAATCCAAAAGAGCTTTCCAAGTGACAGACATTCAATGTTTAATTTTAGAACCATATAATGTTTTTCTTTTACTTCAGAAATAAGTTAAAATGATTTGAAAATTATCTAGGTAGTAGGAAAGGAGACAAATATAACTGATAATTATTCTTGAAAATAAATTTCATAAACTAGCTCTTTAAGGTATTCAAATACGCGTAGGGGCCAAAAGTCATGGGAAGGCGCGGAATATGATGTTAATAACGAGTTGTTCCTCCGCGAGCCCTCAAAACGGCAGCAATACGGCGAGGCATCGACTCTACAATAATTGAGTACCTTGCTCCCAATATTCAACTGGGCGGTGATCTGACTCACAGTCGCCCTTCGAGGATCCCGTATGGTTTTGCTGAGGTAACGAGATATCCGTTCATTTAACACCTGTTGTCATCCCGTGGGGTGTTTTACGCGAATAGTAAAATTATCTCTGCGATACCGGGTGAGTTAGCCGTGGTCGTTACGGCATGACTGCTGGCAGTCGCTCACATCCGGGAGGCGAGGAGGTTCGAATCCCCCCGCCGGCAACCTTGAAGATGGTCTTCTGTGGTTTCCCATCTTCCTTCCAGGCCAATGCCGGGGTTGGTCCCTAACTATAGGCCACAGCCACTACCTTCCAACTCCTCGCCCTTACATCCCAACTTCCCTCCCCAACGGTACTTGTAGCTCACCCATTGGGTGTCCGTCTCGAAGCAGCTTCAAAACTGGTGAGCCGAACATGTCCTCGGACACTCCCGGCACTAAAAGCCATACGCTAAAAAAAAAAATCTCTGCGATATTGAAGATCCACTCTCGATACTGCTGACCTCGGAAACCCGAAATCGCGTGTTATCTCCGAAATGCTATGAACCATGCACCGTGCGGCGATGATCATCCCACGTTCAAAGTCGGCCAACTCGTGACGTGTTGCCATTTTCATTTTCACAACACTCGTGTCTGTGACAGACTGATCTGCTCCACCACAGCTAGCCGCAACGGCACATTTTCTCATGGGACTACCTTTCCCTTGACTTTTGCTCACTCAGAGTATTTACAACCTTATAAATAACCCCTGGCACTACAGCCCGTGAGGGCTAGGCCTACCAAGCGCCCGCTGCCCAGCCATTTGGTCTGCATATATAGGGGTGACACATGATCAGCGCATAAGGTCCCCTCAGCCGTTAATCTTGGTTTTCGTGACCGGGGCGCTGCCTCACTGTCAGACAGCTACTCAATTGCCCTCACGAGGCTGAGTGCACCCTGTTCCAGCCCTCGATTCAGTTTCTAAAATCCATGACGTAGCCGGGAATCGAAACCGGGTGAGAGGCAGGCGCGCTACCCCAACACCACGGGGCCGGCATTTACAACTTTAATCACATGTAAATTATTTATGGTTATTTTTCACATATTGCAGTATAATAATAATAATAATAATAATAATAATAATAATAATAATAATAATAATAATAATAATATCGTATGGCCTCGGATGCTGGGTGCATGCTTTGGTATTTGACACTCATAGGGCAGCTTTCATGTCGAATTTTGTTGTTCTTTGGAGCGCTATGAAAGTCAAGGAGGTTAGATAGGCCTATCTAAGTTCCTTGACACTATAGCGCTTTCTAGTAGAGAAAGGTGGAACTTTTGTCTTGGCGGAAAATCTCGAGATTAATTTTGCCATTATGAACACGGCCTACTGAATTCAAATGGGTTATTTAATATGCCAACAACGTACGACATGCGTGCCGTGATTTTTTTTGTCGACATATTCCAGTAAATGGAATTATTTTATGTTGACCGACAGAAAACTACAAAATTAATTAAATTAATAAATCTCGACCATTGTTTGATCTTTCCTAATCCATGCCATTCTCAGGGATGAAAAAAGAAATTCTCCTGAAACCAGTAGAAATGAATGCAATACTATGCAATATCCCGGCGGAAAGATTATGGGCCATTGTTTTACGCTGATGCAACAGTAACTGCTGTTTCTTATCTTGATGCGCTACAACTATGCCTCTTTCCTCAATTACAACAAGAAGTTCCGTGAAGAACTATACAGCCTACTTTTCATGCCAATGATTATTCTACAGAATATGAACCTATCTAGAATAATGACGAAATTAAGTTGCTAATATCGAAATTTCCAATTAGTTCGAAATACTGTATACCTGGCATAATGTATCCTAATAGAGCACTACAGTTGGCAGCCCTGATGACTGAATATATTCTTAGTTCCATCTCTTAAGGTACAAAATACAAAATTTGGTTGAAGTCCAATGAATAGCATGGACGTTGCATGCAGTTAAACATTGGATCTAACAGCGCGCGTAAAATCATGTTGGCAACAATGTCATGCATGTATTGGTCAGAAATAATCTGAAATAATATGATCTATTGTTGTGCCAATTTTGAATGAAATCCATTAGTTAGTATAGAAGTTACATGCATTTTAAAATTGGACCTATCAGCAGGCTTAGAATCATGTTGGCAGCACTGACGTATATTAGTTACTCCAAATTCGTCTAGAATGCCAGGTACTATACGTGTGCAAAGTTTAGAGCTATTGGCTTGCATACTTTCTGATATATTGATATTAGGGTAACAAAAATAGGGACAGCACATATTAACAGTTGGCAGCCCTGGTTGCTCCTTACAATACGCATAGTCATATCTGTTATGGTACACATAGCACATACGAAATTTGGTTGAAAACCAAATTATAGTATGGAAGTTACATGTATTTAAAGTTGGACCTGTCAGCAGGCTTAGAATCATGTTGGTAGCACTGGCGTATATAAGTTACTCCAAATTAATATAGAATGTCAGGTACTATACGTGTGCATAGTTTAAAGCTGTCGGCTTGCATACTTTCTGATATATTGGCATTTGGATAAAATAAATTAGGAGCATTTATTAACAGTTGGCAGCCCTGGTACGTCTTAAGAATACGCTCAGTCATATCTGGTTACGTACACATACAACATACGAAATTTGGTTGAATTCCAATTGATAGTGTAGAAGTTATATGCATTTAAAAATTGGACCTATCAGGAGGCTTATAATCATTTTGGCAACACTGCCATGTTTGGCCTCCTGGAAATTAATATGAAATATTATGATCTGTACGTGTGCCAATTTTGAAATAGCTCCCATTCATACTTTCCAAGATATCCAACATGGAGCTCAAATTTCAATTGCGATTTTTTAGCAGTTGGTAGCACTGACATCATTTTGAAATATGGCCGTGAAATATTCAGGTATAGATCTTTACTCCTACCAAATTTTGTTTCGATTGCTGCAGCCGTTTAGGAGTTGATAGGGGGGGACACACACACAGCCAGACAGACAGACAGAAGGACAGACAGACAGACAGACAGACGGACAGACAGACAGACAGACAGACACACATTTGCCCGATCTCATAAGTCTACTTTTTCCTCATTTTTGCAAAATGTGAAAAGTAGGCTAAAAAAGCAGAACCAGAGAAGTTTATTTGGTAGCACGATGGTGCGCTGCCACATTTGCATACCTTAGCGATTTTTAGCCTACTTTTCACATTTTGCAAAAATGAGGAAAAAGTAGACTTATGAGATCGATCCGGGAAAATGTCTGTCTGTCTGCTGTCTGTGTGTGTGTCCCCCCTATCAACTCCTAAACGGATGCAGAAATCGGAACCAAATTCAGTATGAGTAAAGATGTATACCAGAACATCTCAAGCCCATATTTGAAAATGATGTCAGTGCTACCAACTGCTGAAAAACACACTAGAAATTTGAGCTCCATGTTGGATATCTTGGAATGTATGCATGGCAGCTATTTCAAAATTGGCACAAACGTAGATAATACTATTTCAGTTTAATATCCAGGAGGCCATTCATGACAGTGTTACGAAAATAATTTTAAGCCTTCTGATAGGTCCAATTTTTAAATGCATATAACTTCTACACTATCAATTGGATTTCAACCAAATTTTGTATGTAATATGTGCACATAAACACATATAACTGAGTGTATTCTTAAGACCCACCAGAGCTGTAAACTGTCAATATTTGCTCTCTCTCTATTTTCATCCAAATACCAATATATCAGAAAGTATGCAAGCCGACAGCTTCAAACTATGCACACGTATAGTACCTGACATTGTAGATTAATTTGGAGTCATTCATATAAGTCAGTGCTGCCAACATGATTCTCTACCTGTTGATATTTCCAATTTTAAAATATATGTAACTTCTATACTGACAAATGAATTTCATCCAAAATTGGCACAACAAGATATCATAATATTTCAGATTATTTCTGTCCAGCACACTCATGACATTTTTGCCAACATGCTTTTAAGCGTGCTGATAGATCCAATGTCTAACTGCATGTATCGTCCAGTGGACTTCAACGAAATTCTGTATTCTGTACCTTAAGAGGTGGAACTAAGAATATATTCAGTCACCAGGGCTGCCAACTGTAGTGTTCTGTTAGGCTACATTATACCAGGTATATTTCTAACTAATTAAATATTTCGATATTACCAACTTAATTTCGTCATTATTCTGGACAGGTTCATATACTGAAGATTAAGCATTGCCATGAATCTTAATTTTAAGAAAAGTAGGCTCTTTAGTTCGTTACGGAACTTCTTGTTGAACGACGTGATACCCGACCGCTGGATTGGCCACAAGGAGCCAGATGGCAGAGCATGTTTCGCACGGCCTCCACGTTCACCCGATCTGACGCCATGCGAATTTTACCTTTGGGGATTCGTAAAGGACCATGTGTATGTGCGTCCGCTACCAACTGACCTAACCGACTTAAGGAACAGGATTGAATCAGTTGTTGTAACAATTACTCCAGAGACACTAGGCAAGGTTTGGGCCGAACTCGGCAATCGACTCAATGTGTGCCGTGTGACGAATGGTGCTCACATTGAACACTTGTAGGACAAAACGGTTAGAGTTGCTTTTTCATTTGATGTATTATTTATAATCGTACGTTTACTGTAATAAATACTACAACGCCTTAAAACCCCGATATTCATTTTGATACATCCTGTATAATAAGGTGCGTTCAAAAAATGACGAGCCGCAGGCTGTAATGCGCAAACCGGTGACTATATCGGCTAATCGTTGCGTGTGTAACGAGGTGTTGTTCCGACCAGAGCGTGGAAGGTCACAGCCCGTCGCTAGAGGGTATGCGTGCACGTCACGTGACGATACAAATAGAGCAGCAGCATGCATCAATCGTCCAACCCTGCCAGTCGCATTGCAAACAGTGACATGGAGGCGTGAACCAGAGCAAAGATGTGTTGTTCGGTTTCTGACAGCGGAAGGAGTAGGGGGAACTGACATTCATCGCCGAATGTCACAAGTGTACGGCGAACACTGCATGTCCCTTGCAAGGGTCAAGGCGTGGCACAAGCGCTTAATGGAAGGACGGGTGTCGTTAGCCGATGATGCCCGGTCTGGGGCACCCCCTGCATTACCGATGACAACGTCCAGCTGGTTGATGCACTCATTACCCAGGACCGCCGAGTGACAGTGAACGCCATAACCGCCGTGGTTGCTCCACGACAATGCACGACCTCATACGGCCAACATAGTCGCGGCACTCCTGCAGAAATTCAAATGGTTGGTTCTCGGCCACCCTCCATACAGTCCAGACCTCTCGCCCTGTGATTGCGCCATGTTTGATCCCCTGAAAAGGGCTCTGCGGGGCCAAAGATTCACCTCGTATGCCGACGTCCAGCTGTACGTGCGGAACTGGTTCACATCGCAGCCCAGGGAATGTTATGAGACAGCCATTCACCGCCTCGTGTCACAGTGGGACAAGTGCCTCAACAGCCAGGACCAATACTTCTAACATACAGGTACTGGTTTCCGTAATTATGCCTCCGGCTCGTTACTCTTTGAACGCACCTTATACATAAGTGTAAATAATCAGATTAATAATAAACCTGGACATGACTCGAACTCACGCCTGTCAGATATAGAGCTTGAAATGATTCATGGGTAACGAAAAGTACAGTACAGTATAAATAAATAATAATGAATGGTGGCCATAAAAATGTTAAGCAACTGTTGCTTTACTAATCTAGGTCGGACTCCTAAGCCATCTGGAACTGGACACTCAACTTGGAACTGTTAACTAGATCATTCCACTCACGCTTTTTTTTTTCATTTAAATACTGTAGTGGGCCTTGGTTGTCAGCATGTCAATTTCGTAACTCGTGAGCAATAACATAACTTACCAAATAAAGACAAGTCTCTTATTATTCTAATGCGTAGCCGTAGAATTAAACGTCTTTGTGACATCATGATCATTTCTCCCCGTGTACTTAGGTGTGTATATAAGTATAATTTCACTGATCATATACAGTATATTATTTAAGTAGTATAGACCCTTCCTGCGGCGCTCACAAGCGACCGATCGTTACAAATGAGCTTTAAAATGAAAGAGAATAGACATTAGCAGTGACAAATTGCACTATATTTTCATATATATCTATAATTTCTTTAAAAAATGACTTAAAAATGTACGAAGTGTGCGATTTGCAAATACTGTTGCTGTAGGGAAATACGCTCCATAATTGCTGTCATAATTGGCCGGTGTGACGCCTGTTTCATTTCATTTTAACATTTTCCATGGACTCAGCACACAAATGACATTAGCAGTGACGAATTGCATTCTAATTTTATAAATATCGATTTTTGTAAGAAGTGTGCGATTTGCAATTACTGATGGTCTAACATGCTGCAATTATGAGTTGTTGTCTAAAACCCTAAAACTATTAAACGTTAATTCTTTTACAGGCTTTTCTTCTGCATTCCAATTTTAAAAATCTGGATTTTTGTAAGAAGTGTGCGATTTGCAAATACCGTTGCTGTAACATGCTGCAATTATTATGAGTTATCATCTAAAACCTTAAAACTATCAATCTTTCTCCTTAAGTCTCTCATTATAAACCAATTGAGGAAAGTGTGGTTTATGAACCTGCGAGATTTCTCGCACGGGTCCGCTAGTAATGATATATTTTGAATTGCAGCCAATGGCCATAGCAGGGTATTTTAATTGAACGCCCGAAGGTTCCCCATCAAGTTCAATTTCAAATAGTTCCAACTTTGGCTACCAGGGATGCCACTGTCACTGACACCTAGCGGCGAACATTGGAACTTGATAGAGCGTTTCTAACCAAATAAACGAAAAATCTAGCTACACACTACCAATTGTAGTGGTAGGTTCTTTTACATACCAAAAATCTATGACATGGAACCGACGGCTTTGCTTCCCCTCCGAAGGAAGGCATACTGAAGGATTTTAACGCTATTAAACGGGTTTGAACCCACGATCTTGGGCATAGCAGTTCAGCATGCAACCGACAACGCCACCGAAGCCGTTATTTCTGTGATAATAACCTGTGTTATTGTGGCGTTATTAGAAGTGCGTGTACTTACAATTGAGTTGTATTGTCTAATTCTTTCTTGGGGCATCTTGGTCATCAGCCCCATGAGATGGGAATCGAAGCCAGTCTTCTAAGTTCTGCCTTACCAGGATGAATATGAACTCTGTTCCAACCTTCAAACCAGAGTTAAAAATCTTGGCAGAGCCGACAATAGAACTCCGACAACCAAGAACGCTAGCCACTACACTACGAGCTGGACTATTAATAGACCGTGCCCTTCAGAAACATGTTTAGAGTTATCCTGCTATTAAGTCGCACTTAGATAATTGCTTGACGAAGGAAATAGCATATTATAAAAGGAGTGGTCGGTGTGGATAATACTTCATAATTACATTCATGAAGGTCATGAAATACTCCAACGTATTATTAACTTCCCGTCTGCAAACCAAAATCAGCTCTGTCTTTGATTAAGGAGGCGACTTCGGTGGCGTAGTTCGTAGCATGCTGAGCTTCTATGCCCAAGGTCACGGGTTCAAACCCGGCCGAAGTCGTCGGGTGTTTTAAGAGCGTTCAAAATCCCTCAGAGTGCCTTCCTTCGGAGGGGAAGTAATGCTGGTGGGCCCATGTCACAGATTTATGGCATGTAACAGAACGGTTGGTTCCTTAGTTTAGGGGCTGCGACAACGTGGTCATGTAGCCCCGTTTACTTTGGGTGTGTGTAGAATTTGTCTGATAACCGGTGTTAATTTTGATGACTGTATTAATGTGTGTTATCTGTGAATCAGGTAGAAGTACTGCAGACGATTAATTTTTTCAAGTGGGTCCTACTTTTGCCACCAAATGCTACCGTCCATGACACCTAGCTACTAAATGCCATCGCAGTCACCACCTGGCGGCGAACTTTGGAACTAATAAAGCGTTATCAAACTAACCTACACATTTTTTAGCATCCAGATGTGTAGTTAGTGGAAGGTTCTTTTACATGCCATAAATCTATGACATGGGACCGCCAGCTTTACTTGCCCTCCGAAGGAAGGTATACTGAGGGATTTTTAACACACTAAAAAACCGACGACTTCGGCCGGGCATGTAAGAGAACCTTCCACTAACTACAATTGTGTGAAGCTAACTTTGTATGTTGAATTTGATTAACACTCTATCAAGTTCCAACGTTCGCGGCCAGGTCCTCGTTGCGGTGGCATCTAGTAGCGGCGTTTGCTACTAGGTGTCGTTGACGGTAGTATTTGGTAGCAAAAGTAGTAACTACTTGAAATTGATCGTCTGCAGTCCTTACCTGAATTACAGATTTCACACAATAACACAGATATCACAATGAACTCCGGTTATCAGACAAATTCTACACACACACACAAAGTACACGGGGATACATGACCACGTTGTCGCAGACCCTAAACTGAAGGACCGACCTACCAACCTTGCTTGCCATCGTGGGTGAGTGGTTATCGTGTAGGATTACTAACCCCAAGCTTGCAGGTTCGCTCCTGGTAAGTGATTTTTTTGAAAGGCGGCAGAAATTACGTCACGCTCGTCATACGATATTGGCATGTTAAAGAACCCATTTGAATTCAGTAGGCCGTGTTCATAATGGCAAAATTAATCTCGGGATTTTCCGCCAACACAAAGTTCCTCCTTTCTCTACTAGAAAGCGCTATAGTGTGAAGGAGCTTAGATATCTAACCTCCTTGACTTTCATAGTACTTCAAGGATCAACAAAATTCGACATGCAAGCTGCCCTCTGGGTGTCAAATAACAAAGCTTGCACCCGGCACCCGAGGTCATACGATATTATTATTATTATTAGTATACCTACCAGCATTGATTAAGAAGAAAGAAGAGAATATTACGTAGGCTATAAAAGATCCCAAGTCTTGAAATTAAACAGATACACACACTAATGCAGTCATCACAATTAACACCGGATATCAGACACACACCCAAAGTACACGGGGCTACATGACCGCGTTGTCGCAGCCCCTAAAATTAAGAACCAACCAAGATCCCAAGAATATTAAAAATCATGCATACAATCTGTTATACGTAATTAAGATGTTATGGCTAAACTGTTCTGTTCGGATCTTTTACGAAATGAATCGTTAGGTAATTTAAAGGTTAATGACATTGTAGTCATCAGCTCCATCAACTTAGTTTTTCTGATTACATTCCATACTCATTCTTAGCTGGTAAATGCCGAGATACGATCATTTTAGAATTTTCTATCCCTAATAAATACCCAAATAAATATTGATAATATCGTGTAGATAAAGGCTTTTTCGGCCCGGAATACTATTACAATTATTCATGCTTTTGGGATATTGCCGTGTTAGAAATAAATTAAAATTCTGGGCGTTGAATTGAAACAATGTGGCCAAAGAATGTGTGCCAATGAGCTTACAAAAACTAGAGACATTCCTCTGTTCATCGCCAGAGAGCAGCCAGAAGCTACGGTATGGACCTAGATAGAAAAACAAGTTTGGTAAAGAACATATAGCCTACTTTCTCCTAAATGCTGGGTATTGTTATAACTCTTTGTCCTTTTCAAGGAGTATAATTTAATGTTGTTTCTAGTAGCTTGTTGAAATACAACGTATTATAAGGATATTAAACATGGATATGAGGTCCCTTTGCTAGTGCTACCTCTATACGAAATGTCATTCAATTCGGTTTCACCGTGTTTGAGAATTGATATGGTGAATCGATTTGCAAACATACATGGCCGCTATCTGTAAACTGTTGGGCTGATGACCATGTAGATTGGTCAAAGAACGCTCCTCGCATGAAGGTATGTTGTTGCAAAATATGGTAGAGATCAGATGAATAGGTTGGTCGTGACCGCCATTACGTTTTCGTCAAGATGGCGGCGATATAGAACATGACAATGAGGTGCCCTTTACTAGTGCTACCTCTGCTACCAAATTTCGTTCATTTCGGTTTCACCGTGTTTGAATAGATAGGGGGAATCGATTTGCACACATACATGGCCGCCATCTGCAAACTATGGGGCTGATGACCTTGTAGTTTGGTCAAACGACGCTCGCCATATAAATATATGTTGTTGCAAAATTTGGTAGAGATCGGATGATTAGGTTAGTTCTAATTTGATTTAAGCTTTGAACATTTGGGTGACCGCCATAACGTTTCATTCAAAATGGCGGCGATATAAAACATGACACTGAGGTGCCCTTTGCTAGTGCTACCTCTTTACCAAATTTCGTTAAATTCGGTTTCACCGTATTCAAATTGATAGAGGGGGGACTGATATTCAGAGTACACACACTCACATACACACACACACACACACACACTCACTCACAGACACACAGACACACAGACAATTTTTCGCCCTGTGTTGATCTCGTAAGTCTACTTTAATTTTTTGCAAAAAGTAGGCTAATAATTAATACGAACGGCGGACAGAGTAGTAAGGAAAGATAAGGAAAAGGGGTCGGGGAAAATTGAGACTCCTCGAAGAATGGGGATGACCAAATAAGGAGAAAGAGGGGGAGGCAGAGGGATGGATATAAGGAAACAGAAAGAAAAGAGAAGTGTATCTGTACAATACCCAACGTCATACAGTAAACGGCGAATAAACAGATGGAAACTCCTCCAGTGACGAACATTGGAGATAAAATCATGGTCCTGTAGCCAGAGACGAAACCGTACAATTTGAAATAGGTGAACAAATAGAGTAACTGAGAGGAACTATCTTCCCAGATCGTTAATAACTGGCAGCCAAGTGTCACTTAGTCAGTTTCTCTTTTAAGGATTTCAAAGTTAACTAGGATTTGCTTCTGGAAGAGGGAATGAGCTGAGTCAAATCTGAACTAATTGCGGTTTTCGTTTTGTGTTTGTTGTTTTTCACGTTCTTTTTTTGCTTTGTGTTTGTTTACTGCTTTTGTTTTCGCATTTTGATTTCTGAATTTTGGTTTTGTTTTCGAATTATTCCATTTTCTTCTTTTCCTTTTGGTTTTGTTCTTGTTTTCTGCCTTTGTTTTCGAATTTTGCTTTTTGCTTCCTGTTTTTGTTTTTGGTGGTGTGTTTGTTTTCAAATTTTGATTTAAACTTTCTGTTTTTAGCCTACTTTCGATTTTTGCAAAAAATGTGTGTCTGTGTGTGTGTGTGTGTGTGAGTGTATGTACTCGAAATGTCTGTCCCCCCATCAATTCGAACACGGTGAAACCGAAATAAACGAAATTTGGTACAGAGGTAGAACTAGCAAAGGGATCTCAGTGTCATGTTTTATATAGCCGCCATCTTGACGAAAACGTAATGGCGGTCACCCAAATATTAAAAGCTTAAATCCAAATTACGACTAATCAAATAATCTGATCTCTACCAAATTTTGCAACAACATACCTTTATGTGGGAAGCATATTTTGACCAAACTACAAGATCATCAGCCCGATACTTTGCATATGGCGGCCATGTATGTGCGCAAATCGATACCCACTATCAATTCAAACACAGTGAAACCGAATTGAACGAAATTTGGTACAGAGTTAGCACTAGCAAATAGCACCTCAGTGTAATGTTTTATATCGCCACCATCCTGACGAAAACGTAATGGTGGCCACCCAAATGATCAAAGCTTGAATCAAATTACGACTAACCTAATAATTCGATCTCTGCCAAATTTTGCAACAACATATATTGATATGGCGAGCGTCTTTTTATTAAACTACAAAGTCATCAGCCCAATAGTTTACAGATGGCGGCCATGTATGTGTGCAAATCGATTCCCCCTATCAATTCAAACACGGTGAAACCGAATTGAACGAAATTTGGTACAGAGGTAGCACTAGCAAATGGCACCTCAGTGTAATGTTTTATATCGCCACCATCCTGACGAAAACGTAATGGTGGCCACCCAAATGATCAAAGCTTGAATCAAATTACGACTAACCTAATAATTCGATCTCTGCCAAATTTTGAAACAACATATATTTATATGGCGAGCGTCTTTTTACTAAACTACAAGGTCATCAGGCCAATAGTTTGCAGATAGCGGCCATGTATGTTTGCAAATCGATTCCCCATATCAATTCAAACACGGTGAAACCGAATTGAATGAAATTTTTTACAGAGGTAGCACTAGCAAAGGGCACCTCATATTCATGTTTAATATCCCTATAGCACGTTGTATTTCAACAAGCTACTACAACCAACATTCAATTATACTCCTTGAAAAGAACAGAGAGTTATAATAATACCCATGCATATAGGAGAAAGTAGGCTATATGTTCTTTACTGAACATCTTCTTTGCTTATGGTCTTGTGTTTGTTTTCTGCCTTTGTTTTCGAATTTTGCTTTTTCCTTTTTGTTTTTGTTTTGGTTTTGTGCTTGTTTACTGCCTTTGTTTTCGAATTTAGCTTTTTACTTTCTTTTTTAGTCTATGGTTGTGTGTTTGTTTCCAAATTTTGCTTTTTGCTATCTGTTTTTTGTGCTTCTTTTCCGCCTTTGTTTTCGAATTATGTTTTTTTGTTTTGGTTTTGTGCTTGTTTTCTGCTTTTGTTTTCGGATTTCGTTTTTTGCTTTCTAGAATTTGTTTTTGGTTTTGGGTTCTTCTTTTACTTTTGTTTTTGAATTTTACTCTTGGCTTTGTGTTTTTGATTTTGTGTTCATTTTCTGCGTTTGTTTTTGTCTCTTCTTTTTGCCTTCTGTTTTGTTCATGTGTTTGTTTCTGCCTTTTGCTTTGTGCAGTGAACAAAATAAGACAATCAAAGAAAGTAAACCTACGTTTTATTTGCACCTCTCATTGTTCCGTCGAACATTAAACATTTTACACAAAGAAAATTGTTCTCAAATTCTAAACGAACATAATGCAGTCGTTTGTCACCAATCCGAGTACTGGATTTTCTTCTTCAAAATAAAATAAAAAATGATCAAATTACATTTTTTTAAATTATTTGTGTCTCTGCGGTGGGCAAGGAGGGGGGGGGGGTGTATTGATCCCCTTAATCACCCCTTCCTCGTAGTTATGCCACTGGATCTGAGAGTGCTAGTGTCGGAATGTGAGACACTCGATGACCTTGCTCCTGCGGATGTGAAGAAGGTCTTCAGGACAGCTTTGTTTGGACGACATAAAATAGCCAAGGTAAGCGTATTAATCGTATCAGTTGACAAAGAATAAACCGGTCCAGGTCGCTATAAAAAGAAGTATATGCGAAATATAAACTCAGATCAGAAAAAGCACAAAAGATAACAGCTATACTATTAGAAGAGCGAATAATGTTCGCGGAGACAGGTGGCTGCGTTGGACCGGCTCCATACCAGAGACGCTACGTCAAGAGCGGACAAATGTGACTGGCCTCGATTTACTTTGGATATGTTGTTGTTATTTATTTTGCACCCTAGTTGCCACGGTGGGTGAGTAGTTATCGTGTCGGATTACTAACCCCAAGCTTGCAGGTTTGCTCCTCGCCGTGCTAAGTAATTTTTGAAAGGCGGCAAAAATCACGACACGCATGCCATACCATGTTGACATGTTAAAGAACCCATTTGAATTCAGTAGGCAGTGTTCATAATGGCAAAATTAATCTCGGGATTTTCCTCCAACACAAAGTTCCTCATTTCTCTACTAGTGATCGCTGCTCTTTGCTTTTCCTTTTTCATTAGTTTATTTCTTTCCCTCCGCAGACACCAACAGGAACCCTTTTGTATTCCCGTTTCTTTGGATATGTATTCATTTTATGTAAGTATGTTTCAGTTGTGTACTCTCTGCAACTCTACCACAGCTCACCACACGGCAACCTGTCGAAGCTTTTCGATTCAGCAATTTCAAGAATGGCTTCAAACCACTCAAGCAGATGTCGCCCTCGTCGTCATCTACCATCTCCTTGAAGATTTTATTTGATGTACCAAACGTTCTATGTATCTGTTTTTCTTCCTTTATCTCTCCCCCCTCCCCTTCGTCGTTCTGGCTATCTGTGTGTTTAAATTTCTTGCTCACTACCAGTCTAGTCGGCCACGTGAAAAGTTCAGTTCTCTGAAGGAGGACCACCTCCTTTTCCATGAGGTGATTCAAATCGAAGCCATGTCTGAAACTTGTGCTTAACGGCTGCAGCGAACATCACATTCATCATGGAATGTTAAGTACACTTCCTAAGTGATTTTGACCATCTTTTAAAGGGTTTTAATCTTAATCAAGAATGCTTTAATGGATTTTTACAGGCAGTATTTTGATTTTCGCAATATTGTGGAATAACTGCCCCACGCGGGATTTGTCATGCTCAGGCTAACTAAGCCTATTTCAGAACCTGAAATTTAGCACTTCTTGTGCTAAATAAGGGAATACCTTCCCTCCAACGAGGGATTTACGCCAATTCATAGCTGTTTAATACTTAACTTGTCTGCCTACGAGGGATCTGTACTTGTTCCTTTAAACTGTAACTACAGTTCTGGAATTTTTCATCCTCAATAGACTCTAAACCGTGAAGAACTATACTCAGCACTTTCAAAATTACTGCCAACTTTAAGTTAAATGGAACTATTAATGGCAACCTAAAACTCTATAACGCCAGAAACATATTAAAGTTCAACTCAGTGCATCTCCACAAACTGCAATAGGAACATTTTTCCCACATTATACAAACGTTCAGTGCTTCAAAAGTGAATGTGTGGCTTCGTCCGCGTCGCGAATCGCTTGTATCAGTACAATCAACCATGACTCTGATTCCCTATTTCCTATACTCCTAATTCCCTTTACTAACAATTTAGGGTATGTTTAATCTAATTACTTTTGTTCAATGAGGCCTCGCCTATAAATAGGCACCCTCCCATTTTTGCTAAACTTAACATTTATTCATTCTGCAAAAATATACATGTGGTTATATACCCACATTTTAATATGCATTTTTTTCTGCTTCGTCCAGGTAGTTAGAGTTTTCTAATTGTTAAACATTTATCTAATTTGAGTGATCCAGGCTTCACATAAGGTGACCTGTCCTATTAGAATATAGCATCTCTTAATGTCTGCATAATTACCAGTGGTTATAATCCACTTATTAATCTCATTTCCTTCTCCTGCTGTGCCCAGGAATTTATAACCATTTCGCTTGCTACAAAGGCATTTTAAAAGCTTTTTTTTTTAAATATTGGTATTCTGCCTAACCAATCTAACGAAATATTAAACTAAATTGTAAGCCCTTTATTATTATCACTATAGGCATTAACCTTTTAATTGTTTGCACAGTTCGAAAACCCTTGTAGGGTTTTTAGTGCTTGAAATAGGTCTGAAACCTCCAAATCGTTCAGCATTATTTGTTAATTGTAAAACTCTTCATTATTATAGGTCTGAGACCTTTAAATTGGCGGCTTCGGTGGCGTAGTCGGTAGCATGCTGAGCTTCTATGCCCAAGATAGCGGGTTCAAACCCGGCCGAAGCCGTCGGATTTTTTAAGAGCGTTAAAATCCCTCAGTATGCCTTCCTTCGGAGGGGAAGTAAAGCCGGCGGTCCCATGTCATAGATTTACGGCATGTTAAAGAACTTTCCACTAATTACACCTGTGGGAAACTAAATTGTATAGGTTAAGAATGTAAACAACGCTCTTAGGTTGCTACGTTCGTTGCCAAGAGCCGACTGCAGTGGCGTCTAGTAGCTAAGTTCTGAATTAGTCCTAGTAGCCGTTGACGGTGGCGTTTGGCGGCAAAAGTAGGAACTACTTGAAATTAAATGTCTGCAGTCCTCACTTGAATTGAAAACAGATAACACACACTAATACAGTCATCACAATTAACACCGGTTATCAGACAGATTCTACGCACACCAAAAGTACACGGGGCTACATGACCGCGTTGTCGCAGCCCCTAAAATAAGGAACCAACTAACCAAGACCTTTAAATTGTTCTAAAACAAACAAAAAATTTATTTAGCTCAAAATAGATCTGAGATGTAAATAGTTACTATTCTTTATCTTCCTCACTTTGTTAAATAACATCTCTATTTTTTTTCTACTTCTATTGCTAGAAGAACTAGGCAGGACCTTTTATTCCCTAATTTTTCTCCTGAATTGATTCTATATTCAAAGAAATAAACAAAATCACCGAATGATAAGTTTACTAAAAACTCTTTCACGACTTGTTGCGTTTAGAGCAAAACTTCTATTAAAATCACTTAAAAAGTTTCTTTTAGCTATCACAGCTAATTCTAGTAAATTATTAAGGCAAGTATAGCTCGCTGAGCCAGCTTCCTACTTGTAGAGATTTTCGCTCTGGCTAATGATTTACTGTTTAGAATTTTGGTTTGTTCAAGTTAGGTTTGGGTTTTCATCCTTTCTAAACTTTTAGTCGGCACCCTGCTGGTTAAGAGTTTAGTCTTATTTAAACGCAACACTTGGTTCTCTCTAATAATTTCTACTACTACTAATAAAAACTTCATTAAAAGCCCAAAACGTGCTTTATCTCTGCCCACTCTGGGGGCATTCGACCTTTCTGTTGGGGATCCGACAGTGTCGGGTAGTAAAAATATTCCGGCTGATTTAAATATTTTAGCATTTCAGAATGCTCCAGAAAATCTCACCCTTTTGAAGGGACAGTACAGAAATCATTTTCATCTGGCATACCTTTGCTCGCCAGCGCACCACCCTTCCCCTAGTATCCAAATTCACGCTCGGAAGGGAAAGAGCACTTAGCGACAGCCTGCCGTTAACCTCAGCTCACTCTGCTCTCTCCGTTAAACATGCTTAAGCTCCCACTTATTCAAGTCGCTTCCGCAAGTTTCGCGCAGTATATCCTTTTTCTCTCTCACTATTTCTTGATTATTTTAGCTTGGATTCTCTTCCTCTCTGCCTAAGATCGTTTCCACTCCTAAACCTCTTTCCTTTTTTCTTTTCACATCATCTTCCCTCAGGTAGTGTCTGAGCTCCAGCTTAACATACCAACTAGAAAGCGCTATATCGTAAAGGATCTTAGATATCTAACCTCCTTGACTTTCATAGAGCTTCAAGGAACAACAAAGTTCGACATGCAAGCTGCCTTCTGGGTGTCAATTAACAAAGCTTGCACCCGGCACCCGAGGCCATACGATAGTATTATTATTATATTTTGTATCTTCACATTGTGGTCATTTACTTTTGACCACCTCGTAGGGCTAGAATGAGGAAAAGAAGTACCAAAACAAAATTGAGAAGGAGCTTCAAATACAAAAGGAGGAAACAGAGGAAATTGATGTAAAGTAGCAAAGAATTAAAAGGGCAATAGTAACAGCGGCTGAGGAACTGGTGGGGTTTCAGGAACCAGCACGAAGAGCTGGCTGGTTTGATGAGGAATGTGGTGACATGTTGGTAATAAGGAACGAAGCTAGAAAGAAAATGCAGCAGGAAGACAGAAGAGGGTTGCGACTACAGTATACAGACGCTAGACGAGAAGCAAAGCGAATCTGGAGGAGAAAGAAGAGGAGGTGGGAAAAGGGAAAGATAGAATTTATTCAAGAATATGCAAGTAAGAGTGATGTTAGAGAAATGTATGCACAACTAAGAATGGAAAAGCTAGGGTTTCAAGCACGAGTGAATATGTGTGAGCAACGGGATGGTGGTTTGATAGTGGAGGTAGGGAGTGTGCTGGATAGATGGACGGAACACTTCGAGGAAGTTCTAAACGCCTCCAGTGAGAGCGGAGTGGTGGAACAAGAGAACAACTATCCTTGGAGGACCGGATCCCTATGTGGCAGAACCAAGTCTAGCAGAAAGAATAAGTCATTAAAGAGAATGAAGAACTATAAAGCACCAGGAGAGGATAAGATAACGGCAGATATGGTGAAGAACGGTGGCAGCTTACATCATGAATATCTGCATGCACTTATATGTAACATATGAAAGGAAGAACAGATGCCACAAGACTGGGAGGTAGAGATAATTGTGCCGATCCACAAGAAGGATTCTAGACTCAAGTGTGACAACTAACGTGGTATAACATTGCTATGTTTTGGATAAAAACTAATGACACGAATACTAGCTGCAAGATTAGAGTGTGTTGCGGAGCTAGTGTTAGGGGATTACCAGTGTGGGTTTAGGAGAAATAGATCTACCAAGTACCTGATATTTACAATTGGATGTGTGCTCGAAAAGTGATATGAATATAATATACCAGTGCATCAGCTATACATAGATTACAAGAAAGCATACGATAGTGTAAGAAGATCTTTCTTATATGAAAGTTTGGTACAATTTGGAGTACCTAATAAGATTATAACACTGGTTAAAATGACTCTTAGAAATGCGAGAAGTAAGGTGAAAGCACAAGGCAGGTTGTCGAAGGAGTTTAAGGTGAATCAAGGAGTGCGGCAAGGTGACCCATTGTCATGTATACTGTTCAACTTCACACTGGAGAGAGTGATACGTAACATCACAATAAGCCAAAAAGGAACTATGAGGGAGTATGTCAGAAGAGACACAAATAAAGCAGGGACATTGTATAATCAATCTATACAATGTTTGGCCTATGCGCATGACATAGCAATAATGGGAAGATCTAATCAGGAGCATATAACGAAATATAGAGGCCTTTTGGCACAAAACTACACCGTTTCACCGATCTGCACCAAATTTTGTATACTTACCCCTTGGAACCCAACGACTACTTCGGTGAAACTGTGCGGGACCAGAAAATCACGTTTTAAGGCCCTTGAACCAATCGTGTCAAAAGTTAAGCAACACCACACTCTTCGCCGCCTGTGATTTTTAAAATATGTCTTTCTATTAGTTTCTAAGTTTGATGAACCAGTTCAGTAGTAGTAGTCATCTCACCACATAAATTCTTGCTCAATAGTGGTAGTGTATGTATTTCCCTTATGCGTTCATATACCATTAATCCGATTGCGAAGAAACTTGGGTGAGTTGTTGTGTGGATTGCAGCGAAGGTTTCTGCCTACAAATTATTTATGTAATACAAAAGGGTGAGAGACTTAACAGGACGTTTTAAATACCACCATAACCAAATTGCACAATGCCAGTTGTGATGATGATGATGATAATTGTTGTTTTAAGAGGCCTAACATCGAGGTTAGCGACCCCTAATGGTTTGGCGGATCGTGAAATTGAAACTACAACTAAAACTAACTACAAAACTTACGGGCTAGAGGAAGATAAGGACAAAGAAAGTTATAAGGGAAATAAAAGACAGGAGGAAAGGAAATGCCCTCAACCCTGGATAAATGAGAATTGAGGGACTTGGAAGGAAGGAGAGTCACGACAGGCAGATAGGAAGAGGAAAGAGGAGAGGGGTCCGCCCCAAAGGCAATGGAAAAAAGGGGTAAAACTGGACCCAGCTCAGGGATCCCTCGGGGTTGCCAGCTCCCGAACTCACTAGCCATGAGCCCTTGAGGGTATAGCACTATCTAGGGTGCACCAGAAGTGGTGGAGCTACACACACCATGCCTCCTAGAGAGCCTTGAACAGAAGACAGGAGATATTATGAAAAGAAAAAGAAAGCTCACCCCTCGAAGAATGAGGGTATCAGCAAAGATGAGACAAGGGCCAATTAAGGTGGCAAAGTGAAAGACTCCCTAGGCCTCGGATACCCTAATACCGTCGGGGTCAGAAGAGAACAATAGTTGACATATTTGACCAAGGGAGGCCGACAGGAAAGAGAACTGAAAGGAGCCCGGCATATGTAAGTAGAAGCAATGTCGGACTCAGCTGGGGTCCCGTGGTCACCAACCCACGTCCCACAAGTTGTGAGGCACTGGAGGGGGGGGGGGGGGCAGTTGTGAGAATAGCTCACTGATTCATCGCGAGGTGACATGAGAAGATTGTCCAGAGCCCGCCGTCTTATCTGGTATTTATGACTATGATGATGTTCATACAGGGACGTTGCTCAAACCACTGTGGTGTTACGAAAGAGTGAGTGATTCACCGGTATGATCCTCCCAGGTCCGTGCAGTTGGGACCCGAGCAGTACGTCATAAGCTCTTTCACTATAGTGCGTCTCTGCCTTAAAAGACAGTATGGAATTAAATGTAGTATTTGCCTCTCACTCGCAATCCTATGTCCTGCAATTAGCTTCGTCCTTTTCTACCCCGGCGATGTTGCCGTTTCCCAATGATTGAAAGTGACAAATCTAAGAACATGTTTCCGTAGTCTTATAGAGAATTTTTCTAAGGCACTATGCGACAAAAGACGACACTATTGATCTCTACTTTCCTAACAGCCAATGAGATATAGTCCCTAGGCAGTGTTTGCTGTTTCACATACTCCTCATTCTAATAATATTTTTTAATTCGTTTGTAAATTACATGTGTCAGTACTGTAGTTAAAAAATAGCCGTTTCCCTATTCATTATTATCATTATCGTTACGGGAAAATGACCTGAATGTTATGTCCATTATACTGTACTACTTATCACCCCACTACCACCACCACAAAAGTTATAATTTTAAAATATTTTTTTTTCTTTTAGTTTAAGTATCATGTGCCAGTTCTGTAGTAGTAATCATTATCATCCTTAAAACAAGTAAATCAACCGGGCGAAGCCGGGAACTAATGCTAGTAAGCTTATAATCGAGGGAACAGTAGGCCTAGATGGCAAGAATTATAGAGGAAGACCCAGACTGGAGTAAATGAGTCAAATACTGAAAGAAATGAGTTGTGGCTCATACTGTGAACTGAAGAGGAAGATGGGAGAGACGGGAAGAATTGTGAGCTCCTGCCAACCAGCCTCATGGCCGTTAACAATCCAGTGGTCGCGCGGATCACAACAGTGATCCAGCCGTTTGGTGTTTGTCGCTCCAGCCTATTGGCATGACCGTTGACTTTGAGCATCTGTGTACCTTCCTCGCACCCCATCTCCTCTCTGACATGTGATCACTTTCGTGATGTTTATAGTGTGTTTTTCTTTCGTGCCGCATTTGTCGGTTGAATGCTTTGAGACCACCGAACGAGCAATATGTACTTATTCATTTCTGTTAACATTATATTGTTTATTACTAGTGTTTACTCTCTCTCTATATATATATATCTAAGACTCTTACCTCAGCATGTTTAAGGTCATGCGCCACCAGCATACGATCGCATACTGAAGAGGGTGTCGACTTGCTTGCTGCCTTCCTGTATGACTGACGTCACAGCTTGCCCCGGCCAATCATCGCCCGCCAGCCTAGGCTTCTAGACGTTTCTATGATGTTATTATTTAAGTGGCGGCGTTTTGCTCTCCATCAGCATTCCTTCTTCAAACCTTCTACGGTCTTCTTCAACTTGCGAGAGGCATTCGTGCCTTCCGCCCTTCTCCGGGACCTTCTAAACTTCAGGCCTAATCTGCAATTATAATTGAAACTACCAGGCAACGCAACAGCAGAGAGCTTCAGCACTGAGAAAGTGCATTCTACATTTTACTCCAAACCGCAAGAAGCTGCATCAAATCGCAGTTCTAAAATGCCATGTTATTTGGCATTCAAGAAATAACATCAAACCTAACGATGTTAAACAATGTACAGCGCTGGTGAAGAAGAAGAAGATCGCCCTGGCGAAGTTATTTCCTGATGCTGGACATCTCAAATTCTACTGCCAAAAAATCAAGTGTTGGCCACGGCAGTCTCCGTCAGCATGCTTCTAGTCATCGCCACTAAAGATAAGTTTGTGCCTTTTTTATTATTATCTTAATCTTCGTTTTAAGTGTTTGCTAGCAAGTGCAAGAATATTAAATTTGTGTGTGCATCAAGCAGAATGAACTTTTGAATAATAGCACATGGCTGGGCCAACCTAATTAAAATTAATGAACATTTGAAATTGCCCCAGGCGGGCCAGCATAACTAAATTTTTAATTAAGGCTTATTTATTAATGTGTTTGCAAGTTTCACCATAAAAATAAAAATATTGTATTTACTCTCAATGTTCAGTCTAGTATTGAAAGAACCAGGCCGCATTTCCTTAGCCCAATCCTTTCAGTCTAATCTTCTCTTAAGGAAGTTATTTTGTCCAGGCCTTAAGCCTGATGCTGTCCTCCCGTTTATGTTGATGAATTTGGGCTGTTCTTCACATAACCATTTTTTGGTGCCTATAACCGGGATGCTTGTAAACATTCTGTTTAACCAAATCTTCAAATTACTTAATGTTGGAACTAATTCAAAATTTAAATGCCATACTGAACATTGAGTGTGTTAATATTTTAAAAATTGTGTTTTCTAATCTACTTCGAAAGTTTCAGCTCGAGTGTATATGGTTGGCACTGAGAAGGGAGACAAACAGCAGGCCCGTATTTCACCGCAGGGGAAGCCGCACTCTCTTTTCTGGCAGACTGTCAACTTCTTCCGAAGCAAGGTGTACCAGCTCACAGTATAGTCGTGAGTACACAACAAACTTTCATAATGCCGATTGACGAGAAACTCATTAATGCTAGAGTTTCTGTCAAAGGCAAGTTAACGCGTTTTCGCACTTTTCTAGATGAGCTCCCGGAAAAAGAACGTAATAGTGACATAATTTCTCAAAGACTGAAAGGTTATGAACAGGCCTTTGAGAAATATGATGAGATCCAAAGTAATATTGAGACCAAGGATCCCGACCAGCAAAGTGACCGTTGTGAGGTTGAAAATTTATATTATAAGGGGTTTGCAGACGCAAAGCAGCTTTTAAGATGTTTAACATTGCAGGAAAAGCAGGAGAAAACTCCTTCAGAATCTTCTTCTTTTCCTTCCCGTGTTATATTACCGAAAATAGAATTACCTAAATTTACCGGAGATGAAGCTACATGGGAACCATTTTTTGAATTATTCAATTCATTGATTCACGAAAACGATTCTCTTCCTTCAATACAGAAGTTTCATTATTTGCGTTTGTCCTTGCAAGGCAACGCACTTAAACTCATCCAAGAGCTTACGTTGACAAATGAAAATTATGAAGTAGCTTTGGTACTTCTCAGAGATCGGTTTGGGAACACTCGTTTAAAAACTCAACGTCACATACAGGGTTTATTCAATTTACCTATTGTTCAAGCTGATAATCTTGCCTCGCTTCGTAATCTGATCGATGCTGCAGAACTTCATATTCGTGCGCTTGCAAATTTGGACCAACCAGTTGACCATTGGGATCTATTTTTGATTCATCTTATTTCTGTTAAATTAGACACTAAAACTTTAAAAGATTGGGAAGCAGATCTGTCGCAACATTCATTGTGTACCTATGAAGCTATTATTAAATTCTTAAAGGCGAAATGCCAAATTAACTCTGCTGTAGCCAGCCAAAAGAGTAGCTCCACCTTCAAACCTCCTTCTAATAGTAAGGTCATCAGCCCCACTCAGAGAGTACTAAGGTCACATGCCTTTTCTACCAATATTCGGTCTTCCAATCAAGTACAAGCTTGTGTTTTGTGTCAACAACCATATAACTTGTACCAATGCGCTCAATTCAAATCTTTATCTGTGGATGAAAGACGCAAATTAATTACCACCCACAAGCACTGCTTTAATTGTCTATCAGCGACACATATGATAAACAATTGTCGTTCTGAACGGTTATGTTTTCACTGTAAAGCAAAACATCATACTCTCCTGCATAGGCATGAAAGATGGCGGTCATCAGCAACCAATAGTTCATCCGCTAAATCTAATTCTGAGACTTTGCCTAATAACGCTCAGTCTTTTACTCAAAGCTCTGTTTCGTTCAGTAAAACTCAAGGTTTATTGTCCACTGTCCAAATTCTAGTGAAGAATGTTCACGGAAAATGGGTTTCTGTAAGGGGATTGTTAGATAATGCTGCAACTAACAATTTTATAAGTGAATCGCTAGTTCGCAAGCTAGGTCTACAAATATGCCCTACTTCTATAGAAGTTACAGGAATTAATGGTTCCAGATCGCAATCTCTGAGTTATGCTAAAGTGGATGTAAAAGATTCCAATAATCTTGGCATTCATTTAAATTTAGATTTTTTAATTATAAATTCCATAGGTAATGACACCCCCATTACTTCTTTTCAAGTCCAGGGTTGGAATATTCCGCATCATTTGCAACTTGCAGATCCGAATTTCAACAGAGCTTCATCTGTAGAAATTCTTTTAAGTGCCAGCATTTTTTGGCAATGTTTACATCCGGAAAAGGTTAAAGTTTCCCGTGATGTTTTCTTTCGTAGAACTGATTTTGGTTGGATTGCCACTGGGCAAATATACCGCAACCCGGTTCAACAAAAATCTCATTGTTATTTTGTTGGTGCTGATTTAAATCAAGAATTAATTAAGTTCTGGGACATTGAGGATATTCAAGTCACCTCACCTCATTCTCGCAATAATGAGATCTGTGAAACACACTACGTAGAAACCACTGTTCGCACTACTGAAGGCAGATTCGTGGTTACTCTTCCTCGCATTTTTAACCCCCCTGTTATTACAGAATCACATTCCAGAGCTCTCAAAGCTTTATTCGCAATTGAAAATCGCTTTAAAAAAGATGCTCTCTTAGAAACTCAGTATGCTTCCTTCATGGAAGAATACGAATCAGCGAATCACATGGAGGTAGTTCCAGAATCTGAAGAAATTAGTAATTCTCCTAAAGAAATAGTATATCTTAATCATCATCCGGTTTGGAAAAATTCTTCCACCCGAGAACAGATAAGAGTGGTTTTTAATGGGTCATCTCCAGATGCTAATGGTGTTTCTCTCAATGACACTCTGCATTCTGGACCCGCTATTCAGACAGATCTTACTTCAGTTTTACTTAACTTTCGTCTATTCCCCATTGCTGTTCTTGCTGACATCAAGCAAATGTATAGGCAAATTCTAGTAAATTCAGAACAACGTGATTTGCAAAGAATTTTGTGGCGAGACGACAATGCAAAACCTATAAAAATATTTCGTTTAAGAACAGTGACATACGGTCTTAAGCCGTCTGCTTTTCTCGCAATACGATCTCTTCACATGTTGGCCGAACAAGATGGTCATCTTTTTCATCCTCTAGCTTCTGAAGTTTTGAAAACTGCATTTTATGTAGATGACATTCTGTATTCCTTTCCTAGTATCTCTGACGCACTTCTTGTTTGTGAAGATTTAAACTCTCTTCTTTCCGGTGGTGGGTTTACCCTTCATAAGTGGAACTCGAACTCAACCGAATTTTTATCTAACTTTTCACAAGTAACTCCTGTTGACAAACGTGTTGCACTTCCTACTGAGGAATCAGCTATTAAAACCTTGGGTGTTTTTTGGTCTCCTTCTTCAGATACCTTTTCCTATCAGGTACACTTATCTGAGTTTCACCCTCGAACGAAAAGGCAATTATTATCGGAAATAGCAAGAGTGTTCGATCCATTGCAGTACATTGCTCCGGTGGTTATTACTGCAAAAATTTTCTTGCAAAAACTTTGGTTATTGAAAATTGGTTGGGATGAAAAGGTATCCTCCCCCCTTTTGGATGAGTGGTTGAAATACCGCCAGAGTTTGTTAGATCTTTCTCAAATTTCTATTCCTCGCACTTTAATTTCCGACATTTCATGTCAGTATTTCGATTTGCACGTATTTGCAGATAGTTCTGAAAAGGCATACGGTTGCTGCGCCTACTTAGTAGGCCGCCCTTCCAATACTTTACCCGGATTTTCCAATTTAATTTGTGCAAAATCAAAGGTAGCCCCACTCAAATCCATATCTTTGCCTAGATTGGAATTATGTTCTGCTGTAATGGCTGTGGAATTAGCCAGTAAATTAAAAATCAGTTTAAATTTGAAATTTTCGACCACATGGTTTTGGAGTGATTCTTCCATCGTGTTAGCTTGGCTTTCAAAACCTTCTTCGCATTGGACCACTTTTGTGGCTAATCGCGTTTCTAAAATACAAGAGTTGTCTCATTTTGACCAATGGAATCATGTTCCGGGGAAAGAAAACCCCGCGGATATAATTTCACGTGGCTGTTTGCCCAAGAAATTAATTTCTCTTAAACTATACTGGAATGGTCCGGCGTGGCTCAGTCAGGATTTTTCTTGTTGGCCTCGTTCATCTAATCCGCTCGCAGAAGATGTTCCTGATGCTCGCATTGTTACCGCTTCCCTTTTTCTAACTTCTATTGCTACTAGTCTTTTTCAGCGTTACTCTTCATTTAATAAATTAATTCGTGTGGTAGCATATTTATTTCGATGGAAATTTCTTGTTCTTGATGAGCCTGTGAAGCCGCAACCCTTTCTCACTAAAATGGAATTGGAATTTGCTACTCGTAGAATCTTGTTTCTTATGCAACAAGAAGTATTCTTTCTTGAGTATCAGACGCTTTTAAGCAAAAAAGCTTTACCAAAGTCTAGTAGGCTGTTACCTCTCACCCCCTTTTTGGACCAAGATGGATTAATAAGAGTGGGGGGCAGGCTAGAAAATTCTAGTTACTCAGATGAGAAAAAACATCCCATTATTCTCCCTTCTAGACATCCTATTACTACTCTCATCGTAAAGAAATTTCATTATCAGAATTTGCACGCTGGCACCCGCACTTTGCTTTGTTTAATTCGAGAGCAATATTGGCTCATTAACGGTGTTCATGAAGTCTCTTCTGTTATTCGGAAATGTATACCTTGTTTCAAATCTAAGCCCCCGCCAATCACGCAAATTATGGGAAACTTGCCATATTTTCGTTCCGAACCTAGTAAGCCTTTCGCCCTGACGGGTATCGATTATGCCGGCCCTTATGTCTATCAAGTTAATTCCCCTTTATCTAAGCGAAAGTTGTTAGGTAAACTTTATATTTCTTTATTTGTGTGCATGGTAACAGGAGCCATTCACCTTGAGTTGGTTACAAGTGCTTCTACTCCTTATTTTATAGCAGCCTTTTCTAGATTTGCCTCAAGAAGGGGTGTTCCTTCTGAGGTTTTCTCAGATAACGCAAAAATTTTTGTTAGTACTTTTGATCTTTGGAAAACTGCACTTACCTCTCCTTCTGCTAAGGAACAGTTTTCTAATTTTTCTCATGCTAAGGGATTCAAATGGCATTTCACTCCCCCTTACGCCCCCCATCATGGTGGTCGTTGGGAATCTTGCATCAAGCTCACGAAGAGACAGCTGAAGAAAACCCTTGGTTCAGCCATCCTTTCCTATGAGGAATTTAATTCCTTAATTATTCAGGTTGAGGGTATCGTAAATTCTAGGCCGCTCACGCCTTTGTCTAACGATCCTAAAGATCTTCTTCCGTTAACACCTGGCCATTTTTAATAGGCTGTTCTTTAGCTTCTACGCCTCCTTTGCTGAGTCGACGCTGTGATCTCAGGTTGCCTATTTTCTGGAGAAAGTTAGACTCTTTGCGAAACTCCTTTTGGCGCCGTTGGAAGCTGGAGTATCTCGGCTCACTTAACAGAAGAGAGAATTGGCGGCTTTCCCAGCCTGATGTACGAGTGGGAGATATGGTTCTTTTGCGAGATCCAAGTCCCCCTCTCGTATGGAATATTGGTAGGGTAACTCACTGCCATCTGGGTCGTGATAAGCATGTGAGAGTTGTAGATGTTCTCACTAGTAAAGGTGTCTATACTAGACCCATTTCTATGGTTGCTATCTTGCCTGTTGAGGCTTAGTGTCATCTTCTTTCATTGTTGTTCATGTTTTTTCCAACTGATTCTTTGATTGTTTTCTTTCGGGGGTCTCGGAGCATGATCACTTTCGTGATGTTTATAGTGTGTTTTTCTTTCGTGCCGCATTTGTCGGTTGAATGCTTTGAGACCACCGAACGAGCAATATGTACTTATTCATTTCTGTTAACATTATATTGTTTATTACTAGTGTTTACTCTCTCTATATATATATATCTAAGACTCTTACCTCAGCATGTTGAAGGTCATGCGCCACCAGCATACGCTCGCATACTGAAGAGGGTGTCGACTTGCTTGCTGCCTTCCTGTATGACTGACGTCACAGCTTGCCCCGGCCAATCATCGCCCGCCAGCCTAGGCTTCTAGACGTTTCTATGATGTTATTATTTAAGTGGCGGCGTTTTGCTCTCCATCAGCATTCCTTCTTCAAACCTTCTACGGTCTTCTTCAACTTGCGAGAGGCATTCGTGCCTTCCGCCCTTCTCCGGGGCCTTCTAAACTTCAGGCCTAATCTGCATTTATAATTGAAACTACCAGGCAACGCAACAGCAGAGAGCTTCAGCACTGAGAAAGTGCATTCTACATTTTACTCCAAACCGCAAGAAGCTGCATCAAATCGCAGTTCTAAAATGCCATGTTATTTGGCATTCAAGAAATAACATCAAACCTAACGATGTTAAACAATGTACAGCGCTGGTGAAGAAGAAGAAGATCGCCCTGGCGAAGTTATTTCCAGATGCTGGACATCTCAAATTCTACTGCCAAAAAATCAAGTGTTGGCCACGGCAGTCTCCGTCAGCATGCTTCTAGTCATCGCCACTAAAGATAAGTTTGTGCCTTTTTTATTATTATCTTAATCTTCGTTTTAAGTGTTTGCTAGCAAGTGCTAGAATATTAAATTTGTGTGTGCATCAAGCAGAATGAACTTTTGAATAATAGCACATGGCTGGGCCAACCTAATTAAAATTAATGAACATTTGAAATTGCCCCAGGCGGGCCAGCATAACTAAATTTTTAATTAAGGCTTATTTATTAATGTGTTTGCAAGTTTCACCATAAAAATAAAAATATTGTATTTACTCTCAATGTTCAGTCTAGTATTGAAAGAACCAGGCCGCATTTCCTTAGCCCAATCCTTTCAGTCTAATCTTCTCTTAAGGAAGTTATTTTGTCCAGGCCTTAAGCCTGATGCTGTCCTCCCGTTTATGTTGATGAATTTGGGCTGTTCTTCACATAACCAACATGCAGTAACCAGGTAAAAATTACTGATGGCTGTCACGTTATGAACCCTCCGACACTCGCGCTAGTAATAGATACAGCGTTACTCGCGCGGGCTACATATGTAGCCCAAACAATTAATCCATCTGATGGACACGCACACTTTATATTTGGTGTTCAGTTTCAATAATATGTTAAATAGTAGTATATAGAAGTATTCTAAGCTAAATCTGAGGATTTTATGTAGGCTTTTATTTTCATATGGAGAGAAAATACAAACCAAAGAAGAAAATTCAATTTTATCGTACATCTTCGGTAAAACTGCAACAGAAATAAAACTAATAGAACTAGAACTGTTAAATTGTTTTATGTAAACCTAAATACATACATTAGTATTGGATTGGAATTAAACAAAAATAGGGTAGTAGGTTAAATAATTTCCTTAGAAAATCAGCACTTATTATGAACAATTTCAGTAATTTATTTTTTTTCTCGAATTCTTGAATTTTACTTTTGCGCATTTGGCTACAAACTATAGCCCAGGAAATACATAAGCATGCTCACACAAATTTGTCACCCAAGCATTCAATGCAAATGGACACAATGATGCGAGAAGATTTTTATTGCACTTTGCGCATCTAGGCCTATTCCTTGTTGATTTATCCCTTCCTCGTCCACACAAGAAGCAACAGCCTACTTTATTTCCACTACACTCAACCTATCATTACTTTCATCTAAACACTGACTGATTTGAAAGTCATCTCCATGGCCATCTCCCGTGAGACAACGATTCCTCTGCACGCTCAATTCTGAAACAGCGATGCTTGCTCGGGCTACTATTGTAGCCCAGACGACTTCTAATGCATCTGGTGTCAGTTTGGTGCAATTAGTTTAGTCGGAAACACACCCGTCTGTTAAATACAGCGTCTACAGGTAGCTACAGAGATTCTCAATATCCCTAGCAAAGAATATACTCTGTGCAACAACAAAATAAATCACTGGGCTACACCTGTAGCCCGCGCGACCACTGGCGTGACTTCGTTCGTTTTATTATTACAGTGTCTAATCTCATATCCTGTGCATATCTACTCCGTTTTATGAGTTTATAAGTGCAAAATGGATGACTATGAGAATATAAACCTATGACTGAATGAACCAGACAGCGAGGAAGATGAGGGTAAGAGGACGAGTTTGAAGAACACCACGTAAAAGTGCATCCAGATGTGTACAGTGATGCAGATAGTGGTGATGACAATGTTTCTAGTAGTGATGTATGCAGCGACCTGTGTGTGACACTTGCCGTGATAAAGTTAATGGATTGTAAGAACTTCCCCGTACACCAACTACGAGTGAAGCGAAACATTTACTCTGAATGTATTGCCCCACTATAATTTTATATTTGATGCAATACAGTGATCACACATTTTGCTGCATAGTCACTTTATGAATGAACACTTCAAACTATAACAATATAGACATACAGGGTGGGCGGGAAGATGATGATAGTTGTTGTTTTAAGGGTCCTAACATCTAGGTTATCGGCCCCTAATGGTTTGGGTGATCGTGAAGATGATAATGAAATGGAAACTATAACTAAAAGTAACTACTAACTTATATACTAGAAGAAGAAATGGAAAACAAAAGGAGAATAAGGCAAATAAACGACAGGTGGAATAGATGTGCCCTCAACCCTCGAAGAATGCAGATTGAGGGACTAAGAAAGAAGGAGAGACATGAAAGGCAGATAGGAAAGTGAAAGAGGAGAGGGTTCGCCCCAGAGGTAATGTATAAAAGGGGAAAACCCGGACCCAGCTCAGGAATCCCTCGGGGTCGCCACTCCCGAACTCACCAGCCGTAAGCCCCTGAGGGTGTAGCACTATCCAGTGTGCACCAGAAGTGGTGGGGATACATACTCCCTGCCTCCTTGAGGGCCTTGTGCAGAAGGCAGGAGATAACATGAAAAGAAAAAGAAGGCTGACCCCTCACAGAATGAGGGTATCAGAAAAGATGAGACAAGGGCCAATTAAGGCGGGAAAGGAAGAGACTCCCTAGGCCTCGGATACCCTAATACCGTCGGAGTCCGAAGAGAAAAAGAGTTGACCAAGTGAGTTCGACAGGAAAGAAGACGGAGAGGAGCCCGGCACAAATGAATGGAAGCAATGCTGGACTCAGCTGGGGCCCCGTGGTCGCCAACCCACGTCCCATTAGATGTGAGCCCCTGGGGGGGGGGGGGGGGGGGAGAAGTAACTAGGTATTGAAATTGACGTATAACTTATATGTTTGCAGAGTTATTAATTTGAAATTAGTACAGTAAGTGCACTGTATTATGGCAATATTATTGCATTCCATACAATTCCATTACATTTTGATGTAGGCACCTGTGGCGTCGACCAATCTCCTCAAACGACCTGGAATGGAATCCACCGCTTTCTGGAGGAAGTTGCGTGGGGCGTTGGTTAGAACGTCCCGAATCTGTGCTTCCAATTCGTCCAATGTGCGAGGTTTCATCCGGTACACCTCCTCTTTTGCTCAGCCCCATAAAGAAAAGTCACAGCGTGTCAGGTCTGGAGTTCTTGCTGGCCATTCATGAGATGCACGTCTCCCCAGCCACCGTCGGTACTACGCGGCATGAAAATCACTATCCTATTTAATGTTCTGTATGTTTCCGCTATTTTCGATATTATTCCATCAATATTAAGCACTTAACAGCCATTTAATAATACCTAGTTATTTCCCGCCCACCCTGTATAATAGACCGTACCTCCAAAAAAACATTATGGAGGGAGTGTATTATACAAATACTAGCAGGTACCCGCGGCTTCGCTCGCGATCACAATGGGGACGATGGATTATTGCTGATAATTGGTCTATTCTATTACAGGTGGGTCCATTCTAATTCTGAAAATTCTGATACATACATTCTGATATGAGCCGCAAAGTGGGAATTTTATAGAGTTGTGAAAGTCTGCAGGGTACAATGTTACATTATGTGAACACATTTTAAAAATACGTTTTTGGTTTTGCCATCTTCTGAGAAATAACGATGTTGTTGTCCGGATACTCGTGATCACGCCACATACCTTTGCCCATGGGAAAAAATTGATTTGTCTAAATGTACAACTGCTGCTGTTAAGTGTGTGGCATTGCGCTTTGTTAATAGAAATTGTGGATATTGTTTGAAGAGGGAACTGCACTCTTCCACACTGGAATGGCAAATCTATTGGAATATGGGGAATTAAAAGTATTTTTCCTTAAGCTATTCTGGGTGTAATTTTGCCACACTTATTGATGATTTCAACGTCAACATGTCGCTATTAATAGGCCTATAGTAAAATATGTCTCACCTTCGCCGCTGATGAACATTATGCAGTCTCTTCCAGTGTTACATCCCAGGGATTGCAATTCTCCAACAACCCTTTTGCCTCACATGCCTCTCTAAGTAATTAAAATTCCTGATTGTTGTTGTTTGAGTCTTCATTTTTGACTGGTTTGATGCAGCCCTCCATGTCTCCCGCTCCTGAGCTAATCGTTTGATCTCTACATAGTTACCACACCCTACATCCGAGGCAATCTGTTTAACCCTGGTCTACCCCTAAAGTTCTTGTCCTCGACCCTCCCATCCACAACTAAGCTTGCTATTCCTGGGTGTCTTGATATGTGTCGTACCAACCTATCTCTTCTCTTCATTAGCAGTCGCCAGAATCATCTCTTCTCTCCCACTCGTCTTAATACCTCTTCATTTGTTACCTTATCTACCCATCTGATCTTCTTCATTCTGCTGTAACACCACATTTCAAACGCTTCAATTCTCCTATTTTCTGCTGCACCATTAGTCCATGTTTCACTTCCTTATAGTGACACGCTCCAGACAAAAGCTTTCAAAAATGACTTCCCAATACCTAAATGTATATTCGATGTCAACAGATTCCTTTTCTGTAGAAATGCTTTCCTTGCTTGAGCCAACCTGCTTTTTGTATACTCTCTGCTTCGTCCATCACAGGATATTTTGCTTTCTAAGTAACAGAAGTCTCCTACTTCCCGTAGCGTTACACCTGCCAATTTGATGTCCATAGATGTTTCATATTTATTTCGGCAGCATTCCAATAATTTTGTCTTACATTTATTGATTTCCATCATGAATTCTTTTCTCAAGACGGAGTCCATACCATTCAAAAACTCATTCAAATCCTCTGGCGTATCGGCCAAGGTGACGATGTCATCAGCAAATCTCAAAGATGAAATTATTTCGCCTTGGATCTTCGCTCCCACTTTAATTTTTTCTCCAATTTCCTGATTATTGTGTATCTTTGAAATGCGTCTCCCTCGCACATGGTGTAGATGCATTGTCAAAGGAGAACATTCCATGTTACGAACATGGGCCGCATAACCTTTACCGAAAGCTTCTGCAGATTTAACACAAGGACTATTCAGAACAGCAGTTCCATGAACTCAGATTTGCCAACATTTTTTTGCATCTTCCCATGTGGTATATCTCTATACCTCAACTTACAGAAGAGTGCTTTAAAAATCATGTCTTGTGTAAATTTCGGAAAAGGTAGTGAGTGTGTTTTTGCCGGAGTGGATACTCGCTCGTAGAAATTCTTTTCAGTAAAATAGACTGGTTCACAATTTTGTAAATGCACAATGAGGTAAGTGACGGCGGGATGCCTTAAGTGTTACGGAAACGGCAATAGCCGCCTCAGAGCTTCGTTGCTACTGAAATAACGACCAGACTTATATTTGTACATAACTACATGGGATTTGTGAGCCCAGTGTTTATGAAATTGAACGTAGCTATATCGCTACCTTTATTTAATAGCCGCTACTGTAGTGTTTAAAAATTAAAGGTGGTATTAGAAGGCGCTTTCCCTAATTTGTTACCCCTGGCACTACAGCCCATGAAGGGCCTGGGCCTATCATGCGACCGCTTCCCAGCCATTTGGCCTGCATATATTGTGGTGACGCGTGGTCAGTGCTTCGTGTCCCCTCGGCCGTTAATCTTGTTCTTCGTGACCGGGGCGCTGCCTCACTATCAGACAGCTACCGGTACTCAATTGTCCTCACGAATCTGAGTGCAGCCCGTTGCAGCCCTCACATCAGTGTCTAAAATCTCTGATGGAGCCGGTAGTCGAACCCGGGGCCTCCGGATGAGAGGCAGGGGCGCTACCCTGTTATTATTGTGTTTATATATATCTTGAAAAAGATAGTCTAACATATGGATTGGCATTGCCTCCTACAGGGATATATAGAAAATCGGATGTCATACCTTGAGGTAGTGTTGCCATGGAAACGGACTTGCAATTAGTTCATCAATCAGAGCGAAGATAGTTTTCTGGGAATATCTTTGAAACTGTTAGTTTTAGGGCCTTAAAATGTGGTTTTCGGTGTCCCATAGGGACATATCGAGTATTGTTTCTTGCATCGAGGGGCGTAAAATGAGCTTTGTCCGGTCTTTATGCGACAACTTCGATATTTTGTCCCAGTTGAGTATTTTTGGTGATTTTTCAGTTATGTTGCCCGTTCCACGGGAACAATGATTTATTTCCGGATTAAAGGCACCCTATATGTTATCCCAGAATATAAGCTGTCTCCATTTCAAATTTCATCCAAATCTGTCCAGCCGTTTTAGAGTCAAGAGCTAACAAACTAACACACAGACAGACAGACGGACAGACTTTCACAATATAATATACTAGCAGGTACCCGCGGCTTCGCTCGCGATCAAGACAATGGGGACGATGCATTATTGCTGATAATTGGTTTATTCTATTACAGCAATCGCGGCTACAGGTGGGTCGATTCTAATTCTGAAAATTCTGATACATACATTATATTGATATGAGCAGAAAAAGTGGGAATTTTATAGAGTTGTGAAAGACTGCAGGGTACGATGTTACATTATGTGAACACATTTGAAAATTTTGGTTTTGGTTTTGGCATCTTCTGCTGAGACATAACGATGTTGTTGTCCGGATAATCGCGAGCACGCCACATACCGTTGCGCATGGGAAAAATGGTTTTGTCTAAACGTACAGTACACCTGGAATGGAAAAACTATCGGACTATGGGGAATGAAAAGTATTTTTCCTTAAACTATTCTGAGTATAATTTTGCCACACTCATTGATGATTTGAACGTCAACATGTCGCTATTAATAGACCTATAGTAAAATATCTCTCACCTTGGCCGCTGATGTACATTATGCAGTCTCTTCCCGTGTTACATCCCAGGGATTGAAATTCTCCAACAACCCTTTTGCCTCACATGCCTGTCTAAGTAATTAAAATTCCCGATTGTTGTTGTTTGAGTCTTCAGTTTTTTGACTGGTTTGATGCAGCCCTCCATGCCTCACTCTCCTGAGCTAATCGTTTCATCTCTACATAGCTACCACACCCTACATCTGAGGCAATCTGTATAACCCTGGTCTACCCCTACAGTTCTTGTCCTTGACCCTCCCATCCATAACTAAGCTTGCTATTCCTGGGTGTCTTAATATGTGTCGTACCAACCAATCTCTTCTCTTCATTAGCAGTCGCCAGAAACATCTCTCCTCTCCCACTCGTCTTAATGGCTCTTCATTTGTTACCCTATCTACCCATCTGATCTTCATCATTCTCCCGTAACACCACATTTCAAACGCTTCACTTCTCCTCTTTTCTGCAGCACCATTAGTCCAAGTTTCACTTCCTTATAGTGTCACGCTCCAGACAAAAGCTTTCAAAAATGACATCCTAATACCTAAATGTATATTCGATGTCAACAGATTCCTTTTCTGTAGAAATGCTTTTCTTGCCTGAGCCAACCTGCTTTTTATATCCTCTTTGCTTCGTCCATTACTGGTTATTTTGCTTCCTAAGTACCGGTAACAGAAGTCTCCTACTTCCCGTAGCATTTCACCTACCAATTTGATGTCCATAGAAGTTTCTGATTTATTTCGGCTGCATTCCAATAATTTTGTTTTACATTTATTGATTTTCATCATGAATTCATTCGTCAAGACGGAGTCCATACCATTCAAAAACTCGTCCAAATTTTCTGGCGTATTGGCCAAGATGACGATGTCATCAGCAAATCTCAGAGATGAAATTACTTCTCCTTGAATCTTCACTCCGACTTTAAATTGTTCTCCAATTTCCTGATTATTGTGTTTTTAGAGATCTTTGAAATGCGTTGCCCTCGCACATGGTGCAGATGCATTGTCAAAGGAAAACATTCCATGTTACGTACATGGGCCGCATAACCTGTGCCGAAAGCCTATTCTGGACAGAAGTTCCTTGAACTCAGATTTGCCAACATTTTATTGTATATTTCCATGTGGTATGTCTCTGTACCTCAACATACAGAAGGGTGCTTTAAAAATCATGTCTTGTGTAAATTTTGGAAAAGGTAGTGAGTGTGGTTTTTGCCGGAGTGGATACTCGCTAGTAGAAATTCTTTTCAGTAAAATAGACTGGTTCACAATTTTGTAAATGCACAATGAGGTAAGTGACGGCGGGATGCCTTAAGTGTTACGGAAACGGCAATAGCCGCCTCAGAGCTTCGTTGCTACTGAAATAACGACCAGACTTATATTTGTACATAACTACATGGGATTTGTGAGCCCAGTGTTTATGAAATTGAACGTAGCTATATCGCTACCTTTATTTAATAGCCACTACTGTAGTGTTTAAAAATTAAAGGTGGTATTAGAAGGCGCTTCCCCTATTTTTTTACCCCTGGCACTACAGCCCATGAAGGGCCTATGCCTATCATACGACCGCTTCCCAGCCATTTGGCCTGCAGATATTGTGGTGACGCGTGGTCAGTGCGTAGTGTCCCCTCAGCCGTTAAACTTGTTCTTCGAGATCGGGGCGCTGCCTCACAGCTACTCAATTGTCCTCACGAATCTGAGTGCAGCCCGTTGCAGCCCTTCGTCAGTGTCTAAAATCTCTGACGGAGCCGGGAATCGAACCCGGGGCCTCCGGACGAGAGGCAGGCGCGCTACCCTGTTCTTATTGTGTTTATATATATCTTGAAAAAGATAGTCTAATATATGGATTGGCATTGCCTCCTACAGGGATATATAGAAAATCGGATGTCATACCTTGAGGTAGTGTTGCCATGGAAACGGACTTGCAATTAGTTCATCAATCAGAGCGAAGATAGTTTTCTGCGAATATCTTTGAAACTGTAGGTTTTAGGGCCTTAAAATGTAGTTTTCGGTGTCCCGTAGGGACATATCGAGTATTGTTTCTTGCATCGAGGGGCGTAAAATGAGCTTTGTCCGGTCTTTATGCGACAACTTCGATATTTTGTCCTGGTTGAGTATTTTTGGTGATTTTTCAGTTATGTTGCCCGTTCCACGGGAACAATGATTTATTTCCGGACGAAAGGCAGCCTATATGTTATCCCATGGTATAAGCTGTCTCCATTTCAAATTTCATCCAAATCCGTCCCGCCATTTTAGTGTCAAGAGGTAACAAACTAACACACACACGGACACACAGATTTTCACAATTATAATATATATAGGGATATAGGGATTAGACAAATCACAATGTCCGGTAATTATTCAGGTATTTCTTATAAATGCAAAATTATATTATACTAGCATTACCCGTCGCGGCTTCGCCCGCGAATATTCTAGTTGTAAAGAGTACACTTAGCAAAATCCCAATCATGAATGATATGACTGATTTATCCTTGGTATGAATAATCAGAGTTTATCAATTCAGCTACTGGTGCGGTGGTTTGGGGTTTGTCAATCCTTCATAGGTATATCAGAGCGAAGTTAGTTTTCCGGGAATATCACATACACTGTTAATTTAAGGGCCTTTAAATTTGGTTTTCGGAGACCCCTTATAGTGGGGTGAAAAAGACATTTCGTACCACACCCACACGTGAAAATTGCGTTAAAAAATTCTTGAGTGCCCCTTGACCCCCTTAAGCGCATTATACTGTAAGTATTAATGAATTTTACAGCTTAATTTGGTTCAGTTATAACCTTATAACCGTCTGGAGACTTTCACAGTAATGTAATAATTGGAATTGCATTGCGTCTTACAGAAATAGATGGACCTGTGAGATTTTGTTACCATGGTTAACGTGTTTCATTCTTTCATTATTTCATTGTTAATATACATGTTTTAAGGTATTTATTTAATTGTGAGGCATTTAAAGAGTAAGTGAGTGCGTTTCGCTTACGCATTGGGTTATGCTGAACCTGTAGGTACCCCATATGTGTAGGTTGGTGTTAATGGGACCTTATTTTCGGTACAAAACTGGAATGGGACCTTAGAAGAAGAATATAGGGTGGGACTAGCATTACCCGTCGCGGCTTCGCCCGCGAATATTCTAGTTGTAAAGAGTACACTTAGCAAAATCTCAATCATGAATGATATGACTGATTATCCTTGGTATGAATAATCAGACTTTATCAATGCAGCTACTGGTGCAGTAGTTAGGGGTTTGTCATTCCTTCATAGGTATATCAGAGAGAAATTAGTTTTCTGGGAATATCACACACACTGTTAATTTAAGGGACTTTAAATGTGGTTTTCGGAGATCCTTTATGGTCGGGTGAAAAAGACCTTTCGTACCACACTCACACGTGAAAATTGCGTGAAAAAATTCTAGAGTGCACCTTGACCCCCTTAAGCGCATTATACTGTATGTATTGATGAATTTTACAGCTTAATTTGGTTCAGTGATAACCTTATAACCATCTGGAAACTTTCACAGTCATGTAATAATTGGAATTGCATTGCGTCTTACAGAAATAGATGGACCTGTGAGATTCTGTTACCATGGTTACCGTGTTGCATTCTTTCATTATTTCATTGTAAATATACATGTTTTAAGGTATTTATTTAATTGTGAGGCATTTGAAGAATGAGTGCGTTTCGCTTACGCATTGGGTTATGCTGAACCTGTAGGTACCCCATATGTGTAGGTTGGTGTTAATGGGACCTTATTTTCGGTACAAAACTGGAATGGCACCTTAGCAGAATAATATAGGGAGGGATTGTACAGATATAAAGTTCTTTTCACAATGTATAATCATATTCATTGAATAAATACCATAGAACAGGGGTGACCAAACTTTTTTTTAACTAAAGGCCACATTGTAAATAGTTGTGGGACCTTGTGGGCCAATAACACTCCGGGGAGTTTGGGTTTTATGGAAATTACTAAAAAATATATGTGCAATATGGTGAATTTTGTGGCTGTCTCAGCTTAGTTGTCTTAGTATTGTTGCAGTTTTCAATATTTATTTGCAGTGGATACAAATGAAACACTAGAAATACATTTACATATTTTTAATAAATCCCTTTAAAATGGAAGTATGGTGATATTCAATCCACATACAGCATGAATGACAAACATTGAGTATATATATGTTCATTTGACACAATTATTAATCAAATTGAAGCCTCCGTGGCTTAGGCGGCAGCACGCCGGCCTCTCACCGTGGTTCAAATTCCGGTCACTCCATGTGAGATTTGTGCTGGACAAAGCGGAGGCAGACAGATTTTTCTCTGGGTACACCGGTTTTCCCTGTCACAATTTCATTACAGCAACACTCTCCACTATCATTTGATCTGTCATTCATTTAATCATTGCTTCAGAGGAGTGCGACAGGCTTCGGCAGCCGGCACAGTTAATATTCTCGCAGCTAGATGGAGGCTTCATTCATTCCAGGCTGTGGATTTCCATTTTCATTAATCAAATTATGAAATAAAGTTCATGATCATTTAGTTTAGTGAGACGACTGGATCTGCTATGGGTAGAGGTGCGCGCGCACTTCTTTGTCCAGTTAGCTTTAGTAGTTTCAAAGTTTCGGCGACACGGCGGCGCGGCGCGGGCGCGGAGCGGGCCGGAGAAAATAATCTCGCGGGCAGTGGATTGGGCAGTCCTGCCATACAATATTCTCAAACCACAATGAAAGTATGGATCACAATTGTGATCCGCGCAACCACTGACGTGACTTTTTCTCGCGCGAACACTGCACAGTGGGTCAAAATCGAAATCTAGAAGGACAAAATTATTTATTTTCATAATTAAAACATCAAAATGTATTACTTCTACAGCATTCTCATATAATTACCGCTCACTATTCTGGGATATAAACGCATCTTAGTGTAAATCCGTCACCACTGTTCGAGCAGTCTGAATTGGAGGGTGAATGTAAGTGGCTGTGGATTGGTAGTATTTGTGGTTAGTGTGATGCTTTAAGATGGAACATGCAGATGCAGGTATGATCTTTGTAACGTGTTTCAGTTATTAATGGGCGTATTTGTTACGTAATTTTAGCTATATTTGCATTATATAATATTTAACTAATATTTTAAATATTATATATTCACTTGGATTTTTAGTGTGTCGCGTCACTCTGCGTCACTTTCTACTTAATGTTAAAATGTAGATAAAGTCTTGTAGTATACGCCTATTATAAGATTTTTGCATCTTTTTGCAACTAACTTAGTTATTTTATGTTTTAGAATATGTCGCGCAACCAGTTCTCACACGTTTACAACTGTTTGAAGCACTGGGTTCGACGATTATGTCAAAAGTGGAACATTGTGACTTTGTTAAAAGTAAATTAGGGGTAGAAAATTGTTCTGAAGAGATAACTGAATGCTCTATCCAACTCCTAGTCCTACACAATTTCTTGCATGTGTAGACGTAGCTTAAAAGAGGTCTTAACTTATGTTTATTATGAAGTAAACAAATTATATACGTTGCTTTCACTCTAAATTCATGATTAAAACGTAAAAATAATTTTGTCCCCCCTAGATTTCGATTTTGACCCACTGTGCACTCGAGTGTTTAACCACAGAGTGAGAGAGAGGTTGCTGGCGAGTGTGTTAGTTGCTCTTCCACATGCACCGTTACGTGACCACCGAAGCCGGGCGCCACAGGTTTGACAGTGACCAGCGGAGAGCAGTATTGCGCAAGGCTATCCTGGTGGGTGTGTCCTGCGAGTGAAAGTACTGTATAGCCTTGGCTGACCATGCACAGTTTAGTCTAACACTTGAACCAACTTATACGAGCAATACCACCTGTTATGTACTCAAAAATACCTCATGATATAAGAGACCGTGAACTTGAGATGAATTTTAAACTTGACCACTCCTTGCGTTCACAGTGGCGTGGTCTTTGAGCTAGCTAGATTATCGATACTGGCACTTATCAGTCGGTCAACACAATTTGATGATGATGATGATGATTGCTGATTAACCCTTTTTTAGGTTAGCGGTCTATATATATAACCACCTATAAAGGGGACAATTTTTATTGTCAATGTCCCCCAGGGTCTTACATGTAGTGGGACGTGGGTTGGCGACCACGGGGCACCAGCTGAGTCCGGCATTGCTTCCACTTACTTGTGCCGGGCTCCTCTCCGTCTTCTTTCCTGTCGACCTCACTTGGTCAACTCTTGTTCTCTTCCGACCCTGACGGTATTAGGATATCTGAGGCCTAGGGAGTCTTTCACCTTCCCGCCTTAATTGACCCTTGTCTCATCTTTCCGGATACCCTCCTTCTGCGAGGGGGTCAGCCTTCTTTTTCTTTTCATATTATCTCCTGCCTTCTGCTCAAGGCCCTCACGTAGCCCCACCACCTCTGGTGCACCCTAGATATTGCTACACCCTCAAGGGCTCACGGCCGGTGGGTTCGGGAGTTGGCGACCCCGAGGGATTCCTGAGCAGGGTCCGGTTTTCCCCCTTTTATCCATTACCCCTGGGGCGGACCCTCTCCTCTTTCACTTTCCTATCTGCCTTTCATGGCTCTCCTTCCTTCCAAGTCCCCTCAATCCGCATTCTTCGAGGGTTGAGGGCTTTTCTTTCCCTCCTGTTCTTTATTTGCCTTAATCTCTTTTTGTTTTCCATTTCATCTTCTAGTATATAAGTTAGTTGTTAGTTTTAGTTATATTTTACGTTTCATTATCATCTTCACCGTCACCCAAACCATTAGGGGCCGATAACCTAGATGTTAGGCCCCTTAAAACGACAATATCATCATTATCATATTATTATTGTCAATGATGCTGATGGTTGAATATTTCAGCCATAAACCAACAAATTTTATTTTGGAAGTGTTACTATTACTGAAAACCAAATATTATCTCATCTCCTCGACCTATACATGAAACATTTTTTTAAATAAAAACAATTAATATTAAAAAGATTTAAAAATGGTAGGCCTAATAAAATTATGATTAAAAATTCAAAAGCTTATAAAAATTAAAATTATTATACTTTTATATCCTTAATTTTTAAAACATTAAACGTTGAAGAAAATAAAAATAAAAATAATTAATATTTGGGTAAATCAATTACAATTAAAAAGTTAAAAGAATGATAATAAAATAAAAACAAGTAGTTCCGTGAAGAACTATACAGCCTATTTTCATATATCCTGCTCATGTTAATTTCCTCTATCAACATACAAAATTTCAGTTTAATTGCTGTAACAGATTCGTAGATATTGAGAACCGTCTAAATATTTCAGATGGTCGCCAGGTTGGATTTTTATTTTTGTACTATTACATTAAGATTATTGTGTACGTGTGGTATTCAAACTTCAATCGCATGATTAGACAACAAGAAGTAAAAACGAGATTTTAAAATTACGCACAGCAGCCATCTTGTGATAATGCAAACCATTGAAATAAATTAGATGCCAGTGGATCAACATCTGTATAAGCATTTAACGTGCAACGTTTCACGGCACTCGGATAGTTAATTCGCGAGAAACGTCCATTTAAATATTTATACTTCGCGTCGCCGCCATGTTGGATTTGTGCTCACCAGGTTCCTGAAAGTCCTATAGGTGAACATATGTTCATAGTCTCTATGAACATAAAAAAAATTCAGTTTGGTTGCTGTAAAAGATTCATAGATATTGAGAACCGTCTAAATATTTCGGGAGCTCACCATTTAGGAGTGTTATGTGTATAGGCCATAGAGTTATGTACCATTCAAGGACAATTATTGCCTAGGTTCATTATTCAAACTTTCACTTCGATCGAATGATTACGACACAAGAAATTAAAACTTAATTTTAAAATTTCGCACAGCCGCCATCTTGATGTTATGTAAGCAATTGAATTAAATTAGATGGCAGTGCATTACAATCTGCAAAATCAATTACTGTACCATATTTCACTGCGCTCAGAGAGTTAAATCACGAGAAAAGTCTATTAAAATATTTTAAATTCGCTTGGTCGCCATGTTCGTTTCGTACTTTACAGGTTTATGAAATATACATAGGTATACCTTTATCAGTACCCTTTATCACCGTACAAAATTGCAGGGTGATATCTGTAATAGTTTCGGAGATATAGAATGTCAGTGAAATATTTCGCACAGCCGCCATTTTGAGGTTATGTAAACAATTGAACTAAATTAGACTCCAGTGCATTACAATGTGTATAAACATTTGCTGTACCAAGTTTCATTACATTTAGATAGTTAATCGCGAGAAAAGTCTATTTAAATGTCTCAACTTCGCTTGGCCGCCATGTTGGTTTTGTAGTCACCAGGTTTTTGAAAGTCTCATAGGTGAACTTCTAATAGTACCCTTTATCACCGTACACAATTTCAGGGCGATATCGGTAATAGTTTCGGAGATATTGAATGCTAGTGAAATATTTCGCACAGCCGCCATGTTGGATTGGAGAGACGTAACAAAATTTGAAGGGCACGGTCGAGGTCGCCGGGAATAGTGCTATGAACTTCCCGAGTTTCATTGAAATCGCTCCAGCCGTTTCGATTTTATTAGGGGGGGGACACACACACGAATCACACACACACACACACACACACACACGCACACACACACGGACAAAAGGTGATCTCATAAGCCTATTTTTTCAAAATTGAAAATAGGCTAATAAAAGTAATTAAGCCTATACAAATTGAAAATCTATTCTTTTATAATCTTAATTTTAAGAATATTAAAATGTTAAAGAAAACAAAAATTTAAATTAATAATAATTCAAATGTAATTAAAATAAACACGAATAAATGATCTTCAATTTTGTTCTAGGTTATCGGCCCCTAATGGTTTGGGTGATAGTGAAAATGAAAGATGATCAAATGAAACCTACAACTAGAACTAACTTACAAACTAGAAGAGGAAATGGTAAACACAGAGGAGAAGAATGTAAACAAAAGACAGGAGGAACGGAAATACCTGTGGGTGGAAATGTGCTAACGTGGTGCCAATCTATAAGCAAGGTGACAGAGAGGATGTTGCAAATTACAGACCGGTGTGTCTAACATCTATAATTTGTAAATGTATGGAGCGGCTAGTAGCAAACAGTGTGCTGGAATTTCTGCGGGAGAACAATCTGCTCGACCCAAATCAGCACGGTTTTCTTCCGGGTCGTTCTTGCACTACTCTATTGACAAAAGTCATTGATGAGTTTCAGTTCTACTTGAATCAGCCAGAAGTGAAACAAGTGGACTGTATTGTACTGGATTGGGCTAAGGTCTTCGATCAAGTGTCTCATGAAAGAAGAAAATCCACAGCCTGCTTCCAGTCTCCGACCGGGTCAGGAATGGAATGAATGAAGCCCCCATCTAGCGGCGAGGATATGAACTGTGCCGGCTGCCGAGGCCTGACGCACTCCTCTGGGGCAATGATTAAATGAATGACAGATGAAATGAAATGATAGTGGAGAGTGTTGCTGGAATGAAATGTTGACAGGGAAAACCGGAGTACCCGGAGAAAAACCTGTCTGCCTCCGTTTTGTCCAGCACAAATATCACATGGAGTGACCGGGATTTGAACCACGGACCCAGCGGTGAGAGGCCAGCGTGCTGCCGCCTGAGCCACGGAGGCTTCTGTCTCATGAAAGACTTTTGTTAAAGCTACAGCAGCTTAACATACGGGGTAGCTTACTTGCATGGGTGAGGTCATTCCTAGAGGGTCGAACGCAGTGTGTGGTGTACGGAGGAGCTCGATCGCGGGCTGCTCAAGTTACTACTGGAGTGATTCAGGGCTCTGTGATCGGACCTCTTCGCTTCACTATATATGTGCTCGATCTTCCTGGCTGTGTCACCTCATCAATGTCACTATATGCAGATGACACCGTGCTATACAGGGGCATTAAATGTGAAGAAGATTCCCTCTGTCTTAAATCAGATCTGGACAACTTATCGCTGTGGTGTTCTGTGAATAATCTTACTAATATATAAAAATGAGATGGTGTGTGTCTGTCTTTCTGTCTGTCTGTCTGTCTGTCTGTTACTCAATAACACAAGAACCACTGGTCCGATTTAAATGAAATTTTGCATGGATGTAGCTGATTTACCAGGTTTACATATAGGATACTTTTGATTACGATATTTTGCACTATTGAAAAATGGCGACTATTTTCATATTTCCATTTCAAATAAAAACAGAACGCTAATATATAGCAACCTTTTGATGGCACTACGAGCTTTAAAATTTAATTTTCTATCCGAAATGTCCTTACCACTTTTCGTGTATCTCCAACGGTTAGCCAGTTAAACCTACATTTCTGACGTCACTACACCCTTTGGTTTAAAAATTTCATATTTTCATCATCTTACTAATATATAAAAATGAGATGGTGTGTGTCTGTCTTTCTGTCTGTCTGTCTGTCTGTCTGTTACTCAATAACACAAGAACCACTGGTCCGATTTAAATGAAATTTTGCATGGATGTAGCTGATTTACCAGGTTTACATATAGGATACTTTTGATTACGATATTTTGCACTATTGAAAAATGGCGACTATTTTCATATTTCCATTTCAAATAAAAACAGAACGCTAATATATAGCAACCTTTTGATGGCACTACGAGCTTTAAAATTTAATTTTCTATCCGAAATGTCCTTACCACTTTTCGTGTATCTCCAACGGTTAGCCAGTTAAACCTACATTTGTGACGTCACTACACCCTTTGGTTTAAAAATTTCATATTTTCATCATCTTACTAATATATAAAAATGAGATGGTGTGTGTCTGTCTTTCTGTCTGTCTGTCTGTCTGTCTGTCTGTTACTCAATAACACAAGAACCACTGGTCCGATTTAAATGAAATTTTGCATGGATGTAGCTGATTTACCAGGTTTACATATAGGATACTTTTGATTACGATATTTTGCACTATTGAAAAATGGCGACTATTTTCATATTTCCATTTCAAATAAAAACAGAACGCTAAGATATAGCAACCTTTTGATGGCACTACGAGCTTTAAAATTTAATTTTCTATCCGAAATGTCCTTACCACTTTTCGTGTATCTCCAACGGTTAGCCAGTTAAACCTACATTTGTGACGTCACTACACCCTTTGGTTTAAAAATTTCATATTTTCATCATCTTACTAATATATAAAAATGAGATGGTGTGTGTCTGTCTTTCTGTCTGTCTGTCTGTCTGTCTGTTACTCAATAACACAAGAACCACTGGTCCGATTTAAATGAAATTTTGCATGGATGTAGCTGATTTACCAGGTTTACATATAGGATACTTTTGATTACGATATTTTGCACTATTGAAAAATGGCGACTATTTTCATATTTCCATTTCAAATAAAAACAGAACGCTAAGATATAGCAACCTTTTGATGGCACTACGAGCTTTAAAATTTAATTTTCTATCCGAAATGTCCTTACCACTTTTCGTGTATCTCCAACGGTTAGCCAGTTAAACCTACATTTGTGACGTCACTACACCCTTTGGTTTAAAAATTTCATATTTTCATCATCTTACTAATATATAAAAATGAGATGGTGTGTTACTGTCTTTCTGTCTGTCTGTCTGTCTGTCTGTTACTCAATAACACAAGAACCACTGGTCCGATTTAAATGAAATTTTGCATGGATGTAGCTGATTTACCAGGTTTACATATAGGTTAATTCTGATTACGATATTTTGCACTATTGAAAAATGGCGACTATTTTCATATTTCCATTTCAAATAAAAACTGAACGCTAAGATATAGCAACCTTTTGATGGCACTACGAGCTTTAAAATTTAATTTTCTATCCGAAATGTCCTTACCACTTTTCGTGTATCTCCAACGGTTAGCCAGTTAAACCTACATTTGTGACGTCACTACACCCTTTGGTTTAAAAATTTCATATTTCCATCATCTTACTAATATACAAAAATGCGATGGTGTGTGTCTGTCTTTCTGTCTGTCTGTCTGTCTGTTACTCAATAACGCAAGAACCACTGGTCCGATTTAAATGAAATTTTGCATGGATGTAGCTGATTTACCAGGTTTACATATAGGATACTTTTGATTACGATATTTTGCACTATTGAAAAATGGCGACTATTTTCATATTTCCATTTCAAATAAAAACAGAACGCTAAGATATAGCAACCTTTTGATGGCACTACGAGCTTTAAATTTAATTTTCTATCCGAAATGTCCTTACCACTTTTCGTGTATCTCCAACGGTTAGCCAGTTAAACCTACATTTGTGACGTCACTACACCCTTTGGTTTAAAAATTTCATATTTTCATCATCTTACTAATATATAAAAATGAGATGGTGTGTGTCTGTCTTTCTGTCTGTCTGTCTGTCTGTCTGTTACTCAATAACACAAGAACCACTGGTCCGATTTAGATGAAATTTTGCATGGATGTAGCTGATTTACCAGGTTTACATATAGGATACTTTTGATTACGATATTTTGCACTATTGAAAAATGGCGACTATTTTCATATTTCCATTTCAAATAAAAACAGAACGCTAAGATATAGCAACCTTTTGATGGCACTACGAGCTTTAAATTTAATTTTCTATCCGAAATGTCCTTACCACTTTTCGTGTATCTCCAACGGTTAGCGAGTTAAACCTACATTTGTGACGTCACTACACCCTTTGGTTTAAAAATTTCATATTTTCATCATCTTACTAATATATAAAAATGAGATGGTGTGTGTCTGTCTTTCTGTCTGTCTGTCTGTCTGTCTGTCTGTTACTCAATAACACAAGAACCACTGGTCCGATTTAAATGAAATTTTGCATGGATGTAGCTGATTTACCAGGTTTACATATAGGATAATTCTGATTACGATATTTTGCACTATTGAAAAATGGCGACTATTTTCATATTTCCATTTCAAATAAAAACAGAACGCTAAGATATAGCAACCTTTTGATGGCACTACGAGCTTTAAAATTTAATTTTCTATCCGAAATGTCCTTACCACTTTTCGTGTATCTCCAACGGTTAGCCAGTTAAACCTACATTTGTGACGTCACTACACCCTTTGGTTTAAAAATTTCATATTTCCATCATCTTACTAATATATAAAAATGCGATGGTGTGTGTCTGTCTTTCTGTCTGTCTGTCTGTTACTCAATAACGCAAGAACCACTGGTCCGATTTAAATGAAATTTTGCATGGATGTAGCTGATTTACCAGGTTTACATATAGGATACTTTTGATTACGATATTTTGCACTATTGAAAAATGGCGACTATTTTCATATTTCCATTTCAAATAAAAACAGAACGCTAAGATATAGCAACCTTTTGATGGCACTACGAGCTGTAAATTTAATTTTCTATCCGAAATGTCCTTACCACTTTTCGTGTATCTCCAACGGTTAGCCAGTTAAACCTACATTTGTGACGTCACTACACCCTTTGGTTTAAAAATTTCATATTTTCATCATCTTACTAATATATAAAAATGAGATGGTGTGTGTCTGTCTTTCTGTCTGTCTGTCTGTCTGTCTGTTACTCAATAACACAAGAACCACTGGTCCGATTTAGATGAAATTTTGCATGGATGTAGCTGATTTACCAGGTTTACATATAGGATACTTTTGATTACGATATTTTGCACTATTGAAAAATGGCGACTATTTTCATATTTCCATTTCAAATAAAAACAGAACGCTAATATATAGCAACCTTTTGATGGCACTACGAGCTTTAAAATTTAATTTTCTATCCGAAATGTCCTTACCACTTTTCGTGTATCTCCAACGGTTAGCGAGTTAAACCTACATTTGTGACGTCACTACACCCTTTGGTTTAAAAATTTCATATTTTCATCATCTTACTAATATATAAAAATGAGATGGTGTGTGTCTGTCTTTCTGTCTGTCTGTCTGTCTGTCTGTTACTCAATAACACAAGAACCACTGGTCCGATTTAGATGAAATTTTGCATGGATGTAGCTGATTTACCAGGTTTACATATAGGATAATTCTGATTACGATATTTTGCACTATTGAAAAATGGCGACTATTTTCATATTTCCATTTCAAATAAAAACAGAACGCTAATATATAGCAACCTTGTGATGGCACTACGAGCTTTAAAATTTAATTTTCTATCCGAAATGTCCTTACCACTTTTCGTGTATCTCCAACGGTTAGCCAGTTAAACCTACATTTCTGACGTCACTACACCCTTTGGTTTAAAAATTTCATATTTTCATCATCTTACTAATATATAAAAATGAGATGGTGTGTGTCTGTCTTTCTTTCTGTCTGTCTGTCTGTCTGTCTGTTACTCAATAACACAAGAACCACTGGTCCGATTTAGATGAAATTTTGCATGGATGTAGCTGATTTACCAGGTTTACATATAGGATACTTTTGATTACGATATTTTGCACTATTGAAAAATGGCGACTATTTTCATATTTCCATTTCAAATAAAAACAGAACGCTAATATATAGCAACCTTTGGATGGCACTACGAGCTTTAAAATTTAATTTTCTATCCGAAATGTCCTTACCACTTTTCGTGTATCTCCAACGGTTAGCCAGTTAAACCTACATTTGTGACGTCACTACACCCTTTGGTTTAAAAATTTCATATTTTCATCATCTTACTAATATATAAAAATGAGATGGTGTGTGTCTGTCTTTCTGTCTGTCTGTCTGTCTGTCTGTTACTCAATAACACAAGAACCACTGGTCCGATTTAAATGAAATTTTGCATGGATGTAGCTGATTTACCAGGTTTACATATAGGATACTTTTGATTACGATATTTTGCACTATTGAAAAATGGCGACTATTTTCATATTTCCATTTCAAATAAAAACAGAACGCTAATATATAGCAACCTTTTGATGGCACTACGAGCTTTAAAATTTAATTTTCTATCCGAAATGTCCTTACCACTTTTCGTGTATCTCCAACGGTTAGCCAGTTAAACCTACATTTGTGACGTCACTACACCCTTTGGTTTAAAAATGTCATATTTTCATCATCTTATTAATATATAAAAATGAGATGGTGTGTGTCTGTCTTTCTGTCTGTCTGTCTGTCTGTCTGTTACTCAATAACACAAGAACGACTGGTCCGATTGAAATGAAATTTTGCATGGATGTAGCTGATTTACCAGGTTTACATATAGGATACTTTTGATTACGATATTTTGCACTATTGAAAAATGGCGACTATTTTCATATTTCCATTTCAAATAAAAACAGAACGCTAATATATAGCAACCTTTTGATGGCACTACGAGCTTTAAAATTTAATTTTCTATCCGAAATGTCCTTACCACTTTTCGTGTATCTCCAACGGTTAGCCAGTTAAACCTACATTTGTGACGTCACTACACCCTTTGGTTTAAAAATTTCATATTTTCATCATCTTACTAATATATAAAAATGAGATGGTGTGTGTCTGTCTTTCTGTCTGTCTGTCTGTCTGTCTGTCAGTTACTCAATAACACAAGAACCACTGGTCCGATTTAAATGAAATTTTGCATGGATGTAGCTGATTTACCAGGTTTACATATAGGATACTTTTGATTACGATATTTTGCACTATTGAAAAATGGCGACTATTTTCATATTTCCATTTCAAATAAAAACAGAACGCTAAGATATAGCAACCTTTTGATGGCACTACGAGCTTTAAATTTAATTTTCTATCCGAAATGTCCTTACCACTTTTCGTGTATCTCCAACGGTTAGCGAGTTAAACCTACATTTGTGACGTCACTACACCCTTTGGTTTAAAAATTTCATATTTTCATCATCTTACTAATATATAAAAATGAGATGGTGTGTGTCTGTCTTTCTGTCTGTCTGTCTGTCTGTCTGTCTGTTACTCAATAACACAAGAACCACTGGTCCGATTTAAATGAAATTTTGCATGGATGTAGCTGATTTACCAGGTTTACATATAGGATACTTTTGATTACGATATTTTGCACTATTGAAAAATGGCGACTATTTTCATATTTCCATTTCAAATAAAAACAGAACGCTAAGATATAGCAACGTTTTGATGGCACTACGAGCTTTAAATTTAATTTTCTATCCGAAATGTCCTTACCACTTTTCGTGTATCTCCAACGGTTAGCGAGTTAAACCTACATTTGTGACGTCACTACACCCTTTGGTTTAAAAATTTCATATTTTCATCATCTTACTAATATATAAAAATGAGATGGTGTGTGTCTGTCTTTCTGTCTGTCTGTCTGTCTGTTACTCAATGACACAAGAACCACTGGTCCGATTTAAATGAAATTTTGCATGGATGTAGCTGATTTACCAGGTTTACATATAGGATACTTTTGATTACGATATTTTGCACTATTGAAAAATGGCGACTATTTTCATATTTCCATTTCAAATAAAAACAGAACGCTAATATATAGCAACCTTTTGATGGCACTACGAGCTTTAAAATTTAATTTTCTATCCGAAATGTCCTTACCACTTTTCGTGTATCTCCAACGGTTAGCCAGTTAAACCTACATTTGTGACGTCACTACACCCTTTGGTTTAAAAATTTCATATTTTCATCATCTTACTAATATATAAAAATGAGATGGTGTGTGTCTGTCTTTCTGTCTGTCTGTCTGTCTGTCTGTCAGTTACTCAATAACACAAGAACCACTGGTCCGATTTAAATGAAATTTTGCATGGATGTAGCTGATTTACCAGGTTTACATATAGGATAATTTTGATTACGATATTTTGCACTATTGAAAAATGGCGACTATTTTCATATTTCCATTTCAAATAAAAACAGAACGCTAAGATATAGCAACCTTTTGATGGCACTACGAGCTTTAAATTTAATTTTCTATCCGAAATGTCCTTACCACTTTTCGTGTATCTCCAACGGTTAGCCAGTTAAACCTACATTTGTGACGTCACTACACCCTTTGGTTTAAAAATTTCATATTTTCATCATCTTACTAATATATAAAAATGAGATGGTGTGTGTCTGTCTTTCTGTCTGTCTGTCTGTCTGTCTGTTACTCAATAACACAAGAACCACTGGTCCGATTTAGATGAAATTTTGCATGGATGTAGCTGATTTACCAGGTTTACATATAGGATAATTCTGATTACGATATTTTGCACTATTGAAAAATGGCGACTATTTTCATATTTCCATTTCAAATAAAAACAGAACGCTAATATATAGCAACCTTTTGATGGCACTACGAGCTTTAAAATTTAATTTTCTATCCGAAATGTCCTTACCACTTTTCGTGTATCTCCAACGGTTAGCCAGTTAAACCTACATTTCTGACGTCACTACACCCTTTGGTTTAAAAATTTCATATTTTCATCATCTTACTAATATATAAAAATGAGATGGTGTGTGTCTGTCTTTCTGTCTGTCTGTCTGTCTGTCTGTCTGTTACTCAATAACACAAGAACCACTGGTCCGATTTAGATGAAATTTTGCATGGATGTAGCTGATTTACCAGGTTTACATATAGGATACTTTTGATTACGATATTTTGCACTATTGAAAAATGGCGACTATTTTCATATTTCCATTTCAAATAAAAACAGAACGCTAATATATAGCAACCTTTTGATGGCACTACGAGCTTTAAAATTTAATTTTCTATCCGAAATGTCCTTACCACTTTTCGTGTATCTCCAACGGTTAGCCAGTTAAACCTACATTTGTGACGTCACTACACCCTTTGGTTTAAAAATTTCATATTTTCATCATCTTACTAATATATAAAAATGAGATGGTGTGTGTCTGTCTTTCTGTCTGTCTGTCTGTCTGTCTGTTACTCAATAACACAAGAACCACTGGTCCGATTTAGATGAAATTTTGCATGGATGTAGCTGATTTACCAGGTTTACATATAGGATAATTCTGATTACGATATTTTGCACTATTGAAAAATGGCGACTATTTTCATATTTCCATTTCAAATAAAAACAGAACGCTAATATATAGCAACCTTTTGATGGAACTACGAGCTTTAAAATTTAATTTTCTATCCGAAATGTCCTTACCACTTTTCGTGTATCTCCAACGGTTAGCGAGTTAAACCTACATTTGTGACGTCACTACACCCTTTGGTTTAAAAATTTCATATTTTCATCATCTTACTAATATATAAAAATGAGATGGTGTGTGTCTGTCTTTCTGTCTGTCTGTCTGTCTGTCTGTTACTCAATAACACAAGAACCACTGGTCCGATTTAAATGAAATTTTGCATGGATGTAGCTGATTTACCAGGTTTACATATAGGATACTTTTGATTACGATATTTTGCACTATTGAAAAATGGCGACTATTTTCATATTTCCATTTCAAATAAAAACAGAACGCTAATATATAGCAACCTTTTGATGGCACTACGAGCTTTAAAATTTAATTTTCTATCCGAAATGTCCTTACCACTTTTCGTGTATCTCCAACGGTTAGCCAGTTAAACCTACATTTGTGACGTCACTACACCCTTTGGTTTAAAAATGTCATATTTTCATCATCTTATTAATATATAAAAATGAGATGGTGTGTGTCTGTCTTTCTGTCTGTCTGTCTGTCTGTCTGTTACTCAATAACACAAGAACCACTGGTCCGATTGAAATGAAATTTTGCATGGATGTAGCTGATTTACCAGGTTTACATATAGGATACTTTTGATTACGATATTTTGCACTATTGAAAAATGGCGACTATTTTCATATTTCCATTTCAAATAAAAACAGAACGCTAATATATAGCAACCTTTTGATGGCACTACGAGCTTTAAAATTTAATTTTCTATCCGAAATGTCCTTACCACTTTTCGTGTATCTCCAACGGTTAGCCAGTTAAACCTACATTTGTGACGTCACTACACCCTTTGGTTTAAAAATTTCATATTTTCATCATCTTACTAATATATAAAAATGAGATGGTGTGTGTCTGTCTTTCTGTCTGTCTGTCTGTCTGTCTGTCAGTTACTCAATAACACAAGAACCACTGGTCCGATTTAAATGAAATTTTGCATGGATGTAGCTGATTTACCAGGTTTACATATAGGATACTTTTGATTACGATATTTTGCACTATTGAAAAATGGCGACTATTTTCATATTTCCATTTCAAATAAAAACAGAACGCTAAGATATAGCAACCTTTTGATGGCACTACGAGCTTTAAATTTAATTTTCTATCCGAAATGTCCTTACCACTTTTCGTGTATCTCCAACGGTTAGCGAGTTAAACCTACATTTGTGACGTCACTACACCCTTTGGTTTAAAAATTTCATATTTTCATCATCTTACTAATATATAAAAATGAGATGGTGTGTGTCTGTCTTTCTGTCTGTCTGTCTGTCTGTCTGTCTGTTACTCAATAACACAAGAACCACTGGTCCGATTTAAATGAAATTTTGCATGGATGTAGCTGATTTACCAGGTTTACATATAGGATACTTTTGATTACGATATTTTGCACTATTGAAAAATGGCGACTATTTTCATATTTCCATTTCAAATAAAAACAGAACGCTAAGATATAGCAACGTTTTGATGGCACTACGAGCTTTAAATTTAATTTTCTATCCGAAATGTCCTTACCACTTTTCGTGTATCTCCAACGGTTAGCGAGTTAAACCTACATTTGTGACGTCACTACACCCTTTGGTTTAAAAATTTCATATTTTCATCATCTTACTAATATATAAAAATGAGATGGTGTGTGTCTGTCTTTCTGTCTGTCTGTCTGTCTGTTACTCAATGACACAAGAACCACTGGTCCGATTTAAATGAAATTTTGCATGGATGTAGCTGATTTACCAGGTTTACATATAGGATACTTTTGATTACGATATTTTGCACTATTGAAAAATGGCGACTATTTTCATATTTCCATTTCAAATAAAAACAGAACGCTAATATATAGCAACCTTTTGATGGCACTACGAGCTTTAAAATTTAATTTTCTATCCGAAATGTCCTTACCACTTTTCGTGTATCTCCAACGGTTAGCCAGTTAAACCTACATTTGTGACGTCACTACACCCTTTGGTTTAAAAATTTCATATTTTCATCATCTTACTAATATATAAAAATGAGATGGTGTGTGTCTGTCTTTCTGTCTGTCTGTCTGTCTGTCTGTCAGTTACTCAATAACACAAGAACCACTGGTCCGATTTAAATGAAATTTTGCATGGATGTAGCTGATTTACCAGGTTTACATATAGGATAATTTTGATTACGATATTTTGCACTATTGAAAAATGGCGACTATTTTCATATTTCCATTTCAAATAAAAACAGAACGCTAAGATATAGCAACCTTTTGATGGCACTACGAGCTTTAAATTTAATTTTCTATCCGAAATGTCCTTACCACTTTTCGTGTATCTCCAACGGTTAGCCAGTTAAACCTACATTTGTGACGTCACTACACCCTTTGGTTTAAAAATTTCATATTTTCATCATCTTACTAATATATAAAAATGAGATGGTGTGTGTCTGTCTTTCTGTCTGTCTGTCTGTCTGTCTGTTACTCAATAACACAAGAACCACTGGTCCGATTTAGATGAAATTTTGCATGGATGTAGCTGATTTACCAGGTTTACATATAGGATAATTCTGATTACGATATTTTGCACTATTGAAAAATGGCGACTATTTTCATATTTCCATTTCAAATAAAAACAGAACGCTAATATATAGCAACCTTTTGATGGCACTACGAGCTTTAAAATTTAATTTTCTATCCGAAATGTCCTTACCACTTTTCGTGTATCTCCAACGGTTAGCCAGTTAAACCTACATTTCTGACGTCACTACACCCTTTGGTTTAAAAATTTCATATTTTCATCATCTTACTAATATATAAAAATGAGATGGTGTGTGTCTGTCTTTCTGTCTGTCTGTCTGTCTGTCTGTCTGTTACTCAATAACACAAGAACCACTGGTCCGATTTAGATGAAATTTTGCATGGATGTAGCTGATTTACCAGGTTTACATATAGGATACTTTTGATTACGATATTTTGCACTATTGAAAAATGGCGACTATTTTCATATTTCCATTTCAAATAAAAACAGAACGCTAATATATAGCAACCTTTGGATGGCACTACGAGCTTTAAAATTTAATTTTCTATCCGAAATGTCCTTACCACTTTTCGTGTATCTCCAACGGTTAGCCAGTTAAACCTACATTTGTGACGTCACTACACCCTTTGGTTTAAAAATTTCATATTTTCATCATCTTACTAATATATAAAAATGAGATGGTGTGTGTCTGTCTTTCTGTCTGTCTGTCTGTCTGTCTGTTACTCAATAACACAAGAACCACTGGTCCGATTTAGATGAAATTTTGCATGGATGTAGCTGATTTACCAGGTTTACATATAGGATAATTCTGATTACGATATTTTGCACTATTGAAAAATGGCGACTATTTTCATATTTCCATTTCAAATAAAAACAGAACGCTAATATATAGCAACCTTTTGATGGAACTACGAGCTTTAAAATTTAATTTTCTATCCGAAATGTCCTTACCACTTTTCGTGTATCTCCAACGGTTAGCGAGTTAAACCTACATTTGTGACGTCACTACACCCTTTGGTTTAAAAATTTCATATTTTCATCATCTTACTAATATATAAAAATGAGATGGTGTGTGTCTGTCTTTCTGTCTGTCTGTCTGTCTGTCTGTTACTCAATAACACAAGAACCACTGGTCCGATTTAAATGAAATTTTGCATGGATGTAGCTGATTTACCAGGTTTACATATAGGATACTTTTGATTACGATATTTTGCACTATTGAAAAATGGCGACTATTTTCATATTTCCATTTCAAATAAAAACAGAACGCTAATATATAGCAACCTTTTGATGGCACTACGAGCTTTAAAATTTAATTTTCTATCCGAAATGTCCTTACCACTTTTCGTGTATCTCCAACGGTTAGCCAGTTAAACCTACATTTGTGACGTCACTACACCCTTTGGTTTAAAAATGTCATATTTTCATCATCTTATTAGTATATAAAAATGAGATGGTGTGTGTCTGTCTTTCTGTCTGTCTGTCTGTCTGTCTGTTACTCAATAACACAAGAACCACTGGTCCGATTGAAATGAAATTTTGCATGGATGTAGCTGATTTACCAGGTTTACATATAGGATACTTTTGATTACGATATTTTGCACTATTGAAAAATGGCGACTATTTTCATATTTCCATTTCAAATAAAAACAGAACGCTAATATATAGCAACCTTTTGATGGCACTACGAGCTTTAAAATTTAATTTTCTATCCGAAATGTCCTTACCACTTTTCGTGTATCTCCAACGGTTAGCCAGTTAAACCTACATTTGTGACGTCACTACACCCTTTGGTTTAAAAATTTCATATTTTCATCATCTTACTAATATATAAAAATGAGATGGTGTGTGTCTGTCTTTCTGTCTGTCTGTCTGTCTGTCTGTCAGTTACTCAATAACACAAGAACCACTGGTCCGATTTAAATGAAATTTTGCATGGATGTAGCTGATTTACCAGGTTTACATATAGGATACTTTTGATTACGATATTTTGCACTATTGAAAAATGGCGACTATTTTCATATTTCCATTTCAAATAAAAACAGAACGCTAAGATATAGCAACCTTTTGATGGCACTACGAGCTTTAAATTTAATTTTCTATCCGAAATGTCCTTACCACTTTTCGTGTATCTCCAACGGTTAGCGAGTTAAACCTACATTTGTGACGTCACTACACCCTTTGGTTTAAAAATTTCATATTTTCATCATCTTACTAATATATAAAAATGAGATGGTGTGTGTCTGTCTTTCTGTCTGTCTGTCTGTCTGTCTGTCTGTTACTCAATAACACAAGAACCACTGGTCCGATTTAAATGAAATTTTGCATGGATGTAGCTGATTTACCAGGTTTACATATAGGATACTTTTGATTACGATATTTTGCACTATTGAAAAATGGCGACTATTTTCATATTTCCATTTCAAATAAAAACAGAACGCTAAGATATAGCAACGTTTTGATGGCACTACGAGCTTTAAATTTAATTTTCTATCCGAAATGTCCTTACCACTTTTCGTGTATCTCCAACGGTTAGCGAGTTAAACCTACATTTGTGACGTCACTACACCCTTTGGTTTAAAAATTTCATATTTTCATCATCTTACTAATATATAAAAATGAGATGGTGTGTGTCTGTCTTTCTGTCTGTCTGTCTGTCTGTTACTCAATGACACAAGAACCACTGGTCCGATTTAAATGAAATTTTGCATGGATGTAGCTGATTTACCAGGTTTACATATAGGATACTTTTGATTACGATATTTTGCACTATTGAAAAATGGCGACTATTTTCATATTTCCATTTCAAATAAAAACAGAACGCTAATATATGGCAACCTTTTGATGGCACTACGAGCTTTAAAATTTAATTTTCTATCCGAAATGTCCTTACCACTTTTCGTGTATCTCCAACGGTTAGCCAGTTAAACCTACATTTGTGACGTCACTACACCCTTTGGTTTAAAAATTTCATATTTTCATCATCTTACTAATATATAAAAATGAGATGGTGTGTGTCTGTCTTTCTGTCTGTCTGTCTGTCTGTCTGTCAGTTACTCAATAACACAAGAACCACTGGTCCGATTTAAATGAAATTTTGCATGGATGTAGCTGATTTACCAGGTTTACATATAGGATAATTTTGATTACGATATTTTGCACTATTGAAAAATGGCGACTATTTTCATATTTCCATTTCAAATAAAAACAGAACGCTAAGATATAGCAACCTTTTGATGGCACTACGAGCTTTAAATTTAATTTTCTATCCGAAATGTCCTTACCACTTTTCGTGTATCTCCAACGGTTAGCGAGTTAAACCTACATTTGTGACGTCACTACACCCTTTGGTTTAAAAATTTCATATTTTCATCATCTTACTAATATATAAAAATGAGATGGTGTGTGTCTGTCTTTCTGTCTGTCTGTCTGTCTGTCTGTTACTCAATAACACAAGAACCACTGGTCCGATTTAAATGAAATTTTGCATGGATGTAGCTGATTTACCAGGTTTACATATAGGATAATTCTGATTACGATATTTTGCACTATTGAAAAATGGCGACTATTTTCATATTTCCATTTCAAATAAAAACAGAACGCTAAGATATAGCAACCTTTTGATGGCACTACAAGCTTTAAAATTTAATTTTCTATCCGGAATGTCCTTACCACTTTTCGTGTATCTCCAACGGTTAGCCAGTTAAACCTACATTTGTGACGTCACTACACCCTTCGGTTTAAAAATTTCATATTTCCATCATCTTACTAATATATAAAAATGCGATGGTGTGTGTCTGTCTTTCTGTCTGTCTGTCTGTCTGTCTGTCTGTCTGTTACTCAATAACGCAAGAACCACTGGTCCGATTTAAATGAAACTTTGCATGGATGTAGCTGATTTACCAGGTTTACATATAGGATACTTTTGATTACGATATTTTGCACTATTGAAAAATGGCGACTATTTTCATATTTCCATTTCAAATAAAAACAGAACGCTAAGATATAGCAACGTTTTGATGGCACTACGAGCTTTAAATTTAATTTTCTATCCGAAATGTCCTTACCACTTTTCGTGTATCTCCAACGGTTAGCGAGTTAAACCTACATTTGTGACGTCACTACACCCTTTGGTTTAAAAATTTCATATTTTCATCATCTTACTAATATATAAAAATGAGATGGTGTGTGTCTGTCTTTCTGTCTGTCTGTCTGTCTGTTACTCAATAACACAAGAACCACTGGTCCGATTTAAATGAAATTTTGCATGGATGTAGCTGATTTACCAGGTTTACATATAGGATAATTCTGATTACGATATTTTGCACTATTGAAAAATGGCGACTATTTTCATATTTCCATTTCAAATAAAAACAGAACGCTAAGATATAGCAACCTTTTGATGGCACTACAAGCTTTAAAATTTAATTTTCTATCCGGAATGTCCTTACCACTTTTCGTGTATCTCCAACGGTTAGCCAGTTAAACCTACATTTGTGACGTCACTACACCCTTCGGTTTAAAAATTTCATATTTCCATCATCTTACTAATATATAAAAATGCGATGGTGTGTGTCTGTCTTTCTGTCTGTCTGTCTGTCTGTCTGTCTGTTACTCAATAACGCAAGAACCACTGGTCCGATTTAAATGAAACTTTGCATGGATGTAGCTGATTTACCAGGTTTACATATAGGATACTTTTGATTACGATATTTTGCACTATTGAAAAATGGCGACTATTTTCATATTTCCATTTCAAATAAAAACAGAACGCTAAGATATAGCAACGTTTTGATGGCACTACGAGCTTTAAATTTAATTTTCTATCCGAAATGTCCTTACCACTTTTCGTGTATCTCCAACGGTTAGCGAGTTAAACCTACATTTGTGACGTCACTACACCCTTTGGTTTAAAAATTTCATATTTTCATCATCTTACTAATATATAAAAATGAGATGGTGTGTGTCTGTCTTTCTGTCTGTCTGTCTGTCTGTTACTCAATGACACAAGAACCACTGGTCCGATTTAAATGAAATTTTGCATGGATGTAGCTGATTTACCAGGTTTACATATAGGATACTTTTGATTACGATATTTTGCACTATTGAAAAATGGCGACTATTTTCATATTTCCATTTCAAATAAAAACAGAACGCTAATATATAGCAACCTTTTGATGGCACTACGAGCATTAAAATTTAATTTTCTATCCGAAATGTCCTTACCACTTTTCGTGTATCTCCAACGGTTAGCCAGTTAAACCTACATTTCTGACGTCACTACACCCTTTGGTTTAAAAATTTCATATTTTCATCATCTTACTAATATATAAAAATGAGATGGTGTGTGTCTGTCTTTCTGTCTGTCTGTCTGTCTGTCTGTCAGTTACTCAATAACACAAGAACCACTGGTCCGATTTAAATGAAATTTTGCATGGATGTAGCTGATTTACCAGGTTTACATATAGGATACTTTTGATTACGATATTTTGCACTATTGAAAAATGGCGACTATTTTCATATTTCCATTTCAAATAAAAACAGAACGCTAAGATATAGCAACCTTTTGATGGCACTACGAGCTTTAAATTTAATTTTCTATCCGAAATGTCCTTACCACTTTTCGTGTATCTCCAACGGTTAGCGAGTTAAACCTACATTTGTGACGTCACTACACCCTTTGGTTTAAAAATTTCATATTTTCATCATCTTACTAATATATAAAAATGAGATGGTGTGTGTCTGTCTTTCTGTCTGTCTGTCTGTCTGTCTGTTACTCAATAACACAAGAACCACTGGTCCGATTTAAATGAAATTTTGCATGGATGTAGCTGATTTACCAGGTTTACATATAGGATAATTCTGATTACGATATTTTGCACTATTGAAAAATGGCGACTATTTTCATATTTCCATTTCAAATAAAAACAGAACGCTAAGATATAGCAACGTTTTGATGGCACTACGAGCTTTAAATTTAATTTTCTATCCGAAATGTCCTTACCACTTTTCGTGTATCTCCAACGGTTAGCGAGTTAAACCTACATTTGTGACGTCACTACACCCTTTGGTTTAAAAATTTCATATTTTCATCATCTTACTAATATATAAAAATGAGATGGTGTGTGTCTGTCTTTCTGTCTGTCTGTCTGTCTGTTACTCAATGACACAAGAACCACTGGTCCGATTTAAATGAAATTTTGCATGGATGTAGCTGATTTACCAGGTTTACATATAGGATACTTTTGATTACGATATTTTGCACTATTGAAAAATGGCGACTATTTTCATATTTCCATTTCAAATAAAAACAGAACGCTAATATATAGCAACCTTTTGATGGCACTACGAGCATTAAAATTTAATTTTCTATCCGAAATGTCCTTACCACTTTTCGTGTATCTCCAACGGTTAGCCAGTTAAACCTACATTTGTGACGTCACTACACCCTTTGGTTTAAAAATTTCATATTTTCATCATCTTACTAATATATAAAAATGAGATGGTGTGTGTCTGTCTTTCTGTCTGTCTGTCTGTCTGTCTGTCAGTTACTCAATAACACAAGAACCACTGGTCCGATTTAAATGAAATTTTGCATGGATGTAGCTGATTTACCAGGTTTACATATAGGATACTTTTGATTACGATATTTTGCACTATTGAAAAATGGCGACTATTTTCATATTTCCATTTCAAATAAAAACAGAACGCTAAGATATAGCAACCTTTTGATGGCACTACGAGCTTTAAATTTAATTTTCTATCCGAAATGTCCTTACCACTTTTCGTGTATCTCCAACGGTTAGCGAGTTAAACCTACATTTGTGACGTCACTACACCCTTTGGTTTAAAAATTTCATATTTTCATCATCTTACTAATATATAAAAATGAGATGGTGTGTGTCTGTCTTTCTGTCTGTCTGTCTGTCTGTCTGTCTGTTACTCAATAACACAAGAACCACTGGTCCGATTTAAATGATATTGTGCATGGATGTAGCTGATTTACCAGGTTTACATATAGGATAATTCTGATTACGATATTTTGCACTATTGAAAAATGGCGACTATTTTCATATTTCCATTTCAAATAAAAACAGAACGCTAAGATATAGCAACCTTTTGATGGCACTACAAGCTTTAAAATTTAATTTTCTATCCGGAATGTCCTTACCACTTTTCGTGTATCTCCAACGGTTAGCCAGTTAAACCTACATTTGTGACGTCACTACACCCTTCGGTTTAAAAATTTCATATTTCCATCATCTTACTAATATATAAAAATGCGATGGTGTGTGTCTGTCTTTCTGTCTGTCTGTCTGTCTGTCTGTTACTCAATAACGCAAGAACCACTGGTCCGATTTAAATGAAACTTTGCATGGATGTAGCTGATTTACCAGGTTTACATATAGGATACTTTTGATTACGATATTTTGCACTATTGAAAAATGGCGACTATTTTCATATTTCCATTTCAAATAAAAACAGAACGCTAAGATATAGCAACGTTTTGATGGCACTACGAGCTTTAAATTTAATTTTCTATCCGAAATGTCCTTACCACTTTTCGTGTATCTCCAACGGTTAGCGAGTTAAACCTACATTTGTGACGTCACTACACCCTTTGGTTTAAAAATTTCATATTTTCATCATCTTACTAATATATAAAAATGAGATGGTGTGTGTCTGTCTTTCTGTCTGTCTGTCTGTCTGTTACTCAATGACACAAGAACCACTGGTCCGATTTAAATGAAATTTTGCATGGATGTAGCTGATTTACCAGGTTTACATATAGGATACTTTTGATTACGATATTTTGCACTATTGAAAAATGGCGACTATTTTCATATTTCCATTTCAAATAAAAACAGAACGCTAATATATAGCAACCTTTTGATGGCACTACGAGCATTAAAATTTAATTTTCTATCCGAAATGTCCTTACCACTTTTCGTGTATCTCCAACGGTTAGCCAGTTAAACCTACATTTCTGACGTCACTACACCCTTTGGTTTAAAAATTTCATATTTTCATCATCTTACTAATATATAAAAATGAGATGGTGTGTGTCTGTCTTTCTGTCTGTCTGTCTGTCTGTCTGTCTGTTACTCAATAACACAAGAACCACTGGTCCGATTTAAATGAAATTTTGCATGGATGTAGCTGATTTACCAGGTTTACATATAGGATACTTTTGATTACGATATTTTGCACTATTGAAAAATGGCGACTATTTTCATATTTCCATTTCAAATAAAAACAGAACGCTAATATATAGCAACCTTTTGATGGCACTACGAGCTTTAAAATTTAATTTTCTATCCGAAATGTCCTTACCACTTTTCGTGTATCTCCAACGGTTAGCCAGTTAAACCTACATTTGTGACGTCACTACACCCTTTGGTTTAAAAATTTCATATTTTCATCATCTTACTAATATATAAAAATGAGATGGTGTGTGTCTGTCTTTCTGTCTGTCTGTCTGTCTGTCTGTCAGTTACTCAATAACACAAGAACCACTGGTCCGATTTAAATGAAATTTTGCATGGATGTAGCTGATTTACCAGGTTTACATATAGGATACTTTTGATTACGATATTTTGCACTATTGAAAAATGGCGACTATTTTCATATTTCCATTTCAAATAAAAACAGAACGCTAAGATATAGCAACCTTTTGATGGCACTACGAGCTTTAAATTTAATTTTCTATCCGAAATGTCCTTACCACTTTTCGTGTATCTCCAACGGTTAGCGAGTTAAACCTACATTTGTGACGTCACTACACCCTTTGGTTTAAAAATTTCATATTTTCATCATCTTACTAATATATAAAAATGAGATGGTGTGTGTCTGTCTTTCTGTCTGTCTGTCTGTCTGTCTGTCTGTTACTCAATAACACAAGAACCACTGGTCCGATTTAAATGAAATTTTGCATGGATGTAGCTGATTTACCAGGTTTACATATAGGATAATTCTGATTACGATATTTTGCACTATTGAAAAATGGCGACTATTTTCATATTTCCATTTCAAATAAAAACAGAACGCTAAGATATAGCAACCTTTTGATGGCACTACAAGCTTTAAAATTTAATTTTCTATCCGGAATGTCCTTACCACTTTTCGTGTATCTCCAACGGTTAGCCAGTTAAACCTACATTTGTGACGTCACTACACCCTTCGGTTTAAAAATTTCATATTTCCATCATCTTACTAATATATAAAAATGCGATGGTGTGTGTCTGTCTTTCTGTCTGTCTGTCTGTCTGTCTGTTACTCAATAACGCAAGAACCACTGGTCCGATTTAAATGAAACTTTGCATGGATGTAGCTGATTTACCAGGTTTACATATAGGATACTTTTGATTACGATATTTTGCACTATTGAAAAATGGCGACTATTTTCATATTTCCATTTCAAATAAAAACAGAACGCTAAGATATAGCAACGTTTTGATGGCACTACGAGCTTTAAATTTAATTTTCTATCCGAAATGTCCCTACCACTTTTCGTGTATCTCCAACGGTTAGCCAGTTAAACCTACATTTCTGACGTCACTACACCCTTTGGTTTAAAAATTTCATATTTTCATCATCTTACTAATATATAAAAATGAGATGGTGTGTGTCTGTCTTTCTGTCTGTCTGTCTGTCTGTTACTCAATAACACAAGAACCACTGGTCCGATTTAAATGAAATTTTGCATGGATGTAGCTGATTTACCAGGTTTACATATAGGATACTTTTGATTACGATATTTTGCACTATTGAAAAATGGCGACTATTTTCATATTTCCATTTCAAATAAAAACAGAACGCTAATATATAGCAACCTTTTGATGGCACTACGAGCTTTAAAATTTAATTTTCTATCCGAAATGTCCTTACCACTTTTCGTGTATCTCCAACGGTTAGCCAGTTAAACCTACATTTCTGACGTCACTACACCCTTTGGTTTAAAAATTTCATATTTTCATCATCTTACTAATATATAAAAATGAGATGGTGTGTGTCTGTCTTTCTGTCTGTCTGTCTGTCTGTCTGTCTGTTACTCAATAACACAAGAACCACTGGTCCGATTTAAATGAAATTTTGCATGGATGTAGCTGATTTACCAGGTTTACATATAGGATACTTTTGATTACGATATTTTGCACTATTGAAAAATGGCGACTATTTTCATATTTCCATTTCAAATAAAAACAGAACGCTAAGATATAGCAACCTTTTGATGGCACTACGAGCTTTAAAATTTAATTTTCTATCCGAAATGTCCTTACCACTTTTCGTGTATCTCCAACGGTTAGCCAGTTAAACCTACATTTGTGACGTCACTACACCCTTTGGTTTAAAAATTTCATATTTTCATCATCTTACTAATATATAAAAATGAGATGGTGTGTGTCTGTCTTTCTGTCTGTCTGTCTGTCTGTCTGTCAGTTACTCAATAACACAAGAACCACTGGTCCGATTTAAATGAAATTTTGCATGGATGTAGCTGATTTACCAGGTTTACATATAGGATACTTTTGATTACGATATTTTGCACGATTGAAAAATGGCGACTATTTTCATATTTCCATTTCAAATAAAAACAGAACGCTAAGATATAGCAACCTTTTGATGGCACTACGAGCTTTAAATTTAATTTTCTATCCGAAATGTCCTTACCACTTTTCGTGTATCTCCAACGGTTAGCGAGTTAAACCTACATTTGTGACGTCACTACACCCTTTGGTTTAAAAATTTCATATTTTCATCATCTTACTAATATATAAAAATGAGATGGTGTGTGTCTGTCTTTCTGTCTGTCTGTCTGTCTGTTACTCAATAACACAAGAACCACTGGTCCGATTTAAATGAAATTTTGCATGGATGTAGCTGATTTACCAGGTTTACATATAGGATAATTCTGATTACGATATTTTGCACTATTGAAAAATGGCGACTATTTTCATATTTCCATTTCAAATAAAAACAGAACGCTAAGATATAGCAACCTTTTGATGGCACTACAAGCTTTAAAATTTAATTTTCTATCCGGAATGTCCTTACCACTTTTCGTGTATCTCCAACGGTTAGCCAGTTAAACCTACATTTGTGACGTCACTACACCCTTCGGTTTAAAAATTTCATATTTCCATCATCTTACTAATATATAAAAATGCGATGGTGTGTGTCTGTCTTTCTGTCTGTCTGTCTGTCTGTCTGTTACTCAATAACGCAAGAACCACTGGTCCGATTTAAATGAAACTTTGCATGGATGTAGCTGATTTACCAGGTTTACATATAGGATACTTTTGATTACAATATTTTGCACTATTGAAAAATGGCGACTATTTTCATATTTCCATTTCAAATAAAAACAGAACGCTAAGATATAGCAACGTTTTGATGGCACTACGAGCTTTAAATTTAATTTTCTATCCGAAATGTCCTTACCACTTTTCGTGTATCTCCAACGGTTAGCGAGTTAAACCTACATTTGTGACGTCACTACACCCTTTGGTTTAAAAATTTCATATTTTCATCATCTTACTAATATATAAAAATGAGATGGTGTGTGTCTGTCTTTCTGTCTGTCTGTCTGTCTGTCTGTTACTCAATAACACAAGAACCACTGGTCCGATTTAGATGAAATTTTGCATGGATGTAGCTGATTTACCAGGTTTACATATAGGATACTTTTGATTACGATATTTTGCACTATTGAAAAATGGCGACTATTTTCATATTTCCATTTCAAATAAAAACAGAACGCTAATATATAGCAACCTTTTGATGGCACTACGAGCTTTAAAATTTAATTTTCTATCCGAAATGTCCTTATCACTTTTCGTGTATCTCCAACGGTTAGCCAGTTAAACCTACATTTCTGACGTCACTACACCCTTTGGTTTAAAAATTTCATATTTTCATCATCTTACTAATATATAAAAATGAGATGGTGTGTGTCTGTCTTTCTGTCTGTCTGTCTGTCTGTCTGTCTGTCTGTTACTCAATAACACAAGAACCACTGGTCCGATTTAAATGAAATTTTGCATGGATGTAGCTGATTTACCAGGTTTACATATAGGATACTTTTGATTACGATATTTTGCACTATTGAAAAATGGCGACTATTTTCATATTTCCATTTCAAATAAAAACAGAACGCTAATATATAGCAACCTTTTGATGGCACTACGAGCTTTAAAATTTAATTTTCTATCCGAAATGTCCTTACCACTTTTCGTGTATCTCCAACGGTTAGCCAGTTAAACCTACATTTGTGACGTCACTACACCCTTTGGTTTAAAAATTTCATATTTTCATCATCTTACTAATATATAAAAATGAGATGGTGTGTGTCTGTCTTTCTGTCTGTCTGTCTGTCTGTCTGTCAGTTACTCAATAACACAAGAACCACTGGTCCGATTTAAATGAAATTTTGCATGGATGTAGCTGATTTACCAGGTTTACATATAGGATACTTTTGATTACGATATTTTGCACTATTGAAAAATGGCGACTATTTTCATATTTCCATTTCAAATAAAAACAGAACGCTAAGATATAGCAACCTTTTGATGGCACTACGAGCTTTAAATTTAATTTTCTATCCGAAATGTCCTTACCACTTTTCGTGTATCTCCAACGGTTAGCGAGTTAAACCTACATTTGTGACGTCACTACACCCTTTGGTTTAAAAATTTCATATTTTCATCATCTTACTAATATATAAAAATGAGATGGTGTGTGTCTGTCTTTCTGTCTGTCTGTCTGTCTGTCTGTCTGTTACTCAATAACACAAGAACCACTGGTCCGATTTAAATGAAATTTTGCATGGATGTAGCTGATTTACCAGGTTTACATATAGGATAATTCTGATTACGATATTTTGCACTATTGAAAAATGGCGACTATTTTCATATTTCCATTTCAAATAAAAACAGAACGCTAAGATATAGCAACCTTTTGATGGCACTACAAGCTTTAAAATTTAATTTTCTATCCGGAATGTCCTTACCACTTTTCGTGTATCTCCAACGGTTAGCCAGTTAAACCTACATTTGTGACGTCACTACACCCTTCGGTTTAAAAATTTCATATTTCCATCATCTTACTAATATATAAAAATGCGATGGTGTGTGTCTGTCTTTCTGTCTGTCTGTCTGTCTGTCTGTTACTCAATAACGCAAGAACCACTGGTCCGATTTAAATGAAACTTTGCATGGATGTAGCTGATTTACCAGGTTTACATATAGGATACTTTTGATTACGATATTTTGCACTATTGAAAAATGGCGACTATTTTCATATTTCCATTTCAAATAAAAACAGAACGCTAAGATATAGCAACGTTTTGATGGCACTACGAGCTTTAAATTTAATTTTCTATCCGAAATGTCCTTACCACTTTTCGTGTATCTCCAACGGTTAGCCAGTTAAACCTACATTTCTGACGTCACTACACCCTTTGGTTTAAAAATTTCATATTTTCATCATCTTACTAATATATAAAAATGAGATGGTGTGTGTCTGTCTTTCTGTCTGTCTGTCTGTCTGTCTGTCTGTTACTCAATAACACAAGAACCACTGGTCCGATTTAAATGAAATTTTGCATGGATGTAGCTGATTTACCAGGTTTACATATAGGATACTTTTGATTACGATATTTTGCACTATTGAAAAATGGCGACTATTTTCATATTTCCATTTCAAATAAAAACAGAACGCTAAGATATAGCAACCTTTTGATGGCACTACGAGCTTTAAAATTTAATTTTTTATCCGAAATGTCCTTACCACTTTTCGTGTATCTCCAACGGTTAGCCAGTTAAACCTACATTTGTGACGTCACTACACCCTTTGGTTTAAAAATTTCATATTTTCATCATCTTACTAATATATAAAAATGAGATGGTGTGTGTCTGTCTTTCTGTCTGTCTGTCTGTCTGTCTGTCAGTTACTCAATAACACAAGAACCACTGGTCCGATTTAAATGAAATTTTGCATGGATGTAGCTGATTTACCAGGTTTACATATAGGATACTTTTGATTACGATATTTTGCACGATTGAAAAATGGCGACTATTTTCATATTTCCATTTCAAATAAAAACAGAACGCTAAGATATAGCAACCTTTTGATGGCACTACGAGCTTTAAATTTAATTTTCTATCCGAAATGTCCTTACCACTTTTCGTGTATCTCCAACGGTTAGCGAGTTAAACCTACATTTGTGACGTCACTACACCCTTTGGTTTAAAAATTTCATATTTTCATCATCTTACTAATATATAAAAATGAGATGGTGTGTGTCTGTCTTTCTGTCTGTCTGTCTGTCTGTTACTCAATAACACAAGAACCACTGGTCCGATTTAAATGAAATTTTGCATGGATGTAGCTGATTTACCAGGTTTACATATAGGATAATTCTGATTACGATATTTTGCACTATTGAAAAATGGCGACTATTTTCATATTTCCATTTCAAATAAAAACAGAACGCTAAGATATAGCAACCTTTTGATGGCACTACAAGCTTTAAAATTTAATTTTCTATCCGGAATGTCCTTACCACTTTTCGTGTATCTCCAACGGTTAGCCAGTTAAACCTACATTTGTGACGTCACTACACCCTTCGGTTTAAAAATTTCATATTTCCATCATCTTACTAATATATAAAAATGCGATGGTGTGTGTCTGTCTTTCTGTCTGTCTGTCTGTCTGTCTGTTACTCAATAACGCAAGAACCACTGGTCCGATTTAAATGAAACTTTGCATGGATGTAGCTGATTTACCAGGTTTACATATAGGATACTTTTGATTACGATATTTTGCACTATTGAAAAATGGCGACTATTTTCATATTTCCATTTCAAATAAAAACAGAACGCTAAGATATAGCAACGTTTTGATGGCACTACGAGCTTTAAATTTAATTTTCTATCCGAAATGTCCTTACCACTTTTCGTGTATCTCCAACGGTTAGCGAGTTAAACCTACATTTGTGACGTCACTACACCCTTTGGTTTAAAAATTTCATATTTTCATCATCTTACTAATATATAAAAATGAGATGGTGTGTGTCTGTCTTTCTGTCTGTCTGTCTGTCTGTCTGTTACTCAATAACACAAGAACCACTGGTCCGATTTAGATGAAATTTTGCATGGATGTAGCTGATTTACCAGGTTTACATATAGGATACTTTTGATTACGATATTTTGCACTATTGAAAAATGGCGACTATTTTCATATTTCCATTTCAAATAAAAACAGAACGCTAATATATAGCAACCTTTTGATGGCACTACGAGCTTTAAAATTTAATTTTCTATCCGAAATGTCCTTACCACTTTTCGTGTATCTCCAACGGTTAGCCAGTTAAACCTACATTTCTGACGTCACTACACCCTTTGGTTTAAAAATTTCATATTTTCATCATCTTACTAATATATAAAAATGAGATGGTGTGTGTCTGTCTTTCTGTCTGTCTGTCTGTCTGTCTGTCTGTCTGTTACTCAATAACACAAGAACCACTGGTCCGATTTAAATGAAATTTTGCATGGATGTAGCTGATTTACCAGGTTTACATATAGGATACTTTTGATTACGATATTTTGCACTATTGAAAAATGGCGACTATTTTCATATTTCCATTTCAAATAAAAACAGAACGCTAATATATAGCAACCTTTTGATGGCACTACGAGCTTTAAAATTTAATTTTCTATCCGAAATGTCCTTACCACTTTTCGTGTATCTCCAACGGTTAGCCAGTTAAACCTACATTTGTGACGTCACTACACCCTTTGGTTTAAAAATTTCATATTTTCATCATCTTACTAATATATAAAAATGAGATGGTGTGTGTCTGTCTTTCTGTCTGTCTGTCTGTCTGTCTGTCAGTTACTCAATAACACAAGAACCACTGGTCCGATTTAAATGAAATTTTGCATGGATGTAGCTGATTTACCAGGTTTACATATAGGATACTTTTGATTACGATATTTTGCACTATTGAAAAATGGCGACTATTTTCATATTTCCATTTCAAATAAAAACAGAACGCTAAGATATAGCAACCTTTTGATGGCACTACGAGCTTTAAATTTAATTTTCTATCCGAAATGTCCTTACCACTTTTCGTGTATCTCCAACGGTTAGCGAGTTAAACCTACATTTGTGACGTCACTACACCCTTTGGTTTAAAAATTTCATATTTTCATCATCTTACTAATATATAAAAATGCGATGGTGTGTGTCTGTCTTTCTGTCTGTCTGTCTGTCTGTCTGTCTGTTACTCAATAACACAAGAACCACTGGTCCGATTTAAATGAAATTTTGCATGGATGTAGCTGATTTACCAGGTTTACATATAGGATAATTCTGATTACGATATTTTGCACTATTGAAAAATGGCGACTATTTTCATATTTCCATTTCAAATAAAAACAGAACGCTAAGATATAGCAACCTTTTGATGGCACTACAAGCTTTAAAATTTAATTTTCTATCCGGAATGTCCTTACCACTTTTCGTGTATCTCCAACGGTTAGCCAGTTAAACCTACATTTGTGACGTCACTACACCCTTCGGTTTAAAAATTTCATATTTCCATCATCTTACTAATATATAAAAATGCGATGGTGTGTGTCTGTCTTTCTGTCTGTCTGTCTGTCTGTCTGTTACTCAATAACGCAAGAACCACTGGTCCGATTTAAATGAAACTTTGCATGGATGTAGCTGATTTACCAGGTTTACATATAGGATACTTTTGATTACGATATTTTGCACTATTGAAAAATGGCGACTATTTTCATATTTCCATTTCAAATAAAAACAGAACGCTAAGATATAGCAACGTTTTGATGGCACTACGAGCTTTAAATTTAATTTTCTATCCGAAATGTCCTTACCACTTTTCGTGTATCTCCAACGGTTAGCCAGTTAAACCTACATTTCTGACGTCACTACACCCTTTGGTTTAAAAATTTCATATTTTCATCATCTTACTAATATATAAAAATGAGATGGTGTGTGTCTGTCTTTCTGTCTGTCTGTCTGTCTGTTACTCAATAACACAAGAACCACTGGTCCGATTTAAATGAAATTTTGCATGGATGTAGCTGATTTACCAGGTTTACATATAGGATACTTTTGATTACGATATTTTGCACTATTGAAAAATGGCGACTATTTTCATATTTCCATTTCAAATAAAAACAGAACGCTAATATATAGCAACCTTTTGATGGCACTACGAGCTTTAAAATTTAATTTTCTATCCGAAATGTCCTTACCACTTTTCGTGTATCTCCAACGGTTAGCCAGTTAAACCTACATTTCTGACGTCACTACACCCTTTGGTTTAAAAATTTCATATTTTCATCATCTTACTAATATATAAAAATGAGATGGTGTGTGTCTGTCTTTCTGTCTGTCTGTCTGTCTGTCTGTCTGTTACTCAATAACACAAGAACCACTGGTCCGATTTAAATGAAATTTTGCATGGATGTAGCTGATTTACCAGGTTTACATATAGGATACTTTTGATTACGATATTTTGCACTATTGAAAAATGGCGACTATTTTCATATTTCCATTTCAAATAAAAACAGAACGCTAAGATATAGCAACCTTTTGATGGCACTACGAGCTTTAAAATTTAATTTTCTATCCGAAATGTCCTTACCACTTTTCGTGTATCTCCAACGGTTAGCCAGTTAAACCTACATTTGTGACGTCACTACACCCTTTGGTTTAAAAATTTCATATTTTCATCATCTTACTAATATATAAAAATGAGATGGTGTGTGTCTGTCTTTCTGTCTGTCTGTCTGTCTGTCTGTCAGTTACTCAATAACACAAGAACCACTGGTCCGATTTAAATGAAATTTTGCATGGATGTAGCTGATTTACCAGGTTTACATATAGGATACTTTTGATTACGATATTTTGCACGATTGAAAAATGGCGACTATTTTCATATTTCCATTTCAAATAAAAACAGAACGCTAAGATATAGCAACCTTTTGATGGCACTACGAGCTTTAAATTTAATTTTCTATCCGAAATGTCCTTACCACTTTTCGTGTATCTCCAACGGTTAGCGAGTTAAACCTACATTTGTGACGTCACTACACCCTTTGGTTTAAAAATTTCATATTTTCATCATCTTACTAATATATAAAAATGAGATGGTGTGTGTCTGTCTTTCTGTCTGTCTGTCTGTCTGTTACTCAATAACACAAGAACCACTGGTCCGATTTAAATGAAATTTTGCATGGATGTAGCTGATTTACCAGGTTTACATATAGGATAATTCTGATTACGATATTTTGCACTATTGAAAAATGGCGACTATTTTCATATTTCCATTTCAAATAAAAACAGAACGCTAAGATATAGCAACCTTTTGATGGCACTACGAGCTTTAAATTTAATTTTCTATCCGAAATGTCCTTACCACTTTTCGTGTATCTCCAACGGTTAGCCAGTTAAACCTACATTTCTGACGTCACTACACCCTTTGGTTTAAAAATTTCATATTTTCATCATCTTACTAATATATAAAAATGAGATGGTGTGTGTCTGTCTTTCTGTCTGTCTGTCTGTCTGTTACTCAATAACACAAGAACCACTGGTCCGATTTAAATGAAATTTTGCATGGATGTAGCTGATTTACCAGGTTTACATATAGGATACTTTTGATTACGATATTTTGCACTATTGAAAAATGGCGACTATTTTCATATTTCCATTTCAAATAAAAACAGAACGCTAATATATAGCAACCTTTTGATGGCACTACGAGCTTTAAAATTTAATTTTCTATCCGAAATGTCCTTACCACTTTTCGTGTATCTCCAACGGTTAGCCAGTTAAACCTACATTTCTGACGTCACTACACCCTTTGGTTTAAAAATTTCATATTTTCATCATCTTACTAATATATAAAAATGAGATGGTGTGTGTCTGTCTTTCTGTCTGTCTGTCTGTCTGTTACTCAATAACACAAGAACCACTGGTCCGATTTAAATGAAATTTTGCATGGATGTAGCTGATTTACCAGGTTTACATATAGGATACTTTTGATTACGATATTTTGCACTATTGAAAAATGGCGACTATTTTCATATTTCCATTTCAAATAAAAACAGAACGCTAATATATAGCAACCTTTTGATGGCACTACGAGCTTTAAAATTTAATTTTCTATCCGAAATGTCCTTACCACTTTTCGTGTATCTCCAACGGTTAGCCAGTTAAACCTACATTTGTGACGTCACTACACCCTTCGGTTTAAAAATTTCATATTTCCATCATCTTACTAATATATAAAAATGCGATGGTGTGTGTCTGTCTTTCTGTCTGTCTGTCTGTCTGTCTGTTACTCAATAACGCAAGAACCACTGGTCCGATTTAAATGAAACTTTGCATGGATGTAGCTGATTTACCAGGTTTACATATAGGATACTTTTGATTACGATATTTTGCACTATTGAAAAATGGCGACTATTTTCATATTTCCATTTCAAATAAAAACAGAACGCTAAGATATAGCAACGTTTTGATGGCACTACGAGCTTTAAATTTAATTTTCTATCCGAAATGTCCTTACCACTTTTCGTGTATCTCCAACGGTTAGCCAGTTAAACCTACATTTCTGACGTCACTACACCCTTTGGTTTAAAAATTTCATATTTTCATCATCTTACTAATATATAAAAATGAGATGGTGTGTGTCTGTCTTTCTGTCTGTCTGTCTGTCTGTTACTCAATAACACAAGAACCACTGGTCCGATTTAAATGAAATTTTGCATGGATGTAGCTGATTTACCAGGTTTACATATAGGATACTTTTGATTACGATATTTTGCACTATTGAAAAATGGCGAGTATTTTCATATTTCCATTTCAAATAAAAACAGAACGCTAATATATAGCAACCTTTTGATGGCACTACGAGCTTTAAAATTTAATTTTCTATCCGAAATGTCCTTACCACTTTTCGTGTATCTCCAACGGTTAGCCAGTTAAACCTACATTTCTGACGTCACTACACCCTTTGGTTTAAAAATTTCATATTTTCATCATCTTACTAATATATAAAAATGAGATGGTGTGTGTCTGTCTTTCTGTCTGTCTGTCTGTCTGTCTGTCTGTTACTCAATAACACAAGAACCACTGGTCCGATTTAAATGAAATTTTGCATGGATGTAGCTGATTTACCAGGTTTACATATAGGATACTTTTGATTACGATATTTTGCACTATTGAAAAATGGCGACTATTTTCATATTTCCATTTCAAATAAAAACAGAACGCTAAGATATAGCAACCTTTTGATGGCACTACGAGCTTTAAATTTAATTTTCTATCCGAAATGTCCTTACCACTTTTCGTGTATCTCCAACGGTTAGCCAGTTAAACCTACATTTGTGACGTCACTACACCCTTTGGTTTAAAAATTTCATATTTTCATCATCTTACTAATATATAAAAATGAGATGGTGTGTGTCTGTCTTTCTGTCTGTCTGTCTGTCTGTCTGTCAGTTACTCAATAACACAAGAACCACTGGTCCGATTTAAATGAAATTTTGCATGGATGTAGCTGATTTACCAGGTTTACATATAGGATACTTTTGATTACGATATTTTGCACGATTGAAAAATGGCGACTATTTTCATATTTCCATTTCAAATAAAAACAGAACGCTAAGATATAGCAACCTTTTGATGGCACTACGAGCTTTAAATTTAATTTTCTATCCGAAATGTCCTTACCACTTTTCGTGTATCTCCAACGGTTAGCGAGTTAAACCTACATTTGTGACGTCACTACACCCTTTGGTTTAAAAATTTCATATTTTCATCATCTTACTAATATATAAAAATGAGATGGTGTGTGTCTGTCTTTCTGTCTGTCTGTCTGTCTGTTACTCAATAACACAAGAACCACTGGTCCGATTTAAATGAAATTTTGCATGGATGTAGCTGATTTACCAGGTTTACATATAGGATAATTCTGATTACGATATTTTGCACTATTGAAAAATGGCGACTATTTTCATATTTCCATTTCAAATAAAAACAGAACGCTAAGATATAGCAACCTTTTGATGGCACTACAAGCTTTAAAATTTAATTTTCTATCCGGAATGTCCTTACCACTTTTCGTGTATCTCCAACGGTTAGCCAGTTAAACCTACATTTGTGACGTCACTACACCCTTCGGTTTAAAAATTTCATATTTCCATCATCTTACTAATATATAAAAATGCGATGGTGTGTGTCTGTCTTTCTGTCTGTCTGTCTGTCTGTCTGTTACTCAATAACGCAAGAACCACTGGTCCGATTTAAATGAAACTTTGCATGGATGTAGCTGATTTACCAGGTTTACATATAGGATACTTTTGATTACGATATTTTGCACTATTGAAAAATGGCGACTATTTTCATATTTCCATTTCAAATAAAAACAGAACGCTAAGATATAGCAACGTTTTGATGGCACTACGAGCTTTAAATTTAATTTTCTATCCGAAATGTCCTTACCACTTTTCGTGTATCTCCAACGGTTAGCGAGTTAAACCTACATTTGTGACGTCACTACACCCTTTGGTTTAAAAATTTCATATTTTCATCATCTTACTAATATATAAAAATGAGATGGTGTGTGTCTGTCTTTCTGTCTGTCTGTCTGTCTGTCTGTTACTCAATAACACAAGAACCACTGGTCCGATTTAGATGAAATTTTGCATGGATGTAGCTGATTTACCAGGTTTACATATAGGATACTTTTGATTACGATATTTTGCACTATTGAAAAATGGCGACTATTTTCATATTTCCATTTCAAATAAAAACAGAACGCTAATATATAGCAACCTTTTGATGGCACTACGAGCTTTAAAATTTAATTTTCTATCCGAAATGTCCTTACCACTTTTCGTGTATCTCCAACGGTTAGCCAGTTAAACCTACATTTCTGACGTCACTACACCCTTTGGTTTAAAAATTTCATATTTTCATCATCTTACTAATATATAAAAATGAGATGGTGTGTGTCTGTCTTTCTGTCTGTCTGTCTGTCTGTCTGTTACTCAATAACACAAGAACCACTGGTCCGATTTAAATGAAATTTTGCATGGATGTAGCTGATTTACCAGGTTTACATATAGGATACTTTTGATTACGATATTTTGCACTATTGAAAAATGGCGACTATTTTCATATTTCCATTTCAAATAAAAACAGAACGCTAAGATATAGCAACCTTTTGATGGCACTACGAGCTTTAAAATTTAATTTTCAATCCGAAATGTCCGTACCACTTTTCGTGTATCTCCAACGGTTAGCCAGTTAAACCTACATTTGTGACATCACTACACCCTTTGGTTTAAAAATTTCATATTTTCATCATCTTACTAATATATAAAAATGAGATGGTGTGTGTCTGTCTTTCTGTCTGTCTGTCTGTCTGTCTGTTACTCAATAACACAAGAACCACTGGTCCGATTTAAATGAAATTTTGCATGGATGTAGCTGATTTACCAGGTTTACATATAGGATACTTTTGATTACGATATTTTGCACTATTGAAAAATGGCGACTATTTTCATATTTCTATTTCAAATAAAAACAGAACGCTAAGATATAGCAACCTTTTGATGGCACTACGAGCTTTAAAATTTAATTTTCTATCCGAAATGTCCTTACCACTTTTCGTGTATCTCCAACGGTTAGCCAGTTAAACCTACATTTGTGACGTCACTACACCCTTTGGTTTAAAAATTTCATATTTTCATCATCTTACTAATATATAAAAATGAGATGGTGTGTGTCTGTCTTTCTGTCTGTCTGTCTGTCTGTCTGTCAGTTACTCAATAACACAAGAACCACTGGTCCGATTTAAATGAAATTTTGCATGGATGTAGCTGATTTACCAGGTTTACATATAGGATACTTTTGATTACGATATTTTGCACTATTGAAAAATGGCGACTATTTTCATATTTCCATTTCAAATAAAAACAGAACGCTAAGATATAGCAACCTTTTGATGGCACTACGAGCTTTAAATTTAATTTTCTATCCGAAATGTCCTTACCACTTTTCGTGTATCTCCAACGGTTAGCGAGTTAAACCTACATTTGTGACGTCACTACACCCTTTGGTTTAAAAATTTCATATTTTCATCATCTTACTAATATATAAAAATGAGATGGTGTGTGTCTGTCTTTCTGTCTGTCTGTCTGTCTGTCTGTCTGTTACTCAATAACACAAGAACCACTGGTCCGATTTAAATGAAATTTTGCATGGATGTAGCTGATTTACCAGGTTTACATATAGGATAATTCTGATTACGATATTTTGCACTATTGAAAAATGGCGACTATTTTCATATTTCCATTTCAAATAAAAACAGAACGCTAAGATATAGCAACCTTTTGATGGCACTACAAGCTTTAAAATTTAATTTTCTATCCGGAATGTCCTTACCACTTTTCGTGTATCTCCAACGGTTAGCCAGTTAAACCTACATTTGTGACGTCACTACACCCTTCGGTTTAAAAATTTCATATTTCCATCATCTTACTAATATATAAAAATGCGATGGTGTGTGTCTGTCTTTCTGTCTGTCTGTCTGTCTGTCTGTTACTCAATAACGCAAGAACCACTGGTCCGATTTAAATGAAACTTTGCATGGATGTAGCTGATTTACCAGGTTTACATATAGGATACTTTTGATTACGATATTTTGCACTATTGAAAAATGGCGACTATTTTCATATTTCCATTTCAAATAAAAACAGAACGCTAAGATATAGCAACGTTTTGATGGCACTACGAGCTTTAAATTTAATTTTCTATCCGAAATGTCCTTACCACTTTTCGTGTATCTCCAACGGTTAGCGAGTTAAACCTACATTTGTGACGTCACTACACCCTTTGGTTTAAAAATTTCATATTTTCATCATCTTACTAATATATAAAAATGAGATGGTGTGTGTCTGTCTTTCTGTCTGTCTGTCTGTCTGTCTGTTACTCAATAACACAAGAACCACTGGTCCGATTTAGATGAAAGTTTGCATGGATGTAGCTGATTTACCAGGTTTACATATAGGATACTTTTGATTACGATATTTTGCACTATTGAAAAATGGCGACTATTTTCATATTTCCATTTCAAATAAAAACAGAACGCTAAGATATAGCAACCTTTTGATGGCACTACGAGCTTTAAAATTTAATTTTCAATCCGAAATGTCCTTACCACTTTTCGTGTATCTCCATCGGTTAGCCAGTTAAACCTACATTTGTGACGTCACTACACCCTTTGGTTTAAAAATTTCATATTTTCATCATCTTACTAATATATAAAAATGAGATGGTGTGTGTCTGTCTTTCTGTCTGTCTGTCTGTCTGTCTGTCTGTCTGTTACTCAATAACACAAGAACCACTGGTCCGATTTAAATGAAATTTTGCATGGATGTAGCTGATTTACCAGGTTTACATATAGGATACTTTTGATTACGATATTTTGCACTATTGAAAAATGGCGACTATTTTCATATTTCCATTTCAAATAAAAACAGAACGCTAATATATAGCAACCTTTTGATGGCACTACGAGCTTTAAAATTTAATTTTCTATCCGAAATGTCCTTACCACTTTTCGTGTATCTCCAACGGTTAGCGAGTTAAACCTACATTTGTGACGTCACTACACCCTTTGGTTTAAAAATTTCATATTTTCATCATCTTACTAATATATAAAAATGAGATGGTGTGTGTCTGTCTTTCTGTCTGTCTGTCTGTCTGTCTGTCTGTTACTCAATAACACAAGAACCACTGGTCCGATTTAAATGAAATTTTGCATGGATGTAGCTGATTTACCAGGTTTACATATAGGATAATTCTGATTACGATATTTTGCACTATTGAAAAATGGCGACTATTTTCATATTTCCATTTCAAATAAAAACAGAACGCTAAGATATAGCAACCTTTTGATGGCACTACAAGCTTTAAAATTTAATTTTCTATCCGGAATGTCCTTACCACTTTTCGTGTATCTCCAACGGTTAGCCAGTTAAACCTACATTTGTGACGTCACTACACCCTTCGGTTTAAAAATTTCATATTTCCATCATCTTACTAATATATAAAAATGCGATGGTGTGTGTCTGTCTTTCTGTCTGTCTGTCTGTCTGTCTGTTACTCAATAACGCAAGAACCACTGGTCCGATTTAAATGAAACTTTGCATGGATGTAGCTGATTTACCAGGTTTACATATAGGATACTTTTGATTACGATATTTTGCACTATTGAAAAATGGCGACTATTTTCATATTTCCATTTCAAATAAAAACAGAACGCTAAGATATAGCAACGTTTTGATGGCACTACGAGCTTTAAATTTAATTTTCTATCCGAAATGTCCTTACCACTTTTCGTGTATCTCCAACGGTTAGCGAGTTAAACCTACATTTGTGACGTCACTACACCCTTTGGTTTAAAAATTTCATATTTTCATCATCTTACTAATATATAAAAATGAGATGGTGTGTGTCTGTCTTTCTGTCTGTCTGTCTGTCTGTCTGTTACTCAATAACACAAGAACCACTGGTCCGATTTAGATGAAATTTTGCATGGATGTAGCTGATTTACCAGGTTTACATATAGGATACTTTTGATTACGATATTTTGCACTATTGAAAAATGGCGACTATTTTCATATTTCCATTTCAAATAAAAACAGAACGCTAATATATAGCAACCTTTTGATGGCACTACGAGCTTTAAAATTTAATTTTCTATCCGAAATGTCCTTACCACTTTTCGTGTATCTCCAACGGTTAGCCAGTTAAACCTACATTTCTGACGTCACTACACCCTTTGGTTTAAAAATTTCATATTTTCATCATCTTACTAATATATAAAAATGAGATGGTGTGTGTCTGTCTTTCTGTCTGTCTGTCTGTCTGTCTGTCTGTTACTCAATAACACAAGAACCACTGGTCCGATTTAAATGAAATTTTGCATGGATGTAGCTGATTTACCAGGTTTACATATAGGATACTTTTGATTACGATATTTTGCACTATTGAAAAATGGCGACTATTTTCATATTTCCATTTCAAATAAAAACAGAACGCTAAGATATAGCAACCTTTTGATGGCACTACGAGCTTTAAAATTTAATTTTCAATCCGAAATGTCCTTACCACTTTTCGTGTATCTCCAACGGTTAGCCAGTTAAACCTACATTTGTGACGTCACTACACCCTTTGGTTTAAAAATTTCATATTTTCATCATCTTGCTAATATATAAAAATGAGATGGTGTGTGTCTGTCTTTCTGTCTGTCTGTCTGTCTGTCTGTCAGTTACTCAATAACACAAGAACCACTGGTCCGATTTAAATGAAATTTTGCATGGATGTAGCTGATTTACCAGGTTTACATATAGGATACTTTTGATTACGATATTTTGCACTATTGAAAAATGGCGACTATTTTCATATTTCCATTTCAAATAAAAACAGAACGCTAAGATATAGCAACCTTTTGATGGCACTACGAGCTTTAAATTTAATTTTCTATCCGAAATGTCCTTACCACTTTTCGTGTATCTCCAACGGTTAGCGAGTTAAACCTACATTTGTGACGTCACTACACCCTTTGGTTTAAAAATTTCATATTTTCATCATCTTACTAATATATAAAAATGAGATGGTGTGTGTCTGTCTTTCTGTCTGTCTGTCTGTCTGTCTGTCTGTTACTCAATAACACAAGAACCACTGGTCCGATTTAAATGAAATTTTGCATGGATGTAGCTGATTTACCAGGTTTACATATAGGATAATTCTGATCACGATATTTTGCACTATTGAAAAATGGCGACTATTTTCATATTTCCATTTCAAATAAAAACAGAACGCTAAGATATAGCAACCTTTTGATGGCACTACAAGCTTTAAAATTTAATTTTCTATCCGGAATGTCCTTACCACTTTTCGTGTATCTCCAACGGTTAGCCAGTTAAACCTACATTTGTGACGTCACTACACCCTTCGGTTTAAAAATTTCATATTTCCATCATCTTACTAATATATAAAAATGCGATGGTGTGTGTCTGTCTTTCTGTCTGTCTGTCTGTCTGTCTGTTACTCAATAACGCAAGAACCACTGGTCCGATTTAAATGAAACTTTGCATGGATGTAGCTGATTTACCAGGTTTACATATAGGATACTTTTGATTACGATATTTTGCACTATTGAAAAATGGCGACTATTTTCATATTTCCATTTCAAATAAAAACAGAACGCTAAGATATAGCAACCTTTTGATGGCACTACAAGCTTTAAAATTTAATTTTCTATCCGGAATGTCCTTACCACTTTTCGTGTATCTCCAACGGTTAGCCAGTTAAACCTACATTTGTGACGTCACTACACCCTTCGGTTTAAAAATTTCATATTTCCATCATCTTACTAATATATAAAAATGCGATGGTGTGTGTCTGTCTTTCTGTCTGTCTGTCTGTCTGTCTGTTACTCAATAACGCAAGAACCACTGGTCCGATTTAAATGAAACTTTGCATGGATGTAGCTGATTTACCAGGTTTACATATAGGATACTTTTGATTACGATATTTTGCACTATTGAAAAATGGCGACTATTTTCATATTTCCATTTCAAATAAAAACAGAACGCTAAGATATAGCAACGTTTTGATGGCACTACGAGCTTTAAATTTAATTTTCTATCCGAAATGTCCTTACCACTTTTCGTGTATCTCCAACGGTTAGCCAGTTAAACCTACATTTGTGACGTCACTACACCCTTTGGTTTAAAAATTTCATATTTTCATCATCTTACTAATATATAAAAATGAGATGGTGTGTGTCTGTCTTTCTGTCTGTCTGTCTGTCTGTCTGTTACTCAATAACACAAGAACCACTGGTCCGATTTAGATGAAATTTTGCATGGATGTAGCTGATTTACCAGGTTTACATATAGGATAATTCTGATTACGATATTTTGCACTATTGAAAAATGGCGACTATTTTCATATTTCCATTTCAAATAAAAACAGAACGCTAATATATAGCAACCTTTTGATGGAACTACGAGCTTTAAAATTTAATTTTCTATCCGAAATGTCCTTACCACTTTTCGTGTATCTCCAACGGTTAGCGAGTTAAACCTACATTTGTGACGTCACTACACCCTTTGGTTTAAAAATTTCATATATTCATCATCTTACTAATATATAAAAATGAGATGGTGTGTGTCTGTCTTTCTGTCTGTCTGTCTGTCTGTCTGTTACTCAATAACACAAGAACCACTGGTCCGATTTAAATGAAATTTTGCATGGATGTAGCTGATTTACCAGGTTTACATATAGGATACTTTTGATTACGATATTTTGCACTATTGAAAAATGGCGACTATTTTCATATTTCCATTTCAAATAAAAACAGAACGCTAATATATAGCAACCTTTTGATGGCACTACGAGCTTTAAAATTTAATTTTCTATCCGAAATGTCCTTACCACTTTTCGTGTATCTCCAACGGTTAGCCAGTTAAACCTACATTTGTGACGTCACTACACCCTTTGGTTTAAAAATGTCATATTTTCATCATCTTACTAATATATAAAAATGAGATGGTGTGTGTCTGTCTTTCTGTCTGTCTGTCTGTCTGTCTGTCTGTTACTCAATAACACAAGAACCACTGGTCCGATTGAAATGAAATTTTGCATGGATGTAGCTGATTTACCAGGTTTACATATAGGATACTTTTGATTACGATATTTTGCACTATTGAAAAATGGCGACTATTTTCATATTTCCATTTCAAATAAAAACAGAACGCTAATATATAGCAACCTTTTGATGGAACTACGAGCTTTAAAATTTAATTTTCTATCCGAAATGTCCTTACCACTTTTCGTGTATCTCCAACGGTTAGCGAGTTAAACCTACATTTGTGACGTCACTACACCCTTTGGTTTAAAAATTTCATATTTTCATCATCTTACTAATATATAAAAATGAGATGGTGTGTGTCTGTCTTTCTGTCTGTCTGTCTGTCTGTCTGTCTGTTACTCAATAACACAAGAACCACTGGTCCGATTTAAATGAAATTTTGCATGGATGTAGCTGATTTACCAGGTTTACATATAGGATACTTTTGATTACGATATTTTTCACTATTGAAAAATGGCGACTATTTTCATATTTCCATTTCAAATAAAAACAGAACGCTAATATATAGCAACCTTGTGATGGCACTACGAGCTTTAAAATTTAATTTTCTATCCGAAATGTCCTTACCACTTTTCGTGTATCTCCAACGGTTAGCCAGTTAAACCTACATTTCTGACGTCACTACACCCTTTGGTTTAAAAATTTCATATTTTCATCATCTTACTAATATATAAAAATGAGATGGTGTGTGTCTGTCTTTCTGTCTGTCTGTCTGTCTGTCTGTTACTCAATAACACAAGAACCACTGGTCCGATTTAGATGAAATTTTGCATGGATGTAGCTGATTTACCAGGTTTACATATAGGATACTTTTGATTACGATATTTTGCACTATTGAAAAATGGCGACTATTTTCATATTTCCATTTCAAATAAAAACAGAACGCTAATATATAGCAACCTTTTGATGGCACTACGAGCTTTAAAATTTAATTTTCTATCCGAAATGTCCTTACCACTTTTCGTGTATCTCCAACGGTTAGCCAGTTAAACCTACATTTGTGACGTCACTACACCCTTTGGTTTAAAAATTTCATATTTTCATCATCTTACTAATATATAAAAATGAGATGGTGTGTGTCTGTCTTTCTGTCTGTCTGTCTGTCTGTCTGTCTGTTACTCAATAACACAAGAACCACTGGTCCGATTTAGATGAAATTTTGCATGGATGTAGCTGATTTACCAGGTTTACATATAGGATAATTCTGATTACGATATTTTGCACTATTGAAAAATGGCGACTATTTTCATATTTCCATTTCAAATAAAAACAGAACGCTAAGATATAGCAACGTTTTGATGGCACTACGAGCTTTAAATTTAATTTTCTATCCGAAATGTCCTTACCACTTTTCGTGTATCTCCAACGGTTAGCGAGTTAAACCTACATTTGTGACGTCACTACACCCTTTGGTTTAAAAATTTCATATTTTCATCATCTTACTAATATATAAAAATGAGATGGTGTGTGTCTGTCTTTCTGTCTGTCTGTCTGTCTGTCTGTTACTCAATAACACAAGAACCACTGGTCCGATTTAGATGAAATTTTGCATGGATGTAGCTGATTTACCAGGTTTACATATAGGATACTTTTGATTACGATATTTTGCACTATTGAAAAATGGCGACTATTTTCATATTTCCATTTCAAATAAAAACAGAACGCTAATATATAGCAACCTTTTGATGGCACTACGAGCTTTAAAATGTAATTTTCTATCCGAAATGTCCTTACCACTTTTCGTGTATCTCCAACGGTTAGCCAGTTAAACCTACATTTGTGACGTCACTACACCCTTTGGTTTAAAAATTTCATATTTTCATCATCTTACTAATATATAAAAATGAGATGGTGTGTGTCTGTCTTTCTGTCTGTCTGTCTGTCTGTCTGTCTGTCTGTTACTCAATAACACAAGAACCACTGGTCCGATTTAAATGAAATTTTGCATGGATGTAGCTGATTTACCAGGTTTACATATAGGATACTTTTGATTACGATATTTTTCACTATTGAAAAATGGCGACTATTTTCATATTTCAATTTCAAATAAAAACAGAACGCTAATATATAGCAACCTTGTGATGGCACTACGAGCTTTAAAATTTAATTTTCTATCCGAAATGTCCTTACCACTTTTCGTGTATCTCCAACGGTTAGCCAGTTAAACCTACATTTCTGACGTCACTACACCCTTTGGTTTAAAAATTTCATATTTTCATCATCTTACTAATATATAAAAATGAGATGGTGTGTGTCTGTCTTTCTGTCTGTCTGTCTGTCTGTCTGTCTGTCAGTTACTCAATAACACAAGAACCACTGGTCCGATTTAAATGAAATTTTGCATGGATGTAGCTGATTTACCAGGTTTACATATAGGATACTTTTGATTACGATATTTTGCACTATTGAAAAATGGCGACTATTTTCATATTTCCATTTCAAATAAAAACAGAACGCTAAGATATAGCAACCTTTTGATGGCACTACGAGCTTTAAATTTAATTTTCTATCCGAAATGTCCTTACCACTTTTCGTGTATCTCCAACGGTTAGCGAGTTAAACCTACATTTGTGACGTCACTACACCCTTTGGTTTAAAAATTTCATATTTTCATCATCTTACTAATATATAAAAATGAGATGGTGTGTGTCTGTCTTTCTGTCTGTCTGTCTGTCTGTCTGTCTGTCTGTCTGTTACTCAATAACACAAGAACCACTGGTCCGATTTAAATGAAATTTTGCATGGATGTAGCTGATTTACCAGGTTTACATATAGGATAATTCTGATTACGATATTTTGCACTATTGAAAAATGGCGACTATTTTCATATTTCCATTTCAAATAAAAACAGAACGCTAAGATATAGCAACCTTTTGATGGCACTACAAGCTTTAAAATTTAATTTTCTATCCGGAATGTCCTTACCACTTTTCGTGTATCTCCAACGGTTAGCCAGTTAAACCTACATTTGTGACGTCACTACACCCTTTGGTTTAAAAATTTCATATTTTCATCATCTTACTAATATATAAAAATGAGATGGTGTGTGTCTGTCTTTCTGTCTGTCTGTCTGTCTGTCTGTCTGTTACTCAATAACACAAGAACCACTGGTCCGATTTAAATGAAATTTTGCATGGATGTAGCTGATTTACCAGGTTTACATATAGGATACTTTTGATTACGATATTTTTCACTATTGAAAAATGGCGACTATTTTCATATTTCAATTTCAAATAAAAACAGAACGCTAATATATAGCAACCTTGTGATGGCACTACGAGCTTTAAAATTTAATTTTCTATCCGAAATGTCCTTACCACTTTTCGTGTATCTCCAACGGTTAGCCAGTTAAACCTACATTTCTGACGTCACTACACCCTTTGGTTTAAAAATTTCATATTTTCATCATCTTACTAATATATAAAAATGAGATGGTGTGTGTCTGTCTTTCTGTCTGTCTGTCTGTCTGTCTGTTACTCAATAACACAAGAACCACTGGTCCGATTTAGATGAAATTTTGCATGGATGTAGCTGATTTACCAGGTTTACATATAGGATACTTTTGATTACGATATTTTGCACTATTGAAAAATGGCGACTATTTTCATATTTCCATTTCAAATAAAAACAGAACGCTAATATATAGCAACCTTTTGATGGCACTACGAGCTTTAAAATTTAATTTTCTATCCGAAATGTCCTTACCACTTTTCGTGTATCTCCAACGGTTAGCCAGTTAAACCTACATTTGTGACGTCACTACACCCTTTGGTTTAAAAATTTCATATTTTCATCATCTTACTAATATATAAAAATGAGATGGTGTGTGTCTGTCTTTCTGTCTGTCTGTCTGTCTGTCTGTTACTCAATAACACAAGAACCACTGGTCCGATTTAGATGAAATTTTGCATGGATGTAGCTGATTTACCAGGTTTACATATAGGATAATTCTGATTACGATATTTTGCACTATTGAAAAATGGCGACTATTTTCATATTTCCATTTCAAATAAAAACAGAACGCTAATATATAGCAACCTTTTGATGGAACTACGAGCTTTAAAATTTAATTTTCTATCCGAAATGTCCTTACCACTTTTCGTGTATCTCCAACGGTTAGCGAGTTAAACCTACATTTGTGACGTCACTACACCCTTTGGTTTAAAAATTTCATATTTTCATCATCTTACTAATATATAAAAATGAGATGGTGTGTGTCTGTCTTTCTGTCTGTCTGTCTGTCTGTCTGTTACTCAATAACACAAGAACCACTGGTCCGATTTAAATGAAATTTTGCATGGATGTAGCTGATTTACCAGGTTTACATATAGGATACTTTTGATTACGATATTTTGCACTATTGAAAAATGGCGACTATTTTCATATTTCCATTTCAAATAAAAACAGAACGCTAATATATAGCAACCTTTTGATGGCACTACGAGCTTTAAAATTTAATTTTCTATCCGAAATGTCCTTACCACTTTTCGTGTATCTCCAACGGTTAGCCAGTTAAACCTACATTTGTGACGTCACTACACCCTTTGGTTTAAAAATGTCATATTTTCATCATCTTACTAATATATAAAAATGAGATGGTGTGTGTCTGTCTTTCTGTCTGTCTGTCTGTCTGTCTGTTACTCAATAACACAAGAACCACTGGTCCGATTGAAATGAAATTTTGCATGGATGTAGCTGATTTACCAGGTTTACATATAGGATACTTTTGATTACGATATTTTGCACTATTGAAAAATGGCGACTATTTTCATATTTCCATTTCAAATAAAAACAGAACGCTAATATATAGCAACCTTTTGATGGAACTACGAGCTTTAAAATTTAATTTTCTATCCGAAATGTCCTTACCACTTTTCGTGTATCTCCAACGGTTAGCGAGTTAAACCTACATTTGTGACGTCACTACACCCTTTGGTTTAAAAATTTCATATTTTCATCATCTTACTAATATATAAAAATGAGATGGTGTGTGTCTGTCTTTCTGTCTGTCTGTCTGTCTGTCTGTCTGTTACTCAATAACACAAGAACCACTGGTCCGATTTAAATGAAATTTTGCATGGATGTAGCTGATTTACCAGGTTTACATATAGGATACTTTTGATTACGATATTTTTCACTATTGAAAAATGGCGACTATTTTCATATTTCCATTTCAAATAAAAACAGAACGCTAATATATAGCAACCTTTTGATGGCACTACGAGCTTTAAAATTTAATTTTCTATCCGAAATGTCCTTACCACTTTTCGTGTATCTCCAACGGTTAGCCAGTTAAACCTACATTTGTGACGTCACTACACCCTTTGGTTTAAAAATTTCATATTTTCATCATCTTACTAATATATAAAAATGAGATGGTGTGTGTCTGTCTTTCTGTCTGTCTGTCTGTCTGTCTGTCTGTTACTCAATAACACAAGAACCACTGGTCCGATTTAGATGAAATTTTGCATGGATGTAGCTGATTTACCAGGTTTACATATAGGATAATTCTGATTACGATATTTTGCACTATTGAAAAATGGCGACTATTTTCATATTTCCATTTCAAATAAAAACAGAACGCTAAGATATAGCAACGTTTTGATGGCACTACGAGCTTTAAATTTAATTTTCTATCCGAAATGTCCTTACCACTTTTCGTGTATCTCCAACGGTTAGCGAGTTAAACCTACATTTGTGACGTCACTACACCCTTTGGTTTAAAAATTTCATATTTTCATCATCTTACTAATATATAAAAATGAGATGGTGTGTGTCTGTCTTTCTGTCTGTCTGTCTGTCTGTCTGTTACTCAATAACACAAGAACCACTGGTCCGATTTAGATGAAATTTTGCATGGATGTAGCTGATTTACCAGGTTTACATATAGGATACTTTTGATTACGATATTTTGCACTATTGAAAAATGGCGACTATTTTCATATTTCCATTTCAAATAAAAACAGAACGCTAATATATAGCAACCTTTTGATGGCACTACGAGCTTTAAAATGTAATTTTCTATCCGAAATGTCCTTACCACTTTTCGTGTATCTCCAACGGTTAGCCAGTTAAACCTACATTTGTGACGTCACTACACCCTTTGGTTTAAAAATTTCATATTTTCATCATCTTACTAATATATAAAAATGAGATGGTGTGTGTCTGTCTTTCTGTCTGTCTGTCTGTCTGTTACTCAATAACACAAGAACCACTGGTCCGATTTAAATGAAATTTTGCATGGATGTAGCTGATTTACCAGGTTTACATATAGGATACTTTTGATTACGATATTTTTCACTATTGAAAAATGGCGACTATTTTCATATTTCAATTTCAAATAAAAACAGAACGCTAATATATAGCAACCTTGTGATGGCACTACGAGCTTTAAAATTTAATTTTCTATCCGAAATGTCCTTACCACTTTTCGTGTATCTCCAACGGTTAGCCAGTTAAACCTACATTTCTGACGTCACTACACCCTTTGGTTTAAAAATTTCATATTTTCATCATCTTACTAATATATAAAAATGAGATGGTGTGTGTCTGTCTTTCTGTCTGTCTGTCTGTCTGTCTGTCTGTCAGTTACTCAATAACACAAGAACCACTGGTCCGATTTAAATGAAATTTTGCATGGATGTAGCTGATTTACCAGGTTTACATATAGGATACTTTTGATTACGATATTTTGCACTATTGAAAAATGGCGACTATTTTCATATTTCCATTTCAAATAAAAACAGAACGCTAAGATATAGCAACCTTTTGATGGCACTACGAGCTTTAAATTTAATTTTCTATCCGAAATGTCCTTACCACTTTTCGTGTATCTCCAACGGTTAGCGAGTTAAACCTACATTTGTGACGTCACTACACCCTTTGGTTTAAAAATTTCATATTTTCATCATCTTACTAATATATAAAAATGAGATGGTGTGTTTCTGTCTTTCTGTCTGTCTGTCTGTCTGTCTGTCTGTCTGTCTGTTACTCAATAACACAAGAACCACTGGTCCGATTTAAATGAAATTTTGCATGGATGTAGCTGATTTACCAGGTTTACATATAGGATAATTCTGATTACGATATTTTGCACTATTGAAAAATGGCGACTATTTTCATATTTCCATTTCAAATAAAAACAGAACGCTAAGATATAGCAACCTTTTGATGGCACTACAAGCTTTAAAATTTAATTTTCTATCCGGAATGTCCTTACCACTTTTCGTGTATCTCCAACGGTTAGCCAGTTAAACCTACATTTGTGACGTCACTACACCCTTCGGTTTAAAAATTTCATATTTCCATCATCTTACTAATATATAAAAATGCGATGGTGTGTGTCTGTCTTTCTGTCTGTCTGTCTGTCTGTCTGTTACTCAATAACGCAAGAACCACTGGTCCGATTTAAATGAAACTTTGCATGGATGTAGCTGATTTACCAGGTTTACATATAGGATACTTTTGATTACGATATTTTGCACTATTGAAAAATGGCGACTATTTTCATATTTCCATTTCAAATAAAAACAGAACGCTAAGATATAGCAACGTTTTGATGGCACTACGAGCTTTAAATTTAATTTTCTATCCGAAATGTCCTTACCACTTTTCGTGTATCTCCAACGGTTAGCGAGTTAAACCTACATTTGTGACGTCACTACACCCTTTGGTTTAAAAATTTCATATTTTCATCATCTTACTAATATATAAAAATGAGATGGTGTGTGTCTGTCTTTCTGTCTGTCTGTCTGTCTGTCTGTTACTCAATAACACAAGAACCACTGGTCCGATTTAGATGAAATTTTGCATGGATGTAGCTGATTTACCAGGTTTACATATAGGATACTTTTGATTACGATATTTTGCACTATTGAAAAATGGCGACTATTTTCATATTTCCATTTCAAATAAAAACAGAACGCTAATATATAGCAACCTTTTGATGGCACTACGAGCTTTAAAATGTAATTTTCTATCCGAAATGTCCTTACCACTTTTCGTGTATCTCCAACGGTTAGCCAGTTAAACCTACATTTGTGACGTCACTACACCCTTTGGTTTAAAAATTTCATATTTTCATCATCTTACTAATATATAAAAATGAGATGGTGTGTGTCTGTCTTTCTGTCTGTCTGTCTGTCTGTCTGTCTGTTACTCAATAACACAAGAACCACTGGTCCGATTTAAATGAAATTTTGCATGGATGTAGCTGATTTACCAGGTTTACATATAGGATACTTTTGATTACGATATTTTTCACTATTGAAAAATGGCGACTATTTTCATATTTCAATTTCAAATAAAAACAGAACGCTAATATATAGCAACCTTGTGATGGCACTACGAGCTTTAAAATTTAATTTTCTATCCGAAATGTCCTTACCACTTTTCGTGTATCTCCAACGGTTAGCCAGTTAAACCTACATTTCTGACGTCACTACACCCTTTGGTTTAAAAATTTCATATTTTCATCATCTTACTAATATATAAAAATGAGATGGTGTGTGTCTGTCTTTCTGTCTGTCTGTCTGTCTGTCTGTTACTCAATAACACAAGAACCACTGGTCCGATTTAGATGAAATTTTGCATGGATGTAGCTGATTTACCAGGTTTACATATAGGATACTTTTGATTACGATATTTTGCACTATTGAAAAATGGCGACTATTTTCATATTTCCATTTCAAATAAAAACAGAACGCTAATATATAGCAACCTTTTGATGGCACTACGAGCTTTAAAATTTAATTTTCTATCCGAAATGTCCTTACCACTTTTCGTGTATCTCCAACGGTTAGCCAGTTAAACCTACATTTGTGACGTCACTACACCCTTTGGTTTAAAAATTTCATATTTTCATCATCTTACTAATATATAAAAATGAGATGGTGTGTGTCTGTCTTTCTGTCTGTCTGTCTGTCTGTCTGTTACTCAATAACACAAGAACCACTGGTCCGATTTAGATGAAATTTTGCATGGATGTAGCTGATTTACCAGGTTTACATATAGGATAATTCTGATTACGATATTTTGCACTATTGAAAAATGGCGACTATTTTCATATTTCCATTTCAAATAAAAACAGAACGCTAATATATAGCAACCTTTTGATGGAACTACGAGCTTTAAAATTTAATTTTCTATCCGAAATGTCCTTACCACTTTTCGTGTATCTCCAACGGTTAGCGAGTTAAACCTACATTTGTGACGTCACTACACCCTTTGGTTTAAAAATTTCATATTTTCATCATCTTACTAATATATAAACATGAGATGGTGTGTGTCTGTCTTTCTGTCTGTCTGTCTGTCTGTCTGTTACTCAATAACACAAGAACCACTGGTCCGATTTAAATGAAATTTTGCATGGATGTAGCTGATTTACCAGGTTTACATATAGGATACTTTTGATTACGATATTTTGCACTATTGAAAAATGGCGACTATTTTCATATTTCCATTTCAAATAAAAACAGAACGCTAATATATAGCAACCTTTTGATGGAACTACGAGCTTTAAAATTTAATTTTCTATCCGAAATGTCCTTACCACTTTTCGTGTATCTCCAACGGTTAGCGAGTTAAACCTACATTTGTGACGTCACTACACCCTTTGGTTTAAAAATTTCATATTTTCATCATCTTACTAATATATAAAAATGAGATGGTGTGTGTCTGTCTTTCTGTCTGTCTGTCTGTCTGTCTGTCTGTTACTCAATAACACAAGAACCACTGGTCCGATTTAAATGAAATTTTGCATGGATGTAGCTGATTTACCAGGTTTACATATAGGATACTTTTGATTACGATATTTTTCACTATTGAAAAATGGCGACTATTTTCATATTTCCATTTCAAATAAAAACAGAACGCTAATATATAGCAACCTTGTGATGGCACTACGAGCTTTAAAATTTAATTTTCTATCCGAAATGTCCTTACCACTTTTCGTGTATCTCCAACGGTTAGCCAGTTAAACCTACATTTCTGACGTCACTACACCCTTTGGTTTAAAAATTTCATATTTTCATCATCTTACTAATATATAAAAATGAGATGGTGTGTGTCTGTCTTTCTGTCTGTCTGTCTGTCTGTCTGTTACTCAATAACACAAGAACCACTGGTCCGATTTAGATGAAATTTTGCATGGATGTAGCTGATTTACCAGGTTTACATATAGGATACTTTTGATTACGATATTTTGCACTATTGAAAAATGGCGACTATTTTCATATTTCCATTTCAAATAAAAACAGAACGCTAATATATAGCAACCTTTTGATGGCACTACGAGCTTTAAAATTTAATTTTCTATCCGAAATGTCCTTACCACTTTTCGTGTATCTCCAACGGTTAGCCAGTTAAACCTACATTTGTGACGTCACTACACCCTTTGGTTTAAAAATTTCATATTTTCATCATCTTACTAATATATAAAAATGCGATGGTGTGTGTCTGTCTTTCTGTCTGTCTGTCTGTCTGTCTGTTACTCAATAACACAAGAACCACTGGTCCGATTTAGATGAAATTTTGCATGGATGTAGCTGATTTACCAGGTTTACATATAGGATAATTCTGATTACGATATTTTGCACTATTGAAAAATGGCGACTATTTTCATATTTCCATTTCAAATAAAAACAGAACGCTAAGATATAGCAACGTTTTGATGGCACTACGAGCTTTAAATTTAATTTTCTATCCGAAATGTCCTTACCACTTTTCGTGTATCTCCAACGGTTAGCGAGTTAAACCTACATTTGTGACGTCACTACACCCTTTGGTTTAAAAATTTCATATTTTCATCATCTTACTAATATATAAAAATGAGATGGTGTGTGTCTGTCTTTCTGTCTGTCTGTCTGTCTGTCTGTTACTCAATAACACAAGAACCACTGGTCCGATTTAGATGAAATTTTGCATGGATGTAGCTGATTTACCAGGTTTACATATAGGATACTTTTGATTACGATATTTTGCACTATTGAAAAATGGCGACTATTTTCATATTTCCATTTCAAATAAAAACAGAACGCTAATGTATAGCAACCTTTTGATGGCACTACGAGCTTTAAAATGTAATTTTCTATCCGAAATGTCCTTACCACTTTTCGTGTATCTCCAACGGTTAGCCAGTTAAACCTACATTTGTGACGTCACTACACCCTTTGGTTTAAAAATTTCATATTTTCATCATCTTACTAATATATAAAAATGAGATGGTGTGTGTCTGTCTTTCTGTCTGTCTGTCTGTCTGTCTGTCTGTTACTCAATAACACAAGAACCACTGGTCCGATTTAAATGAAATTTTGCATGGATGTAGCTGATTTACCAGGTTTACATATAGGATACTTTTGATTACGATATTTTTCACTATTGAAAAATGGCGACTATTTTCATATTTCAATTTCAAATAAAAACAGAACGCTAATATATAGCAACCTTGTGATGGCACTACGAGCTTTAAAATTTAATTTTCTATCCGAAATGTCCTTACCACTTTTCGTGTATCTCCAACGGTTAGCCAGTTAAACCTACATTTCTGACGTCACTACACCCTTTGGTTTAAAAATTTCATATTTTCATCATCTTACTAATATATAAAAATGAGATGGTGTGTGTCTGTCTTTCTGTCTGTCTGTCTGTCTGTCTGTTACTCAATAACACAAGAACCACTGTTCCGATTTAGATGAAATTTTGCATGGATGTAGCTGATTTACCAGGTTTACATATAGGATACTTTTGATTACGATATTTTGCACTATTGAAAAATGGCGACTATTTTCATATTTCCATTTCAAATAAAAACAGAACGCTAATATATAGCAACCTTTTGATGGCACTACGAGCTTTAAAATTTAATTTTCTATCCGAAATGTCCTTACCACTTTTCGTGTATCTCCAACGGTTAGCCAGTTAAACCTACATTTGTGACGTCACTACACCCTTTGGTTTAAAAATTTCATATTTTCATCATCTTACTAATATATAAAAATGAGATGGTGTGTGTCTGTCTTTCTGTCTGTCTGTCTGTCTGTTACTCAATAACACAAGAACCACTGGTCCGATTTAGATGAAATTTTGCATGGATGTAGCTGATTTACCAGGTTTACATATAGGATAATTCTGATTACGATATTTTGCACTATTGAAAAATGGCGACTATTTTCATATTTCCATTTCAAATAAAAACAGAACGCTAATATATAGCAACCTTTTGATGGAACTACGAGCTTTAAAATTTAATTTTCTATCCGAAATGTCCTTACCACTTTTCGTGTATCTCCAACGGTTAGCGAGTTAAACCTACATTTGTGACGTCACTACACCCTTTGGTTTAAAAATTTCATATTTTTATCATCTTACTAATATATAAAAATGAGATGGTGTGTGTCTGTCTTTCTGTCTGTCTGTCTGTCTGTCTGTTACTCAATAACACAAGAACCACTGGTCCGATTTAAATGAAATTTTGCATGGATGTAGCTGATTTACCAGGTTTACATATAGGATACTTTTGATTACGATATTTTGCACTATTGAAAAATGGCGACTATTTTCATATTTCCATTTCAAATAAAAACAGAACGCTAATATATAGCAACCTTTTGATGGCACTACGAGCTTTAAAATGTAATTTTCTATCCGAAATGTCCTTACCACTTTTCGTGTATCTCCAACGGTTAGCCAGTTAAACCTACATTTGTGACGTCACTACACCCTTTGGTTTAAAAATTTCATATTTTCATCATCTTACTAATATATAAAAATGAGATGGTGTGTGTCTGTCTTTCTGTCTGTCTGTCTGTCTGTCTGTTACTCAATAACACAAGAACCACTGGTCCGATTTAGATGAAATTTTGCATGGATGTAGCTGATTTACCAGGTTTACATATAGGATACTTTTGATTACGATATTTTGCACTATTGAAAAATGGCGACTATTTTCATATTTCCATTTCAAATAAAAACAGAACGCTAATATATAGCAACCTTTTGATGGCACTACGAGCTTTAAAATGTAATTTTCTATCCGAAATGTCCTTACCACTTTTCGTGTATCTCCAACGGTTAGCCAGTTAAACCTACATTTGTGACGTCACTACACCCTTTGGTTTAAAAATTTCATATTTTCATCATCTTACTAATATATAAAAATGAGATGGTGTGTGTCTGTCTTTCTGTCTGTCTGTCTGTCTGTCTGTCTGTTACTCAATAACACAAGAACCACTGGTCCGATTTAAATGAAATTTTGCATGGATGTAGCTGATTTACCAGGTTTACATATAGGATACTTTTGATTACGATATTTTTCACTATTGAAAATGGCGACTATTTTCATATTTCAATTTCAAATAAAAACAGAACGCTAATATATAGCAACCTTGTGATGGCACTACGAGCTTTAAAATTTAATTTTCTATCCGAAATGTCCTTACCACTTTTCGTGTATCTCCAACGGTTAGCCAGTTAAACCTACATTTCTGACGTCACTACACCCTTTGGTTTAAAAATTTCATATTTTCATCATCTTACTAATATATAAAAATGAGATGGTGTGTGTCTGTCTTTCTGTCTGTCTGTCTGTCTGTCTGTTACTCAATAACACAAGAACCACTGGTCCGATTTAGATGAAATTTTGCATGGATGTAGCTGATTTACCAGGTTTACATATAGGATAATTCTGATTACGATATTTTGCACTATTGAAAAATGGCGACTATTTTCATATTTCCATTTCAAATAAAAACAGAACGCTAATATATAGCAACCTTTTGATGGAACTACGAGCTTTAAAATTTAATTTTCTATCCGAAATGTCCTTACCACTTTTCGTGTATCTCCAACGGTTAGCGAGTTAAACCTACATTTGTGACGTCACTACACCCTTTGGTTTAAAAATTTCATATTTTCATCATCTTACTAATATATAAAAATGAGATGGTGTGTGTCTGTCTTTCTGTCTGTCTGTCTGTCTGTCTGTTACTCAATAACACAAGAACCACTGGTCCGATTTAAATGAAATTTTGCATGGATGTAGCTGATTTACCAGGTTTACATATAGGATACTTTTGATTACGATATTTTGCACTATTGAAAAATGGCGACTATTTTCATATTTCCATTTCAAATAAAAACAGAACGCTAATATATAGCAACCTTTTGATGGCACTACGAGCTTTAAAATTTAATTTTCTATCCGAAATGTCCTTACCACTTTTCGTGTATCTCCAACGGTTAGCCAGTTAAACCTACATTTGTGACGTCACTACACCCTTTGGTTTAAAAATGTCATATTTTCATCATCTTACTAATATATAAAAATGAGATGGTGTGTGTCTGTCTTTCTGTCTGTCTGTCTGTCTGTCTGTTACTCAATAACACAAGAACCACTGGTCCGATTGAAATGAAATTTTGCATGGATGTAGCTGATTTACCAGGTTTACATATAGGATACTTTTGATTACGATATTTTGCACTATTGAAAAATGGCGACTATTTTCATATTTCCATTTCAAATAAAAACAGAACGCTAATATATAGCAACCTTTTGATGGAACTACGAGCTTTAAAATTTAATTTTCTATCCGAAATGTCCTTACCACTTTTCGTGTATCTCCAACGGTTAGCGAGTTAAACCTACATTTGTGACGTCACTACACCCTTTGGTTTAAAAATTTCATATTTTCATCATCTTACTAATATATAAAAATGAGATGGTGTGTGTCTGTCTTTCTGTCTGTCTGTCTGTCTGTCTGTCTGTTACTCAATAACACAAGAACCACTGGTCCGATTTAAATGAAATTTTGCATGGATGTAGCTGATTTACCAGGTTTACATATAGGATACTTTTGATTACGATATTTTTCACTATTGAAAAATGGCGACTATTTTCATATTTCCATTTCAAATAAAAACAGAACGCTAATATATAGCAACCTTGTGATGGCACTACGAGCTTTAAAATTTAATTTTCTATCCGAAATGTCCTTACCACTTTTCGTGTATCTCCAACGGTTAGCCAGTTAAACCTACATTTCTGACGTCACTACACCCTTTGGTTTAAAAATTTCATATTTTCATCATCTTACTAATATATAAAAATGAGATGGTGTGTGTCTGTCTTTCTGTCTGTCTGTCTGTCTGTCTGTTACTCAATAACACAAGAACCACTGGTCCGATTTAGATGAAATTTTGCATGGATGTAGCTGATTTACCAGGTTTACATATAGGATACTTTTGATTACGATATTTTGCACTATTGAAAAATGGCGACTATTTTCATATTTCCATTTCAAATAAAAACAGAACGCTAATATATAGCAACCTTTTGATGGCACTACGAGCTTTAAAATTTAATTTTCTATCCGAAATGTCCTTACCACTTTTCGTGTATCTCCAACGGTTAGCCAGTTAAACCTACATTTGTGACGTCACTACACCCTTTGGTTTAAAAATTTCATATTTTCATCATCTTACTAATATATAAAAATGAGATGGTGTGTGTCTGTCTTTCTGTCTGTCTGTCTGTCTGTCTGTCTGTTACTCAATAACACAAGAACCACTGGTCCGATTTAGATGAAATTTTGCATGGATGTAGCTGATTTACCAGGTTTACATATAGGATAATTCTGATTACGATATTTTGCACTATTGAAAAATGGCGACTATTTTCATATTTCCATTTCAAATAAAAACAGAACGCTAATATATAGCAACCTTTTGATGGAACTACGAGCTTTAAAATTTAATTTTCTATCCGAAATGTCCTTACCACTTTTCGTGTATCTCCAACGGTTAGCGAGTTAAACCTACATTTGTGACGTCACTACACCCTTTGGTTTAAAAATTTCATATTTTCATCATCTTACTAATATATAAAAATGAGATGGTGTGTGTCTGTCTTTCTGTCTGTCTGTCTGTCTGTCTGTTACTCAATAACACAAGAACCACTGGTCCGATTTAGATGAAATTTTGCATGGATGTAGCTGATTTACCAGGTTTACATATAGGATAATTCTGATTACGATATTTTGCACTATTGAAAAATGGCGACTATTTTCATATTTCCATTTCAAATAAAAACAGAACGCTAATATATAGCAACCTTTTGATGGAACTACGAGCTTTAAAATTTAATTTTCTATCCGAAATGTCCTTACCACTTTTCGTGTATCTCCAACGGTTAGCGAGTTAAACCTACATTTGTGACGTCACTACACCCTTTGGTTTAAAAATTTCATATTTTCATCATCTTACTAATATATAAAAATGAGATGGTGTGTGTCTGTCTTTCTGTCTGTCTGTCTGTCTGTCTGTTACTCAATAACACAAGAACCACTGGTCCGATTTAAATGAAATTTTGCATGGATGTAGCTGATTTACCAGGTTTACATATAGGATACTTTTGATTACGATATTTTGCACTATTGAAAAATGGCGACTATTTTCATATTTCCATTTCAAATAAAAACAGAACGCTAATATATAGCAACCTTTTGATGGCACTACGAGCTTTAAAATTTAATTTTCTATCCGAAATGTCCTTACCACTTTTCGTGTATCTCCAACGGTTAGCCAGTTAAACCTACATTTGTGACGTCACTACACCCTTTGGTTTAAAAATGTCATATTTTCATCATCTTACTAATATATAAAAATGAGATGGTGTGTGTCTGTCTTTCTGTCTGTCTGTCTGTCTGTCTGTTACTCAATAACACAAGAACCACTGGTCCGATTGAAATGAAATTTTGCATGGATGTAGCTGATTTACCAGGTTTACATATAGGATACTTTTGATTACGATATTTTGCACTATTGAAAAATGGCGACTATTTTCATATTTCCATTTCAAATAAAAACAGAACGCTAATATATAGCAACCTTTTGATGGAACTACGAGCTTTAAAATTTAATTTTCTATCCGAAATGTCCTTACCACTTTTCGTGTATCTCCAACGGTTAGCCAGTTAAACCTACATTTGTGACGTCACTACACCCTTTGGTTTAAAAATTTCATATTTTCATCATCTTACTAATATATAAAAATGAGATGGTGTGTGTCTGTCTTTCTGTCTGTCTGTCTGTCTGTCTGTCTGTTACTCAATAACACAAGAACCACTGGTCCGATTTAAATGAAATTTTGCATGGATGTAGCTGATTTACCAGGTTTACATATAGGATACTTTTGATTACGATATTTTTCACTATTGAAAAATGGCGACTATTTTCATATTTCCATTTCAAATAAAAACAGAACGCTAATATATAGCAACCTTGTGATGGCACTACGAGCTTTAAAATTTAATTTTCTATCCGAAATGTCCTTACCACTTTTCGTGTATCTCCAACGGTTAGCCAGTTAAACCTACATTTCTGACGTCACTACACCCTTTGGTTTAAAAATTTCATATTTTCATCATCTTACTAATATATAAAAATGAGATGGTGTGTGTCTGTCTTTCTGTCTGTCTGTCTGTCTGTCTGTCTGTTACTCAATAACACAAGAACCACTGGTCCGATTTAGATGAAATTTTGCATGGATGTAGCTGATTTACCAGGTTTACATATAGGATGCTTTTGATTACGATATTTTGCACTATTGAAAAATGGCGACTATTTTCATATTTCCATTTCAAATAAAAACAGAACGCTAATATATAGCAACCTTTTGATGGCACTACGAGCTTTAAAATTTAATTTTCTATCCGAAATGTCCTTACCACTTTTCGTGTATCTCCAACGGTTAGCCAGTTAAACCTACATTTGTGACGTCACTACACCCTTTGGTTTAAAAATTTCATATTTTCATCATCTTACTAATATATAAAAATGAGATGGTGTGTGTCTGTCTTTCTGTCTGTCTGTCTGTCTGTCTGTCTGTTACTCAATAACACAAGAACCACTGGTCCGATTTAGATGAAATTTTGCATGGATGTAGCTGATTTACCAGGTTTACATATAGGATAATTCTGATTACGATATTTTGCACTATTGAAAAATGGCGACTATTTTCATATTTCCATTTCAAATAAAAACAGAACGCTAATATATAGCAACCTTTTGATGGAACTACGAGCTTTAAAATTTAATTTTCTATCCGAAATGTCCTTACCACTTTTCGTGTATCTCCAACGGTTAGCGAGTTAAACCTACATTTGTGACGTCACTACACCCTTTGGTTTAAAAATTTCATATTTTCATCATCTTACTAATATATAAAAATGAGATGGTGTGTGTCTGTCTTTCTGTCTGTCTGTCTGTCTGTCTGTTACTCAATAACACAAGAACCACTGGTCCGATTTAGATGAAATTTTGCATGGATGTAGCTGATTTACCAGGTTTACATATAGGATACTTTTGATTACGATATTTTTCACTATTGAAAAATGGCGACTATTTTCATATTTCCATTTCAAATAAAAACAGAACGCTAATATATAGCAACCTTGTGATGGCACTACGAGCTTTAAAATTTAATTTTCTATCCGAAATGTCCTTACCACTTTTCGTGTATCTCCAACGGTTAGCCAGTTAAACCTACATTTCTGACGTCACTACACCCTTTGGTTTAAAAATTTCATATTTTCATCATCTTACTAATATATAAAAATGAGATGGTGTGTGTCTGTCTTTCTGTCTGTCTGTCTGTCTGTCTGTTACTCAATAACACAAGAACCACTGGTCCGATTTAGATGAAATTTTGCATGGATGTAGCTGATTTACCAGGTTTACATATAGGATACTTTTGATTACGATATTTTGCACTATTGAAAAATGGCGACTATTTTCATATTTCCATTTCAAATAAAAACAGAACGCTAATATATAGCAACCTTTTGATGGCACTACGAGCTTTAAAATTTAATTTTCTATCCGAAATGTCCTTACCACATTTCGTGTATCTCCAACGGTTAGCCAGTTAAACCTACATTTGTGACGTCACTACACCCTTTGGTTTAAAAATTTCATATTTTCATCATCTTACTAATATATAAAAATGAGATGGTGTGTGTCTGTCTTTCTGTCTGTCTGTCTGTCTGTCTGTTACTCAATAACACAAGAACCACTGGTCCGATTTAGATGAAATTTTGCATGGATGTAGCTGATTTACCAGGTTTACATATAGGATAATTCTGATTACGATATTTTGCACTATTGAAAAATGGCGACTATTTTCATATTTCCATTTCAAATAAAAACAGAACGCTAATATATAGCAACCTTTTGATGGAACTACGAGCTTTAAAATTTAATTTTCTATCCGAAATGTCCTTACCACTTTTCGTGTATCTCCAACGGTTAGCGAGTTAAACCTACATTTGTGACGTCACTACACCCTTTGGTTTAAAAATTTCATATTTTCATCATCTTACTAATATATAAAAATGAGATGGTGTGTGTCTGTCTTTCTGTCTGTCTGTCTGTCTGTCTGTTACTCAATAACACAAGAACCACTGGTCCGATTGAAATGAAATTTTGCATGGATGTAGCTGATTTACCAGGTTTACATATAGGATAATTCTGATTACGATATTTTGCACTATTGAAAAATGGCGACTATTTTCATATTTCCATTTCAAATAAAAACAGAACGCTAAGATATAGCAACCTTTTGATGGCACTACAAGCTTTAAAATTTAATTTTCTATCCGGAATGTCCTTACCACTTTTCGTGTATCTCCAACGGTTAGCCAGTTAAACCTACATTTGTCACGTCACTACACCCTTCGGTTTAAAAATTTCATATTTCCATCATCTTACTAATATATAAAAATGCGATGGTGTGTGTCTGTCTTTCTGTCTGTCTGTCTGTCTGTCTGTTACTCAATAACGCAAGAACCACTGGTCCGATTTAAATGAAACTTTGCATGGATGTAGCTGATTTACCAGGTTTACATATAGGATACTTTTGATTACGATATTTTGCACTATTGAAAAATGGCGACTATTTTCATATTTCCATTTCAAATAAAAACAGAACGCTAAGATATAGCAACGTTTTGATGGCACTACGAGCTTTAAATTTAATTTTCTATCCGAAATGTCCTTACCACTTTTCGTGTATCTCCAACGGTTAGCGAGTTAAACCTACATTTGTGACGTCACTACACCCTTCGGTTTAAAAATTTCATGTTTTCATCATCTTACTAATATATAAAAATGAGATGGTGTGTGTCTGTCTTTCTGTCTGTCTGTCTGTCTGTCTGTTACTCAATAACACAAGAACCACTGGTCCGATTTAAATGAAATTTTGCATGGATGTAGCTGATTTACCAGGTTTACATATAGGATACTTTTGATTACGATATTTTGCACTATTGAAAAATGGCGACTATTTTCATATTTCCATTTCAAATAAAAACAGAACGCTAAGATATAGCAACCTTTTGATGGCACTACGAGCTTTAAAATTTAATTTTCTATCCGAAATGTCCTTACCACTTTTCGTGTATCTCCAACGGTTAGCCAGTTAAACCTACATTTGTGACGTCACTACACCCTTTGGTTTAAAAATTTCATATTTTCATCATCTTACTAATATATAAAAATGAGATGGTGTGTGTCTGTCTTTCTGTCTGTCTGTCTGTCTGTCTGTCTGTTACTCAATAACACAAGAACCACTGGTCCGATTTAAATGAAATTTTGCATGGATGTAGCTGATTTACCAGGTTTACATATAGGATACTTTTGATTACGATATTTTGCACTATTGAAAAATGGCGACTATTTTCATATTTCCATTTCAAATAAAAACAGAACGCTAAGATATAGCAACCTTTTGATGGCACTACGAGCTTTAAAATTTAATTTTCTATCCGAAATGTCCTTACCACTTTTCGTGTATCTCCAACGGTTAGCCAGTTAAACCTACATTTGTGACGTCACTACACCCTTTGGTTTAAAAATTTCATATTTTCATCATCTTACTAATATATAAAAATGAGATGGTGTGTGTCTGTCTTTCTGTCTGTCTGTCTGTCTGTTACTCAATAACACAAGAACCACTGGTCCGATTTAAATGAAATTTTGCATGGATGTAGCTGATTTACCAGGTTTACATATAGGATACTTTTGATTACGATATTTTGCACTATTGAAAAATGGCGACTATTTTCATATTTCCATTTCAAATAAAAACAGAACGCTAAGATATAGCAACCTTTTGATGGCACTACGAGCTTTGAAATTTAATTTCCTATCCGAAAGGGCCTTATCACTTTTCGTGTATCTCCAACGGTTAGCGAGTGAATCCTACTTTTGTGACGTCACTACACCCTTTGGTTTCAAAATTTCATATTTCCATTTCAATTAAAAAGAGAACGCTAAAAATAGCAAACTTTTGATGGTATACACCTGATTTGCCGTTTAATTTTCTATCCAGAATGTTCTTATCACTTTTCGTGTATCTCTGACGGTTAGCGAGTAAAACCTAAATTTGTGCAATAAAACACGGTCAACACCGAGCGGTGCAGTATATCTCTACATATATAAAAAGAATATTTGTTTGTTTTTTTCTGAATTTCTACAGAAATTTGAGTTATTTACACGTTTCAGACTGTTTTATGATAGATGCGCGCGAAAATAATGTTTTGGTCTGTCTGTCTGTCTGTTTGTTTGATTGTCTGTGGACAACTTTGTTCCCTTATAACTCGAGAACGTCTGGGTGTATCAACGTAAAATTTGGTACAGATATCCATCAGAGGCACGACACTAATCATTGATGTATCCCTTCTCCGTACCTCTCATAAACGAGGGCCTACCCCCTTAAAATACATGCTGAAATAGGAGTAGAAGGACGAGACAAAGCTCATTTTCAGCCCCTCAATGTGAGAGACAAAACTTTGGGGGCCCTAAAAGCACAATTCAAGGTCCTACGTCCAACCGTTTTTGAGATATTCCCAGAAAACTAATTTAATTTAATAAACTAATGAACGAATGCAAGCCGATAACCATGGCAACAGATTCTCAGAGGTCCATCTATTGCTGTAAGACGCAATACAATTCCATTAATTATATTAGTGTGAAAGTTTGCAAACGGTTAGATGGTTATTATGGAACCAAATTAAGCTGTAAATTTCATCAATACGTAAAATGCGCTTAAGGGGGTCAAGGGGTAGTCTAGAATTTTTTCACGCTATTTACATCTGCGGGTGTGGTATGGCAGGTCTATTATATTCCTATCCCTATATTATATTATTATTATTAGTATTATATTATGGCGAACAACGACGAGACAAAGCCCCTCGGTGCCTGAAATAAAATTCGAGGGTCCTCGAAAACTACATTATAAGGCTCTAAAACCAACAGTTTCTGAAACATGCCCAGAAAACTAATTAAATTTAATTTAACAAACTAATGAAGGAATGTAAATCGGTAACCATGAGAACATTATCTCAAGGGGTGGCATCCAACTTTCCATCTATTTCATTAAGAAGCAATTTATTACATTTATTACATTTATTACATTTCTGTGAAAGTTTGCAAATATAAGGTTATCACGGAACAAACGTAGACTGTATAGTTCATCAATGCAATTAAGGGGGTCAAGGGGTAACCTAGGATTTTTTCATGCAATTTTCACTGCGACATATAGTACAGAAGGTCTATTATATCTCCAAACAAGAACATTATTTTCAAAAATTCCTGAATTGAATCAGCATTTTTTGCGGCTTTTAGGAATTTGGGCCATTTGAGACTAAAGAACCTGAATTTTCATGCACCACAAGCTTTTATAATTTATGATAGAGGTCTTCCTGTGTACGGGGACCCAACACAACGTAGAGGGTCAGTTTTTATGTGACGTGTATTGCGTTTCATCTACAAGGCTTTCAATTCTATTTCATGTCAGGAAGTACACGTTAGGTGAATTTAGTTTGAGAGCAGATTTTAACTAATCTTTTTTTTTTCGACATACGGGTTCATCGTAAGGATGATTTTCTTTGATACTGTGTGGTAGATATACCTATATTAGGATTTCTGGCTGATATGTTGTAGACAATAGTATTGTCTGTCTGTCTGTCTTTCTGTGTATCCTTATGTATGCCTATAACTCATGTTCGGATGCTTGGTGCATCGTAAAATTAGGTATGGTAAACATGAGTCAATACACCAATCATTTATAAAACTCTTCACCGTACATTTCATACAGTAGAAGGGTGGATATAGGGAAAAACTTCTCAAAATACATGCTAAAATAGGCGAAATATAAAAATTATCCTAGAAGGACGACCAAGGCATATGTTGCACTTCTCAATGTGAGACACAAAATTTGCGAGTCTATAAAGGGTCTCCGAAAACCACAATATAAGGCCCTTAAATTAACAGTGTGTGTGATATTCCCAGAAAACTAACTTCGTTTTGATAAACTTATGAAGGAATGACAAGCCGCTAACCATTGCAACAGTAGCTCAATTGATAATGTCTGGTGCATCTCTAAAAGCAACAGTACTTAAAAGGGACGTAACACCAATAACATTATTATTATTATTATTATAATGTCTGGTGTTAACACCGAACACCGTTAGAAGAACGGGTACTTCTGCTAGTTTAAATATAAATGTACAAAAATGTAAATACATAAGAATAACCAGGTCACAAAAACCCATTGAGAATGAATACAAAATTATGAACAGTGTCATCCCACAGTGCACAAACCTAAAGTTATTAGGGGTAACAATCTCCGACACCCTGAATTGGAACATACAAAGTGAAGAGGCAAGATGTAAGGCCGCCAAAATTCTGGGTTTCTTGTACAGAAACATGAGAGGCTGTAAACCTAGAGCCTTCAGGATGGCTTACACATGCATGGTCCGTCCGATATTAACGTACGGCTTACCTGCTTGGCATCCCACTACAGCGGAAAACATGAACAAGCTCCAGCGTGTACAGCGCCGCGCAGAAAGGCTAATAGCTCGTTATTCCCCTTCCCCTTTGTCAAAATTTCCATCTATAGAGGCAACAGCCAAACAAATTGATCTAATTTTTCTTAAAAAATCCCTTACAGGTTCCATTAATATTGACCCTTTTTGCCGACTGTCATTGGCATACCGCTCAGTTCGGAGAGGACGAGGTGTAACACTCGTTCCGCCCTTCGCAAGTAGCAATGCTTACCTGACAGGTTTCTACGGCCGCTCTGCGCGGTTATGGAACGCGCTGCCAGGGGATGCCAAGATCTTGCCTCTTAGGAAATTCAAGACGTACGTAAAAAGGTACATTGTATAAATAAACGTCTGTATGAGTGATTGATTGTCTCGCTGAATGAATGAGTATCTGAATGGAATGAATGTATGTATCGCGTGATCGAGGCTATGAAAGTGCGTGCATGAGAGAGTGAGTGAACAGGAAAATGTACTATGTCAATATTCTAAATATGTAAATACTGCAAATATATTTGTAAAACTTGTAAATATTGTTAAAACAAATGTAGATGTAAGCTGTGCCTGTGAAGCATGAAATATGTATGTGGGGCTTGCCCTTTTTCACTAGGCCTTCCATACTTCGTGTACGATTTATGGTAAATAAATAATAATAATAATAATAACCATCGAAGAATGAGAATTGAGGGACTTGGAAGGAAGGAGAGCCAAGAAAGGCAGCGAGGGAAGGGAGAGAGGAGAGGGACCGCCCCAAAGACAATGGAAAAAGGGGGAAAAAACCGACCCAGCTCAGGAATCCCTCGGGGTCACCAAATCCCGAACTCACCAGCCGTGAGCCCTTGAGGGTGTAGTACTATCCAGTGTGGGGATACACACACCCTGCCTCCTTGAGGGCTTTGTGCAGAAGGCAGGATATATCACGAAATGAAAAAGAAGGCTGACCCCTCGAAGAATGAGGGTATCCGGAAAGATGAGACAAGGGCCAATTAAGGCGGGAAGGTGAAAGACTCCCTAGGCCTCGGATACCCTAATACCGTCAGGGTTGGAAGAGAACAAAAGTTGGCCAAGGGGGGCCGAAAGAGAAGGTGACAGAGATGAGCCTAGCACAAGTAAGTGGAAGCAATGCCGGACTCAGCCGGGGTCCCGTGGCCGCCAACCCACGTCCCAATAGTCGTGTGCCCCTGGGGGGCAACACATTATCATCCGAATTACTGAGACATGAGAAAAACACCAACCTGATAAAAAGATAGAGTCAGTCTGAGAGACTAGACTTTATATCATTTCAAATGACGCATGCTACAAATGCTACACATGTTAGAAAGGCTCAGGAGAGCTTCGAGCGAAGCACTCTGCTGCATGACGTCACGCACTCGCCGTCTCCGTATCGCATAACACCAGACCCCAGGGAGTAAACTCAGACTCAACAGACTCCATTACCCTTTAACTTAGGCTTCCCGCGCGGGGACTGCAGGACGTCACACACTCGCCGTCTCCGTATCGCATAACGCCAGACCCCAGCGAGTAAACTCAGACTCAACACACTCCATTACCCTTTAACTTAGGCTTCCCGCGCGGGGGCTGCATGACGTCACGCACTCGCCGTCTCCGTATCGCATAACGCCAGACCCTAGGGAGTAAACTCAGACTCAACAGACTTCATTACCCTCTAACTTAGGCTTCCCGCTCGGGGGCTGCATGACGTCACGCACTCGCCGTCTCCGTATCGCATAACGCCAGACCCCAGGGAGTATACTCAGACTCAACAGACTCCATTACCCTTTAACTTAGGCTTCCCGCTCGGGGGCTGCATGACGTCACGCTCTCGCCGTCTCCGTATCGCATAACGCCAGACCCCAGGAGCAAACTCAGACTCAACAGACTCCATTACCCTTTAACTTAGGCTTCCCGCTCGGGGGCTGCATGACGTCACGCACTCGCCGTCTCCGTATCGCATAACGCCAGACCCCAGGGAGTAAACTTAGACTCAACAGACTCCATTACCCTTTAACTTAGGCTTCCCGCTCAGGGGCTGCATGACGTCACGCACTCGCCGTCTCCGTATCGCATAACGCCAGACCCCAGGAGTAAACTCAGACTCCATTGCCCTTTAACTTAGGCTTCCCGCGCGGGGGCTGCATGACGTCACGCACTCGCCGTCTCCGTATCGCATAACGCCAGACCCCAGGGAGTAAACTCAGACACCATTGCCCTTTAACTTAGGCTTCTCGCTCGGGGGCTGCATGACGTCACGCACTCGCCGTCTCCGTATCGCATAACGCCAGACCCCAGGGAGTAAACTCAGACTAAACAGACTCCGTTACCCTTTAACTTAGGCTTCCCGCTCGGGGGCTGCATGACGTCACGCACTCGCCGTCTCCGTATCGCATAACGCCAGACCCCAGGGAGTAAACTCAGACTCAACAGACTTCATTACCCTTTAACTTAGGCTTCCCGCGCGGGGGCTGCATGACGTCACGCACTCGCCGTCTACGTTCGCATAACGCCAGACCCCAGGAGTGAACTCAGACTCAACAGACTTCATTACCCTATAACTTAGGCTTCCCGCGCGGGGGCTGCATGACGTCACGCACTCGCCGTCTCCGTATCGCATAACGCCAGACCCCAGGAGTAAACTCAGACTCAATAGACTACATTACCCTTTAACTTAGGCTTCCCGCGCGGGGGCTGCATGACGTCACGCACTCGCCGTCTCCGCATAACGCCAGACCCCAGGAGTAAACTCAGACTCAACAGACTTCATTACCCTTTAACTTAGGCTTCTAGCGCGGGGGCTGCATGACGTCACGCACTCGCCGTCTCCGTTCGCATAACGCCAGACCCCAGGAGTAAACTCAGACTCAACAGACTACATTACCCTTTAACTTAGGCTTCCCGCGCGGGGGCTGCATGACGTCACGCACTCGCTGTCTCCGTATCGCATAACGCCAGACCCCAGGAGTAAACTCAGTCTCAACAGACTTCATTACCCTTTAACTTAGGCTTCTCGCGCGGGGGTGCATGACGTCACACACTCGCCGTCTCCGTTCGCATAACGCCAGACCCCAGGAGTAAGCTCAGACTCAACAGACTTCATTACCCTTTAACTTAGGCTTCCCGCGCGGGGGCTGCATGACGTCACGCACTCGCCGTCTCCGTATCGCAAAACGCCAGACCCCAGGAGTAAGCTCAGACTCAACAGACTTCATTACCCTTTAACTTAGGCTTCCCGCGCGGGGGCTCCATGACATCACGCACTCGCCGTCTCCGTTCGCATAACGCCAGACCCCAGGAGTGAACTCAGACTCAACAGACTTCATTACCCTTTAACTTAGGCTTCCGCGCGGAGCCTGCATGACGTCACGCACTCGCCGTCTCCGTTCGCATAACGCCAGACCCCAGGAGTAAACTCAGACTCAACAGACTACATTACCCTTTAACTTAGGCTTCCCGCGCGGGGGCTGCATGACGTCACGCACTCGCCGTCTCCGTATCGCATAACGCCAGATCCCAGGAGTAAACTCAGACTCAATAGACTACATTACCCTTTAACTTAGGCTTCCCGCGCGGGGGCTGCATGACGTCACGCACTCGCTGTCTCCGTATCGCATAACGCCAGACCCCTGGAGTAAACTCAGACTCAACAGACTTCATTACCCTTTAACTTAGGATTCTCGCGCGGTGGCTGCATGACGTCACGCACTCGCCGTCTCCGTTCGCATAACGCCAGACCCCAGGAGTAAGCTCAGACTCAACAGACTTCATTACCCTTTAACTTAGGCTTCCCGCGCGGGGGCTGCATGACGTCGCGCACTCGCCGTCTCCGTATCGCAAAACGCCAGACCCCAGGAGTAAGCTCAGACTCAACAGACTTCATTACCCTTTAACTTAGGCTTCCCGCGCGGGGGCTCCATGACGTCACGCACTCGCCGTCTCCGTTCGCATAACGCCAGACCCCAGGAGTGAACTCAGACTCAACAGACTTCATTACCCTTTAACTTAGGCTTCCCGCGCGGGGGCTGCATGACGTCACGCACTCGCCGTCTCCGTTCGCATAACGCCAGACCCCAGGAGTAAACTCAGACTCAACAGACTACATTACCCTTTAACTTAGGCTTCCCGCGCGGGGGCTGCATGACGTCACGCACTCGCCGTCTCCGTATCGCATAACGCCAGACCCCAGGAGTAAACTCAAACTCAATAGACTACATTACCCTTTAACTTAGGCTTCCCGCGCGGGGGCTGCATGACGTCACGCACTCGCTGTCTCCGTATCGCATAACGCCAGACCCCAGGAGTAAACTCAGACTCAATAGACTACATTACCCTTTAACTTAGGCTTCCCGCGCGGGGGCTGCATGACGTCACGCACTCGCTGTCTCCGTATCGCATAACGCCAGACCCCAGGAGTAAACTCAGTCTCAACAGACTTCATTACCCTTTAACTTAGGCTTCCCGCGCGGGGGCTGCATGACGTCACGCACTCGCCGTCTCCGTTCGCATAACGCCAGACCCCAGGAGTGAACCCAGACTCAATAGACTTCATTACCCTTTAACTTAGGCTTCCCGCGCGGGGGCTGCATGACGTCACGCACTCGCCGTCTCCGTATCACATAACGCCAGACCCCAGGGAGTAAACTCAGACTCAATAGACTACATTACCCTTTAACTTAGGCTTCCCGCGCGGGGGCTGCATGATGTCACGCACTCGCTGTCTCCGTATCGCATAACGCCAGACCCCAGGAGTGAACTCAGACTCAATAGACTTCATTACCCTTTAACTTAGGCTTCCCGCGCGGGGGCTGCATGACGTCACGCATTCGCTGTCTCCGTATCGCATAACGCCAGACCCCAGGAGTAAACTCAGACTCAATAGACTACATTACCCTTTAACTTAGGCTTCCCGCGTGGGGGCTGCATGACGTCACGCACTCGCTGTCTCCGTATCGCATAACGCCAGACCCCAGGAGTAAACTCAGTCTCAACAGACTTCATTACCCTTTAACTTAGGCTTCCCGCGCGGGGGCTGCATGACGTCACGCACTCGCCGTCTCCGTTCGCATAACGCCAGACCCCAGGAGTGAACTCAGACTCAATAGACTTCATTACCCTTTAACTTAGGCTTCCGCGCGGGGGCTGCATGACGTCACGCACTCGCCGTCTCCGTATCGCATAACGCCAGACCCCAGGGAGTAAACTCAGACTCAATAGACTACATTACCCTTTAACTTAGGCTTCCCGCGCGGGGGCTGCATGACGTCACGCACTCGCTGTCTCCGTATCGCATAACGCCAGACCCCAGGAGTAAACTCAGTCTCAACAGACTTCATTACCCTTTAACTTAGGCTTCCCGCGCGGGGGCTGCATGACGTCACGCACTCGCCGTCTCCGTTCGCATAACGCCAGACCCCAGGAGTGAACTCAGACTCAATAGACTTCATTACCCTTTAACTTAGGCTTCCCGCGCGGGGGCTGCATGATGTCACGCACTCGCCGTCTCCGTATCGCATAACGCCAGACCCCAGGGAGTAAACTCAGACTCAACAGACTTCATTACCCTTTAACTTAGGCTTCTCGCGCGGGGGCTGCGTGACGTCACGCACTCGCCGTCTCCGTATCGCATAACGCCAGACCCCAGGAGTGAACTCAGACTCAACAGACTTCATTACCCTTTAACTTAGGCTTCCCGCGCGGGGGCTGCATGACGTCACGCACTCGCCGTCTCCGTTCGCATAACGCCAGACCCCAGGAGTAAACTCAGACTCAACAGACTTCATTACCCTTTAACTTAGGCTTCTCGCGCGGGGGCTGCATGACGTCACGCACTCGCCGTCTCCGTTCGCATAACGCCAGACCCCAGGAGTAAACTCAGACTCAACAGACTACATTACCCTTTAACTTAGGCTTCCCGCGCGGGGGCTGCATGACGTCACGCACTCGCTGTCTCCGTATCGCATAACGCCAGACCCCAGGAGTAAACTCAGACTCAACAGACTTCATTACCCTTTAACTTAGGCTTCTCGCGTGGGGGTGCATGACGTCACGCACTCGCCGTCTCCGTTCGCATAACGCCAGACTCCAGGAGTAAGCTCAGACTCAACAGACTTCATTACCCTTTAACTTAGGCTTCCCGCGCGGGGGCTGCATGACGTCACGCACTCGCCGTCTCCGTTCGCATAACGCCAGACCCCAGGAGTGAACTCAGACTCAACAGACTTCATTACCCTTTCATTTAGGCTTCCCGCGCGGAGCCTGCATGACGTCACGCACTCGCCGTCTCCGTTCGCATAACGCCAGACCCCAGGAGTAAACTCAGACTCAACAGACTACATTACCCTTTAACTTAGGCTTCCCGCGCGGGGGCTGCATGACGTCACGCACTCGCCGTCTCCGTATCGCATAACGCCAGATCCCAGGAGTAAACTCAGACTCAATAGACTACATTACCCTTTAACTTAGGCTTCCCGCGCGGGGGCTGCATGACGTCACGCACTCGCTGTCTCCGTATCGCATAACGCCAGACCCCAGGAGTAAACTAAGACTCAATAGACTACATTACCCTTTAACTTAGGCTTCCCGCGCGGGGGCTGCATGACGTCACGCACTCGCTGTCTCCGTATCGCATAACGCCAGACCACTGGAGTAAACTCAGACTCAACAGACTTCATTACCCTTTAACTTAGGATTCTCGCGCGGGGGCTGCATGACGTCACGCACTCGCCGTCTCCGTTCGCATAACGCCAGACCCCAGGAGTAAGCTCAGACTCAACAGACTTCATTACCCTTTAACTTAGGCTTCCCGCGCGGGGGCTGCATGACGTCACGCACTCGCCGTCTCCGTATCGCAAAACGCCAGACCCCAGGAGTAAGCTCAGACTCAACAGACTTCATTACCCTTTAACTTAGGCTTCCCGCGCGGGGGCTCCATGACGTCACGCACTCGCCGCCTCCGTTCGCATAACGCCAGACCCCAGGAGTGAACTCAGACTCAACAGACTTCATTACCCTTTAACTTAGGCTTCCCGCGCGGGGGCTGCATGACGTCACGCACTCGCTGTCTCCGTTCGCATAACGCCAGACCCCAGGAGTAAACTCAGACTCAACAGACTACATTACCCTATAACTTAGGCTTCCCGCGCGGGGGCTGCATGACGTCACGCACTCGCCGTCTCCGTATCGCATAACGCCAGACCCCAGGAGTAAACTCAGACTCAATAGACTACATTACCCTTTAACTTAGGCTTCCCGCGCGGGGGCTGCATGACGTCACGCACTCGCTGTCTCCGTATCGCATAACGCCAGACCCCAGGAGTAAACTCAGACTGAATAGACTACATTACCCTTTAACTTAGGCTTCCCGCGCGGGGGCTGCATGACGTCACGCACTCGCTGTCTCCGTATCGCATAACGCCAGACCCCAGGAGTAAACTCAGTCTCAACAGACTTCATTACCCTTTAACTTAGGCTTCCCGCGCGGGGGCTGCATGACGTCACGCACTCGCCGTCTCCGTTCGCATAACGCCAGACCCCAGGAGTTAACTCAGACTCAATAGACTTCATTACCCTTTAACTTAGGCTTCCCGCGCGGGGGCTGCATGACGTCACGCACTCGCCGTCTCCGTTCGCATAACGCCAGACCCCAGGAGTGAACTCAGACTCAATAGACTTCATTACCCTTTAACTTAGGCTTCCCGCGCGGGGGCTGCATGACGTCACGCACTCACCGTCTCCGTATCGCATAACGCCAGACCCCAGGGAGTAAACTCAGACTCAATAGACTACATTACCCTTTAACTTAGGCTTCCCGCGCGGGGGCTGCATGACGTCACGCACTCGCTGTCTCCGTATCGCATAACGCCAGACCCCTGGAGTAAACTCAGACCCAACAGACTTCATTACCCTTTAACTTAGGCTTCCCGCGCGGGGGCTGCATGACGTCATGCACTCGCCGTCTCCGTATCGCATAACGCCAGACCCCAGTAGTAAACTCAGACTCAATAGACTACATTACCCTTTAACGTAGGCTTCCCGCGCGGGGAATGCATGACGTCACGCACTCGCCGTCTCCGTTCGCATAACGCCAGACCCCAGGAGTGAACTCAGACTCAACAGACTTCATTACCCTTTAACTTAGGCTTCCCGCGCGGAGCCTGCATGACGTCACGCACTCGCCGTCTCCGTTCGCATAACGCCAGACCCCAGGAGTAAACTCAGACTCAACAGACTACATTACCCTTTAACTTAGGCTTCCCGCGCGGGGGCTGCATGACGTCACGCACTCGCCGTCTCCGTATCGCATAACGCCAGATCCCAGGAGTAAACTCAGACCCAATAGACTACATTACCCTTTAACTTAGGCTTCCCGCGCGGGGGCTGCATGACGTCACGCACTCGCTGTCTCCGTATCGCATAACGCCAGACCCCTGGAGTAAACTCAGACTCAACAGACTTCATTACCCTTTAACTTAGGATTCTCGCGCGGTGGCTGCATGACGTCACGCACTCGCCGTCTCCGTTCGCATAACGCCAGACCCCAGGAGTAAGCTCAGACTCAACATACCCTTTAACTTAGGCTTCCCGCGCGGGGGCTGCATGACGTCACGCACTCGCCGTCTCCGTATCGCAAAACGCCAGACCCCAGGAGTAAGCTCAGACTCAACAGACTTCATTACCCTTTAACTTAGGCTTCCCGCGCGGGGGCTCCATGACGTCACGCACTCGCCGTCTCCGTTCGCATAACGCCAGACCCCAGGAGTGAACTCAGACTCAACAGACTTCATTACCCTTTAACTTAGGCTTCCCGCGCGGGGGCTGCATGACGTCACGCACTCGCCGTCTCCGTTCGCATAACGCCAGACCCCAGGAGTAAACTCAGACTCAACAGACTACATTACCCTTTAACTTAGGCTTCCCGCGCGGGGGCTGCATGACGTCACGCACTCGCCGTCTCCGTATCGCATAACGCCAGACCCCAGGAGTAAACTCAAACTCAATAGACTACATTACCCTTTAACTTAGGCTTCCCGCGCGGGGGCTGCATGACGTCACGCACTCGCTGTCTCCGTATCGCATAACGCCAGACCCCAGGAGTAAACTCAGACTCAATAGACTACATTACCCTTTAACTTAGGCTTCCCGCGCGGGGGCTGCATGACGTCACGCACTCGCTGTCTCCGTATCGCATAACGCCAGACCCCAGGAGTAAACTCAGTCTCAACAGACTTCATTACCCTTTAACTTAGGCTTCCCGCGCGGGGCCTGCATGACGTCACGCACTCGCCGTCTCCGTTCGCATAACGCCAGACCCCAGGAGTGAACTCAGACTCAATAGACTTCATTACCCTTTAACTTAGGCTTCCCGCGCGGGGGCTGCATGACGTCACGCACTCGCCGTCTCCGTATCACATAACGCCAGACCCCAGGGAGTAAACTCAGACTCAATAGACTACATTACCCTTTAACTTAGGCTTCCCGCGCGGGGGCTGCATGACGTCACGCACTCGCTGTCTCCGTATCGCATAACGCCAGACCCCAGGAGTGAACCCAGACTCAATAGACTTCATTACCCTTTAACTTAGGCTTCCCGCGCGGGGGCTGCATGACGTCACGCACTCGCTGTCTCCGTATCGCATAACGCCAGACCCCAGGAGTAAACTCAGACTCAATAGACTACATTACCCTTTAACTTAGGCTTCCCGCGCGGGGGCTGCATGACGTCACGCACTCGCTGTCTCCGTATCGCATAACGCCAGACCCCAGGAGTAAACTCAGTCTCAACAGACTTCATTACCCTTTAACTTAGGCTTCCCGCGCGGGGGCTGCATGACGTCACGCACTCGCCGTCTCCGTTCGCATAACGCCAGACCCCAGGAGTGAACTCAGACTCAATAGACTTCATTACCCTTTAACTTAGGCTTCCCGCGCGGGGGCTGCATGACGTCACGCACTCGCCGTCTCCGTATCACATAACGCCAGACCCCAGGGAGTAAACTCAGACTCAATAGACTACATTACCCTTTAACTTAGGCTTCCCGCGCGGGGGCTGCATGACGTCACGCACTCGCTGTCTCCGTATCGCATAACGCCAGACGCCAGGAGTGAACTCAGACTCAATAGACTTCATTACCCTTTAACCTAGGCTTCCCGCGCGGGGGCTGCATGACGTCACGCACTCGCTGTCTCCGTATCGCATAACGCCAGACCCCAGGAGTAAACTCAGACTCAATAGACTACATTACCCTTTAACTTAGGCTTCCCGCGCGGGGGCTGCATGACGTCACGCACTCGCTGTCTCCGTATCGCATAACGCCAGACCCCAGGGGTAAACTCAGTCTCAACAGACTTCATTACCCTTTAACTTAGGCTTCCCGCGCGGGGGCTGCATGACGTCACGCACTCGCCGTCTCCGTTCGCATAACGCCAGACCCCAGGAGTGAACTCAGACTCAATAGACTTCATTACCCTTTAACTTAGGCTTCCCGCGCGGGGGCTGCATGACGTCACGCACTCGCCGTCTCCGTATCGCATAACGCCAGACCACAGGGAGTAAACTCAGACTCAATAGACTACATTACCCTTTAACTTAGGCTTCCCGCGCGGGGGCTGCATGACGTCACGCACTCGCTGTCTCCGTATCGCATAACGCCAGACCCCTGGAGTAAACTCAGTCTCAACAGACTTCATTACCCTTTAACTTAGGCTTCCCGCGCGGGGGCTGCATGACGTCACGCACTCGCCGTCTCCGTTCGCATAACGCCAGACCCCAGGAGTGAACTCAGACTCAATAGACTTCATTACCCTTTAACTTAGGCTTCCCGCGCGGGGGCTGCATGATGTCACGCACTCGCCGTCTCCGTATCGCATAACGCCAGACCCCAGGGAGTAAACTCAGACTCAACAGACTTCATTACCCTTTAACTTAGGCTTCCCGCGCGGGGGCTGCATGACGTCACGCACTCGCCGTCTCCGTATCGCATAACGCCAGACCCCAGGAGTGAACTCAGACTCAACAGACTTCATTACCCTTTAACTTAGGCTTCCCGCGCGGGGGCTGCATTACGTCACGCACTCGCCGTCTCCGTATCGCATAACGCCAGACCCCAGGAGTGAACTCAGACTCAACAGACTTCATTACCCTTTAACTTAGGCTTCCCGCGCGGGGGCTGCATGACGTCACGCACTCGCCGTCTCCGTTCGCATAACGCCAGACCCCAGGAGTAAACTCAGACTCAACAGACTTCATTACCCTTTAACTTAGGCTTTTCGCGCGGGGGCTGCATGACGTCACGCACTCGCCGTCTCCGTTCGCATAACGCCAGACCCCAGGAGTAAACTCAGACTCAACAGACTACATTACCCTTTAACTTAGGCTTACCGCGCGGGGGCTGCATGACGTCACGCACTCGCTGTCTCCGTATCGCAAAACGCCAGACCCCAGGAGTAAACTCAGACTCAACAGACTTCATTACCCTTTAACTTAGGCTTCTCGCGCGGGGGTGCATGACGTCACGCACTCGCCGTCTCCGTTCGCATAACGCCAGACTCCAGGAGTAAGCTCAGACTCAACAGACTTCATTACCCTTAACTTAGGCTTCCCGCGCGGGGGCTGCATGACGTCACGCACTCGCCGTCTCCGTTCGCATAACGCCAGACTCCAGGAGTAAGCTCAGACTCAACAGACTTCATTACCCTTTAACTTAGGATTCTCGCGCGGTGGCTGCATGACGTCACGCACTCGCCGTCTCCGTTCGCATAACGCCAGACCCCAGGAGTAAGCTCAGACTCAACAGACTTCATTACCCTTTAACTTAGGCTTCCCGCGCGGGGGCTGCATGACGTCACGCACTCGCCGTCTCCGTATCGCAAAACGCCAGACCCCAGGAGTAAGCTCAGACTCAAGAGACTTCATTACCCTTTAACTTAGGCTTCCCGCGCGGGGGCTGCATGACGTCACGCACTCGCCGTCTCCGTATCGCATAACGCCAGACCCCAGGAGTAAACTCAAACTCAATAGACTACATTACCCTTTAACTTAGGCTTCCCGCGCGGGGGCTGCATGACGTCACGCACTCGCTGTCTCCGTATCGCATAACGCCAGACCCCAGGAGTAAACTCAGACTCAATAGACTACATTACCCTTTAACTTAGGCTTCCCGCGCGGGGGCTGCATGACGTCACGCACTCGCTGTCTCCGTATCGCATAACGCCAGACCCCAGGAGTAAACTCAGTCTCAACAGACTTCATTACCCTTTAACTTAGGCTTCCCGCGCGGGGGCTGCATGACGTCACGCACTCGCCGTCTCCGTTCGCATAACGCCAGACCCCAGGAGTGAACTCAGACTCAATAGACTTCATTACCCTTTAACTTAGGCTTCCCGCGCGGGGGCTGCATGACGTCACGCACTCGCCGTCTCCGTATCACATAACGCCAGACCCCAGGGAGTAAACTCAGACTCAATAGACTACATTACCCTTTAACTTAGGCTTCCCGCGCGGGGGCTGCATGACGTCACGCACTCGCTGTCTCCGTATCGCATAACGCCAGACCCCAGGAGTGAACTCAGACTCAATAGACTTCATTACCCTTTAACTTAGGCTTCCCGCGCGGGGGCTGCATGACGTCACGCACTCGCTGTCTCCGTATCGCATAACGCCAGACCCCAGGAGTAAACTCAGACTCAATAGACTACATTACCCTTTAACTTAGGCTTCCCGCGCGGAGGCTGCATGACGTCACGCACTCGCTGTCTCCGTATCGCATAACGCCAGACCCCAGGAGTAAACTCAGTCTCAACAGACTTCATTACCCTTTAACTTAGGCTTCCCGCGCGGGGGCTGCATGACGTCACGCTCTCGCCGTCTCCGTTCGCATAACGCCAGACCCCAGGAGTGAACTCAGACTCAATAGACTTCATTACCCTTTAACTTAGGCTTCCCGCGCGGGGGCTGCATGACGTCACGCACTCGCTGTCTCCGTATCGCATAACGCCAGACCCCAGGAGTAAACTCAGTCTCAACAGACTTCATTACCCTTTAACTTAGGCTTCCCGCGCGGGGGCTGCATGACGTCACGCACTCGCCGTCTCCGTTCGCATAACGCCAGACCCCAGGAGTGAACTCAGACTCAATAGACTTCATTACCCTTTAACTTAGGCTTTCCGCGCGGGGGCTGCATGACGTCACGCACTCGCCGTCTCCGTATCACATAACGCCAGACCCCAGGGAGTAAACTCTGACTCAATAGACTACATTACCCTTTAACTTAGGCTTCCCGCGCGGGGGCTGCATGACGTCACGCACTCGCTGTCTCCGTATCGCATAACGCCAGACCCCAGGAGTGAACTCAGGCTCAATAGACTTCATTACCCTTTAACTTAGGCTTCCCGCGCGGGGGCTGCATGACGTCACGCACTCGCTGTCTCCGTATCGCATAACGCCAGACCCCAGGAGTAAACTCAGACTCAATAGACTACATTACCCTTTAACTTAGGCTTCCCGCGCGGGGGCTGCATGACGTCACGCACTCGCTGTCTCCGTATCGCATAACGCCAGACCCCAGGAGTAAACTCAGTCTCAACAGACTTCATTACCCTTTAACTTAGGCTTCCCGCGCGGGGGCTGCATGACGTCACGCACTCGCCGTCTCCGTTCGCATAACGCCAGATCCCAGGAGTGAACTCAGACTCAATAGACTTCATTACCCTTTAACTTAGGCATCCCGCGCGGGGGCTGCATGACGTCACGCACTCGCCGTCTCCGTATCGCATAACGCCAGACCCCAGGGAGTAAACTCAGACTCAATAGACTACATTACCCTTTAACTTAGGCTTCCCGCGCGGGGGCTGCATGACGTCACGCACTCGCTGTCTCCGTATCGCATAACGCCAGACCCCAGGAGTAAACTCAGTCTCAACAGACTTCATTACCCTTTAACTTAGGCTTCCCGCGCGGGGGCTGCATGACGTCACGCACTCGCCGTCTCCGTTCGCATAACGCCAGACCCCAGGAGTGAACTCAGACTCAATAGACTTCATTACCCTTTAACTTAGGCTTCCCGCGCGGGGGCTGCATGATGTCACGCACTCGCCGTCTCCGTATCGCATATCGCCAGACCCCAGGGAGTAAACTCAGACTCAACCGACTTCATTACCCTTTAACTTAGGCTTCCCGCGCGGGGGCTGCACGACGTCACGCACTCGCCGTCTCCGTATCGCATAACGCCAGACCCCAGGAGTGAACTCAGACTCAACAGACTTCATTACCCTTTAACTTAGGCTTCCCGCGCGGGGGCTGCATGACGTCACGCACTCGCCGTCTCCGTATCGCATAACGCCAGACCCCAGGAGTGAACTCAGACTCAACAGACTTCATTACCCTTTAACTTAGGCTTCCCGCGCGGGGGCTGCATGACGTCACGCACTCGCCGTCTCCGTTCGCATAACGCCAGACCCCAGGAGTAAACTCAGACTCAACAGACTTCATTACCCTTTAACTTAGGCTTTTCGCGCGGGGGCTGCATGACGTCACGCACTCGCCGTCTCCGTTCGCATAACGCCAGACCCCAGGAGTAAACTCAGACTCAACAGACTACATTACCCTTTAACTTAGGCTTACCGCGCGGGGGCTGCATAACGTCACGCACTCGCTGTCTCCGTATCGCATAACGCCAGACCCCAGGAGTAAACTCAGACTCAACAGACTTCATTACCCTTTAACTTAGGCTTCTCGCGCGGGGGTGCATGACGTCACGCACTCGCCGTCTCCGTTCGCATAACGCCAGACTCCAGGAGTAAGCTCAGACTCAACAGACTTCATTACCCTTAACTTAGGCTTCCCGCGCGGGGGCTGCATGACGTCACGCACTCGCCGTCTCCGTATCGCAAAACGCCAGACCCCAGGAGTAAGCTCAGACTCAACAGACTTCATTACCCTTTAACTTAGGCTTCCCGCGCGGGGGCTCCATGACGTCACGCACTCGCCGTCTCCGTTCGCATAACGCCAGACCCCAGGAGTGAACTCAGACTCAACAGACTTCATTACCCTTTCATTTAGGCTTCCCGCGCGGAGCCTGCATGACGTCACGCACTCGCCGTCTCCGTTCGCATAACGCCAGACCCCAGGAGTAAACTCAGACTCAACAGACAACATTACCCTTTAACTTAGGCTTCCCGGGCGGGGGCTGCATGACGTCACGCACTCGCTGTCTCCGTATCGCATAACGCCAGACCACTGGAGTAAACTCAGACTCAATAGACTACATTACCCTTTAACTTAGGCTTCCCGCGCGGGGGCTTCATGACGTCACGCACTCGCTGTCTCCGTATCGCATAACGCCAGACCACTGGAGTAAACTCAGACTCAACAGACTTCATTACCCTTTAACTTAGGATTCTCGCGCGGGGGCTGCATGACGTCACGCACTCGCCGTCTCCGTTCGCATAACGCCAGACCCCAGGAGTAAGCTCAGACTCAACAGACTTCATTACCCTTTAACTTAGGCTTCCCGCGCGGGGGCTGCATGACGTCACGCACTCGCCGTCTCCGTATCGCAAAACGCCAGACCCCAGGAGTAAGCTCAGACTCAACAGACTTCATTACCCTTTAACTTAGGCTTCCCGCGCGGGGGCTCCATGACGTCACGCACTCGCCGTCTCCGTTCGCATAACGCCAGACCCCAGGAGTGAACTCAGACTCAACAGACTTCATTACCCTTTAACTTAGGCTTCCCGCGCGGGGGCTGCATGACGTCACGCACTCGCTGTCTCCGTTCGCATAACGCCAGACCCCAGGAGTAAACTCAGACTCAACAGACTACATTACCCTTTAACTTGGGCTTCCCGCGCGGGGGCTGCATGACGTCACGCACTCGCCGTCTCCGTATCGCATAACGCCAGACCCCAGGAGTAAACTCAGACTCAATAGACTACATTACCCTTTAACTTAGGCTTCCCGCGCGGGGGCTGCATGACGTCACGCACTCGCTGTCTCCGTATCGCATAACGCCAGACCCCAGGAGTAAACTCAGACTGAATAGACTACATTACCCTTTAACTTAGGCTTCCCGCGCGGGGGCTGCATGACGTCACGCACTCGCTGTCTCCGTATCGCATAACGCCAGACCCCAGGAGTAAACTCAGTCTCAAGAGACTTCATTACCCTTTAACTTAGGCTTCCCGCGCGGGGGCTGCATGACGTCACGCACTCGCCGTCTCCGTTCGCATAAAGCCAGACCCCAGGAGTTAACTCAGACTCAATAGACTTCATTACCCTTTAACTTAGGCTTCCCGCGCGGGGGCTGCATGACGTCACGCACTCGCCGTCTCCGTTCGCATAACGCCAGACCCCAGGAGTGAACTCAGACTCAATAGACTTCATTACCCTTTAACTTAGGCTTCCCGCGCGGGGGCTGCATGACGTCACGCACTCGCCGTCTCCGTATCGCATAACGCCAGACCCCAGGGAGTAAACTCAGACTCAATAGACTACATTACCCTTTAACTTAGGCTTCCCGCGCGGGGGCTGCATGACGTCACGCACTCGCTGTCTCCGTATCGCATAACGCCAGACCCCTGGAGTAAACTCAGACTCAACAGACTTCATATCCCTTTAACTTAGGCTTCCCGCGCAGGGGCTGCATGACGTCACGCACTCGCCGTCTCCGTATCGCATAACGCCAGACCCCAGGAGTAAACTCAGACTCAATAGACTACATTACCCTTTAACGTAGGCTTCCCGCGCGGGGAATGCATGACGTCACGCACTCGCCGTCTCCGTTCGCATAACGCCAGACCCCAGGAGTAAACTCAGACTCAACAGACTACATTACCCTTTAACTTAGGCTTCCCGCGCGGGGGCTGCATGACGTCACGCACTCGCCGTCTCCGTATCGCATAACGCCAGATCCCAGGAGTAAACTCAGACTCAATAGACTACATTACCCTTTAACTTAGGCTTCCCGCGCGGGGGCTGCATGACGTCACGCACTCGCTGTCTCCGTATCGCATAACGCCAGACCCCAGGATTAAACTCAGACTCAATAGACTACATTACCCTTTAACTTAGGCTTCCCGCGCGGGGGCTGCATGACGTCACGCACTCGCTGTCTCCGTATCGCATAACGCCAGACCCCTGGAGTAAACTCAGACTCAACAGACTTCATTACCCTTTAACTTAGGCTTCTCGCGCGGGGGCTGCATGACGTCACGCACTCGCCGTCTCCGTTCGCATAACGCCAGACCCCAGGAGTAAACTCAGACTCAACAGACTACATTACCCTTTAACTTAGGCTTCCCGCGCGGGGGCTGCATGACGTCACGCACTCGCCGTCTCCGTATCGCATAACGCCAGACCCCAGGAGTAAACTCAGACTCAACAGACTACATTACCCTTTAACTTAGGCTTCTCGCGCGGGGGCTGCATGACGTCACGCACTCGCCGTCTCCGTTCGCATAACGCCAGACCCCAGGAGTAATCTCAGACTCAACAGACTACATTACCCTTTAACTTAGGCTTCCCGCGCGGGGGCTGCATGACGTCACGCACTCGCCGTCTCCGTTCGCATAACGCCAGACCCCAGGTGTAAGCTCAGACTCAACAGACTTCATTACCCTTTAACTTAGGCTTCCCGCGCGGGGGCTGCATGACGTCACGCACTCGCCGTCTCCGTATCGCAAAACGCCAGACCCCAGGAGTAAGCTCAGACTCAACAGACTTCATTACCCTTTAACTTAGGCTTCCCGCGCGGGGGCTCCATGACGTCACGCACTCGCCGTCTCCGTTCGCATAACGCCAGACCCCAGGAGTGAACTCAGACTCAACAGACTTCATTACCCTTTAACTTAGGCTTCCCGCGCGGGGGCTGCATGATGTCACGCACTCGCCGTCTCCGTTCGCATAACGCCAGACCCCAGGGAGTAAACTCAGACTCAATAGACTACATTACCCTTTAACTTAGGCTTCCCGCGCGGGGGCTGCATGACGTCACGCACTCGCTGTCTCCGTATCGCATAACGCCAGACCCCTGGAGTAAACTCAGACTCAACAGACTTCATTACCCTTTAACTTAGGCTTCCCGCGCGGGGGCTGCATGACGTCACGCACTCGCCGTCTCCGTATCGCATAACGCCAGACCCCAGGAGTAAACTCAGACTCAATAGACTACATTACCCTTTAACGTAGGCTTCCCGCGCGGGGAATGCATGACGTCACGCACTCGCCGTCTCCGTTCGCATAACGCCAGACCCCAGGAGTGAACTCAGACTCAACAGACTTCATTACCCTTTAACTTAGGCTTCCCCCGCGGAGCCTGCATGACGTCACGCACTCGCCGTCTCCGTTCGCATAACGCCAGACCCCAGGAGTAAACTCAGACTCAACAGACTACATTACCCTTTAACTTAGGCTTCCCGCGCGGGGGCTGCATGACGTCACGCACTCGCCGTCTCCGTATCGCATAACGCCAGATCCCAGGAGTAAACTCAGACTCAATAGACTACATTACCCTTTAACTTAGGCTTCCCGCGCGGGGGCTGCATGACGTCACGCACTCGCTGTCTCCGTATCGCATAACGCCAGACCCCAGGGAGTAAACTCAGACTCAATAGACTACATTACCCTTTAACTTAGGCTTCCCGCGCGGAGCCTGCATGACGTCACGCACTCGCCGTCTCCGTTCGCATAACGCCAGACCCCAGGAGTAAACTCAGACTCAACAGACTCCATTACCCTTTAACTTAGGCTTCCCGCGCGGAGTCTGCATGACTTCACGCACTCGCCGTCTCCGTATCGCATAACGCCAGATCCCAGGAGTAAACTCAGACTCAATAGACTACATTACCCTTTAACTTAGGCTTCCCGCGCGGGGGCTGCATGACGTCACGCACTCGCTGTCTCCGTATCGCATAACGCCAGACCACTGGAGTAAACTCAGACTCAACAGACTTCATTACCCTTTAACTTAGGATTCTCGCGCGGGGGCTGCATGACGTCACGCACTCGCCGTCTCCGTTCGCATAACGCCAGACCCCAGGAGTAAGCTCAGACTCAACAGACTTCATTACCCTTTAACTTAGGCTTCCCGCGCGGGGGCTGCATGACGTCACGCACTCGCCGTCTCCGTATCGCAAAACGCCAGACCCCAGGAGTAAGCTCAGACTCAACAGACTTCATTACCCTTTAACTTAGGCTTCCCGCGCGGGGGCTCCATGACGTCACGCACTCGCCGCCTCCGTTCGCATAACGCCAGACCCCAGGAGTGAACTCAGACTCAACAGACTTCATTACCCTTTAACTTAGGCTTCCCGCGCGGGGGCTGCATGACGTCACGCACTCGCTGTCTCCGTTCGCATAACGCCAGACCCCAGGAGTAAACTCAGACTCAACAGACTACATTACCCTATAACTTAGGCTTCCCGCGCGGGGGCTGCATGACGTCACGCACTCGCCGTCTCCGTATCGCATAACGCCAGACCCCAGGAGTAAACTCAGACTCAATAGACTACATTACCCTTTAACTTAGGCTTCCCGCGCGGGGGCTGCATGACGTCACGCACTCGCTGTCTCCGTATCGCATAACGCCAGACCCCAGGAGTAAACTCAGACTGAATAGACTACATTACCCTTTAACTTAGGCTTCCCGCGCGGGGGCTGCATGACGTCACGCACTCGCTGTCTCCGTATCGCATAACGCCAGACCCCAGGAGTAAACTCAGTCTCAACAGACTTCATTACCCTTTAACTTAGGCTTCCCGGGCGGGGGCTGCATGACGTCACGCACTCGCCGTCTCCGTTCGCATAACGCCAGACCCCAGGAGTTAACTCAGACTCAATAGACTTCATTACCCTTTAACTTAGGCTTCCCGCGCGGGGGCTGCATGACGTCACGCACTCGCCGTCTCCGTTCGCATAACGCCAGACCCCAGGAGTGAACTCAGACTCAATAGACTTCATTACCCTTTAACTTAGGCTTCCCGCGCGGGGGCTGCATGACGTCACGCACTCACCGTCTCCGTATCGCATAACGCCAGACCCCAGGGAGTAAACTCAGACTCAATAGACTACATTACCCTTTAACTTAGGCTTCCCGCGCGGGGGCTGCATGACGTCACGCACTCGCTGTCTCCGTATCGCATAACGCCAGACCCCTGGAGTAAACTCAGACTCAACAGACTTCATTACCCTTTAACTTAGGCTTCCCGCGCGGGGGCTGCATGACGTCATGCACTCGCCGTCTCCGTATCGCATAACGCCAGACCCCAGTAGTAAACTCAGACTCAATAGACTACATTACCCTTTAACGTAGGCTTCCCGCGCGGGGAATGCATGACGTCACGCACTCGCCGTCTCCGTTCGCATAACGCCAGACCCCAGGAGTGAACTCAGACTCAACAGACTTCATTACCCTTTAACTTAGGCTTCCCGCGCGGAGCCTGCATGACGTCACGCACTCGCCGTCTCCGTTCGCATAACGCCAGACCCCAGGAGTAAACTCAGACTCAACAGACTACATTACCCTTTAACTTAGGCTTCCCGCGCGGGGGCTGCATGACGTCACGCACTCGCCGTCTCCGTATCGCATAACGCCAGATCCCAGGAGTAAACTCAGACCCAATAGACTACATTACCCTTTAACTTAGGCTTCCCGCGCGGGGGCTGCATGACGTCACGCACTCGCTGTCTCCGTATCGCATAACGCCAGACCCCTGGAGTAAACTCAGACTCAACAGACTTCATTACCCTTTAACTTAGGATTCTCGCGCGGTGGCTGCATGACGTCACGCACTCGCCGTCTCCGTTCGCATAACGCCAGACCCCAGGAGTAAGCTCAGACTCAACATACCCTTTAACTTAGGCTTCCCGCGCGGGGGCTGCATGACGTCACGCACTCGCCGTCTCCGTATCGCAAAACGCCAGACCCCAGGAGTAAGCTCAGACTCAACAGACTTCATTACCCTTTAACTTAGGCTTCCCGCGCGGGGGCTCCATGACGTCACGCACTCGCCGTCTCCGTTCGCATAACGCCAGACCCCAGGAGTGAACTCAGACTCAACAGACTTCATTACCCTTTAACTTAGGCTTCCCGCGCGGGGGCTGCATGACGTCACGCACTCGCCGTCTCCGTTCGCATAACGCCAGACCCCAGGAGTAAACTCAGACTCAACAGACTACATTACCCTTTAACTTAGGCTTCCCGCGCGGGGGCTGCATGACGTCACGCACTCGCCGTCTCCGTATCGCATAACGCCAGACCCCAGGAGTAAACTCAAACTCAATAGACTACATTACCCTTTAACTTAGGCTTCCCGCGCGGGGGCTGCATGACGTCACGCACTCGCTGTCTCCGTATCGCATAACGCCAGACCCCAGGAGTAAACTCAGACTCAATAGACTACATTACCCTTTAACTTAGGCTTCCCGCGCGGGGGCTGCATGACGTCACGCACTCGCTGTCTCCGTATCGCATAACGCCAGACCCCAGGAGTAAACTCAGTCTCAACAGACTTCATTACCCTTTAACTTAGGCTTCCCGCGCGGGGCCTGCATGACGTCACGCACTCGCCGTCTCCGTTCGCATAACGCCAGACCCCAGGAGTGAACTCAGACTCAATAGACTTCATTACCCTTTAACTTAGGCTTCCCGCGCGGGGGCTGCATGACGTCACGCACTCGCCGTCTCCGTATCACATAACGCCAGACCCCAGGGAGTAAACTCAGACTCAATAGACTACATTACCCTTTAACTTAGGCTTCCCGCGCGGGGGCTGCATGACGTCACGCACTCGCTGTCTCCGTATCGCATAACGCCAGACCCCAGGAGTGAACCCAGACTCAATAGACTTCATTACCCTTTAACTTAGGCTTCCCGCGCGGGGGCTGCATGACGTCACGCACTCGCTGTCTCCGTATCGCATAACGCCAGACCCCAGGAGTAAACTCAGACTCAATAGACTACATTACCCTTTAACTTAGGCTTCCCGCGCGGGGGCTGCATGACGTCACGCACTCGCTGTCTCCGTATCGCATAACGCCAGACCCCAGGAGTAAACTCAGTCTCAACAGACTTCATTACCCTTTAACTTAGGCTTCCCGCGCGGGGGCTGCATGACGTCACGCACTCGCCGTCTCCGTTCGCATAACGCCAGACCCCAGGAGTGAACTCAGACTCAATAGACTTCATTACCCTTTAACTTAGGCTTCCCGCGCGGGGGCTGCATGACGTCACGCACTCGCCGTCTCCGTATCGCATAACGCCAGACCCCAGGGAGTAAACTCAGACTCAATAGACTACATTACCCTTTAACTTAGGCTTCCCGCGCGGGGGCTGCATGACGTCACGCACTCGCTGTCTCCGTATCGCATAACGCCAGACCCCAGGAGTAAACTCAGTCTCAACAGACTTCATTACCCTTTAACTTAGGCTTCCCGCGCGGGGGCTGCATGACGTCACGCACGCGCCGTCTCCGTTCGCATAACGCCAGACCCCAGGAGTGAACTCAGACTCAATAGACTTCATTACCCTTTAACTTAGGCTTCCCGCGCGGGGGCTGCATGACGTCACGCACTCGCCGTCTCCGTATCACATAACGCCAGACCCCAGGGAGTAAACTCAGACTCAATAGACTACATTACCCTTTAACTTAGGCTTCCCGCGCGGGGGCTGCATGACGTCACGCACTCGCTGTCTCCGTATCGCATAACGCCAGACGCCAGGAGTGAACTCAGACTCAATAGACTTCATTACCCTTTAACCTAGGCTTCCCGCGCGGGGGCTGCATGACGTCACGCACTCGCTGTCTCCGTATCGCATAACGCCAGACCCCAGGAGTAAACTCAGACTCAATAGACTACATTACCCTTTAACTTAGGCTTCCCGCGCGGGGGCTGCATGACGTCACGCACTCGCTGTCTCCGTATCGCTTAACGCCAGACCCCAGGGGTAAACTCAGTCTCAACAGACTTCATTACCCTTTAACTTAGGCTTCCCGCGCGGGGGCTGCATGACGTCACGCACTCGCCGTCTCCGTTCGCATAACGCCAGACCCCAGGAGTGAACTCAGACTCAATAGACTTCATTACCCTTTAACTTAGGCTTCCCGCGCGGGGGCTGCATGACGTCACGCACTCGCCGTCTCCGTATCGCATAACGCCAGACCACAGGGAGTAAACTCAGACTCAATAGACTACATTACCCTTTAACTTAGGCTTCCCGCGCGGGGGCTGCATGACGTCACGCACTCGCTGTCTCCGTATCGCATAACGCCAGACCCCTGGAGTAAACTCAGTCTCAACAGACTTCATTACCCTTTAACTTAGGCTTCCCGCGCGGGGGCTGCATGACGTCACGCACTCGCCGTCTCCGTTCGCATAACGCCAGACCCCAGGAGTGAACTCAGACTCAATAGACTTCATTACCCTTTAACTTAGGCTTCCCGCGCGGGGGCTGCATGATGTCACGCACTCGCCGTCTCCGTATCGCATAACGCCAGACCCCAGGGAGTAAACTCAGACTCAACAGACTTCATTACCCTTTAACTTAGGCTTCCCGCGCGGGGGCTGCATGACGTCACGCACTCGCCGTCTCCGTATCGCATAACGCCAGACCCCAGGAGTGAACTCAGACTCAACAGACTTCATTACCCTTTAACTTAGGCTTCCCGCGCGGGGGCTGCATGACGTCACGCACTCGCCGTCTCCGTATCGCATAACGCCAGACCCCAGGAGTGAACTCAGACTCAACAGACTTCATTACCCTTTAACTTAGGCTTCCCGCGCGGGGGCTGCATGACGTCACGCACTCGCCGTCTCCGTTCGCATAACGCCAGACCCCAGGAGTAAACTCAGACTCAACAGACTTCATTACCCTTTAACTTAGGCTTTTCGCGCGGGGGCTGCATGACGTCACGCACTCGCCGTCTCCGTTCGCATAACGCCAGACCCCAGGAGTAAACTCAGACTCAACAGACTACATTACCCTTTAACTTAGGCTTACCGCGCGGGGGCTGCATGACGTCACGCACTCGCTGTCTCCGTATCGCATAACGCCAGACCCCAGGAGTAAACTCAGACTCAACAGACTTCATTACCCTTTAACTTAGGCTTCTCGCGCGGGGGTGCATGACGTCACGCACTCGCCGTCTCCGTTCGCATAACGCCAGACTCCAGGAGTAAGCTCAGACTCAACAGACTTCATTACCCTTAACTTAGGCTTCCCGCGCGGGGGCTGCATGACGTCACGCACTCGCCGTCTCCGTTCGCATAACGCTAGACTCCAGGAGTAAGCTCAGACTCAACAGACTTCATTACCCTTTAACTTAGGATTCTCGCGCGGTGGCTGCATGACGTCACGCACTCGCCGTCTCCGTTCGCATAACGCCAGACCCCAGGAGTAAGCTCAGACTCAACAGACTTCATTACCCTTTAACTTAGGCTTCCCGCGCGGGGGCTGCATGACGTCACGCACTCGCCGTCTCCGTATCGCAAAACGCCAGACCCCAGGAGTAAGCTCAGACTCAAGAGACTTCATTACCCTTTAACTTAGGCTTCCCGCGCGGGGGCTGCATGACGTCACGCACTCGCCGTCTCCGTATCGCATAACGCCAGACCCCAGGAGTAAACTCAAACTCAATAGACTACATTACCCTTTAACTTAGGCTTCCCGCGCGGGGGCTGCATGACGTCACGCACTCGCTGTCTCCGTATCGCATAACGCCAGACCCCAGGAGTAAACTCAGACTCAATAGACTACATTACCCTTTAACTTAGGCTTCCCGCGCGGGGGCTGCATGACGTCACGCACTCGCTGTCTCCGTATCGCATAACGCCAGACCCCAGGAGTAAACTCAGTCTCAACAGACTTCATTACCCTTTAACTTAGGCTTCCCGCGCGGGGGCTGCATGACGTCACGCACTCGCCGTCTCCGTTCGCATAACGCCAGACCCCAGGAGTGAACTCAGACTCAATAGACTTCATTACCCTTTAACTTAGGCTTCCCGCGCGGGGGCTGCATGACGTCACGCACTCGCCGTCTCCGTATCACATAACGCCAGACCCCAGGGAGTAAACTCAGACTCAATAGACTACATTACCCTTTAACTTAGGCTTCCCGCGCGGGGGCTGCATGACGTCACGCACTCGCTGTCTCCGTATCGCATAACGCCAGACCCCAGGAGTGAACTCAGACTCAATAGACTTCATTACCCTTTAACTTAGGCTTCCCGCGCGGGGGCTGCATGACGTCACGCACTCGCTGTCTCCGTATCGCATAACGCCAGACCCCAGGAGTAAACTCAGACTCAATAGACTACATTACCCTTTAACTTAGGCTTCCCGCGCGGAGGCTGCATGACGTCACGCACTCGCTGTCTCCGTATCGCATAACGCCAGACCCCAGGAGTAAACTCAGTCTCAACAGACTTCATTACCCTTTAACTTAGGCTTCCCGCGCGGGGGCTGCATGACGTCACGCTCTCGCCGTCTCCGTTCGCATAACGCCAGACCCCAGGAGTGAACTCAGACTCAATAGACTTCATTACCCTTTAACTTAGGCTTCCCGCGCGGGGGCTGCATGACGTCACGCACTCGCCGTCTCCGTATCGCATAACGCCAGACCCCAGGGAGTAAACTCAGACTCAATAGACTACATTACCCTTTAACTTAGGCTTCCCGCGCGGGGGCTGCATGACGTCACGCACTCGCTGTCTCCGTATCGCATAACGCCAGACCCCAGGAGTAAACTCAGTCTCAACAGACTTCATTACCCTTTAACTTAGGCTTCCCGCGCGGGGGCTGCATGACGTCACGCACTCGCCGTCTCCGTTCGCATAACGCCAGACCCCAGGAGTGAACTCAGACTCAATAGACTTCATTACCCTTTAACTTAGGCTTTCCGCGCGGGGGCTGCATGACGTCACGCACTCGCCGTCTCCGTATCACATAACGCCAGACCCCAGGGAGTAAACTCTGACTCAATAGACTACATTACCCTTTAACTTAGGCTTCCCGCGCGGGGGCTGCATGACGTCACGCACTCGCTGTCTCCGTATCGCATAACGCCAGACCCCAGGAGTGAACTCAGACTCAATAGACTTCATTACCCTTTAACTTAGGCTTCCCGCGCGGGGGCTGCATGACGTCACGCACTCGCTGTCTCCGTATCGCATAACGCCAGACCCCAGGAGTAAACTCAGACTCAATAGACTACATTACCCTTTAACTTAGGCTTCCCGCGCGGGGGCTGCATGACGTCACGCACTCGCTGTCTCCGTATCGCATAACGCCAGACCCCAGGAGTAAACTCAGTCTCAACAGACTTCATTACCCTTTAACTTAGGCTTCCCGCGCGGGGGCTGCATGACGTCACGCACTCGCCGTCTCCGTTCGCATAACGCCAGACCCCAGGAGTGAACTCAGACTCAATAGACTTCATTACCCTTTAACTTAGGCTTCCCGCGCGGGGGCTGCATGATGTCACGCACTCGCCGTCTCCGTTTCGCATATCGCCAGACCCCAGGGAGTAAACTCAGACTCAACCGACTTCATTACCCTTTAACTTAGGCTTCCCGCGCGGGGGCTGCACGACGTCACGCACTCGCCGTCTCCGTATCGCATAACGCCAGACCCCAGGAGTGAACTCAGACTCAACAGACTTCATTACCCTTTAACTTAGGCTTCCCGCGCGGGGGCTGCATGACGTCACGCACTCGCCGTCTCCGTATCGCATAACGCCAGACCCCAGGAGTGAACTCAGACTCAACAGACTTCATTACCCTTTAACTTAGGCTTCCCGCGCGGGGGCTGCATGACGTCACGCACTCGCCGTCTCCGTTCGCATAACGCCAGACCCCAGGAGTAAACTCAGACTCAACAGACTTCATTACCCTTTAACTTAGGCTTTTCGCGCGGGGGCTGCATGACGTCACGCACTCGCCGTCTCCGTTCGCATAACGCCAGACCCCAGGAGTAAACTCAGACTCAACAGACTACATTACCCTTTAACTTAGGCTTACCGCGCGGGGGCTGCATAACGTCACGCACTCGCTGTCTCCGTATCGCATAACGCCAGACCCCAGGAGTAAACTCAGACTCAACAGACTTCATTACCCTTTAACTTAGGCTTCTCGCGCGGGGGTGCATGACGTCACGCACTCGCCGTCTCCGTTCGCATAACGCCAGACTCCAGGAGTAAGCTCAGACTCAACAGACTTCATTACCCTTAACTTAGGCTTCCCGCGCGGGGGCTGCATGACGTCACGCACTCGCCGTCTCCGTATCGCAAAACGCCAGACCCCAGGAGTAAGCTCAGACTCAACAGACTTCATTACCCTTTAACTTAGGCTTCCCGCGCGGGGGCTCCATGACGTCACGCACTCGCCGTCTCCGTTCGCATAACGCCAGACCCCAGGAGTGAACTCAGACTCAACAGACTTCATTACCCTTTCATTTAGGCTTCCCGCGCGGAGCCTGCATGACGTCACGCACTCGCCGTCTCCGTTCGCATAACGCCAGACCCCAGGAGTAAACTCAGACTCAACAGACAACATTACCCTTTAACTTAGGCTTCCCGGGCGGGGGCTGCATGACGTCACGCACTCGCTGTCTCCGTATCGCATAACGCCAGACCACTGGAGTAAACTCAGACTCAATAGACTACATTACCCTTTAACTTAGGCTTCCCGCGCGGGGGCTTCATGACGTCACGCACTCGCTGTCTCCGTATCGCATAACGCCAGACCACTGGAGTAAACTCAGACTCAACAGACTTCATTACCCTTTAACTTAGGATTCTCGCGCGGGGGCTGCATGACGTCACGCACTCGCCGTCTCCGTTCGCATAACGCCAGACCCCAGGAGTAAGCTCAGACTCAACAGACTTCATTACCCTTTAACTTAGGCTTCCCGCGCGGGGGCTGCATGACGTCACGCACTCGCCGTCTCCGTATCGCAAAACGCCAGACCCCAGGAGTAAGCTCAGACTCAACAGACTTCATTACCCTTTAACTTAGGCTTCCCGCGCGGGGGCTCCATGACGTCACGCACTCGCCGTCTCCGTTCGCATAACGCCAGACCCCAGGAGTGAACTCAGACTCAACAGACTTCATTACCCTTTAACTTAGGCTTCCCGCGCGGGGGCTGCATGACGTCACGCACTCGCTGTCTCCGTTCGCATAACGCCAGACCCCAGGAGTAAACTCAGACTCAACAGACAACATTACCCTTTAACTTGGGCTTCCCGCGCGGGGGCTGCATGACGTCACGCACTCGCCGTCTCCGTATCGCATAACGCCAGACCCCAGGAGTAAACTCAGACTCAATAGACTACATTACCCTTTAACTTAGGCTTCCCGCGCGGGGGCTGCATGACGTCACGCACTCGCTGTCTCCGTATCGCATAACGCCAGACCCCAGGAGTAAACTCAGACTCAACAGACTTCATTACCCTTTAACTTAGGCTTCCCGCGCGGGGGCTGCATGACGTCACGCACTCGCCGTCTCCGTATCGCATAACGCCAGACCCCAGGGAGTAAACTCAGACTCAACAGACTTCATTACCCTTTAACTTAGGCTTCCCGCGCGGGGGCTGCATGACGTCACGCACTCGCCGTCTCCGTATCGCATAACGCCAGACCCCAGGAGTGAACTCAGACTCAACAGACTTCATTACCCTTTAACTTAGGCTTCCCGCGCGGGGGCTGCATGACGTCACGCACTCGCCGTCTCCGTATCGCATAACGCCAGACCCCAGGAGTGAACTCAGACTCAACAGACTTCATTACCCTTTAACTTAGGCTTCCCGCGCGGGGGCTGCATGACGTCACGCACTCGCCGTCTCCGTTCGCATAACGCCAGACCCCAGGAGTAAACTCAGACTCAACAGACTTCATTACCCTTTAACTTAGGCTTTTCGCGCGGGGGCTGCATGACGTCACGCACTCGCCGTCTCCGTTCGCATAACGCCAGACCCCAGGAGTAAACTCAGACTCAACAGACTACATTACCCTTTAACTTAGGCTTACCGCGCGGGGGCTGCATGACGTCACGCACTCGCTGTCTCCGTATCGCATAACGCCAGACCCCAGGAGTAAACTCAGACTCAACAGACTTCATTACCCTTTAACTTAGGCTTCTCGCGCGGGGGTGCATGACGTCACGCACTCGCCGTCTCCGTTCGCATAACGCCAGACTCCAGGAGTAAGCTCAGACTCAACAGACTTCATTACCCTTAACTTAGGCTTCCCGCGCGGGGGCTGCATGACGTCACGCACTCGCCGTCTCCGTTCGCATAACGCTAGACCCCAGGAGTAAACTCAGTCTCAACAGACTTCATTACCCTTTAACTTAGGCTTCCCGCGCGGGGGCTGCATGACGTCACGCACTCGCCGTCTCCGTTCGCATAACGCCAGACCCCAGGAGTGAACTCAGACTCAATAGACTTCATTACCCTTTAACTTAGGCTTCCCGCGCGGGGGCTGCATGACGTCACGCACTCGCCGTCTCCGTATCACATAACGCCAGACCCCAGGGAGTAAACTCAGACTCAATAGACTACATTACCCTTTAACTTAGGCTTCCCGCGCGGGGGCTGCATGACGTCACGCACTCGCTGTCTCCGTATCGCATAACGCCAGACCCCAGGAGTGAACTCAGACTCAATAGACTTCATTACCCTTTAACTTAGGCTTCCCGCGCGGGGGCTGCATGACGTCACGCACTCGCTGTCTCCGTATCGCATAACGCCAGACCCCAGGAGTAAACTCAGACTCAATAGACTACATTACCCTTTAACTTAGGCTTCCCGCGCGGAGGCTGCATGACGTCACGCACTCGCTGTCTCCGTATCGCATAACGCCAGACCCCAGGAGTAAACTCAGTCTCAACAGACTTCATTACCCTTTAACTTAGGCTTCCCGCGCGGGGGCTGCATGACGTCACGCTCTCGCCGTCTCCGTTCGCATAACGCCAGACCCCAGGAGTGAACTCAGACTCAATAGACTTCATTACCCTTTAACTTAGGCTTCCCGCGCGGGGGCTGCATGACGTCACGCACTCGCCGTCTCCGTATCGCATAACGCCAGACCCCAGGGAGTAAACTCAGACTCAATAGACTACATTACCCTTTAACTTAGGCTTCCCGCGCGGGGGCTGCATGACGTCACGCACTCGCTGTCTCCGTATCGCATAACGCCAGACCCCAGGAGTAAACTCAGTCTCAACAGACTTCATTACCCTTTAACTTAGGCTTCCCGCGCGGGGGCTGCATGACGTCACGCACTCGCCGTCTCCGTTCGCATAACGCCAGACCCCAGGAGTGAACTCAGACTCAATAGACTTCATTACCCTTTAACTTAGGCTTTCCGCGCGGGGGCTGCATGACGTCACGCACTCGCCGTCTCCGTATCACATAACGCCAGACCCCAGGGAGTAAACTCTGACTCAATAGACTACATTACCCTTTAACTTAGGCTTCCCGCGCGGGGGCTGCATGACGTCACGCACTCGCTGTCTCCGTATCGCATAACGCCAGACCCCAGGAGTGAACTCAGACTCAATAGACTTCATTACCCTTTAACTTAGGCTTCCCGCGCGGGGGCTGCATGACGTCACGCACTCGCTGTCTCCGTATCGCATAACGCCAGACCCCAGGAGTAAACTCAGACTCAATAGACTACATTACCCTTTAACTTAGGCTTCCCGCGCGGGGGCTGCATGACGTCACGCACTCGCTGTCTCCGTATCGCATAACGCCAGACCCCAGGAGTAAACTCAGTCTCAACAGACTTCATTACCCTTTAACTTAGGCTTCCCGCGCGGGGGCTGCATGACGTCACGCACTCGCCGTCTCCGTTCGCATAACGCCAGACCCCAGGAGTGAACTCAGACTCAATAGACTTCATTACCCTTTAACTTAGGCTTCCCGCGCGGGGGCTGCATGATGTCACGCACTCGCCGTCTCCGTTTCGCATATCGCCAGACCCCAGGGAGTAAACTCAGACTCAACCGACTTCATTACCCTTTAACTTAGGCTTCCCGCGCGGGGGCTGCACGACGTCACGCACTCGCCGTCTCCGTATCGCATAACGCCAGACCCCAGGAGTGAACTCAGACTCAACAGACTTCATTACCCTTTAACTTAGGCTTCCCGCGCGGGGGCTGCATGACGTCACGCACTCGCCGTCTCCGTATCGCATAACGCCAGACCCCAGGAGTGAACTCAGACTCAACAGACTTCATTACCCTTTAACTTAGGCTTCCCGCGCGGGGGCTGCATGACGTCACGCACTCGCCGTCTCCGTTCGCATAACGCCAGACCCCAGGAGTAAACTCAGACTCAACAGACTTCATTACCCTTTAACTTAGGCTTTTCGCGCGGGGGCTGCATGACGTCACGCACTCGCCGTCTCCGTTCGCATAACGCCAGACCCCAGGAGTAAACTCAGACTCAACAGACTACATTACCCTTTAACTTAGGCTTACCGCGCGGGGGCTGCATAACGTCACGCACTCGCTGTCTCCGTATCGCATAACGCCAGACCCCAGGAGTAAACTCAGACTCAACAGACTTCATTACCCTTTAACTTAGGCTTCTCGCGCGGGGGTGCATGACGTCACGCACTCGCCGTCTCCGTTCGCATAACGCCAGACTCCAGGAGTAAGCTCAGACTCAACAGACTTCATTACCCTTAACTTAGGCTTCCCGCGCGGGGGCTGCATGACGTCACGCACTCGCCGTCTCCGTATCGCAAAACGCCAGACCCCAGGAGTAAGCTCAGACTCAACAGACTTCATTACCCTTTAACTTAGGCTTCCCGCGCGGGGGCTCCATGACGTCACGCACTCGCCGTCTCCGTTCGCATAACGCCAGACCCCAGGAGTGAACTCAGACTCAACAGACTTCATTACCCTTTCATTTAGGCTTCCCGCGCGGAGCCTGCATGACGTCACGCACTCGCCGTCTCCGTTCGCATAACGCCAGACCCCAGGAGTAAACTCAGACTCAACAGACAACATTACCCTTTAACTTAGGCTTCCCGGGCGGGGGCTGCATGACGTCACGCACTCGCTGTCTCCGTATCGCATAACGCCAGACCACTGGAGTAAACTCAGACTCAATAGACTACATTACCCTTTAACTTAGGCTTCCCGCGCGGGGGCTTCATGACGTCACGCACTCGCTGTCTCCGTATCGCATAACGCCAGACCACTGGAGTAAACTCAGACTCAACAGACTTCATTACCCTTTAACTTAGGATTCTCGCGCGGGGGCTGCATGACGTCACGCACTCGCCGTCTCCGTTCGCATAACGCCAGACCCCAGGAGTAAGCTCAGACTCAACAGACTTCATTACCCTTTAACTTAGGCTTCCCGCGCGGGGGCTGCATGACGTCACGCACTCGCCGTCTCCGTATCGCAAAACGCCAGACCCCAGGAGTAAGCTCAGACTCAACAGACTTCATTACCCTTTAACTTAGGCTTCCCGCGCGGGGGCTCCATGACGTCACGCACTCGCCGTCTCCGTTCGCATAACGCCAGACCCCAGGAGTGAACTCAGACTCAACAGACTTCATTACCCTTTAACTTAGGCTTCCCGCGCGGGGGCTGCATGACGTCACGCACTCGCTGTCTCCGTTCGCATAACGCCAGACCCCAGGAGTAAACTCAGACTCAACAGACAACATTACCCTTTAACTTGGGCTTCCCGCGCGGGGGCTGCATGACGTCACGCACTCGCCGTCTCCGTATCGCATAACGCCAGACCCCAGGAGTAAACTCAGACTCAATAGACTACATTACCCTTTAACTTAGGCTTCCCGCGCGGGGGCTGCATGACGTCACGCACTCGCTGTCTCCGTATCGCATAACGCCAGACCCCAGGAGTAAACTCAGACTGAATAGACTACATTACCCTTTAACTTAGGCTTCCCGCGCGGGGGCTGCATGACGTCACGCACTCGCTGTCTCCGTATCGCATAACGCCAGACCCCAGGAGTAAACTCAGTCTCAACAGACTTCATTACCCTTTAACTTAGGCTTCCCGCGCGGGGGCTGCATGACGTCACGCACTCGCCGTCTCCGTTCGCATAAAGCCAGACCCCAGGAGTTAACTCAGACTCAATAGACTTCATTACCCTTTAACTTAGGCTTCCCGCGCGGGGGCTGCATGACGTCACGCACTCGCCGTCTCCGTTCGCATAACGCCAGACCCCAGGAGTGAACTCAGACTCAATAGACTTCATTACCCTTTAACTTAGGCTTCCCGCGCGGGGGCTGCATGACGTCACGCACTCGCCGTCTCCGTATCGCATAACGCCAGACCCCAGGGAGTAAACTCAGACTCAATAGACTACATTACCCTTTAACTTAGGCTTCCCGCGCGGGGGCTGCATGACGTCACGCACTCGCTGTCTCCGTATCGCATAACGCCAGACCCCTGGAGTAAACTCAGACTCAACAGACTTCATATCCCTTTAACTTAGGCTTCCCGCGCAGGGGCTGCATGACGTCACGCACTCGCCGTCTCCGTATCGCATAACGCCGACCCCAGGAGTAAACTCAGACTCAATAGACTACATTACCCTTTAACGTAGGCTTCCCGCGCGGGGAATGCATGACGTCACGCACTCGCCGTCTCCGTTCGCATAACGCCAGACCCCAGGAGTAAACTCAGACTCAACAGACTACATTACCCTTTAACTTAGGCTTCCCGCGCGGGGGCTGCATGACGTCACGCACTCGCCGTCTCCGTATCGCATAACGCCAGATCCCAGGAGTAAACTCAGACTCAATAGACTACATTACCCTTTAACTTAGGCTTCCCGCGCGGGGGCTGCATGACGTCACGCACTCGCTGTCTCCGTATCGCATAACGCCAGACCCCAGGATTAAACTCAGACTCAATAGACTACATTACCCTTTAACTTAGGCTTCCCGCGCGGGGGCTGCATGACGTCACGCACTCGCTGTCTCCGTATCGCATAACGCCAGACCCCTGGAGTAAACTCAGACTCAACAGACTTCATTACCCTTTAACTTAGGCTTCTCGCGCGGGGGCTGCATGACGTCACGCACTCGCCGTCTCCGTTCGCATAACGCCAGACCCCAGGAGTAAACTCAGACTCAACAGACTACATTACCCTTTAACTTAGGCTTCCCGCGCGGGGGCTGCATGACGTCACGCACTCGCCGTCTCCGTATCGCATAACGCCAGACCCCAGGAGTAAACTCAGACTCAACAGACTACATTACCCTTTAACTTAGGCTTCTCGCGCGGGGGCTGCATGACGTCACGCACTCGCCGTCTCCGTTCGCATAACGCCAGACCCCAGGAGTAATCTCAGACTCAACAGACTACATTACCCTTTAACTTAGGCTTCCCGCGCGGGGGCTGCATGACGTCACGCACTCGCCGTCTCCGTTCGCATAACGCCAGACCCCAGGAGTAAGCTCAGACTCAACAGACTTCATTACCCTTTAACTTAGGCTTCCCGCGCGGGGGCTGCATGACGTCACGCACTCGCCGTCTCCGTATCGCAAAACGCCAGACCCCAGGAGTAAGCTCAGACTCAACAGACTTCATTACCCTTTAACTTAGGCTTCCCGCGCGGGGGCTCCATGACGTCACGCACTCGCCGTCTCCGTTCGCATAACGCCAGACCCCAGGAGTGAACTCAGACTCAACAGACTTCATTACCCTTTAACTTAGGCTTCCCGCGCGGGGGCTGCATGATGTCACGCACTCGCCGTCTCCGTTCGCATAACGCCAGACCCCAGGGAGTAAACTCAGACTCAATAGACTACATTACCCTTTAACTTAGGCTTCCCGCGCGGGGGCTGCATGACGTCACGCACTCGCTGTCTCCGTATCGCATAACGCCAGACCCCTGGAGTAAACTCAGACTCAACAGACTTCATTACCCTTTAACTTAGGCTTCCCGCGCGGGGGCTGCATGACGTCACGCACTCGCCGTCTCCGTATCGCATAACGCCAGACCCCAGGAGTAAACTCAGACTCAATAGACTACATTACCCTTTAACGTAGGCTTCCCGCGCGGGGAATGCATGACGTCACGCACTCGCCGTCTCCGTTCGCATAACGCCAGACCCCAGGAGTGAACTCAGACTCAACAGACTTCATTACCCTTTAACTTAGGCTTCCCCCGCGGAGCCTGCATGACGTCACGCACTCGCCGTCTCCGTTCGCATAACGCCAGACCCCAGGAGTAAACTCAGACTCAACAGACTACATTACCCTTTAACTTAGGCTTCCCGCGCGGGGGCTGCATGACGTCACGCACTCGCCGTCTCCGTATCGCATAACGCCAGATCCCAGGAGTAAACTCAGACTCAATAGACTACATTACCCTTTAACTTAGGCTTCCCGCGCGGGGGCTGCATGACGTCACGCACTCGCTGTCTCCGTATCGCATAACGCCAGACCCCAGGGAGTAAACTCAGACTCAATAGACTACATTACCCTTTAACTTAGGCTTCCCGCGCGGAGCCTGCATGACGTCACGTACTCGCCGTCTCCGTTCGCATAACGCCAGACCCCAGGAGTAAACTCAGACTCAACAGACTCCATTACCCTTTAACTTAGGCTTCCCGCGCGGAGTCTGCATGACTTCACGCACTCGCCGTCTCCGTTCGCATAACGCCAGACCCCAGGAGTAAACTCAGACTCAACAGACTTCATTACCCATTAACTTAGGCTTCCCGCGCGGGGGCTGCATGACGTCACGCACTCGCCATCTCCGTTCGCATAACGCCAGACCCCAGGAGTAAACTCAGACTCGGTACATATGCACTGAACAACATGATGACGTCATACACGCCGTAACCGTAACGCATAACGGTAGACCTAAGCATAACGATGAAGTCGACAAGATCATTTGAAATGATACAACAAATCCCTCTCGGCGCGCCGGAAGGCGGAGATGGATTTCACCGGGTAAAGAAAAATATGTCGTGTTCAATTAACCCTTTATAGGTTAGTGGTCTGTATATTAAACCACCTGCTATATTGTCAACGATGTTGATGGTTGAATCTTTCAGCCTCTATGTCACCGAACTTTCTTCTGTAAGTGTTAATATTTCATGAAACCATATATTTCTATCCTCTTGACCTGATATTTTTTTAACAAAAGCAATTAAAACCTAGGCCTAAATAATAAAATATGAAAGAAATTAAATTTAAAATAAATAAATTGTAAAAATGTATACGCTTATAATAAAATTACTACTGAAATTAAATAAGTTTATAAAATAGAATTATAAAAAATTAAGATCATAAAAATAATATTTAATATAGAATTATAAAAACATTTATGTTCGACCCTGACTATTATATGTCAGAAAACTGTACTATAATGATGCTCATTATAACACTATTTTTCATTATGAAACAGTTTCTCCCACCAATCAGAGCTCAAGAAACAGTTGTTTGATCAATTAGATAATTAGATGCGCTTAGTTCCACGGCCTTCTAATTTAAATTTCACTGCCTGGCCTAGTGTCATAGTAGGGTAATCAAGGAAGCCATGGTCAAATACAAGGCATTCTCTGCGTCCCATGCACTCTGTTCAGTAGATAAAACTGGTGAAATCTCGACAGATATTTATGAATATGTATGTTCGAACATAAAATAGTTATAATAATTATCGTCGAACATAAACAGTCATATGTAACTCGCCTATAATGGTAATTAAGACACTCGTATGGAAATTATAAAACACGCATTCGCTAGTTTTATAAACATACTCGTGTCTTAATTATTGCCATTATAGGCTCGTCGCATAATGTAGGCTACTATTATACATAAAAATTAAAACAATAACTCAAAATAAAATTTCAAAAATTAAAATTTGGCTAAAATTATTAAATTTAAATGAATACAAATAAAATAGTTTAATAATAGTTCTGCCCTATAAAGGGTTAATTTGCCAATTGTTGCATACCTACAAAATTTCCACATGTTTAACAAACGAGAATACCCATCTTCTTATAATTCCGAAATCGTTTTGCTCATCCCTTGCGTCATGGTGGGTCATATCAAAAATTCTTTCAGACAAAAGTTGTAGGTAATGTTCAGAGGACTATTGACCATTTTAAACGCTTTTTATATTTTGCCTATTAAGGGAGATATGGTTTTCTTTCTCTAAAATCTCTATTTGCCCCACCCCTTTGGCCAATGGTTGGTGAAATAAGACATTTTACTGAGATAAGTTTTTGCTCCTTATCCGAAGAATAGTACGAACTTAGAATGGATTCGATATTTACATACCAAGAAAGTTATAGCGATTTTTCACTGTTTCAAAAAAGGCCTATTTCCAACCCCTTTGGTCTGATTTTGCTCATTAACCAACTTGGTTCACTGAGGTGGACAAGGATTTACAAGAAGTGGGAATTACAGGCAACGATATTTGGGAACGTGTCACCGTTAAACAAAAACTAACAGCGCACCGATGTTTCCAAGGAAAGCCAAAGCTTCCAACTGGCAAGAAGTGGACTGGGGAAAGGAAACAACAGCATCGAGAACTAATGCGAAAGTACTGGGAGGATGTTAAAGCTCGATGCAACAAGAAACAGTTGAAATGACGTGGTCCTTAGATGGCCGAATTGAAAGAAGAAGAAGAAGAAGAAGATTATGCATACATTTGAAAGTGATTGGTGTAAAATCACGGTAGTTATCGTGTCCACAAAATTGTGATATCTATATATATATAAACTCTCTGTAGCGACGTAGATGGCATTGAGACGAGTAATTTGATATAGGACACTTAGGGTCGCAAGTGTCCGGAAATACCTTAAAAGTGAACCACAACTGTTAAACATATGATGTCATCAGGTGACGGCTCACCTCGAGCGGTCTGGCCCGGCTTCGCCCGGCATCTTTAACGGTTTACCCAGGGTAAGCTTAAAAGGCGCACGGACGGCGGGTCCCAGACGTAATTCAGAAAAGCCGAAATGAACGGCGAATCTCCTAACACATACTCTTCTCTGAAGTCTTAACTGGACACAACTTGACAGTTTGATGCTGGCCGAAGCTGGGGTTATAGATGCGCTATCTTGCTCGTAAACTCTCTCCGAAGCTAGTAATTTCAATTACCACGGAAAGGAGATTGTTGGAATAAATGAAAACATAAAAACACTTACAGTGTCTTTTTTAGCGTATGGCTTTTAATGCTGGGAGTGTCCGAGGACATATTCGGCTCGCCAGTTTTGTAGCTACTTCGAGGCGGACACCCAATGGGTGAGCTACACGTACCGTCGCGTGTGGAGTGTTGTCTGGGGAGGAAAGTTTGAATGTAAGGACAAGGAGTTGGAAGGTAGCGGCTGTGGCCAATAGTTAGGGACCAACCCCGGCATTTGCCTGGAAGGAAGATGGGAAACCACAGAAGACATCTTCAAGGTTACCGGCAGGGGGATTCGAATCTCCTCGCCGGCCGGATATGAGCGACTGCCAGCAGTCATGCCGTAACGACCACAGCTAACTCACCCGGTTTATAGTGGGTGAAGTATTACAGATAGAGATGCTGTCACGGACATCTTTGTAGAACTTTTCATTCTGAACAATTCTTACGCTCATTTTTTCATAGATATTTTTAACAGTTTACCCAGCGTAAGCTCAAAACGCGCACAGACAGCAGGTTTTTCTTTCATTCGATTCACTGAAATCACTTCTACTCGGCTTCCTTTGGTCTCAAATGAATGCTTCTCTACAGAAACCTTCCTAGAGAAATCCCTTACAGAATTGTGAAAACCGCATCAAAATCCATCCATTGGTTCTCGAGATTACCCGTCACATCCTAGAATCGGGGACTTAATTTTATACTATGATGGGGGTTTTCGGGTTTGGGGATGTGAAACGCGGAGATATGACCACACTGACAGGATTCCATCAAATCTGATTTGACATAATAGGGAGTGAGGCAATACCTATGCATTGATATTTTTAGCCTACTTTCGATTTTTCAAAAAATGAAAGTAGACTTATGACATCAACACAGGGCAAAAAATGTGTGTCTGTCTGTGTGTGTGTGTGTCCTTGTGTACTCTGAATGTCTGTCCCCTCCTATCAATTCGAACACGGTGAAACCGAATTGAACGAAATTTGATGCAGAGGTAGCACTGGCAAAGGGCACCTCAGTGTCATGTTTTATACTGCCGCCATCTTTACCAAATCATAATGGCGGCCACTCAAGTGGTCAAAACTTAATAATTCATTAAGACCAAACTAATCATCCGATCTTTACCAAATTTGGTAAGAACATACTTCCATATGATACGCGTCTTGTGCCCACACTACAAGGTCATCAACCGTACCACTTCAGGATGGCGGCCGTGTGAATTATACAAACTTTATAATCCATAACATGGGACCCACCAGTTCCGATTATCGAACCAAGAATCGTATAAACTGTTCTAAAGGAGTGACCCGATCAAAATTAAAAGTTTATATTATAATATTATAGTGTAGAAGTGACTTTAAAAAGCTGAGTCGTCCCGGTTATTTGACAAGATGGCAGCTGATCTCTCGTTCTGATCTACATTTCACTAATTTGTGTATGTTGCATGCAATATAGGCTAGCTTACTGTTAGAAATAATATGAACTCGGTTTGAAATATACTCCAGTGAAGAAATCGTTTAGTCCAAGTCATCATTTGCTAGAACGGTGTATGTAAATTGATTGTTAGCGCATGAATTGTGTGTGTACGATTGTCTGTAAGGTTAGGGGTTTGGTCTTTCACCCGGCTGGCCGGGGTTCAAATCCTATCAGAGTTGAATGATTTTGCTTGAATTATTTTTATAGTTATTGTTTCTTGAGTACTGAGACGTAATAAAATAAAGAGTTATATGGTGCATTTTGCATTGGAAAATATATATTTAATTACCCCCTGTGGGTGGGGGGTTTAGAATACACCCACGGTATCCCCTGCCTGTCGTAAGAGGCGACTAAAAGGGGCGACCTTGGCTATACTTTCAGGACTCCGCGTTGTTTTGTGTATTGGACCCCCAGTGGGTGGGAGGAAGCGAATACATCCACGGTACTCCCTGCCAGTCGTAAAAGGCGACTAAAAGGGCTTCTCGGAACGGTCCCCTTTCGAGGGTTTGACAGTCAGCTCTAATAGACATACACCCGTGCGGTATAACTCTCATTAGGTTATATCGTACTTCTTTCCGTCACTGCTTTCAGGGTCTGGCAACCAAAATTTTATATGTGCGTGCTGTTAGGGGATGGGCCACTTACGCTAGCGACTACGCTCGATAGCCTGTTCCGGTCTTGGCCGCGCCGACAGGTGGGTGTGCCATGTACCCGTTCAGTAGTATCCGCCTGACTACGCAGGTCCCCGCACAGCCGAATGTCTGAGCTGTAAAATCCAGTATATGCCAAGGGGTACATGCCGATACGGCATTGTAAAACATCGGACCCCCGGGCAATGCCTTCCAAGCTAGGCGGGCCTTGCCCTGGCTGGGTAGCGCCTACTGTGACGGCCCGTGATCGGATGTTGGTGGCATTCGGGGAGGATGATCTGGCCATGGGTTCAAAAAGAAAAATCCCCAACCAGGGTGGACCTACACCCAAACAGGGTGGTCCTACACCCAAGTCTTTAACATTTGATTCCCTACGGGGATCAACCCCCTGGGAACAATCTGTGCGTGCAAATCTGGGTGCTAACACCCCCAAGTTTCTGGTAGCTACCAGAACAGATGGGGGTGATTTCAAGCTGGTAAAGAGTATTTTGTTTTCTCGCCACATAGAAGGTGTCTATGGTGAGCTTGAGAAAGTACAAAAGATGAGGAACGGTAGCTTGTTGCTCAAGACTAGGACTGGAGAGCAAGTTGAACAACTTTTGCACTGTGACCACTTTGGAGACATTCCCGTCAAAGTGGAAAAGCACACGTCCCTGAATCTGGTCCGAGGAGTTATTTTCCACCGGGACCTGATTCTGAACACTGACGAGGAGCTCAAGGAGGATATGCGGCACCGTCACGTGACTGATGTCCGGCGCATTACGCGCAAGGTGAATGGTCAAATCGTGGACACTGGTGCTTTCATTATTTCCTTTGAGCTTTCGGTGCTCCCGGAGAAAGTCAAGGTTACAAGCTACCGTTGTGACGTACGGCCTTATATCCCTCCACCAATGAGGTGTTATAAGTGCCAGAAGTTCGGGCACATGTTATCCCGATGCTCGAGCCCCGCAATCTGCGGAACATGCGGTAAGGTACCACACGAAGCGGAAGAGTGCACAACACCTTATCAGTGCACTAATTGCCCTGGATTTCATTCTCCTCGGGACAGGAACTGCCCTGTCTTCCTGAGTGAGAAGGAAATCCAGGAGATCAAAACCCTGGATGGTCTCACCTACCAGGAGGCCCGCAAGAAGTACCGTACCACGACTTCGCCTTCTCCAACGATTGATTATAGAGCCATAATACCAAATTTGGTCCCGGCTACCTCATCTTTTGTACCAGCTGTGAAACCTGCAACTGAGTTTCCTGTTCAGAAACCAGCTCCTAAGATTATAACGGCAAGCCCGAAGGTGACTTCAACTCCACCTTCGGCCAGCACGAAGGCTGTGCGAGCGAAGGCTGCTCCGCCCGCACAGCAGGGGAGGAAGTTGAAGACTTACTCCCCACTCGGGAGGAAGTCGAAGTCTTCCTCCCCACCCAAACGGTCGGGAAAGCCGCGCCGAAGCCGGCGGAGGCGGCATCGTCGACCAGGGTCAGGAATTCGGCTCCTGACCCGTCTATATATCTTAAAGAGGCGGGGGCGGGTAAGAAGGGACCCCGCACTACGCATTCCCTTTCTCCAAAAAAGGGGAAGCCATCCGCGCCCACACCTGCGGATGCTTCTGCGCCTGGGGACGTTTCGGTACCCAGATCTTCGCGCTCCCCCCGGCGTTCCCCCCTACGCCGAACTGCGTCTAGGAAATCTTCCACCGAGTCGAGTCACTCCATGACCTCGCCTGAGGACATGGAGATTATAGTCGACGTAGTGGATGATGATCCTCCAGAGTCTAAGTTGTAGCTTGCTGCTCCAACTTATTCCCTAAGTCCACACAATGGCACTGTTACAGTGGAATTGTAACAGTTATGACAGGCATTTGACAGAGCTCCGTCAGCTTATTGCCCAATACGCAGCGAGTATAGTCTGCCTACAGGAAACGAACCTCAGACCTGATCACGAGACTGTTCTGAGAGGTTTCCGACTATACTCTAAAGAGCGACAAGACGCCGCCCGGGCTTCCGGGGGCGTTTGTACCTTCGTTCGCTCTGACTGCTATAGTGAGGAGTTTCCACTCGACACTCCTCTGGAAGCTATTGCAGTTCGCGTGTCCTTGCCTGCTATGACAACTGTATGTAACGTGTACCTTCCACCGAACCAGCCCCTTGATATTAATGACGTCTTTGATCTTGTTGATCAACTTCCAGTCCCTTTCCTACTCGTGGGTGATTTCAACTCTCATCACCCCCACTGGGGATCACCATCTTCCTGCCCCAGAGGAAGGGACGTGGGGGGCTTAATTCAAGGGATGGATTTATGTCTATTAAATACAGGGGAAGCTACACATTTTAGCTTAGCGCACGGCACGTACTCACACATTGACTTGAGTGTGTGTAGCCGTGCGCTGGTCCCCCTATTTGGTTGGAATGTACACGACGACCTCTGTGACAGTGACCATTTCCCGATCGTTCTTACACTTCTGAACCAGAAGCCCGTGGAGTTCCCCAGTCGTTGGGTGCTTAAGCGGGCAAATTGGCCCTCGTTTCAAGAACGAGCTGTCTTCGTTGATCTTGGTTGCAGGAGCGTCGATGACGAGGTACAGCACATCACCGATGTGCTTCTTGCTGCCGCCGAAGAGTCCATTCCATCCTTTTCTGAGACTCCTCGTCGCAAACTCGTCCCTTGGTGGACAGAGGATATTGCGGCGGCAATACGAGACCGTCGTCGAGCTCATAAGCACTACCGTCGGCGTCCAACCATGGCCAATTTGGTGGCGTTTAAGAAATTTCGTGCCAAGGCACGGATTCTTATTCGCCAGAGTAAGAAACAATCCTGGGAACGGTATGTGTCTTCTATTACGGCACATACCCCCTCCTCTCAAGTGTGGACTAAACTAAGACGCATTTCGGGAATTCAGACATCTTCTACTGTACCGGGAATTTCCATTGATGATGAATTGGTTACAGATCCTTATCGCGTTGCAAACCATCTCGCCTCGTATTTTGCGGATATATCCGGTTCCGATAACTATGACCCTGCCTTCGTGGCCCTGAAGCGCGAAGCGGAACGTTTCCAGCTTAGTTTTGCTTCCCGCGCTTCGGAGGAGTACAACGTGCCCTTTACGGAGTGGGAACTCCGCGGAGCGCTGGCGCTCTGCAGGGACACGTCTCCTGGCCCGGATAATATTCACAACCAGATGCTTAAACACATTAACGATGAGAGCATTCGCTATTTGCTCAGGGTCTTTAATCGTATCTGGTTGGAAGGTGTGTTTCCAGCGCAATGGCAGTAAGGTATCATTATACCTATCCTGAAGCCCGATAAGGATCCCAAATTGACTGGGAGTTACAGACCTATTTGTCTCACTAACGGTTTGTGCAAGCTCTTTGAGAGGATGGTCAATCGGCGCCTGGTGTGGGTCCTGGAGAAACGGGGACTCCTGTCTGAATACCAGTGTGGTTTCAGGGCGTCACGGTGTACCAACGACCATCTGGTACGCCTGGAGACTTCCATACAGGACGCTTTTCTACGGAGACAGCACCTAGTCGCTGTTTTCTTTGACCTCGAGAAGGCCTATGACACCACTTGGCGTTACGGCATCCTCTCTACCCTGCATCAATGGAAATTCCGAGGTAACTTGCCGGTTTTTATTGCGAATTTTCTGTCCCTTCGCCTGTTCCGTGTCCGAATAGGGGGGACATATTCGCAATATCATATACAGGAAAACGGAGTCCCACAGGGATCGGTACTTAGCGTAACATTATTTGCGATTGCCATAAACGGTATAGTCGCTGCTGCTGGTCCAGCAGTGGTACCGACGCTATATGTAGACGACTTCGCTCTATATTATAGTGCGCAAAATATGGCGGTCGCTGAACGACAGCTACAACAAGCTATTCGGAGAGTGGAACGCTGGACACTGGAACATGGCTTTCGATTCTCAACCGCTAAGCCCTCGGTTGTCCATTTCTGCCGAAAGCGCACCCTCCATCCAGATCCTGAGCTTTATCTGGGCAATGTAGCTTTGCCTGTTGTTGCTGCGTACCGGTTCCTTGTGCTCCTTTTCGATCAGAAATTGACGTGGGAACCACACGTGCGGTGTTTGAAAACTGCCTGCGCTAAGAAACTCAACATGTTGCGGTTTCTTAGCGGCACATCATGGGGGGCGGACCGCGCGGTGCTCCTGAGTTTTTATAAGTCCCTGATTTTATCTAGGTTATATTATGGCAGTGTAGCATATGGTTCGGCCCGTAAGTCAGTGCTTGTTAAACTGGACAGTGTCCACCACGGCGGTGTGAGGCTGGCGACGGGTGCCTTTCGGACAAGCCCAATCGTCAGCTTGCTCGCCGAGGCTGGCGTACCTCCTTTACACCTGAGGCGCCAACAAGTACTGCTGACCTATGCTGCAACTATTCGACAGATGCCACTTCATCCAATCTATCCATGTTTGTTTTACAATCCGAATCGCCGGCTGTATGATGTGCTCGCCCGAGCCACTCGGCCGGCGGGAATTCGCTTGGATGACTTATACCGTCAGTTCCGATTTCCTTCTGTCTCCTGTATCGTCCGAGTACCTAGCAAGGCCCCTCCGTGGATAGTCTCTCGCCCTGATATCATCCTGGATCTGCACACCGGCCCCAAGTCGGACACGGACTCCTCCGTCCATCGGAGGCTGTTCCAGTCCGTGGTGACACGGTATCCGGGATCAGGGCTTGTATTCACGGACGGTTCGAGGGTAAACGAGAAAGTAGGCTGTGCATTTGTGGTTGAGGATCGTCGGTTTCTCTTTTCACTTCCCGAGGCCTGTAGCGTGTACACTGTGGAGCTCTATGCCATCTTAGAGGCTCTGCGGTACACGTTATCAGACGATCACCGGCACTTTCTTGTGTGTACTGACTCTCTGAGTGCGCTGCAGGCGATCGATGTGTGTTTCCCGAAGCACCCGTTGGTCCAGCGTGTGCACGACCAGCTCGTCAGTTCGCGTAACGCTGGAACCGGGGTGACCTTTGTGTGGCTTCCCAGCCACATGGGTATTGCGGGAAACGAGCTTGCTGATCAGGCGGCGAGAGAGGCAGTCGCACTGCCCTCGCTACCGTATAAGGTGCCTGCTAGTGATATGCGCTCTCAGTTGCGGCATTCGATCCTGTCGCATTGGGAGGAGGCATGGCGTGCCACGCCTCCACCCAACAAACTGAGAGGCATCAAGGAGACAACGAAGGTGTGGAAATCTTCCTTCCGATCTCTCCGGAAGGAAGCTGTGGTACTCTGTCGACTCCGGATCGGCCATGGGATTGCTACGCACTCCCACTTGCTCAAGAGAGAAGATCCTCCTGTGTGTACTTGCGGCGCCCACCTAACCGTGGCACACCTTCTCTTGGAGTGTGTGGATCTGGCCGATCTGCGAGGGACTCTTAAACTGCCTAATACCCTCTCCCTTATTCTCCGTGATGACGGGCCGTCAGCTGACCTCGTCATCCGGTTCATGAGGGAGAGTGGTTACTTCTTTAAGTTTTAATGTGTAGTTACGACTTTTAATTCTGGTTAAATCTGTTTTATGTTTTTTATTGTGTTATGTATTGTATTGTTCACTATGCCTTATTTGTTTTATCCTTTTTTACCATCCGCCTTTTATTCTTTTTATTCAAATAAGGCATAATTTTTGGGGCTCACTGTCTGTTTTATAAACACCATTTTCGCTTCATCCATGGCAGTGAGTTGTTTTATCTACATCCTTTCATTTCACGCCATTTCATTTCATTAGGGCCGATAACCTCGATGTTAGGCCCCTTAAAACAACAATTATCATCATCATATATATTTAATTAAAACAACATTCTCCACCAGAGTGACATCTATTATCAATCAGTTGAACTATGCAGGAGCTAACCCCAGCCTTCTAGATGCGAGCAGCGCTCTATACCGGTCAGTTAGTGAACCCATGCCCACGGTATAATTGAAAAGTTTCTTCTTGTTGGCGATAGAGCGCACACATTTCCAAGAATAGGCGCGATTACATATTAGCTGTGTAATAGGTATATTAAATATGTTTCTCCCAGTGATACGTTTAGAGCAACGAAGTTTCAATTATTGTAAGTAGTCGGTGTTAATATACTGACTACCTACAGTACGTTGTATTCAGTGTTTGCTAATAAAATTGCAAAATGCTGGGGTAAATTATAAACTATGATTTGAACGCCACTGCTCAAATCCAGTGTGCCAATTTGCACTTCGAATTGGAAGAAATTGGGAGGTGATATGGACAAAGAGTTTTAACTATACCCATACATTTTGGAGAAAGTAGGCTATATGATCTTTTCTGAACATCTTGTTTTAAGTATACTTTTAGTTGTAATATCAATTTCAAATTCTAACACATTGAAAGAAACATAATAAACAATGAGAAATCACAAAAATCAGAAAAATCTAAAACATAGACCACCGTTATTATTCCTTTCTAGATATTTGGCACTACGTAAACTAGTACATACACTCACACCAGACAGAACACTTTCATAGCAAGTGAATGGGAGCAGTCCCTTCACCGCCACTGGAATATTAGAACATACATCAGTAGGCACTCTCTGAATATTCATTACATGGTTCAAAAATCTGAACTCGATGGAACAGGTCATGGAGAAAGTGGACAAGTTCTGCTACCTTGGTAGAATTTTTGCCACCGATGGAGGGACCACAGAGGATGTCGCGTCAACAAAGCCAAGAGGGCCTTCAAAACTCTACTCCCAATATGTCGGTCAAAAAGGATGAAGGCAAAACTGAGGACCTTCCACTAATTACACCTGTGTGAAGCTAAATTATAGGTTAGATTTGATTAACGCTCTTAGGTTCCAACGTCTTGAAAGTCGAATGTATGCAGTCCTTATTTGAATTAAAAACAGATAACACACAGTAATACAGCCACCACAGTTAACACCGGTTATCAGACAGATTCTACACACACCCAAAGTACACGGGACTACATGACCACGTTGTCACAGCCCCTAAACTGAGGAACCAACCTGCCAGCCTTGATTAAGGAGATGGAAGAGAATATTACGTAGGCTATAAAAGATACCAAGAATATTCAAAATCGTGCATAAAATCTGTTATAAGTAATGCGTTGTTATGAAAACAATGTTCTGTTCGGATATTGTACAAAATTAATCGTTATTGTGGTCATCAGCTCCATCAACTTAGTTTCCTAATTACATTCCTTACTCATTCAAAGCTGGTAAATGCCGAGATACGACCTTTTTCGAATTTTCTATCCCTAATAAATACCCAAATAAATATTTATGTTCGACCCTGACTATTATATGTCAGAAAACTGTACTATAATGAGGCTCATTATAACACTATTTTTCATTATGAAACAGTTTCTCCCACCAATCAGAGCTCAATAAAGAGTTGTTTGACCGATTAGATAAGGATATCATCGCACCTGCACTGAGTTCCAAGGCCTTCTAATTTAAATTTTACTGCGTGGCCTAGTGTCATAGTAGGGTCATCGAGGAGGCCATGGTCAAATACAAGGCATTCTCTGTGTCTCATGCGCTCTGTACAGTACATAAAACTGGCGAAATCTCGACAGATATTTATGAATATTTATGTTCGAACATAAAATAGTTATAATAATTATCGTCGAACATAAACAGTCGTATGTAACTCGCCTATAATGGTAATTAAGACACTCGTATGGAAATTATAAAACTCTCATACGCTCGTTTAATAACATACTTGTGTCTTAATTACAGTGATGCCATTATAGGCTCGTTTCATAATGTACTATTATGATATTGTGTAGATTCAGGCTTTCACTATTACAATTATTCATGCTTTTGGGATAATGCCTTGTGAAAATAACATTAAAATTCCAGACGTTTCGAGAGGAACCTTGCCTCCTTTTTCAATAGAATTAAACTGAAGACATTTAAGAAGGACTTTTGTAGTTTTACGTGACCGTCAACCTCGCGATCATGAGCAACGGTAACTCATTCCTACGTGGAATCCGAACCACAGGACATGGCATTTCACTTTGAAAATATCACATGCATTGATGATGATGATAATAATTGTTGTTTTAAGGGGCCTAACATCGAGGTTATCGTCCCCTCACATGCATTGACCGGGAATCGAATCCGTTCCGCCTTGGTGAGAGGCCAACAGGTTGACCGCTGCGTCACCACGTACCGTGATGTAATGTAGGCTATTGAGTAAGGTAAAGTGGTGAAGTGGCCAATTACCGTCGCCCTAAGCAAATTCCTCAATTCTGAAAATATATTTGGGGTTAGAAATAATTAAATATATATATATAATTTTTTTTTTCGTTATCGTTTTACCCTCCAGGGTTGGCTTTTCCCACGGACTAAGCGAGGGATCCCACCTCGACCGCCACTAAGGGCAGTGTCCTGGAGCTTGAGACTCAAAGTCGGCGATACAACTGGGCTGTGTGACCAGCACTACGCCCAGGCAGCCTCACCTGCAAAGCGAACAGGGGGGCCTGATGAAGGGATGGGAAGAGTGGGACGGTTAGGCAAGGAAGCGGGAAGGAGGCGGCCGTGGCCTTACAGTAGGAACCATCCCGGCCGAAGACGAAGTGTGAAACCACGGAAAACCACTTCGAGGATGGCTGAGGTGGGAATCGAACCCCCTCTACTCCTTTGGGCCACCCGAGGCTGAGTAGACCCCGTTCCAGTCCTCATACCACTTTTCAAATTTCGTGACAGAGACGGGAATCGATCCCAGGACCTCCGGGGTGGCAGCTAACCATGCTGACCGCTACGCTACGGAGGCGACTAAATATTAAAATTAAAACTAAATAAATATTTTCTAACCAAAAACAATAAATAATAATCAAACAAACTCAAATGTTGATATTTGAAATAAGATATCCTAATTCCGTCCCCAGCCTGCCTCTCACCTGGAGGCCTCGGGTTCGATTCCCGGCTCCGTCAAGGATTTTAGAATCTAACGTGAGGGCTGGAACGGGGTGCACTCAGCTTCGTGAGGATAATTGAGTAGCTGTCTGACAGTGATGCAGCGCCCCGGACACGATAACCAAGATTAACGGCCCAGGGGTCCCAATGCGCTGACCACGCGTCACCCCAATATCTGCAAGCCAAATGGCTGGGCAGCGGTCGCTTGGTAGGTTTAGGTCCTCCAAGGGATGTAGCGCCAGGGGTTATTAATTCCGTCCCCACTATTCATTACTTTTATGAAACATTCATTGCAACAGTCTTTTATATCTTTGATAATAAATTTATTGAGCTGTAAATAATATGTTCTTACATTTTTAGCCTATTTTCATTTATGAAAACATAGGCTTTTGAGATCACCTTTTTTCCGTGTGTGTATATGTGTGTGTGCATCCGTCCGTCCGTGTGTGTGTGTCCCCCTTAATAACGTCTAAACGGCTAAAACGATTTCAATGAAACTCGGTAAGTTCAAAGCACTATTCCCGGCGACCTTGACCGTGCCCTTCAAATTTTGTTACGTCTCACCAATCCAACATGGCGGCTATGCGAAATATTTCACCAGCAATCAATATCTCCTAAACTATTACCGATATCATCCTGACATTTTTTACGGTGATAAAGGGCACTACTAGCGATCACTTATGTGACTTTCAGAAACTTGCAAACAACAAAACGAACATGGCGGCCAAGCGAAGTTGTAATATTTAAATAAACGTTTCTCGCGATTTAACCATCCGAATGCAGTGAAACATGGTACAGCAAATGATCATGCAAATTGCAATGCACTGACATCTAATTTAGTTCAATTGTTTACATATCCTCAAGATGGCGGCAGTGCGAAATTTTAAAGTTAAGTTTATTTCATGTGTTCTCATGATGCGATCAAATTCAACGTTTGAATAATGAACGTACACAATAATCCTCATCTAATAGCGCATAACTCTATTGCCTACATATATTAAAATCCAACATGGTGACCATCCGATATATTTAGACATTTCTCAATATCTATTAATCTATGACAGCAATCCATCTGAAATTTTGTATATGTGTAGAGGCTATAAACATAAGTTCACCCATGGGACGTTCAATAACCTGGCGTGCATAAATCCAACTTCGCGGCGACGCGAAATTTAAATATTCAAATGGATGTTTCTCGCGATTTAACTATCCGAACGCAGTAAAACTTGGTACGGCAAATGACTATACAAATTGGAATGCACTGACATGTAATTTCCTTCAATTGTTCACATATCCACAAGATGGCGGCTATGCGAAATATCAAAAACTCGCTTTTATATCTTGTGTACCGACAGCAGTGGCTGCGCGGGCTAAAGCACAGCGTTAGGTCATGGGGCCATGCTCTCTGCTGACTCGGTAGACGCGTGGGTTCGAGCCCCACCGTCGGCTGTCCTTGAAATGGTTTTCCGTGGTTTCCCATTTTCAACTCCAGGCAAATGCTAGGACAGTTCCTTCTGACAGGCCACGGCCGCTTCCTTCCACATCCTTGCCCAGTTTCATTCATCTTCATCCATTCAATCTCTCATCCCGACGCGCAGGTCGCCCACGGGCGTCGACTAGAAAGACCTGCACTCGGCCTCACAGGAGGCTACACGACAACAAAAAATATCTTGTGTTATAATCATGCGATTGAAGTTTGAATAAAACACCTACAGTACACAATAATCTTCATGTAATAGTACATAACTCTAAAGCCTCTATATAAAAATCCAACATGGTGACCTTCCGATATATTAGACGGTTCTCCACATCTAAGAATCTATTGCAGCAATCAAACTGAAAATTTGTATGTTGATAGAGGCAATTAACGTAAGTAAGATATGTGAAAATAGGCTGTATAGATCATTACGGAACTACTTGTTTTTACACCAAAACCTAAGTAAGCGCCCTTTTAATTAAACTTTACACGAAACGCGGTTAGTAAGAAAACATTTCATACAGAGCTTTAATAATTGCGGCAAACTTACAGTGCTAGTCGTACAAAGCTATGGAAAAGACACGGTACGCTCTGTAAATTTATTCGTAACAGACCGCATTAGCCTACCTGAATATGAATGAACCACCGCTTACAACATTCCCAGTTCAAGTTTCTGGTGACGATACACACCCACTGAAGATTATCGCAACTGACAATCGCTCCACATTGGGTGAAAGTAGCCAAGCCGATTGTTTGTTGATGGATTGTAGCAGTCTTTACTTGATCACGTAAACCTCCTTATGGAGATTCAGTAACACGGAGCGCTGTGCTGTAATACTGAAAGTAGAAAGGTACTCACTTACTTACTTACTTAATTTATAGTTATTCCTGTACGTGCGACCACCACGTGGTTGGCTGTCACCCCGGAGGCACGGGGTTGATTCTCGGTTTGCACACCACCTACCAATTATCATAGGGGGGATACAAAAATCATGTAATTTAACTTTTTTATTGCTCAGCAACAGAAAGTACTAAAGAATTGTATGTAATTCGGTCTGCCAATCACACTATACTTTGCTAATATGTTCGTGTATTTACAAGTCAAATGGCGAATGCATTTCAGGAAATTAGGCATTTAAAATGGCGGTTGCATAATGGTGCACTGTTCCACTGTTTCCCTAATAAATTACACAAATATCATTGTTTTTCAAAAATTATTTTTTCATTGTATATACTAATGCAGTAGTAGAGATTGACCAAGAATCATTGGAATCTATAAAGAAAAATACTTTTTTAAATAGCTTATATAAGGTGCGTTCAAAAAGTTACGAGCCGGAGGCTGTAATGCGCAAACCAGTGACGACATCGGCTAATCGTGGCGTGTGTAACGAGGTGTGGTTCCGACCAGAGCGTGGAAGGTCACAGCCCGTCGCTAGAGGGCACGCGTGCATGTCACGTGACGATACAAAGTGAGCAGCAGCATACATCAATCGTCCAACCAAGACCAAGACAGTAGGCCATTCGACATGCTTCCTGGTGTGGTTGAAGACTGTGGGACACCCATTGGGCACACACTTTGCGCAAGTGCAGTCGTTCCTTCATGATGGTGTGCACACTTCCGACGCTCAATCCGACCACGGCGTCTATGGCGTTCACTGTCACTTGGCGGTCCTGGGTAATGAGTGCATCAACCAGCTGGACGTTGTCATCGGTAATTCAGCTGGGTGCCCCAGACCGTGCATCATCGGCTAACGACACCCGTCCTTCCCTGAAGCGCTTGTGCCACGCCTTGGCCCTTGCAAGGGACATGCAGTGTTGGCCGTACACTTGTGACTTTCGGCGATGAATGTCCGTTCCCCCCTACTCCTTTCGCTGTCAGAAACCGAACAACACCTCTTTGCTCTTCGTTTGACGCCACCATGTCACTGTTTGCAATGCGACTGACAGGTGCCTTAAGACACACATTACCCCTCAATCCTTGTTAGGAAAATTTATTAATAAACATCACTTTTTTAACAATTTAAAATCCAGTGGTATTTTCGTAACATAATGTCAGGTGTCGGCACTCTTGTAAATATCGTGCTGCAATATGGCTACAGAGTAAACAATGATACCCTCAGCAAGTGTGATCAGGTTATTCCTTTCTATGCCGAGTTCCTGGAACAGTTCTACAACTTCTCGATAGAGTGTGCCCCTGGCACCAAACAGCATTCCTCGCGCAATGAAGGTGTGATTCCTGTACCTGTCTCCGTATTTTTCCCGAAAGTACGGAACGCAATCTTCATAGATGGCCTTATTCTCCTGGTCAACCTCTTTAGCCTGATCTGGTGCAATCTTCTCAAACCGAATGGTTGGATCGGCTTCTTTAGATGTTTTCTTAAATTCAACTATGTCACCAAAACGGCTCCTCCCTTGAGAGTCGAGTGCATGCACTTCCTCGTAGCATTCAAATCCCTTATTGCTCAGCATACTGATGATTGAATGTTTAACTTTGTTGTGTCTTCTGTTAATAAGCAAGAAAAGAAAATACGAGCCTTACAGTGGTCGCATATGATGTGTAACATCTGACATGTTATCCTACTATGAAACTGAGATGAAATATATGACGTAAAGACAATTTTTTCGGCTGTACTCCTCCAGTTTTTAATTTTTTCTCACGTTCCTTTTGTCGAAAATTTCGCATATATTCTGCTCTGGATTTAGCCATCTCTGCAAATCACAAAATCAAGAATAAAAGGGACGTCACCCCGAGTCCTACAATACCTCATACAGCATTATTGGTTCGCGAAATATTAAAAAGCCGATGAACCTTTAGTTTTGGGTCCTTTGGTTAAATTAAGAGGGAATAGAAAAACGGGGGGGGGGGGGGGGGGGCGTCACCCCGACTCCTAGGACACCTCATAGTCTACAAGGCCCTAGCATTATTGGTTCACGAGATATTAAAAAGCCGATGACGTATTAGTTTTGGGTCCTTTGGTTAAATTAAGGGGGCTATAGGAAAATGGGGGGTGTCACCGAGTCCTAGGACACCTCATACAAGTCCCTAGCATTATTGGTTCGCGAGATATTAAAAATCCTATGACCTATTAGTTTTGGGACCTTTGATTAAATTAAGAGGGGATAGAAAAACGGGGGGCGTCACCCCGACTCCTAGAACACCTCATACAAGTCCCTAGCATTATTGGTTCGCGAGATATTAAAACGCCGATGACCTATTATTTTTGGGTCCTTTGGTTAAATTAAGGGAGTTATAGGAAAACGGGGGTGTCATCCCGAGTCCTAGGACACCTCATACAAGTTCCTAGCATTATTGGTTAGAGAGATATTAAAAAGCTGATGACTTATTAGTTTTGCCGGGAGCGCATTCCCTTGTTGACAGTGAACTCTGTTGGTCATTGATATAACTACTTGAAAAATTCCAGTGCCAAATTCTGACCGGTGCGCATGAAGTAAACCATATGCCATATACTGCACAGTACTTTCCACAGCAAAAGTATGATGATTTAATTAATACATCATAATTGTCTTCAGCAAATATGATATAATGAATATTTTCATACCAAAGAACGACACCTTGAAGATTATTTATTGTAGGAATATCTTTAATGGGGCCTCCAAACCTTGAAGTACACCGTATGTGATGTTTCCTCTTACACATTTCCGTCCCATTTCCGTCCATTTCCGTCCCTTTTTTAAAATCACTCCCACAAAAAATATCCAGCAACCGAGTGGAAAGATGTTACACATCAAAAGATTCAGATGGAGTGAGGAAAACTGCAGAGAGTTCCAGAAGTACTTTCAGGGAGAACATTTTGAACTAATAAAGGTAGGGATAACTTTAATAATCAGTAATCATCAACTCGAAGAGGTAATAAAAATGATAGAGAATACAATTATGATTGCCGGTCAGAAAATGTGCGTGATAGCTAAGAGAAATGTAGAAAGAATTGAAGGGTGGTAAGATGAATCCTGTAGTAGGAAGAAAACTGAAGTTATCAGGGCACTGAAGTTATATAAGAAAGGAAGGGTAAGGATCGAATTGTATCGTTTAAGGAAAGAATATACGGAACTGGTCAGCAAATCAAAGAGTAAGTGGCAGGTGAAAGAAGCAGCAGCACTAAACGAAGATTCCCGGTTCTACCAAGGAATTTAATTTAGGTCTGAGGGCTGAAAAGGGGTACATTCAGCCTCGTGATGGAAAACTGTGAAGAGGTGGGTTCGATTCCTACATCAGCAATTCTGGAAGTGGTTTTCCGTGGTTTCCCCACTTCTGCTCCAGGCAAATGCTGGGATGTTACCTAACGTAAGGCCACGTCCGCTTCCTACCCATATCCTACCTCAAATACAAGCACACACACTAGTACAGACATCCCAGTGACACAGGTTATCAGACAACTTCTACACACACCCCAGTACATGGGACTACTTGGTAAAGCTGTCGCAAAGCCTCTAAATGAATCAACAAAAACTCTTTGTAATTGTCGTGTTTGAAGCCAATTTTCAGTGTTGCTTTAGTAATAGAAATTTAATGTTTTTCAGTCGGTCAACATGATTGAGGAAAGTGACCAACGTCGGACCCCCATCTTGTTTTTACCTGTATTGTTATTAATTTCATCTTTTTTAAATTTGAATTTTAGCTAGATGAGTTCTTTGATATGTTTTATAACATTGTATCTGGTTCAGATTAACTTATAACAGCCCAGTTTTCCTATGAAATGTTTTCATTAAAAGTAACAAAAATGACGTCTGGGAAAAAGGATGCCAATGTCAGACCCCTCTTAAGAATGAACGTAACATCACATGAAACCATTAGAAAAGTAATGAAGAACGTGAAAATACTTTATTTTTACATTATATAATGTCTTGTTAGGAACATAACTTATTGTTATGACCACAAAATCCAGAAACCGACCACATTAAGAGTTTCCCATTTTCTCACGCAAGGACTGATATTTTTTGGGGGTCATTTGAAACAATATTTTGAATGGCTTAAATTAAAACCAAGAAATTTGAATTTGAATTTCAGGAGTCCAACTCAGGATTATTAGGGGGTCCGACTTAGGAAAGCCGCGGGGGTCCTACTTAGGACATCTTGTACTTGATATTTTCGAGGCTACGAAAAAAATGAATAGGTATTTCGACAAGCAAATACAACATTTATCAAGTGTATCGCTTACTAAAGACAGTACTGTAAACACAATGAGACTTACCCTCTTTGAAATATAAAACAATCACTATTCCATGAGCACGCGTAAAAACATCCACTCACATGTAAACCAGTAATGGCGGAACTGTCGGGATACTCCCCACAGTCCAGTGCTGCCACTTCCACAACACAACATTTCCTTTCACATCTTCATATTCATTATTATTCCACCATGCGGCAGCACTGTCCAAGCAAAATAATGCAGGAGTCCGACTTTGGTCACTTTCCTCTACCCAATTGTAATGGGTGATTCCGTAATCCTGAAAAATAAGGAAGTTTGTAGTTTTACGTGCTTGTTAATCTCGTGATCATAAGCCACGGGACCTTCTTTTCACGTGGAATCCGAGCCACAGGACATGCCATTTCACTTTGAAAGTCTCACATGCAATGACCGGGAATCGAACCCAGTCTGCCGTGGTGGAAGCCAACAGCTTGACCGCTGAGCCACCACGCCCCTCCTGAAAAACATTTACATGAGATTAATAAATATATAATTTACTAGCTGTTACCCGCGGCTTCGCCTGCAATAACATTTGGAATCCCGTCATAACATTAGTTATATAGATAGATAACCATGGGTCATAGTGGAAAATAATTCTATCACCTGAAACCAAAAATGCATGGGACGAAAAGAAAAACCATCAAAATATCATGTTGGTTGCGGACCCTAAAAGACGTGAAAAATATAATAAAAGTATAAAAAAACTATTTTTTGAAATTTCATTCGAATCAATTTTTATGTCATTCCTGGAACTTAGAAAATTCCGGCCGAAAAGTACCAAATCATTAATAACTCCCTAAGTATTCGTCGTATGCTGAAATAGCAAGAGACAAAAAAGATGTAATGTATTATTGTCTACAACATAGGCCATGTATAATTTTCCACTCAGACATATTACCTGTTTTTTCCCCAGAATTTCACCCCTCCCCATGGGCCCCTTAAATTGGATTTATGAAAAAAAAAGGTCAAACACCTATTTACTTATTTTTATGCTGATTTTTTCCGCTGAGTTTCAAACTCCTCGTCATGTCGTTTAAGAGATACACGCTCCTTTAGGAATCCTTCAACCCCCACTGTTCACCCCTTTCACCTCATAATATACACCACATCGAAAAACCCTCAGACACGTGTCTTCTTATTTTTAATTATGCAGGTCTACCCCCTTAACACCCCTTTAGAACCAGAATATCCAAAAATCCTTTCTTAGTGGGCGTTTGCGGCCCTTGAGGAAGCTGCATACCAAATTTCATTCCAATCCGTTCGGTGGTTTCTGAGATTTCGTGATGAATGAATGAGTGGTATTTGAGCTTTATATAATAGATTATGGGCAGATGACCTCGTAGTTCCGCCCCTTAAAAGCTCAATAACTAACTACTATACATAATTTATTACACATTTATTACATACTACCAACCCACCCTAGCTTCGCTCGGTCTCTTTAACGGTTTAACCAGCGCAGCTTAAAAGGCGCACGGACGGCAAGTCCCAGACACAATTCAGAAAAGCCGAGGTGAACAGCGAAACTCCAAACACATATACTCTTCTCTGAAGTCTTAACTCGACGCAACTCGACAGTTTGATGCTGGCCAAAGCTGGGGTGACAAGCTCGCTTGCTAGCTCGAAAACTCGCTCTGAGCTAGTAATTTAAATTTCCACTGAATGGAGATTGTTGGAAGAAATGAAAACGTAAAAACACTTATAGTGGGTGATATATTAAAGATAGAGATATGCTGTCGCGAACTTTCCTTTGTAGAACTTTTCATACCGAACAAATCTTACACTCATACTATATAGATATTTTGAAAGGTTTACCCAGCGTACGCACCGACGTCTGGTTTTTCTTCGAGTCGATTCACTGAGATCGTTACTGCTCGGCTTCCTTTGGTCATAAATGAATGTTTTTCCACAGAAACCTTCCTCGAGAAATGCTTTACAGAATGGTAAAAACCGCATCAAAATCTATCCAGTGGTTCTCGAGATTACCCGTTACATCCAAGAATCGGCGATTTTTATTTTATTTATACTATGCAGAGATTTATTAATCTCATTAACATTTTTTTCAGGATTATGAAATTATGAAATCTTATTTCGAAATAAGATTTTAATTATACTTTGCAAATATTCTTCAAGATATGAAAAAGTAATTTTAAAATATGGAAAACAGTAACTAAAAATACTATTTATTTATTTATTTACTAGCAGAAGTACCCGTTCTTCGAACGGTGTTATATATTGAACCCTTTAACCTCTGATGGATAAATGATTCGACGTTTTATTTCTTCAATTAATAAATATTTCTACAAGCATCATGAAAATAGCCAGACGGAGATGAGGAAATTTCAAGCATTTGCTGGAGACATTGGGGACATACCTGAAGCTGTTTGACAAAGGCTAAATACTTAGGATTGTGAAAAGAATGACCATAGCAATGATTCAGAAGGACAGGTGGTGGCCACCTCAAAATAGAAGCGACGCGCAGTGAGACACGCTTCTGGTATGTGCATTGTAATATTCGCGCCGAGAAAAAATATGATGCAGTAACGTGAGTGGCTGATGAAAATACTAGACACTCCTACTAGGCCAAGGTCTGATAAAAACCGCCAAGTTACAGAAAATGTGGAGCCAATGGGAGAAGAATGCTTACCAGCGCGGCAAGTCTAGCTTGGGCACGCTACGGCTAGCATTCACGCGGGAGATCGCCTAGACAACATCTCTACGATCGATTCTAGGATTAATGGGCATATTCTTGACCTGCGCTATTTTTCGAGTTCAGTGATATTTATTTCATTCCTGTATCACTATTATTTTGTGAAATTTTTATATAATTTCCCCCTCTATCTGTACCTAGGGCCGGTTCATTTATATGTGGCGTGAAGAGCCAAGACATTGCTTATTATATTTGGTGTGTCGAGGACACAGCTTATTATTTTGGTTCGTCTGAGGACGGAGCTTATTACTTTGGTTTGTCTGAGGACACAGCTTGTTACATTTTTGCGCGTCTAAGGACGTAGACATTTATACTTTTGCGTGTCATGAAGGACACAGAAATTATTATTAAAAGTGTTAAATTCAGTGTTAGATAGTCACAGTACTAAATTTGTAGGGGCAGTATCTTCGATAATTCGCCAACAGACAGTTTTGGGGAAAGTAGTACCCGAACGGCGAATTTAGTAGTCAGATATCAAGTGTATAATAATTTAATTTTTGAGTCAGCACGAGAGATGACATCGCTGACCATGGAGGAAGCCTGGAACTATCAAGACTCCGTCAAGATGGTTGAGATGAGATAAGAAGCATCCAGTTGGGAGATGGCTGCGGATGTTCTTTGACGGGTGGCTGACCGAGGCTGAGTACAAAATAATTTTCTTATTATTTGATAAATTAACTTATGGTATATGGGACATATTTTGTTTTGTAAATAATTTGCTTGTGTGATTACCGTATATTTAGTTTTGGTCTGACACACCTTTTGCATGGAAACAGCTCGCATATATTATTAGTAGAAGGTTCTTTTTTGTTTGTTGTTTTAACTACCGTAGCTATGTGGACGACCGTGTTTGCATATGTTACGCGATGCGGTTAAAAACGTCTCTCGGAGATATGTTGTGTTTCAGAAGTAGGACTGAAGTAATATAATTATACAGTAGATTGGAGGGTAATTAATTTCTTTTGGTTTATTATTGATCAGATTCAGTGAGATTATTGCCTTTGGAGCAATGTGATTTGTGACGAAGAGCAGTCAGCTCTATCGTAGGTTTTAATATTTTTTTAATTGTTTGCGAGCATCTATTCAGCCGATCTGTGTGAAAAACATAATGTCATTCCCAGAAGTGTGTGTGTGTGTGTATTTATGGTCATTACAAGCGGGAATTTCAGCGTAGACTGATTTCTGGCAGCTTGGTGCCAAATCCATATTGTGACCTTGCGAGGGCAATTGTGGATATTTTGATTAATGTCTGACCATATGTTAAGGTGGTTGAGTTTGTTGCTGTTGATTCCTTGAGATAACGGCACAGCTGGTCAGTTATTTTTACACACTGGACTTGGGACAATGACAGGTATTCAGGAAGAGGGGAGATGTTTCACAAGACGGACTGAAGGTTGCCAGCGAGGTCATTAGGGGAGAGTGCATGTGTTGCTCTGTAATAACTTGAAATACAGAATTAAGAACTGATCAATGATAAAAATTGTTTAAATAAATGGGAGTTGCCTACGAATCACGATAATCTCCGAAGCGTTAGCTTAACATGCAGTTTTGTTCATATAAAGTAATATCAGCCAGTCAGGCTTTTGTTGTTGTTGGTTTATTCCATGTTTATATTCCATTCAGTGACCCGTGAGTCACGTGCTATGCTGTATTTCCTTGCTTGTGTATTGAGCAATTGGCCAGTGTTGGCAGCTCATAGTCAAGTGCGTCATCGCGCTAAATGAGGATCTCGAGAGAGATTCCTGTAAATAGTAGGTTTTAGTGTGTGTGTCAGCATTACATTTTTAAGTTTTTTTAAAATTAATGTCATGTTCCATATCCGTAAACGTTGATTTACGAGATGATTGTTCGTAAGCATCGTGGCTGTTAACCCGTTGTAAACGAACAGTCATCCAAAGTACTCATTCCTCGTAGTTAGTCATTACGCGCACATAAAACCCAAATTGCAAGGTAGTGGAACCAGGATCCACATTTTAAATAAAGGGGAGATCCGTCTGACTCCTCAGAATTGATAGATATTCCTGTCATGGGAAATTCAGGGAGGATTGTTTTATATTTTATTATTGTTGTTTATTTCTTTTTATGCACTATTAGTCATTAAATCATGTTATTATTTTACATCTTGTCACCTTTCTTTCTTAAATTATAGTTTACATCCTATGACCCTTACCTCAGTAGAGCATGTTGTTTGACGAACGTAAACATCACATAGGAACTGAGCGCGACCCCTTGATTAAGATTTCTTACATTAAACACTGCTTTTCTGAAGGGTTCATAGGACGTAAACTGGCACGACCAAGCGTGGGGCGGTTCACTGTGGTGTAACGGCAAAGATTTTGCACATGTCAATGTAAGCGTAGTTGGGTTTTCAAACTGACGCAACAATGAAGGTGTAATTTTATTGCTGGTTCGCTGCTGGAACACATTTAAGTGGCGTATTTGAGTAAAACTGACATGCCGCAAGTGCAGGCAGATATGACAGTATTTTAATCACCGGAAAGTGATATTTTATTAAAAGTAATTGAGGCGAAGAGGATACCGCCAAATGTGTGAAATATAGATTAAAATCAGGAGTTTGCATTGTAAAATACGGTTCACGTTTTTGTCTATTGAATTAAAGTAAAAGGTAATATACGTGATACCGGGCTCCCAATGATTAAAGTTAAAACTAGATTTGTTTAGAAAGTCAAACTCATGAAAATGTTAGGAGGCTGGTAGCCTTAAATGACAATTAATACTTTGTTAATTAGTCAGTGTTAATATCAGATCAGGATAACAATTTAATGACTGAATATGTGTTTGGGTTTAAATTAAATTGAGTAAAATTAGAACCACTCAGAGATGCAATCGACTAGTGGGATTAAATGTAAAAATAAATGAACTGAGTAGGGTAAAGAAATTAAATGTGCATTGGATTTTATGTGTGTGTCAAAGGGCATTGCTTTATGCCATTTCCCTAATGTCTCATATAAAGTGTATAACATGGCGACGGTGGAACAGATTCAAGAAATCATTGAGAGTGTGGCTAGGAGAACACAGGAATTGTTGGACACTAAATTGGCGAAACAGAGTCAATCATTAAACAATAGTATGTTAGAACAAAGTGAAGCATTAAACGCTAAATTATCAGAGCAAAGTGAATCACTAAACACAAAATTATCTGAACAAATAAACAATAGTTTGTTAGAACAAAGTGAAGCATTAAACGCGAAATTATCTGAACAAATAAACAGTACTATGGTAGAACAAAGTGAAGCATTAAACGCGAAGTTATCCGAACAAAGTGAATCACTAAACACAAAATTATCTGAACAAATAAACACTAAACTATCAGAACAAAGTGAGTCTATAAACAAATTATCCGAACAAAGTGAATCATTGCGGACACAATTAAATAACAGTAGGATTGAACAAAATGAATATCAGGCGGAACAAGCTAGATTATTAAAAAGTGAAATTAATGACACTATCAATTTGCAGTTAGAGGCGCAAAATATTAAAAACACGAACCAATTAGCTTCGTTAACCGCAGAGATGAAAGATCACACTAATCAACAGATGGTATTACTGGCCCTAGATGTTAGTAAAAATAATGAAAAGCAATTAGACCAGATTAAGAAAATGGAAGGTATTTTTGATCAAAAACTTAGCATTCTGGATGAAACGGTGTTAGCTAAATTAGAGCAAATTGAAATAGCGTGCACTATGAATACAAGCGAGGTCAAGATAGCTCAGGAGAAGTTAGAAGGACGATTTATGGAGATGGAAAAGAGCGGCTAAGTCATTCAACAACAATTATCAGCGGTAGATGAAAATATATCCGGCATAATTAAAGATATGGATCGTCTGGAAATAAAATCAGCAGAGCAATGGAAAAGCCTAGAAGCGGATCAGAGTCAATTAAAGAGTACCATCGACGAAAATAGCGCGAGATTGGAAGATAGGTTGAGCCAGATAGAAAGCAATCAGGATGACACTAAAAGCCAGATTGAAGAGAAAGTAAGCACGATTAAGGAGCAGATAAGGAAAGATTGGCGAAAAATGAATATCGATTCTAAAGAGGAAAGATCCACCATCTTAAAAACAGTAGGCGAAAATCATACTCGTATTAAAGCATTAGAGCAAGAAATTAAGAGTAAACTTAAAGAGCAAACAGACAGGATCATTAAAGCTGAACTGAGGTCATTAGAAAAATCCTCGATATTTAAAACAGGAACAATGAGAGATAGGCAGGACGACTCAAATAGCCCAGGGGAGGACAGCACAGCAGGGAGTCAAGCTCAGACAGAGAGCCCATTAACAGCAAACACGGAAGGGTTTCGCAAGATTATTGAAAGGAGTTCCACGCCACAAGACGGTCATCAGCCCACACAACTTATCCAAGTAATTCGCTCGAACGATTATAAACCGCAGAAATACACGAAGAATTCAGGGGTGACACCTAAAGCTTTTATTAAAGAAATTGAAGATCATTACAATGACACTGGGGTACCTGAAGCACGTAGATTGAGGATGATGGAGAGATTTTTATCAGGAAATGTCCTTACATGGTTTTTAAGCTTCAAATATACATTTGGAACCATGTCAGATTTCAAATTAGCGTTTCTGCGCAAATATTGGTCGCCAGCAATACAACAGAGTCTAAGGATGGAGCTTTACTCTAGAAAATACCAAACCACCCAGCAAACGAAATACTCAGATTTCTTTAACATGCAAATGTTAAAATTTCGTGACCTTGATTACCCTTTAAATGAAGCGGATCTGGTGATGACAATAGCGCGGCAATTACCAGTCAACGTGCAGCAAGTACTAGTCGCAGCGAATGTTAGTACGGCCATACATGCAGAGCAGATATTACGCCAGATAGATGAGACTACATCTCATAATCATTATAGAGGAGGAAGACAGCTGGAGTTAGTCAATACGACAGAGGTCATAAAACCTAAGCAGGCAAACACTAAAACGCAGGGCACTAATACAAGCACCTCCACACCTAGGCGAAACCAGGAAGAAGGAGAAAACAGACCATACCAGCGTAACGAAAATAACTATAACAATAGGTCATATCAAGGCAACAATAGATATCAACAGAGAGGATATCAACAATGGCGTGAAAATCGAAGAAATGACAGGCCTTATGGAAGATACGGTGATTACAATGCTAATCAAAGATGGAAAGGAAGGAGAAATCAAAATCAAGGAGAGGCACGAAATTATCGAAATGACTGGGATGATAGGCACGCTCAATCACAAAATTACCTAGAGGAATTACACGCTAGTCAAGGTGGAGAGCTAGGAAGATGGGAAAAAGCCATTGGGAACATGAAGAATCCAGATACACATACTGAGGAAGCTGGAAGTCTACTGAGACAAGAGGAATATCAAAGGCATCGGCGACAAACGGATGATGGGAGTCGCACCGGAGCTTAAAAAAATGCTAAATTTGGATAAAGAAGACAGTCTACAAACGCAACAGTCGGAAGTTGAAGATGGATGGATAGTAGCGAACATACAAGAATGGATTGCTTTGCCAGAAGACTGCCTGGAGGAGACGGTGAAACCACGGAACGATGAAATTAGGCAGTTACCCATTATTTACGCGAGGTTTGGTGGAATTAATATAAGATGTTTATTGGATACGAGGTCACAGATCAGTCTGGTATCGGAGGCCTTGGTTCGAGAGTTGGGACGGAGTCAAAATATTCCTGTAATTCCCGTACCACAGCTCAAAGTGAGGGGTGTTATTCCTGAACGCACCGTCACTTGTAAACGTCAGGCATACTTAGAGCTGAACATATTGGAACACACTTTTGGGCAAACATTCATTATCATGGCAAAGATGAATTTCAATATAATTCTTGGTGCAAATTTTATTTGTGACTATCAAGCAGTGATAGATTTGCACAGGAATACAGTCAGTTTTAGAGAGTATGATCAGCTGAAGAACGTGGGATTGCATATGGATGAAATCACCACCGGAAGAGATGTAAATTCTTGGGCATTGGAAGCAATATCGGAAGAGACGGAAGAGGAGATACGAAAGGCAGAAGATAACATCATAGAAGGAGCTGTTGCGGAACTAGACGAGGAGAGTGAATCCCAGGAGATATGGTCTTTATTAACAGAAGGAGATGACAGTGAGGCACAATTTGAAGAGTTACTACAGGCGCGGCTCAATGACATTCAACTTGGGGGTGAACACAGAAAGCAATTGGAAGAGATTTTAAGGAAGCACAAAACGGTATTTGATACAGTACCTGGGAAAATATTAAATTTCAAATATTCAATGCAAGTCGAGGATTGGTCACCTTTCAAAAGTAGATTGTATCCAATTCCTGAAAAATATCGTGGTCAAGTTAAGGTCATTATAGATGTGATGTTACAAGCTGGAGTGATAAGGAAGACACCTACACCTTATCTAAATGCGATTTTGGCAGTCACAAAACCAAATGGATCTATTAGACTTTGTTTAGATGCCAGAAATCTCAACACGAGACTCATTTTTCCTGAGTATGACAGAGCGCCAATTATCAGAGACGTATTAAAAGGCTTTAAAATCAAAAGCATTTATTCATCAGTTGACCTGACGAGCTCGTTCCACCATATTGAATTGGATGAGAAGTCACAGCTTCTAACTGGCTTCTTATTCGATAACCAAACGTTTTGCTTCGTCCGAATGCCCTTTGGAGTCAAAACAGCGGGCTGTGCTTTAATCCGAGCCCTGGACCGGAATCTAACCGAGGAAGTTAAGGAGATGACGGTACGCTACATTGATGACATTTTGCTGGCATCCGACAACATTGAAACTCACATGGAAAATTTAGATAAAGTATTAGGCAACCTGAATGCATCAAATTTCAAAGTAAACCTGAAGAAATCGCATTTCTTCAAGAGCGAGATCTTATATTTGGGTCACATCATTGACAAGAAGGGAGTGAAGCCAAATCCAGCTAAGATCGAAGCGATAAAGAATTTCCCTACACCAACGAGAGTCAAGCACATTCAGGTTTTCTTAGGCGTAACGGGATTCTTTAAGGAAAACTGTCCAGTTTATACGGAGACTGTAGCCCCTATGCAGGAAATGCTAAAGAATAATAATAAATGGTTATGGAATGCGGAGTGTGAGAAGGCATTCCAAGCAACAAAACAGCTATTGGAAAACTGCATTAAATTAGGATATCCAGATTTCAAGCACAAATTTATAATCCAAGCGGATGCTTCACTAGTTGGTATAGGCGCTATGCTCTACCAAGAAGATCCAGCTAACCTGCAACATAAAACATATTTGGCATTTGTCAGCCGAAAATTGCGTAAGCACGAGCGCAATTATACTGTAACGGAACTAGAGCTGTTGGCCATACTTCATGCGCTTCAACAATGGAAAAGAATAATTTATGGCTATCCTATTGTTGTCAGGACTGATCACAAGGCACTAACATTCTTGTTTAAGACGTCGATGGCAAGCGAACGTGTGACACGTTGGTCTATATATATTCAGCAGTTTAGCATTGAGATTGAACATTGCCCAGGGAAGATGAACGTGATTCCGGATGTACTCAGCAGGAACCCAGAGCCTGATAATGAAGAAACAGCGATGGTACAACACTTGGAGTTAACACCGAAGGACCGGGAATTCTTGGAGGAGTTACGTGAGATACAGCGAGAACAGGAAGCGGAACCAAGGATGATGCTATTAATTCAATACTTCAGAAAGCAACTACCTACAGGAACACCTGCATTTCGAGAAGCGAAAGCCAAAGAAGGAAGATATGTTTATGTCAACAATTTGCTGCACAAATGGGTAGATAATGACCACACCAAGTTACGCATATTAGTACCTGCATCATTACAGCGAGGACTGACATGGCATACTCACGAAAGTTACGGACACGTCGGATTAGATAAGTGCGAAGCGACAATAGGAGAGACATTTACATGGCCACGTATGAGAACAACTATATGTGACGTCATTACGACTTGTGATCCTTGTCAGAGGACAAAGCCAAATAATTATTTAATGAGGCAGTATCCTAGACCATTGCTACCTCAGAAACCATGCGAGCTACTGGCAGTCGACTGTTTCGGTCCAATCCCGAAAGGAAGGCGAGGTTGCCGACACTTGCTAGTGTGCATTGATGTATTTTCGAAGTTTGTCGTATTATGCCCCATTCAGAAAACTACTTCGAAACAGGTACTCAGTCGTATTCGAAATAGAGTTATTCCAATCCTTGGAAAACCAGAATTTATATTATCAGATCATGGCAGTTATTTTACAAGCGCTGAATTCAAGAAAGGTATGGAGGACATGGGTATAAAACACATTTTAAGCAGTATCCGACATGCCCAAGCAAATCCAAGTGAGAGAGCAATAAAATGTGTAACATCATACTTGAGAATCTTCATTCCAAATGAACATCACAAATGGGTGGATAAAATTAAGGATGTAGAGACATGCATGAATTCTACCAGGCAGGAGTCAACAGGACAGATCCCCATGGTCCTACACAAAAACGAGTATCCAGTGAGAACGTGGAAAAGCATCATTAACTGCCCACAAGATCCAATGATAGCACCTGACCTGCGAATTGAGAGAACGAGAGCCTACATGAGAAAACAAGCAGACCGCAGATTACGGCGAGTAAGAAATAAGAGGTTTCACAGTGATCTTGAAATCAACCAGCTCGTTTTGGTGAAACGACCCGCTACATCGGACCCAGAGAAGAAGATTTTCAGCAAATTCTGCGAAAAGTTCATAGGACCCTATTCTATTGTCAGAAACCTTGGAAATAATGCATACAGGGTGAAAGAGTTAAGCACAGGAACAATGTCGGTTTACAATGCAGCCAACTTAAACAAGTATCGAAGAAGCGATCCATGAGAGCGCCGAAATAATGATGCAGTTTGAATATATGGACGTCTACTATCAACAAAGTGCACGGGGAGCAGTTGAGTACGGCACGTGAAGAAGGAAGTGAAATTGGTGTTGACAAACATTAACGAGGCGAGCAGAGTGTTGCCCGAGGCACCAGCGCGTCATGCAAGCAGTTGAGAGGGTCATTACGAGCAGGATGTGAAACGAGTAAATGCCATTCAAGACAGGAGCGGCTAGACCAAGTAATAATGAAGGGGTGATTCCGAAATAAAACAAATTGGCCTACCGGAGTTTTTTTTTTAAATTATCGACTTTCTCCGAAGTCCGAAATTTTGTGAGTGGAGGAGTTGTGAACCCTTTATCCTCTGATGGATAAATGATTCGACGTTTTATTTCTTCAATTAATAAATATTTCTACAAGCATCATGAAAATAGCCAGACGGAGATGAGGAAATTTCAAGCATTTGCTGGAGACATTGGGGACATACCTGAAGCTGTTTGACAAAAGGCTAAATACTTAGGATTGTGAAAAGAATGACCATAGCAATGATTCAGAAGGACAGGTGGTGGCCACCTCAAAATAGAAGCGACGCGCAGTGAGACACGCTTCTGGTATGTGCATTGTAATATTCGCGCCGAGAAAAAATATGATGCAGTAACGTGAGTGGCTGATGAAAATACTAGACACTCCTACTAGGCCAAGGTCTGATAAAAACCGCCAAGTTACAGAAAATGTGGAGCCAATGGGAGAAGAATGCTTACCAGCGCGGCAAGTCTAGCTTGGGCACGCTACGGCTAGCATTCACGCGGGAGATCGCCTAGACAACATCTCTACGATCGATTCTAGGATTAATGGGCATATTTTTGACCTGCGCTATTTTTCGAGTTCAGTGATATTTATTTCATTCCTGTATCACTATTATTTTGTGAATTTTTTATATAATTTCCCCCTCTATCTGTACCTAGGGCCGGTTCATTTATATGTGGCGTGAAGAGCCAAGACATTGCTTATTATATTTGGTGTGTCGAGGACACAGCTTATTATTTTGGTTCGTCTGAGGACGGAGCTTATTACTTTGGTTTGTCTGAGGACACAGCTTGTTACATTTTTGCGCGTCTAAGGACGTAGACATTTATACTTTTGCGTGTCATGAAGGACACAGAAATTATTATTAAAAGTGTTAAATTCAGTGTTAGATAGTCACAGTACTAAATTTGTAGGGGCAGTATCTTCGATAATTCGCCAACAGACAGTTTTGGGGAAAGTAGTACCCGAACGGCGAATTTAGTAGTCAGATATCAAGTGTATAATAATTTAATTTTTGAGTCAGCACGAGAGATGACATCGCTGACCATGGAGGAAGCCTGGAACTATCAAGACTCCGTCAAGATGGTTGAGATGAGATAAGAAGCATCCAGTTGGGAGATGGCTGCGGATGTTCTTTGACGGGTGGCTGACCGAGGCTGAGTACAAAATAATTTTCTTATTATTTGATAAATTAACTTATGGTATATGGGACATATTTTGTTTTGTAAATAATTTGCTTGTGTGATTAACGTATATTTAGTTTTGGTCTGACACACCTTTTGCATGGAAACAGCTCGCATATATTATTAGTAGAAGGTTCTTTTTTGTTTGTTGTTTTAACTACCGTAGCTATGTGGACGACCGTGTTTGCATATGTTACGCGATGCGGTTAAAAACGTCTCTCGGAGATATGTTGTGTTTCAGAAGTAGGACTGAAGTAATATAATTATACAGTAGATTGGAGGGTAATTAATTTCTTTTGGTTTATTATTGATCAGATTCAGTGAGATTATTGCCTTTGGAGCAATGTGATTTGTGACGAAGAGCAGTCAGCTCTATCGTAGGTTTTAATATTTTTTTAATTGTTTGCAAACATCTATTCAGCCGATCTGTATGAAAAACATAATGTCATTCCCAGAAGTGTGTGTGTGTGTATTTGTGGTCATTACAAGCGGGAATTTCAGCGTAGACTGATTTCTGGCAGCTTGGTGCCAAATCCATATTGTGACCTTGTGAGGGCAATTGTGGATATTTTGATTAATGTCTGACCATATGTTAAGGTGGTTGAGTTTGTTGCTGTTGATTCCTTGAGATAACGGCACAGCTGGTCAGTTATTTTTACACACTGGACTTGGGACAATGACAGGTATTCAGGAAGAGGGGAGATGTTTTACAAGACGGACTGAAGGTTGCCAGCGAGGTCATTAGGGGAGAGTGCCTGTGTGGCTCTGTAATAACTTGAAATACAGAATTAAGAACTGATCAATGATAAAAATTGTTTAAATAAATGGGAGTTGCCTACGAATCACGATAATCTCCGAAGCGTTAGCTTAACATGCAGTTTTGTTCATATAAAGTAATATCAGCCAGTCAGGCTTTTGTTGTTGTTGGTTTATTCCATGTTTATATTCCATTCAGTGACCCGTGAGTCACGTGCTATGCTGTATTTCCTTGCTTGTGTATTGAGCAATTGGCCAGTGTTGGCAGCTCATAGTCAAGTGCGTCATCGCGCTAAATGAGGGTCTCGAGAGAGATTCCTGTAAATAGTAGGTTTTAGTGTGTGTGTCAGCATTACATTTTTAAGTTTTTTTTTAAATTAATGTCATGTTCCATATCCGTAAACGTTGATTTACGAGATGATTGTTCGTAAGCATCGTGGCTGTTAACCCGTTGTAAACGAACAGTCATCCAAAGTACTCATTCGTCGTAGTTAGTCATTACGCGCACATAAAACCCAAATTGCAAGGTAGTGGAACCAGGATCCACATTTTAAATAAAGGGGAGATCCGTCTGACTCCTCAGAATTGATAGATATTCCTGTCATGGGAAATTCAGGGAGGATTGTTTTATATTTTATTATTGTTGTTTATTTCTTTTTATGCACTATTAGTCATTAAATCATGTTATTATTTTACATCTTGTCACCTTTCTTTCTTAAATTATAGTTTACACCCTATGACCCTTACCTCAGTAGAGCATGTTGTTTGGTGAACGTAAACATCACATAGGAACTGAGCGCGACCCCTTGATTAAGATTTCATACATTAAAAACTGCTTTTCTGAAGGGTTGAATATTAACACCAGACATTATCAATTGAGCTACTGTTGCAAAGGTTAGCGGTTTGTCATTCCTTCATAAGATTATCAGAAATAAGTTAGTTTCCTGGGAATATCACACACACTGTTAATTTAAGGGCCTTAAAATGTGGTTTTCGGAGACCCCTTATAGACTCGCGAATTTTGTGTCTCACAATGAGAAGCCCAACATATGCTTTCATCGTTCTTCTAGGATAATTTTTATATTTCGCCTATTTTAGCATGTATTTTGAGAAGTTTTTCCCTATATCCACCCTTCTACTGTATGAAAAGTACGGTGAGGAGTTTTATAAATGATTGGTGTATTGACTCATGTTTACCAAACCTAATTTTAAGATGCACCAAGCATCCGAACACGATTTATAGGCGTACATAAAGATACACAGAAAGACAGACAGACAATTCTATTGTCTACAACATATCACCCAGATATCCAAATATGGGTATATCTACCTTACGTATCAAACAAAATCATCCCTACGATGAACCCGTATGTCGACAAAAAAAAAAAAAAACATTAGTTAAAATGTGCTCTCAAACTAAATTCACCTAACGTGTACTTCCTGACGTGAAATAGATTTGAAAGCCTTGTAGACGAAACACAATATACCTCACATAAAAAATGACCCTCTACGTTGTGTTAGGTCCCCATACACAGGAAGATCTCTTTCATAAATTATAAAGGCTTGTGGTGCACGAAAATTCAGGTTCTTTAGCCTCAAATGGCCCAAATTCCTAAAAGCCGCAAAAAATGCTGATTCAATTCAGGATTTTTTGAAAATAATGTTGCTGTTTGTAGATATAATAGACTTTCTGTACTATATGTCGCACGTGAAATTGCATGAAAAAATTCTAGGTTACCCCTTGACCCCCTTAATTGCATTGACGAATTATACAGTCTACGTTGGTTTCGTGATAACCTTATAGCCATTTGCAAACTTTCAAAGAAATGTAATAAATGGAGTAGCCTAATAATAATATCGTATGGCCTCGGATGCCGGGTGCAAACTTCGTAATTTGACACCCAGAGGGTAGCTTGCATGTCGAAATTTCGTTGTTCCTTGAATCACTATGAAAGTCAAGGAGGGTAGATATCTAAGCTCCTTGAACACTATAGTGCTTTCTAGTAGAGAAATGAGGAACTTTGTGTTGGCGGAAACTCCTGAGGTTAATTTTGCCATTATGAACACGGCCTACTGAATTCAAATGGGTTCTTTGACATGCCAACATCGTATGACATGCGAGTCAAATTTTTGCCGCCTTTCAAAAATTACGTACAGGCCGGACGTTTGTTTTAGACGATTGCCCTTGACCTTGAAGCCTGCGGGTGAGCCTGTACACAGTCACTCTCTCACCCTATCACTTCACATTTGTCACCACCGATCTGATATAATGGAATTCCAGACTTGAGCAGACAGTACAGTCCACGTCAAAGTATTGTGTGACACGGAAGTACGCGTTACGTAGTTACGTACAGAACGTCATTATATTTGCCAGTGACTATACTTCAGCAATAGTGTGAAACAGCTTTATCAATCATCGGGGCGCTTGGGGCAGCTGATAACAACACAGGTACTGTAGTAACTCGCCTCCAGGCTTCCATTAAGATTTTTCACTCGTCTAAAACAAACGTCCGGCCTGTACCACGGCCAGGAGTGAACCTGCAATCTTGGGGTTAGTAGACCGACACGCTACCCACTCACCCACCGTGGCAAGGTATAAATGGAGTGACATTGCTTCTTAGAGAAATAGATGGAAAGTTGGATGCCACCCCTTGAGATTATGTTGTCATGGTTACCGATTTGCATTCCTTCATTAGTTTGTTAAATTAAATTAAATTAGTTTTCTGGGAATATTTCAGAAACTGTTGGATTTAGAGCCTTATAATGTACTTTTCGAGGACCCTTTAGGGCCCCCGAGTTTTGTTTCTGGCACCGAGGGGCTTTGTCTCGTCGTTGTACGCCATAATATAATACTACTAATAATAATATAATATAGGGATATGAATATAATAGACCTGCCGTACCACACCCGCAGATGTAAATCGCGTGAAAAAATTCTAGAGTACCCCTTGACCCCCTTAAGCGCATTATACGTATTGATGAATTTTACGGCTTAATTTGGTTCCGTGATAACCTTCTAGCCTTTGCAAACGTTCACACTAATGTAATTAATGGAATTGCATTGCGTCTTACAGCAATAGATGGACCTCTGAGAATCTGCTGCCATGGTTACCGGCTTTTATTTGTTCATTAGTTTATGAAATGAAATTAGTTTTCTGGGATTATCTAAAAAACTGTTGGTTTTAGGGCCTTAAAATGAGGTTTTGTCTCTCACATTGAGGGGCTGAAAATGAGCTTTGTCTCGCCCTTCTACGCTTATTTCAGCATGTATTTTAAGGGGGGTAGGCCTCCTTTTATGAGAGGTGGGGAGAAGAGTTACATCAATGATTAGTGTCGTGCCTCTGATGGACAACTGTACCAAATTTTACGTTGATACACCCAGCCGTTCTCGAATTATAAGGGAACAAAGTTGTCCACAGACAAACAGACAGACAAAACATTATTTTCCCACGCATCCATCATAAAACAGTTTGAAACGCGTAAACAACTCAAATTTCCTTAGAAATTCAGAAACTTTCATTTTTATATTAGAGAGATACTGTATACCGCACCGCTCGGTGTTGACCGTGTTTTATTGCACAAATTTAGGTTTTACTCGCTAACCATCGGAGATACACGAAAAGTGATAAGGACCTTTCGGATAGAAAATTAAAATTTAATGCTTGTATGCCATCAAAAGTTTGCTATTTCTTAGCGTTCTCTTTTTATTTGAAGTGGAAATATGAAATTTTGAAACCAAAGGGTGTAGTGACGTCACATATGTGGGTTTTACTCGCTAACCGTTGGAGATACACGAAACGTGATAAGGACCCTTCGGATAGAAAATTAAATGCTAAAACTCGTGTATGCATCAAAAGTTTGCTACTTCTTAGCGTTCTCTTTTAATTTGAAATGGAATTATGAAATGTTGAAACCAAAGGGTGTAGTGACGTTACATATGTGGGTTTTACTCGCTACCCGTTGGAGATACACGAAAAGTGATAAGGACCTTTCGGATAGGAAATTAAATTTTGAAGCTCGTAAGTGCCATCGAAAGTTTGCTATGTTTTAGCGTTCTCTTTTTATTTGCTATGGAAATATGAAATTTTGAAACCAAAGGGTGTAGTGACGTCACTAAAATGGTCGCTATTTTTTAATAGTGCGAAATATCGAAATTAAAAGTATCCTATATGTAAAAATGGTAAATCAGCTACATCCATGCAAAATTTCATTTAAATCGGATCAGTGGTTCTTGCGTTATTGAGTAACACACAGACAGACAGACACACTATCTCATTTTTATATATTAGAATGATTTATTTATCGTATGGCTTTTAGTGCCGGGAATGTCCGAGGACATGTTCGGCTCACCAGAGTCTGTAGCTGCTTCCAGCGGACACCCTTAGGGTGAGCTACAAGTTCCGTTCAATTTCAAGTTGTTCCAACTTTCGCTACCAGGTAGGCCTATTAATGATACCTAGTGGTGAACGTTGGAACTTTGATAGAGCGTGCCGACGAAATCTAACCTAACAATTTAGCTTCACACAAGTTTAGTCTGTGGAAGGATCTTTTACATGCCATAAATCTATGACATGGGAGCGCCGGTTTTACTTCCCCTCCGAAGGAAGGCATACTGAAGGATTTTTATCGCTCTTAAAAAACTCCGACGACTTCGGCCGGGTTTGAACCCACTATCTTGGGCACAGCAGAAAAGCATGCTACCAACTACGTCACTAAAAACCTAAAAAAACAAAAACTGAAAAGATGCGATGCTACTAACAAAGTTTTGCTCTCCATGTTCTTACTGCCATTATTATTAACCCTCAAAATATCTAAGGACAGATGACCTCGTTGTTCCGCCCCTTAAATAACAATAGCTAATTCACTCTCAAAATCTGCCTATTTTGATGGCTTTATCTGCATACAATCTTTACTATTAACTAAATAAATGTACACGATAAACGAAGTGGGTTCCTTCTGAGTAAAGAAGCCTTACTGACGGTAGTGTTATTGTTGTTGTTGTTGTTTGAGTCTTCAGTCTTTTTACTGGTTTGATGCCGCTGTCCATGCTTCCCTGTCCTGAGCCAATAGTTTCATATCTACGTAGCAAACACCCTCCATCCGACGCAATCTGTATAACACATTCTAACCTTGGTCTACCCCTACAGTTTTTTTCCTCGACCCTTCCTTCCATAACTAAGCTTGCTATTCCTGGGTGTCTTAGTATGTGTCCTACCAACCTATCTCTTCTCTTCATTAGCAGTCGCCAGAACTATCTCTCCTCTCCCAATTATTGTCTTAATACCTCTTTATTTGTAACCCTATCTACCCATCTGATCTTCATCATTCTCCTGTAACACCACATTTCAAATGCTTCAATTCTATACTTTTCTGCTGCTCCAACAGTCCAATTTTCATTTCCATAGAGCGCCATGCTCCAGAGAAAGGCTTTCAAAAATGACTTCCTAATACCTAAATATATATTCGATGTGAACAGATTCCTTTTTTGTAGAAGTGCTTTCCTTGCCAGAGCCAACCTACTTTTTATATCCTCTTTGCTTCGTCCATCATTGGTTATTTTGCTTCCCAAGTAACAGAAGTCACCTACTTCCTTTAGCTTTTCATCTACCAATTCGACATCCATAGGGATTTCTTATTTCTTTCGGCTGGATATAGTTTTTTATTTTATTTTTATTTTACATTTATTAATTTTCGTCATTAATTATTTCCTCAATACAGAATCCATACAATTTAACCCTTTATAGGGGAAAACTATATTTTTTGTGTGTATTAACATTTCAATTTTTATTTTAATGAATATAATGAATTTTAATTTTTTGATTTTCCTTAATTTTATATTTAAATATTTATTTTTAATTTTACTATATATGTTATTATAGATGTAATTTTGATATTTTTATTTATAAATTCATTATTTGATTTTTACAATTTATTTTCATAGTTCTTATTTTCATATTTATGTATATTATTTTAATTTTGATTTTATTTATACAATATTTTATTTTACTTTCACATTATTATTTTTTTTTTGTAATTTTATCCAGCACATTATGTCAGATAGTAACAGATATAATAATTTATGTTTTGAAATACTAGCAGTTCCACATGCATGTGCTTGAAATTAAGGATGAAAGATTCGACCATCAGCACATTTATAGCATAAATTGGGATAGGTGGTTACTATACCGACCACTAAACTATAAAGGGTTAAAAACTCATTCAAATCCTCTTGCGCGTCGGCTAAGATGATGATAGCATCAGCAAATCGCAGAGTGATAGATGGGACAATATAAGGATTCAGATAAGCAAATGTCATTGGGAGGGGTTTGAACCCTAAAATCTCCCCTGCCGGTACGCCACTGCCACCACCACCACTTTGAAGGAGCGCGCCTAACATATTAGGTAAATTCCTATAGCTGTTGGCCAATGCTATTCTGAACTCTAGTGGTGTGCTAGAAAACTAAAAGGAATGTTCGACAGCAGCACTGGTGGCCAGACCGTGAACTTGGTACAAGTCAATACATCCAGTAGTACAATACTCTACACAAAGATGGCAGAACAATCTCTTTCCTGTTGTGCCACATTCTCGCAGTGTGTGTTTCCCGTACCACAACTAGAAGACAGCGTAGTGTATGAGCTGCTGCTGTTCAATTTGAGGGGCTTGGGCTTGGACACTGGCCTGACGAGAGGGAGGGGTAAGCGGGACTGTAGCCCTGGTGCCCGGGGTGGTGAAAGAATTTAGAGTAGACAATAGTATTTAATTTAATGTCAAAACTATTATAAAATTTTCTGATATGACTCTGTTCAATGTATATACTGCCAGTGAACAGTATTCAAAACATTACAAAGAGACCTTATGAGTCGTCCAGTTGCAAAAAACGTTTAAGCCACTTGTGAATATGAATCATTTTCATGAGAAACCTTTCTCTAGACTTTGCCTCACGTATCTTTGTGTTTGTTGTTTTCTACTTTTTGCTTTGTGTTTTTGGTTTTTGGTCTTGTGTTTGCTTTGTGCTTTTGCTTTTGAATTTTACTTTTTGCTTTTCTTTATGGGTTTTGTGTTTGTTGTCTGCTTTTGCTTTTTTGAATTTTGCTTTTTGCTTCGTGTTTCTTGTTTTCTGTTTTATGCTTTTACATTTGTTTTTGAATTTTGCTTTTTGCTTCGTGTTTTTTGTTTTGTGTTTGTTTTCTGGAAAATCAAAATAAAACAAAACGAAATAAAATAAAACAAAATAAACAAAACAAAATCAAAATCAAACAAAACAAAATAAAATTTAATAAACAAAAAATAAAAATATTAAATAAATCAAAGCAAAAGCTTAAAGAAAACATTTCAAATCAAAATAAAACGAAATAAAATAAAACAAAACAAAATGAACAGAACAAAATCAAAAAGAAAACAAAATTAAATTAAATAAAACAATATAAAATAAAGTAAAATAAAATAAAATAATAATTAAAAAAATAATTTTACCCTTATTCACGAGTGGATGAAACGAGTTTTGCAAATGGACGACTCATATAATTAATTTTATAAATAACCATTGTGTTTTTCGTTTTTCTTCCGGGGAAATGGCAAAGTTGCCAGAGTTGTCCATTTAATTTGTAACGTTGTAACGTGTTAAAGTTCTTAACGTTTCTAATATTCAATCACAAAATAAATCAACTCTTTACTTCATACATTTCTGAGAGGAGTATTGCATACTCTTTTGACTTTGGTGCCAGAACACGTTCAGATACAACGGAAATGGAATTATTGTTAATGTTCATTGATGAAAATCATGATGTAAATGAACGACCAAGAACAACTCAAAAAAAAAAGAAAGAAAGGAGAGTGGCTGAAGAACTACAAATTTAACGGATGATGATGATTGACGTTTTAAGGGGTGGTTAAAATTTGCAAGCTCAATACCGTAATTCCAAAATTATGTCCCATGTTGAATATAAATGAAGGGGCCCGGAAGACCTTGTGCTTGGGCCGTGTTCACTCTCTACGGCCCTGCTTGACATCGTGGCCATTCAGCCCCGTGTACTTAGGTGTGTGTCGAATTTGTCTGATGTACTGTGTTATTGTAAATGCTGTAATAGTGTGTGTGAAAATCCACAGCCTACTTCCAGTCTCCGTCTAGCCCCCATTTAGCGGCGAGGATATGAACTGTGCCGGCTGCCGAAGCCTGTCGCACTACTCTGGGGCAATGATTAAATGAATGACAAATGAAATGAAATGATAGTGGAGAGTGTTGCTGGAATGAAATTGTGACAGGGAAAACCGGAGTACCCGGAGAAAAACCTGCCTGCCTCCGTTTTGTCCAGCACAGATCTCACATGGAGTGACCGGGATTTGAACCACGGACCCAGCTGTGAGAGGCCGGCGTGCTGCCGCCTAAGCCACGGAGGCTCTAGTAGTGTGTGTAATATTGTTATGAACTAACAGGAGTACCCATTCTTCGAACGATCTTCGGTATTAATAACCAGAGCTATTGTTGCTATGGTTAGGGGCTTGGAACCTGTTTGTCGACAAAGAAAAATGATTAGTTAAAATGTGCTCTCAAACTAAATTTACCTAACGTATACTTCCTGGCGTGAAAATAAAATTGAAACCCTCGTAGACGAAACGCAATACACGTCACATAAAAACTGGCCCTCACCGTTATGTCAAATCCACAGGAAGACCTCTTTAATAAATTATAAAGGCTTGTGGTGCATGCAAATTCAGGTTTTTTAGCCTCCAATGGCCCAAATTTCTATAAGCCATAAAAATACTATTTCAATTCAGGAATTTTTGATAATGATGTTGCTTTTTGGAGATATAATAGACCTTCTGTACGACATATCGCACGTGTAAATTGCGTGAAAAAATATTGACCCCCTTAAGCGCGTTATATATATTGATGAATTTTACAGCTTAATTAGGTTCCGTGATAACCTTATAGCCATTTGCAAAATTTCACAGTAATGTAATTAATGGAACTGCATTGCGTCTTACAGAAATAAATGGACCTCTGAAATTCTGTTGCCATGGTTACCGGCTTTAATTCTTTCATCAGATTTATTAAATGAAATTAGTTTTCTGGGAATATCTCAAAAACTGTTGGTTTTAGGGCCTTAAAATGTGGTTTCCCTCCGAGTTTTGTTTATCACATTGAGGGGCTGAAGGTGAGCTTTGTCTTGCCCTTCTATGCCTATTTCAGCATGTATTTTAAAGGGGTAGGCCCCTTTTTATGAGAGGTGCGGAGAAGAGTCACATCAATGATTAGTGTCGTGCCTCTGATGGACTTCTGTACCAAATATTACGTTGATCCACTCAGCCGTTCTCGAGTAATAAAGGAACAAAAATTGTCCACAGACAAGCATTTTATTTTCGCGCGCATCCGTCATAAAACAGTCTGAAACGCGTTAATAACGCGAGTTTCCCTAGAAATTCAGAAAAACAGACAAACTTTCATTTATCTCTATATATATAAAAATGAAAGTTTGTCTGTTATTTCGGAATTTCCACGGAATTTTGAGTTATTAACGCGTTTTAGACTGGTTTATGACGGTTGCGCGCAAAAAACAAAATTTTTGTCTGTCTGTTTGTCTGTTTGTTTGTCTTGTGTACAATTTTGCACGCGCATCACTCGAGAACGGCTGAGTGGATCAACGTAAAATTTGGTACAGAAGTCCATCAGAGGCACGAAAGTAATCATTGATGTAACTCTTCTCCGTAGCTCTCATAAAAGAGGGCCTAACCCCTTTAAAATGCATGCTGAAATGGGCGTAGAAAAACGTGACAAAGCTCATTTTCAGCGTCTCAATGTGAGAAACAAAACTCGGGAGCCCTACGTGCCCCGAAAACCACATTTTAAGGTCCTAAAACCAACAGTTTTTGAGATGTACCCAGAAAATTAATTTCATTTATTAAGCTACTAGCAGAAGTACCCGTTCTTCGAACGGTGTTCGTTGTTAACACCAGACATTATCAATTGAGCTACTGTTGCAATGGTTAGCGGTTTGTCATTCCTTCAAGTTTATCAGAACGAAGTTAGTTTACTGGGAATATCACACACACTGTTAATTTAAGGCCCTTAAAATGTAGTTTTCGGAGACCCTTTATAAATTCCCGAATTTTGGGTCTCACATTGAGAAGCGCAACATATACTTTGGTCGTCCTTGTAGGATAATTTTTATATTTCGCCTATTTTAGCATATATTGAGAAGTTTTTCTCTATATCCACCATTCTACTGTATGAAAAGTACGGTGAAGAGTTTTATAAATGATTGGTGTATTGACTCTCATGGTTACCATACCTAATTTTACGATGCACCAAGCATCCGAACACGATGTTTAGGCGTACATAAAGATACACAGAAAGACAGACAGACAATTCTATTGTCTACAACATATCACCCAGATATCCAAACATGGGTATATCTACCACACAGTATCAAATAAAATCATCCTTACGATGAACCCGTATGTCGACAAAAAAAAATAGTTAAAATGTGCTCTCAGACTAAATTTACCTAACGTGTACTTCCTGACGTGAAATACAATTGAAAGCCTTGTAAACGAAACGCAATACACGTCACATAAAAACTGAACCTCTACATTGTGCTAGATGCCCATTCACAGGAAGACCCCTTTCATAAATTATAAAGGCTTTTGGTGCATGAAAATTCAGGTCCTTTAGCCTCAAATTGCCCAAATTCCTAAAAGCCGCAAAAAATGCTGGTTCAATTCAGGAATTTTTGAAAATAATGTTGCTGTTTGGAGATATAATAGACCTTATATGTCGAAAGTGAAAATTGCATGAAAAAATTCTAGGTTACCCCTTCACCCCCTTAATTGCATTGATGAATTATACGGTCTACGTTAGTTCCGTGATAACCTTATAGCTATTTGCAAACTTTCACAGAAATGTAATAAATGGAGTGACATTGCTTCTTACAGAAATAGAAGGAAAGTTGTATGCCACCCCTTGAGATAATGATTCTCATGGTTACCGATCTGCATTCCTTCATTAGTTTGTTAAATTAAATTAAATTAGTTTTCTGGGAATATTTCAGAAACTGTTGGCTTTAGAGCCTTATAATGTAGTTTTCGAGGACCCTTTAGGGCCCCCTAGTTTTGTTGCTGGCACCGAGGGGATTTATCTCGTCGTTGTACGCCATAATATAATACTAATAATAATAGTATATAGGGAGAAATTATGACACCTATTTTGTAAATTATTTTTAATTCAGCCAATGGCCATGTACTTCAGGACGGGTCAGGGAAGGGATATTATTAGAGAAAGAGGCATTCATATCATGCATGAGCAAAATGGAAATGGCCTACCATTTAACTAAGGACATCTATAAGAAAAGGTCAATATCCTTCAACGCAAAACTAAAACATTACTGCAGTGTCATCCGTCCGGAGGTCTTGCGTGCTTCTGAATGCCTCACGATGAACAAAAAAGGCTTGATCGAGAAACTGGAGGCCAAAGAAAGGAAAATTTTGAGAAAGATATTGGTTTCCATCAAAGACAATGGGGAATACAGAAGACGGCATAACCATGACCTATATACTCATGTGGAGAAGATAAGCAACGTCATCCGGAAGAGGAGGTTACCATTTTTTGAGCATGTGAAATGATTGAGCCCAGCGAGACTGACCAACCGCAACATAACTTACTTTCAGGAGAGGAAAACAAAATGGGCCTAGTTCATTGAACTGGATAAAGATCTGAAAGAAGTGGGGATTACACCAACAGACATTCAGGAGCGCGCCCCACTCAAAAGGAAACTTCAAGCTTGTAAAGGTTTCCAAGAAAAACCGAAGCAGAAAACGGGAAAGATTTGGACCCAGGAACGGAAGGAAGTCCACCGAGAACGAATGCGGCCGTATAGGGCAAACAACAATGCCAGTAGGAGACGGTTGGAATGACGCGGTCCATAGATGGCCTATACGAAATCAATGAATGAATGAATGAATGAATAATACGGGGATAGGAATATAATAGACCTGCCGTACCACACCCGCAGGTGTAAATCGCGTGAAAAAATCTAGAGTACCCCTTGATCCCCTTAAGCGCATATGCGTATTGATGAATTTTACGGCTTAATTTGGTTCCGTGATAACCTTCTAGCCGTTTGCAAACTTTCACACTAATGTAATTAATGGAATTGCATTGCGTCTTACAGCAATAGAAGGACCTCTGAGAATCCGTTGGCATGGTTACTGGCTTGCATTCGTTCATTAGTTTATTAAATTAAATTAGTTTTCTGGGAATATCTCAAAAACGGTTGGTCTTCGGTCCTTAAAATGTGGTTTTCGGGGCCCCGAGTTTTGTCTCTCACATTGAGGGGCTGAAAATGAGTTTTGTCTCGTCCTTCTACGCCTATTTCAGCATGTATTTTAAGGGGGTAGGCCCCCTTTTATGAGAGGTACGGAGAAGAGTTACATCAATAATTAGTGTCATGCCTCTGATGGATGAAAAAATCCACAGCCTGCTTCCAGTCTCCGACCGGGTCAGGAATGGAATGAATGAAGCCCCTATCTAGCGGCGAGGATATGAACTGTGCCGGCTGCCGAGGCCTGACGCACTCCTCTGGGGCAATGATTAAATGAATGACAGATGAAATGAAATGATAGTGGAGAGTGTTGCTGGAATGAAATTTTGACAGGGAAAACCGGAGTACCCGGAGAAAAACCTGTCTGCCTCCGTTCTGTCCAGCACAGATCTCACATGGAGTGACCGGGATTTGAACCACGGACTCAGCGGTGAGAGGCAGGCATGCTGCCGCCTGAGCCACGGAGGCTTACGCCTCTGATGGATATCTGTACCAAATTTTACGTTGATACACCCAGCCGTTCTCGAGTTATAAGGGAACAAATTTGTCCACAGACAAACAAACAAACAGACAGACAAACAAAAAAATTATTTTCGCGCGCATCCATCATAAAACAGTCTGAAACGTGTAAACGGAAATAACATCATATTCCCATTCGGGAATGTTCATAACCCATTTGGATTGCCAAGGTAAGGTTTTAGGTAGATTTCATTAGAAAGCTAACTATTGCAATGGGTACCATGTTTCGACTTCCGGAAAATTTCGACATATCTTCGCGTTTCACATCCCCCAGACCCCAAAACCACCGGCAGTTCAAAAGTTTATATATAATTTATGTATATATGTATCTATCTATCTATCTATATATATATATATATATATATATATATATATATATATCAGTTTCTTGTGGACACGATAACTGCCGTAATTTTGAACCAATCACTTTGAATTTTTTACATAATATGTATCCCTATAAAATCTCGTTCGAGTCCGTTAATGGGCAAAATCGGTAGAAGGGAGTGAAAATGGGGGGCTTTTTTCGAAAAAGTGAAATTTCACTATAACTCTCTTAATACGTGAAATATCGAATCCCTTCAAAGTTCATAATATGTGTCGGATAAGTGCCAAAAATTTATGTCATATAAGTTTTTTGATAGCACCAACCATTGACCAAAGGGGTGGAATAAAGTGGGTTTTTCGGGAAACATTAATCATATCTCTCTTAATAGGCACAATATCAAAACCGTACAAAATGGAAAATATTCCCCTAATAATTACCTAAAACTTTTGTCTGAAAGAATTTTTGATATGACCCACCATTACGTCAAGGGATGAGAAAAATGATTTCGGAATTTTAAAAAATGCCAAGTGCCATCAGAGGTTACCATAACAACGCTTTTAAATTGATAAGGGATGATCTATCAGAGGTTGCCAAGACAACGCCATTGACGAGATCACATTCATTTTTAGCCTACTTTTCACATTTTGCAAAAATGAGGAAAAAGTAGACTTATGAGATCGATCCAGGAAAATGTCTGTCTGTCTGTCTGTCCTTCTGTCTGTCTGTCTGTCTGTCTGTCTGTCCTTCTGTCTGTCCTTCTGTCTGTCTGGCTGTGTGTGTTTCCCCCCTATCAACTCCTAAACGGCTGCAGCAATCAAAACCAAATTTAGTATGAGTAAAGATGTGCACCGGAATAGCTCACGTCCATATTTGAAATTGATGTCAGTGCTACCAACTGCTGAAAAAACGCACTAGAAATTTGAGCTCCATGTTGGATATCTTGCAAGGTATGCATGGGAGCTATTCCAAAATTGGCACACATGTAGATAATACTATTTCAGTTTAATTTTCCAGGAGGCCAACCATGACAGTGTTGCCAAAATAATTTTAACCCTTCTGATAGGTCGAATGTTTAAATGCATATAACTTCTACACTATCAATTGGATTTCAACCAAATTTTGTATGTAATATCTGTACATAAACAAATATGACTGAGCGTATTCTTAAGAGCCACCAGGGCTGCCAACTGTTAATAATTGCTCTCTCTATTTTTTTAAATCCAAATACCAATATATCAGAAAGTATGCAAGCCAACAGCTTTAAACTATGCACACGTATATTCTGACATTTTAGATTAATTTGGAGTAACGTATATACGTCAGTTCTACCAACATGATTATAAGCCTGCTGATAGGACCAATTTTTAAATACATGTAACTTCTATACTATCAGTTGAATTTCAACCAAATTTCGTATGTGATATGTGTACCATAACAGATATGACTATAAGTATTGTTAAGAGCAATCAGGGCTGCCAACTGTTAATAAATGCTGTCTATATTCTTTTTACCCTAATATCAATATATCAGAAAGTATGCAAGCCAACAACTCTATACTTTGCACACGTATAGCACCTGACATTCTAGATTAATTTGGAGTAATTAATACAAGGCAGTGCTGCCAACATGATTCTATGCCTGCTGATATGTCCAATTTTAAAATACATGTAACTTCTATACTGTACCCGATACCTATTTTAGGCTATCGGCTACGCCAGCTGACATTAAGCTGTAGTTGAGGTTTTGAGAAGCAATAGAAAAAGATAGCGCACCGATCGCGTCAAGAAGAATGCCAAGATGACGTAGGAGGTCAAGAATCAAGGAGGCATTGAAATCTGTGAGAAGATAGAATTATGAATGGAGATGTGAAGCTTTATTGAGGAATATATGGAATTATAATAATTAAAACATCTCAGAAGAGGATGTGGAAATAATTTTATGGAAATAAGTTATTTTATAACAGAACAGCCGAGAGGATTCGGGTTCGAGACTATGTTCATGACGTGAGAGCACAGTGGTGGGGGAACAAGCCACGTGCCGCGCGGAGCACATAAGCCGGAACACAGCGCTAGCAAGTTCAGTTGAGCCCAAGGAGACGGGCAGTTCAGAGCAGCTCTATAGCACAGCGAGACGGACATTGAAGGTCACGCAACATACGGAAACCGTCACGGCAGAAGTGTAGGCGACAGTTCTCGCATCGCCGAGCAGCCAAGGCCGAGCGGGTCGTTGATCCAGGCGGGCTGGCCGAGGAGGCAATTGTAGACAGCCGGGGTATTTCAAAACCACACTGCTCGTATTTGAAGACTTTATTTCAAGCTTCATTTCGACGCTGTTCGAGCACAGGCTTTTACGAATAACCTTATAACCATGCTGTTACATAACACATTCAAAGCGACCTTTACTATTCCAAGTAAACTGAATGTTTAGCATAGGCTCTGATGAACATTATATCGTGCATTTATAAGATTTATCTTATACAGTTTTCATGAGTTACATATTACGAACAGATACAGGGTGTTTCGTAATCTTGAACACTATCAAGTAAAATTTTATTTTACTCAAGTGGGACTTTGCAGTAAGTTGAGATTAGACTTACAATTCCCAAACTGAACATTTAACGGAACAGTGGCGTATATTAGAAGAAGAGTAAGGGGGTCCGCTGTTTCCATGAACTTTTCGAGAAGGAGTTGGACAATATCCGCTATGGGTAATTCTAGGTTCAACATGACCGAGTAAACGTGAATAGAGACAAGATGGCACCACAGAGCGATGGATTCGATTCCTGACGAGAGGAGTCCACCAGCTGATTCGCTTGGGATTTCGAAGGAAAGCGTCATTTCATGGATGAAATGATATTCACGCCGATCTTACGAGAAATTCTTTATGTAGGGAAAATCGACGATCTTGGAAATTATATTACAACTGATAATGAAAGGTATTGTAAGAGTTCTAACTACCTGATACGATTATTTTCATGAATACTGGGCACACATGTATATTTTTCTAATAGGAGTGATTTGATTATTAAGACATGGTTTGAATTTATATACTTCGAATTTGCTAGAATATGGAGTGACCATATGATATGGCAGGCATCATTATACGAAATTCTCACCGTTGTTTGGCTTTATTAAGCAGATGTTTGGTCTTTTAGACAATTTTTCCAGCTAGGATATTTTTCATGAATAGTTTTTTTTGTGTAACGAGTATTTCGAACTCGTGATCTGCAATTGATTATCAGAAATTACTTCGTCAGTTCATTGCATACTAGCGAGTGTGTATTATTCATCAGTAGGGATTTTTTCCATTGGATTGTTTGGAGATATTAAGAAGTTATTCACTTTAGTGAATGAACATCGCTTTTATATGACAACTAGAAACTTGTTGATTCCTTTCTAGTACATTCACTCATACAGCCTACGAGATGGGGTCCTTCGTATTTATACGATTGTATGGTGGTACTCACCTTACCCATCGTTCAGGGAACTATCATCCAAGTCGACGGGGCGAGGTCTTTCGTATTTATACGACTGTACGGTGGTTACACATCTTACTTGCCATTGAGGGACTCATTTTTATCATCCGAATGTACACGAGATGTAAGTGAATTAAACAAGGAACTACTAGTCACATATCAGTCGAAATTTTGTTAAATAAAGTAACGATAAATGTCAACAGGATTGCATTTAGTAATTCTTGTTTGCCAATCCAATATTTTGTTGCTATACTCTTTTGAGAGTAATTTCAGTTTAACAGCTGTTACAGCTGATGCTTTGATGATTTTTACAATTGTGTTTGATACCTTTGAAAAGGATTTAAAGTAATTGAATCTAATAAGATTAATCATTAATGGTCATAATTATTGGAAGGCAGATCAGTATTGCAGATTTTGATATGAGAGATTATAGCACATTGGTGTTTTTCTGCGATGTGAATTTATGAAACTTGTAAGAGAATTTATGCTATTTGAAAGCAGATCATAAATTACTGAAGTAATATTTTTCCAATTGTTTAAGAAGTTGTCTAGATGTGATCAGAGTAATTACAGTCATTGGAGATTATGTGCGTTGATAATTTGAAGCCATTTATATATTTTTTGTAGATCATGCAACATGGTTAAGTGGAGTTTGTGATAGGCATTTTGTGGAATTTGCCATGTGATAGTTGCATCGTTGATAATGTATTTTGAGGCGGACATGAGGTCGTCGTACCCAGTCTAGCGTATTTGTTGAGATTCATGCTGTATGTGCTGAATATTTATGGAGTTTTGTGGAGTAATTCTTATATTCAAATGTGATATTTGAAGTATTGAAGAAATGTAATGTCGTTGTGGATAGTTAGATCCAACGTGATGTCGTGGAGACAATAATATTTTTTGGCATGATAAATTAAATACGAGATATAACTTGGAAGTAATAAAACTGTAAGACAACGTTCTATAAACCTTATTAAACAATTTGTTAGGAAATTAAACAAATAAATGAAGTTGATAATACAAGATTTTCTGAAAATAATAATTAATGAAATAATAATCTGAGATTTAAGCATATTAGCGATCTGACCTAATGAAATAAAAATCAGAATGACTAGATGAAATAATAAAATCTAAATAACCAGATGATTGAAATTTAAATAAGTTGATAAATTAAATTTTTGAATAAATCGATGAATTAAATAAATGGATGAATTAAAGATTGAATAGAATAAACTGATTGAAATGAATTATTAGACGATGGTAATGATGATGAAAAACTGAATTAGAAGGTGATAATTAATTAAAGAAGCTGATGATTAATGAATTTATATGGAATTAAATAAATTTAATTGAGAGATAATGTGAAGGAATTGCAACTTGAGTTGAGAATTTAAATGATGTAATGGTGATGAATTAACGATTCTGACAGGAATATTTAGAATTTTGAAGTGAGAATTAATGTGAGAAATATTTAATTTTGATGATAACGACGATGATGACCGATGAGAATTTGAATTTTCTGTAATTCACAGATAAGAGATTAATGGCGATGTAAATAGTGTAAATTAATTATTCAATGTTTAGGAACATTTGATTAACATGTTCTACGTTCAAATTATACCATGCAAACCATAATTTATGTGATATTTTATATGTGTGATTATTATATGTGTATGTTTAGACAGCTTAATAACTTAATTAAATCCACATTGATGTTAAATTAAAGAGAATTAGGTCTCAGGTTTCACAAATGTCAGTGACGAAAGACATAGTGCTACAGTGATCCTGAGAACCCAAGAGAACTTTATACATTTTTCTTGTTATGTGGATTAAGATAATTTTGGAATAGAAAGGAGATGGTTCGATTTTTGGACAATGACAATTTAACTTTGCATTCGACCATACTCTTAGGTAGGAATTATATTTAAAATGTCTGTCTGACTTTCAAAGTAAAATAAATTTGTTTTTATCTTAGTTATGATCTGATGATGGTGTGATGTTCCTTTTTTCTTTCCTTGTCTTGAGTAAGGCTTATCCGGAAAGGAAGTGGTTTTGCTAGGAATTCAGTTGATGGCGCCCATTTATATTTGAATTATTTTTATTAACTTAAGCCCGTAACGACCCTAGAGATACTTTGTCTCGTGATACCCACTGCTTTTTCGAGAACTCAGCTGAATTTCCGACACATTCCTTATTTGACTAGAGGTTCATTTAACTCCGCTCTGTCCTGGAACTCCAGGGATGTGATGTTATAGCAGATGGGTCATCGCATCCCCAGGACGAACGGGTACAGAGAGAGAGGGAGAATTGGCTTTATCCAACTAGTGGGGCTTTTCGATTTTGTTAATTCTATGGAATCACATCAGATTCAAATGACTGAGAGATTGATCTCAAGTTCATTTAGGTGTGTTACAAAATTTATTAAACTTAGTCAGACAATGTACTTGTGTGCCCAATCCAGTGTTCATGTTAATCGTATTAGTAATATCATGTTAGTTATAAGATATTTTTTCCCTATACCCAAGTGAATGCAGGAATTGAGACATTGTGATGTGTTGTTGTCTAACGTCTCTATATAATTCTATATTGAAAATATAATTATGTTGCCGGAAGATTTAGCGAAGGTGTTAGGAGAGTTACAGACGGGTATGTCTGGAATTGCAGAAACTATCTCTAAGATGGAAACGGAAGTTAAAGAACAAATTAATAATTCAGAAGCTAGATTAGAAGCTAAATGTAAAGAGAATGTAAAATCATTACAGGCTAGTAATGAAGGAAATTTAAAATTATTGCAAACTAGTACTGAAGATAATTTAAAGTCATTAGAGGAAAGGCTACAGTTAAATAGTGAAGACAATTTAAAGTCATTAGAGACTAGGCTAAAATCTAGTACTGAAGAAAATTTGAAAATATTGCAGTCAATTAATGAAGATAATTTAAAGTCATTAGAAACTATATTACAGACTAGTACTGAAGGTCATTTAAAAGCTAGTGAAGCTAACTTCAAATCACTGGAAGAGAAATTACAGTCTCGTAGTGAAGAAACTAACACTGAATTAGAAAATAAGTTAACTAGATTAGAGAATAGTTTAACTTTAAAGAATAATGAGATGCTGAAGACTTTACAATTAGACATAATTGCAGTAAACATGAAAGGAGAGGAAAATGTTCAAATATTAAGGAAAAATATTATTGAATTGGAAAGTAGAGGGGAAGAAAATATTTTTACTTTAAGAACAGACGTTATGACCATACAGAAAGACATTAAGTCAGATGTAGCGAAGTTGAGATTCGACATCGATGGTTTAGTGGCAGATGTAGGAAAAATTCAAGATTGGTCTACCGAAGTATCTTTCGAGACTAAGATTAAAGGTCTAGAAACAAATCTAGGTAACGAAATTAAAGATTTAAAGACAGTAATTGGGACCATTAAAGAGGAAGTCTTGGGAGAGGTCAATTCTAATTTAAAGTCGTTAGAAAATCAATTGCAGAAGGATATTAGGAAGATAGACGACGATATAGAGCAAAAGGTTAACGAAAACTTAGCTTTATTTAAAAATAGAGTCGGAGCAATCGTGGAAGAACGGTATAGTGAGGTCGATGCCGAAGCAAAAGAGAAACGTGAAGGGTTAGATGAAAAATTAATCGCAGGTATGGCAAACTTAGAAGCTAGGTTTACGGAAAGCAAAGAAGCGATGAAGATAGATTCAACTCTATTTAGAACAGATGTTGATCTGTTAAAAGAACAAGTCGCGTTAGTAAAGAACACGTGCGAAGGAAAAATCGACAAACGATCTAGACGAAAGTAACAAGACGCAGGACGTTACATCGTTAGATGAGTTGAAGACTCAGGTCAAGAAATTAGCAGAAGACAGGATGACTAAACTAGAATCCATAGTTAACAGTTTCACCAGTCAGAATGTAACATCAGGGGAAACATTGATAAATCAAACAGCGATAGACCGCAGTATGACGAATCAAGACACGAGCATGGTAGAAGACCGTCAAATGCAACCGAATGTGACATTCGAAAGGGCTAGTTCAACCCCTCAGGATAATCCAAGTTCGAATAGGAGTACGTTGGGTCCAAGCGAACGATACTCAGGTCCAGTCACCATTATTAGGAACCTGGATGACAAACCGAGAAAGTTTTCGGGAAATACAGGAGTCACACCAGTAGAATTTCTGCGAGATATTCGAGACTACATGGCGGAACACAGGGTAGCCAAAGAAAGAGAGCTAAGGATAGTAGAACGCGCCTTAGATGGATCTGCACTTACGTGGTTTAGAGCGTTCAGAAGCAATTTTGCGAACATGGAGCAATTTGCCATGGCTTTCTTGAGGAGATTCTGGAGTGCCGAGGATCAACTCAACGTAAGAGCGGAGATGTACTCTAAACGCTATTCTACGTCACATCCGACGCATTACGCCAACTATTTCACGTCACAGCTGGCTAAATTACAGTTCCTTATTCCTCCATTGCCAGAAGAAGAGCTTTTGCAAGCTATAGCGCGACAGTTACCGATAGAGGTACAGCGATCACTGATAGCATCGGGAGCCAATACGCTGGAACATTATGACGATATTTTGCGGCGATTGGATTATACAAGCGCACAGGTCACGCCTAGAAGTAATAGAAACGACAACAGGAACACGCAAGAAGTAAATGCGGTAGTCGTGGACAATGCAGCTCAAACGGACAGAAGGGATTCCTGGGAAAACCGACGGAACGAAGGGAATCGAGGAAATATCCGTAACGCAAGAGGAAATGATCGATATAGAGGACCATATGAAAGGCCATACGATCAAGAAGCGAGAGATAGCCGGTATAGGAATTATAACCAAAATTCCAGGTATCAGGACAGGAATCGGTATAATAATAGATATCGGGGCAGGAATAACTGGGGCCAAGGTCAACAGTATAATGGAAACGACCGACAGGATGGCCGAAGAAACGATCCTAACGACAGAAGGGATAATCGTGGACATGAGAGGTCGAGACAAGAGGATAGACAGCCTAGTGCACCACTCGAGGAGACAGTGAGAGATGTCAATCGAGCCAGCACGAGTGGCGAAGGAAAAAAAAACGTCAAATTAACTCCAGAGAAAAATGAAAATCATTGGGAATCAATCGTCATCGTGGAAACATATCAGGTCAAGGACGAGGATTTAATCGAGGAAGAAGACATAGTACAACGGGAAAATAGACATGAATTGCCAGTTATTAGTGTGGAAGTCATGGGAAAAGAAATAAAGACACTTGTAGACACAGGAGCTATGGTGAGCTTGCTATCCATAGGTTGCCTGGATGAATTGAAATTATTAGGAGGAATTACAATGTTGCCAACTGTTGTTAGCAAAATTCAAGGGGTGATCCCAGACAAGAGTATGAAACGTAAAAGTCAAGTACTTTTAGATGTTGGGATTGGAACCAGAAGTTTTGAACAGATGTTCCTAGTAGTGGTCAACTACATTTTGACATGATCCTAGGAGTGGATTTCCTAAGTGAGAGTGGCCTGATCATAGATATGCAGAGTAGGCGCATGTACTTTCAAGAAGGGGTCATGGAAAATCAAGAATCGGAGATGACATTCTGTAGAGAGGATATATTGGATGAAATTGTATGCAGCGTTGAAAGGTCTATAGAAGATAAAATTGGCATGACAAGTAAAATAAATCCAGAAATTAAGGGGCAGTTTGATCAAGTAATTTCAGAATATGAGGATATATTCAATGACAAACCAGGTCTCATAGAAAATTTTACCTACAGCATCAAGTTGATGGACGACAAACCATACCATAAAAATTTATATCCCATTCCGGATAAATGGAAGGAGGAAGTCAGCATAATGATAAGCGACATGGAGACAGATGGAATAATTAAGAAAATGCCAACTGCTTATTTGAATCCTTTAGCTGTTGTCAAGAAACCTAACGGTAAGCTGAGGATATGTCTAGATGCCAGAGCCCTTAATGAAAGAGTTCTTCCTGAACATGACAGACCACCTGTTATTCGTGAATTGTTACGCCGATTCAGAGGAAAGAGTTTCTTCTCGACAATCGATCTGACTAGTTCATATTATCATGTTGAGCTAGCAGAAGACTGCAAACAGTACACAGGGTTCTTGTTTGACCATAAAACATATGTATTCAATAGGTTACCTTTTGGAGTGAAAAAAGTCCTCTCGGCACGCCGGAAGGCGGAGGTAGAATTCACCGGACAAACTTGGGGATAGGCGAAAATAGGCAGAATATGCAGATTTTCGTAGAAGGATCAGACCTCATTTAATGCGAGAAGGTATTTTATAATTGGAGCTTAATTAACTTTGTTTTTCATTATATGCTTATTTTAAACATTTTATTGTCTTATGGGAACAGTAACCTTCTTGTCATTTGGGGTCCATTTTTATACTTGTGGTCACACTATCCTTATGCAAGGTTTCGACACTGATGTGTAACTATGTAACGGTCTGTTACTTCTTCACGCAAAATTATATCTACCGCAGAGATTTTGGTTGGTTCCTCAGTTTAGGGGCTGCGACAACGCGGTCATGTTACCCCGTGTACTTTGGTATGGCTGTATTAGTCTGTAATTCAGGTAAGGACTGCAGACGGTCAATTTCAAGCAGTAGTTACTAATGTTGCTACCAGGTACTACCGTCAACGACACCTAGCTGTGAACTTGGCTACTAGATGCCACCGCAACCAGCAACTAGCAACGAACGTTGGAACTTCCCCTCCAAAAGAAAGCATACTGAGGGATTTTTAGCGCTCTTAGAAAATCCGACGACTTCGGCCGGCTTTGAACTCGCGACCTTGGGCATAGACATTCAGCATGCTACCAGTTACGTCATCGAAGCCGCTTCACACTTAGATGGAAATCTGAATCTGATCTCGTGCAAGTGCGTTATCTTGGCAACGTCTGATGGCTCATCCCTCATCAATTTAGTAGTGTTGCCATGGCAACCACTGATAGGGCTTGGCATTTTCTTATAATTCCGAAATTATTTTTCTCATCCCTTGGCATAATGGTGGGTTATATCAAAAATTCTTTCAGACAAAAGTTTTAGGTAATTATTATGGGAATATTGTCCATTTTGTACGGTTTTGATATTGTGCCTATTAAGAGAGATATGATTAATGTTTCCCGAAAAACCCACTTTTTCCCACCCCTTTGGTCAATGGTTGGTGCTATAAAAAAACTCTTCAAACATACATATTTGGGCTTTATCCGACACGTAGTATGAATGTTGAACGGATTTGATATTTCACATATTAAGAGAGTTATAGCAATATTTCACTTTTTCGAAAAAAAAAGCCCCCCATTTTCACCCCCTTCGACCGATTTAGCCCAGTAACGAACTCGACCGAGATGTTATAGGTATACATATTCGGTAAAAAATTCAAAGTGATTGGTGCAAAATTACGGCAGTTATCGTGTCCACAATAAACTGATATACATATATACATATACATACATAAATTATATATAACTTTTGAACTGACGGTGGTTTTGGGGTCTGGGGGATGTGAAACGCGAAGATATGTCGAAATTTTCCGGAAGTCGAAACATGGTACCCATTGCAATAGTTAGCTTTCTAATGAAATCTACCTCTGGTGTGTTCCTCAGTTTAGGGGCTGCGACAACGCGGTCATCTAACCCCGTGTACTTTGGGTGAGTGTAGAATCTGTCTGATACACGGTGTGAATTGTAATGGCTGTATTAGTCTTAATTCATGTAAGTACTGCAGACGGCCAATTTCAAGCAGTAGTTCCGAATGTTGCTACCAGGTACTACCGTCAACGACACCTAGCTGAGAACTTGGCTACTAGATGCCACCCCAACCAGCAACTCGCAACGAACGTTGGAACTTCCCCTCCAAAGGAAAGCATACTGAGGGATTCTAGTGCTCTTAGAAAATCCGACGACTTCGGCCGGCTTTGAAACCGCGACATTGGGCATAGACATTCAGCATGCTACCAGTTACGTCACCGAAGCTGCTTCCCACTTTGTCAGGCGGCTTCGGTGGTGTAGTCGGTAGCATGCTGAGCTTCTATGCCCAAGATACCGGGTTCAAACCCGGCCGAAGCCGTCGGATTTTTTAAGAGCGTTAAATATCCCTCAGTATGCCTTCCTTCGGAGGGGAAGTAAAGCCGGCGGTCCCATGTCATAGATTTATGGCATGTTAAAGATCCTTCCACTAATTGCACCTGTGTGAAGCTAAATTGGATAGGTTAAGAATGTATGCAACGCTCTTAGGTTTCTATGTTCGTTGCCAAGAGCCGACTGCGGCGGCGTCTAGTAGCTCAGTTCTGAACTTGGCCTCGTAGTCGTTGACAGTGGCGCTTGGCGGCAAAAGTAGGAACTATCTGAAAAATTGTTAGTTGCAGTACTTAAATTAACAAACAGATAACACACACTAATACAGTCATCACAATTAACACCGGTTATCGGACAGATTCTACACACACCCAAAGTACACGGGGCTACATGACCGCGTTGTCGCAGCCCCTAACCTTTAGAACCAACCAACCAACCACTTAGTCAGATGGAAATACTGAATCTGATCTCGTGCAAGTGCGTTGTCATGGCAACGTCTGATGGCTCATGCCTCATCAATTTAGTAGTGTTGCCATGGCAACCACTGATAGCTCTTAGCATTTTCTTATAATTCCGAAATCATTTTTCTCGTCCCATGGCGTAATGGTGGGTCATATCAAAAATTCTTTCAGACAAAAGTTTTAGGTAATTATTAGGGGAATATTGTCCATTTTGTACGGTTTTGATATTGTGCCTATTAAGAGAGATATGATTAATGTTTCCCGAAAAAAACACTTTTTTCCACCCCTTTGGTCAATGGTTGGTGCTATCAAAAAACTTATTTGACATAAATTTTTGGCACTTATCCGACACATATTATGAACTTTGAATGGCTTCGATATTTCACGTATTAAGAGAGTTATAGCGAAATTTCACTTTTTCGAAAAAAGCCCCCCATTTTCACCCCCTTCGACCGATTTAGCCCAGTAACGAACTCGACCGAGATTTTATAGGTATACATCTTCGGTAAAAAATTCGAAGTAATTGGTGCAAAATTACGGCAGTTATCGTGTCCACAAGAAACTGATATACATATATATATATACATATATATATATACATAAATTATATATAAACTTTTGAACTGACGGTGGTTTTGGGGTCTGGGGGATGTGAAACGCGAAGATATGTCGAAATTTTCCGGAAGTCGAAACATGGGACCCATTGCAATAGTTAGCTTTCTAATGAAATCTACCTAAAATAGTGGTCCGGTGATGATCCGAGCACTAGATGAAAATTTGTCAGATGCAGTTAAGGAGCATGTGGTAAGCTATATTGATGACCTGATTATAGCGTCTGAGACAGCGGAAGAACATATCAGGCACCTTCAAATGCTTTTTGAGGATCTTAGGAGAACGAACTTCAAGGTGAACTTCAATAAATGTCAGTTCTTTCATGAAGAAATTGAATTTCTTGGACATAGAATCGATGGAGATGGTTATAGGCCCAATCCAAAGAAGATCATGGCAATTTCAGAGTTTCCAACACCACGAAAGATTAAAGAGGTACGGCAGTTTTAGGCATGTGTCAGTTCTTTTCAACACATTGTCCTGAATATACTGAGACGATGGCACCTCTGCAGGATTTATTAAGGAAGGGAAATCGATGGAAATGGGACGATAGATGCAATCAAGCGTTTTTAGCGGCCAAGAAAATGCTGATCCAAAATATCAAGCTTGAGTATCCTGATTTTACAAGAAGATTTTTTGTAGAGACAGACGCATCCAAAATAGGCATTAGTGGAATCCTATATCAGTTGGATGATGACAAGAAACATAGATATTTAGCTTTCACCAGTCGCAAGCTTAGGAATTGTGAGAAGAATTACTATGCAACTGAGTTAGAGGCATTAGCAGTGGTTCATGCTCTCAAAACGTGGAAGAAGGTGTTGTTTGGACATGACATAACAGTGATCACAGATCATAAAGCCCTCCAATTTATTATGAAGACAGACTTAGCGAGTGACCGCATCACCAGATGGGCTCTGTTCTTACAGCAATTTAACCCAACTGTTGTACATAGACCTGGGAAGTTAAATCTGTTAGCAGATGTGCTGAGCAGAAACCCTTGTGAGGAAGTATTTGTCAACCATATAAATTTGATTCAAGAGGATAATGGTACTCTAGAAAAGTTGAAATTGTTAGCGCAAACTCAGAAGAGATATGCACCTTTGTGAAGAATTTACCGTTTTCTGACACGCAGGATGGATAACACTGATCCGGATTTTCAAAGAACTGAGATAGAGGCTAGAAAACATCATATTATGGGAGGTGTTATATGCCAATATATCGACCAGGATCATACTAAACTTAGAGTAGTGATCCCACCCAAGCTTGTCAAACCAGTTATTTGGATGATACACCGAACTGCAGCTCATGTAGGTGTAGACAAGACTTTGGCTCTCGCACAAGAAACTTTTGTTTGGAGACAAATGGGACAAACGATTCGCGACGTCATAAAGACCTGTGACAGTTGTCAGCGAAGTAAATACTCATCTAAGTTAATGAAAGAAGTTCCTAGATCAATATTACCCAGTAAGCCAAGAGAACTTTTCGCGACGGACATTTTTGGTCCGATTCCTCGTTCGACGAAAGGCAATCAGTTCGTTTTGGTAACGGTCGATGTATTTTCGAAATACGTATCTCTATGCCCTATACAGAAAGCTACGTCCAAGTACGTGATAAACAGACTTGAGAAAACAGTTATTCCGAGCATGGGGAAACCTGAAGTTTTGTTGAGTGACCATGGATCACAGTTTACTAGTATGGAATTTTCTACTGCTATGGAACGTTTAGGAATAAGGCATGTGTTTAATTCTGTACGGTATCCAGAGGGAAATCCCGCCGAAAGAATTATGCCGGAGATAAGTAAGCTGTGTCGCTTATATGTGTCAAGGCAACACCATAGATGGATGGAGGTGATACCCATCATTAGCCAATGCTTGAATTCCACAGTACATGAAAGCACAGGACAGATTCCGTCCATGCTTCATCATGGATTAAAACCGGATAGACCATGGGACAGAGTCGTGAGGGCACCAGTAGATCCTCAACCCACACAAGAAAGAAGAGTCGAGATGGCAGGAGAGAGGCTCAGAAGACAGGCGGAGAAGAGAGCCAGGAGACAGGCAGGAAGGAGGTTCCACGAGCCATTTCAAGAAAATGATGAGGTGCTGATTAGGAAGCCAGTCACTTCGAACCTTCAGCTGAAGATCTACCATAAATTCGCTCCATTGTACGCTGGACCGTTCCGTATTGAACAAACATACCAGAATAATAGCTACAAGATTGACAGAATGGATACTGATGAAGTTGTAGGAACTTTTAATGCAGCTAGCATCAGGAAATACCATCATGCTGAGTAAGGGAATTGTAGAGCTATCGTGTACATGTATTATATATTGAATGCCTGAGAGTGTATTTTTTTTCTCAATCCTGATAAAAAAAGGAGATGTACGGGAGAGATGTACCCGATACCTATTTTAGGCTATCGGCTACGCCAGCTGACATTAAGCTGTAGTTGAGGTTTTGAGAAGCAATAGAAAAAGATAGCGCACCGATCGCGTCAAGAAGAATGCCAAGATGACGTAGGAGGTCAAGAATCAAGGAGGCATTGAAATCTGTGAGAAGATAGAATTATGAATGGAGATGTGAAGCTTTATTGAGGAATATATGGAATTATAATAATTAAAACATCTTAGAAGAGGATGTGGAAATAATTTTATGGAAATAAGTTATTTTATAACAGAACAGCCGAGAGGATTCGGGTTCGAGACTATGTTCATGACGTGAGAGCACAGTGGTGGGGGAACAAGCCACGTGCCGCGCGGAGCACATAAGCCGGAACACAGCGCTAGCAAGTTCAGTTGAGCCCAAGGAGACGGGCAGTTCAGAGCAGCTCTATAGCACAGCGAGACGGACATTGAAGGTCACGCAACATACGGAAACCGTCACGGCAGAAGTGTAGGCGACAGTTCTCGCATCGCCGAGCAGCCAAGGCCGAGCGGGTCGTTGATCCAGGCGGGCTGGCCGAGGAGGCAATTGTAGACAGCCGGGGTATTTCAAAACCACACTGCTCGTAGTTGAAGACTTTATTTCAAGCTTCATTTCGACGCTGTTCGAGCACAGGCTTTTACGAATAACCTTATAACCATGCTGTTACATAACACAATCAAAGCGACCTTTACTATTCCAAGTAAACTGAATGTTTAGCATAGGCTCTGATGAACATTATATCGTGCATTTATAAGATTTATCTTAAACAGTTTTCATGAGTTACATATTACGAACAGATACAGGGTGTTTCGTAATCTTGAACACTATCAAGTAAAATTTTATTTTACTCAAGTGGGACTTTGCAGTAAGTTGAGATTAGACTTACAATTCCCAAACTGAACATTTAACGGAACAGTGGCGTATATTAGAAGAAGAGTAAGGGGGTCCGCTGTTTCCATGAACTTTTCGAGAAGGAGTTGGACAATATCCGCTATGGGTAATTCGAGGTTCAACATGACCGAGTAAACGTGAATAGAGACAAGATGGCACCACAGAGCGATGGATTCGATTCCTGACGAGAGGAGTCCACCAGCTGATTCGCTTGGGATTTCGAAGGAAAGCGTCATTTCATGGATGAAATGATATTCACGCCGATCTTACGAGAAATTCTTTATGTAGGGAAAATCGACGATCTTGGAAATTATATTACAACTGATAATGAAAGGTATTGTAAGAGTTCTAACTACCTGATACGATTATTTTCATGAATACTGGGCACACATGTATATTTTTCTAATAGGAGTGATTTGATTATTAAGACATGGTTTGAATTTATATACTTCGAATTTGCTAGAATATGGAGTGACCATATGATATGGCAGGCATCATTATACGAAATTCTCACCGTTGTTTGGCTTTATTAAGCAGATGTTTGGTCTTTTAGACAATTTTTCCAGCTAGGATATTTTTCATGAATAGTTTTTTTTTGTGTAACGAGTATTTCGAACTCGTGATCTGCAATTGATTATCAGAAATTACTTCGTCAGTTCATTGCATACTAGCGAGTGTGTATTATTCATCAGTAGGGATTTTTTCCATTGGATTGTTTGGAGATATTAAGAAGTTATTCACTTTAGTGAATGAACATCGCTTTTATATGACAACTAGAAACTTGTTGATTCCTTTCTAGTACATTCACTCATACAGCCTACGAGATGGGGTCCTTCGTATTTATACGATTGTATGGTGGTACTCACCTTACCCATCGTTCAGGGAACTATCATCCAAGTCGACGGGGCGAGGTCTTTCGTATTTATACGACTGTACGGTGGTTACACATCTTACTTGCCATTGAGGGACTCATTTTTATCATCCGAATGTACACGAGATGTAAGTGAATTAAACAAGGAACTACTAGTCACATATCAGTCGAAATTTTGTTAAATAAAGTAACGATAAATGTCAACAGGATTGCATTTAGTAATTCTTGTTTGCCAATCCAATATTTTGTTGCTATACTCTTTTGAGAGTAATTTCAGTTTAACAGCTGTTACAGCTGATGCTTTGATAATTTTTACAATTGTGTTTGATACCTTTGAAAAGGATTTAAAGTAATTGAATCTAATAAGATTAATCATTAATGGTCATAATTATTGGAAGGCAGATCAGTATTGCAGATTTTGATATGAGAGATTATAGAACATTGGTGTTTTTCTGCGATGTGAATTTATGAAACTTGTAAGAGAATTTATGCTATTTGAAAGCAGATCATAAATTACTGAAGTAATATTTTTCCAATTGTTTAAGAAGTTGTCTAGATGTGATCAGAGTAATTACAGTCATTGGAGATTATGTGCGTTGATAATTTGAAGCCATTTATATATTTTTTGTAGATCATGCAACATGGTTAAGTGGAGTTTGTGATAGGCATTTTGTGGAATTTGCCATGTGATAGTTGCATCGTTGATAATGTATTTTGAGGCGGACATGAGGTCGTCGTACCCAGTCTAGCGTATTTGTTGAGATTCATGCTGTATGTGCTGAATATTTATGGAGTTTTGTGGAGTAATTCTTATATTCAAATGTGATATTTGAAGTATTGAAGAAATGTAATGTCGTTGTGGATAGTTAGATCCAACGTGATGTCGTGGAGACAATAATATTTTTTGGCATGATAAATTAAATACGAGATATAACTTGGAAGTAATAAAACTGTAAGACAACGTTCTATAAACCTTATTAAACAATTTGTTAGGAAATTAAACAAATAAATGAAGTTGATAATACAAGATTTTCTGAAAATAATAATTAATGAAATAATAATCTGAGATTTAAGCATATTGACGATCTGACCTAATGAAATAAAAATCAGAATGACTAGATGAAATAATAAAATCTAAATAACCAGATGATTGAAATTTAAATAAGTTGATAAATTAAATTTTTGAATAAATCGATGAATTAAATAAATGGATGAATTAAAGATTGAATAGAATAAACTGATTGAAATGAATTATTAGACGATTGTAATGATGATGAATAACTGAATTAGAAGGTGATAATTAATTAAAGAAGCTGATGATTAATGAATTTATATGGAATTAAATAAATTTAATTGAGAGATAATGTGAAGGAATTGCAACTTGAGTTGAGAATTTAAATGATGTAATGGTGATGAATTAACGATTCTGACAGGAATATTTAGAATTTTGAAGTGAGAATTAATGTGAGAAATATTTAATTTTGATGATAACGACGATGATGACCGATGAGAATTTGAATTTTCTGTAATTCACAGATAAGAGATTAATGACGATGTAAATAGTGCAAATTAATTATTCAATGTTTAGGAACATTTGATTAACATGTTCTACGTTCAAATTATACCATGCAAACCATAATTTATGTGATATTTAATATGTGTGATTATTATATGTGTATGTTTAGACAGCTTAATAACTTAATTAAATCCACATTGATGTTAAATTAAAGAGAATTAGGTCTCAGGTTTCACAAATGTCAGTGACGAAAGACATAGTGCTACAGTGATCCTGAGAACCCAAGAGAACTTTATACATTTTTCTTGTTATGTGGATTAAGATAATTTTGGAATAGAAAGGAGATGGTTCGATTTTTGGACAATGACAATTTAACTTTGCATTCGACCATACTCTTAGGTAGGAATTATATTTAAAATGTCTGTCTGACTTTCAAAGTAAAATAAATTTGTTTTTATCTTAGTTATGATCTGATGATGGTGTGATGTTCCTTTTTTCTTTCCTTGTCTTGAGTAAGGCTTATCCGGAAAGGAAGTGGTTTTGCTAGGAATTCAGTTGATGGCGCCCATTTATATTTGAATTATTTTTATTAACTTAAGCCCGTAACGACCCTAGAGATACTTTGTCTCGTGATACCCACTGCTTTTTCGAGAACTCAGCTGAATTTCCGACACATTCCTTATTTGACTAGAGGTTCATTTAACTCCGCTCTGTCCTGGAACTCCAGGGATGTGATGTTATAGCAGATGGGTCATCGCATCCCCAGGACGAACGGGTACAATACTAACAAATGGATTTCATCCAAAATTGGCACAACAAGATATCATAATAATTCAGATTATTTCTGACCAGCACACGCATGGTATTGTTCGCAACATGCATTTACGCGTGCTGATAGATCCAGTGTCTAACTGCATGTAACGTCCATTGGACTACAACCAAATTTTGTATTCTGTACCTTAAGAGGTGGAACTAAGAATATATTCAGTCACCAGGGCTGCCAACTGTAGTGCTCTATTAGGCTACATTATACCAGGTATATTTTGAACTAATTAGATATTTCGATATTACCAGCTTAATTTCGTCATTATTCTAGATAGGTTCATATACTGTAGAATAATCATTGGCATGGAAAGTAGGCTGTATGGTTCTTCACGGAACTTCTTGTTAGCCTACTTTTCACACTTTTCAAAAATGAGGAAAAAGTAGACTTATAAGATATATCCGGGAAATTATGTCTGTCCTTCTGTCTGTCTGTCTTTCTGTCTGTCTGTCTGTCTGTCCTTCTGTCTGTCTGGCTGTGTGTGTGTCCCCCCCCCTATCAACTCCTAAACGGCTGCAGCAATCGAAACCAAATTTAGTATGAATAAAGATGTATACCGGAATATCTCAGGCCCATATTTGAAAAAGATGCCAGTGCTACCAACTGCTAAAAAAAACGCACTAGAAATTTGAGCTCCATGTTGGATATCTTGGAAGGTATACATGGGAGCTATTCTAAAATTGGCACACATGTAGATAATACTATTTCAGTTTAATTTCCAGGTGGCCATACATGACAGCGTTGCCAAAATAATTTTAAGCCTTCTGATAAGTCCAATTTTTAAATGCATATAACTTCTACACTATCAATTGGATTTCAACCAAATTTTGTATGTAATATGCGTACATAAACATATATGACTGAGCGAATTCTTAAGAGCCACCAGGGCTGCCAACTGTTAATAATTGCTCTCTATTTTGTATCCAAATATATCAGAAAGTATGCAAGCCGACAGCTTTAAACTATGCACACGTAAATTACCCGACATTTTACATTAATTTGGAGTAACTTATATACGTCAGTTCTACCAACATGATTCTAAGCCTGCTGATAGGACCAATTTTTAAATACTTGTAACTTCTACACCAACTAATGGATTTCATCCAAAATTGGCACAAAAACATATACTATTTCAGATTATTTCTGACCAGCACTCGCATGACATTGTTGCCAACATGCTTTTACGTGTACTAATAGATCCAATGTCTAAATCCATGTAACGTCCTTTGGACTTCAACCACATTTTGTATTCTGTACCTTAGGAGATGGAAGTAAGAATATATTCAGTCACCAGAGCTGCCAACTGTATTGTTCTATTAGGGTACATTATGCCTAGTATATCTTATTTCGAACTAATTAAGACATTTCGATATTACCTACTTAATTTCGTCATTATTCTAGATAGGTTCATATACTGTAGATTAAGCTATGGCATGAATCTTAATTTTAAGAAAAGTAGGCTCTTTAGTTCGTCACGGAACTTCTTGTTCCATCTGACTATGAGGAAAGCGGCTAACTGGTAGCATGCTGAACTTCTATGCCCAAGGTGCTGGTTCAAAGCCGCCAAAGTCACCGGATTTCTAAGAGCGCTAAAAATCCATCAGCATGCTTTCCTTCGGAGGGGAAGTTACAACGTTCGTTGCAAGTTGCTGGTTGCGGTGGCATCTAGCAGCCAAGTTCACAGCTAGGTGTCGTTGACGTTAGTATTTGGTACAAAATTAGGTACTACTAATTAAAATTGACCGTCTGCAGACCTTACCTGAATTACAGACTAATACAGTCATCACAAATAACACCGTTTATCAGACAGATTCTACACACACCCAATGTACACGGGGTTACATGTCCACCTTGTCGCAGCCCCTAAACTGAGGAACCAACCAACATCTCTGCGGGAGATAAAATTTTGCGTGAAGAAGTAACAGACTGTTAGATAGTTACACATTAGTTCCAAACCTTGCATAAGGACAGTGTGATCACAAGTATAAAAATTAACCCCAAATGACAAGAAGGTTACCATCCCCATAAGACAGTAAAATGTTAAAAGTATGCATAGAAAGACGAAAAAATGTTAACTAACCTCCAATTGTAAAATACTTTCTCGCAATAAATGAGGTCTGATCCTCCTACGAAAACCTGCATATTTTGCCTATTATAGCCTATCCCATAGTTTGCCCGGTGAAATCTACCTCCGCCTTCCGGCGTGCCGAGAGGAGTTTTTTGTTTTATGAAAGGGAGCTTGACTTCCGTAGCACATTGGCATCACTCGTGACGTCAATACTACTTGTATTTTGTGTCTTGTGATGGCCTTCTCAGTATGTGCTAGCCATGCGTATTGGTGAGGTGTGTCTGTACCAACTGACGAGCCCAACGGCACACCGGGGCGAAACGCTGGCATTTTATGTTTGATCTAGCCGGACCAATTTTATCATATTAATTGATAATTTATCTGATCAAACGGAAATAACATCATATTCCCATTCGGGAATGTTCATAACCTACGTGTAAACATCTCAAATTTCCGTAGAAATTCAGAGATAAACACACAAATTTTCATTTTTATATATAGAGAGATATACTGCACCGCTCGGTGTTGACCGTGTTTTATTGCACAGATTCTGGTTTTACTCGCTAACTGTTGGAGATATACGAAAAGTGATAAGGACCTTTCGGATAGAAAATTAAATGTTAAAGCTCATGTATACCATCAAAAGTTTGCTATTTCTTAGCGTTCTCTTTTTATTTGAACAGGAAATATGAAATTTTGAAACCAAAGGGTGTAGTGACGTCACAAATGTCGGTTTTACTCGCTAACTGTTGGAGATACACGAAAAGTGATAAGGACCTTTCGGATAGGAAATTAAATTTCAAAGCTCATATGTCCCATCAAAAGTTTGCTATTTCCTACCGTTCTCTTTTTATTTGATATGGAAATATGAAATTTTGAAACCAAAGGGTCTAATGAAGTCACTAAAATAGTCGCCATTTTTGAATAGTGCAAAATTTCGAAATCAAAAGTATCCTATATGTAAACCTGGTAAATCAGCTACATCCATGCAAAATTTCATTTAAATCGGACCAGTGGTTCTTGAGTTATTGAGTAACAGACAGACACACACCATCTCATTTTATATATTAGTATGATCATAGCGTTTAGAAGAGAAAGTGTGCCGACTCCCGAATTTGCCGTATCTTTAGTATGGGTAGTTGCTGCGCCCGCCGGTAGACTGCGTAGCGGTTGATAGTTGCTGGCGGGAGTCACTTTCTAAGCGCTCGCGAGTTTGAAAACACAGAAATACTGCCGTGTTTAGTCCTTATTTCTTGGTGTTGAAAGTGTATGTGATCAAGAAGCGATAGTGAAATAATACATACGTTATGACACTGGTGTGCTTAGTATTTGTAAGCCTATACATTACGGTACTTCTTTACATTTGTGCTGTCGTGTGAATTATAACCTGGTAAGATTCGTCCAACAAAACTGTGTAAGTAAATATGCCGTGTTGTTTTGTTCCCGGGTGCCGATCTGGATACGACAAGTCATCTGCAACAGGTAGGCACTTTTTTAGACCTCCAAAAGGCGAAGATGATTTATTTAAATGGGCAAAGGCCATTCCGAGGAAAGACATTAAATTGTCAAATAAGTCATATGCAGGCTATGTGACAAACATTTCTCCGATAATTTCCTTATTAAAACGGACACTTTCACAATAGATGGAAATACAGTCGAAATGGCAAGAATGAGATGGAGTTTGAAGCCTGGTGCAGTCCCACACATTTTTCCAAACTTGCCGAAATATTTCACTACGCAACAGAAAGCACGCAAATCTCCTCTGAAGAGGACTATGAGAAAGACTGACATATCGAAATCTTGTACCAAAATTTCGGCAGTTGGTTCTCCAATGGTAGTTCCTGGTACTTCTTATGGTGTAGATAGTGAGGTCGATGCCAGCAAAGTTATTGCCAGTCTCAAACGCAATGTAAAAAATCTTAATAGAAATTTAGTGAGAATACAGAATACGCTACTGAAAGAGAGGGAAAAGGTAACATTGTTGGAAAAGAAAGTTGCGACTGTTATTCCATCCCAATCTCGTTGTACATGTAAGCCGAATTTCCTGAGTAAGAAGCAAAAGTTAGTTATAGACACTATGTTTAAGAAGTGCCAAACAAGGCCAACAGGCATGCGATACAGTGATGAATTTATTCTGGAGAGTTTGCTTCTCAAAATTAAATCTCCCAAGGGTTACAGGCATTGCCTAAGGCACGGCTTACTACCTCTCCCTTCTGAAAGTCATTTAAGAACCCTCTGCAAGGGATTTAAGTGCTCGTATGGCGCAAACACGAATGCTATAAATGCAATTGCAGAAGCATTTAAAAATGAACAAGACGAAAATCAACGTTTAGGGGTAGTGATATTCGATGAAGTTAAGTTGAGGGAGGAAATTCGATTTAATTCTTCCTCGCTCAAATTGGATGGTTTTGTGGACTTAGGTGATTTAACTCCAGAGGATAAAAGGAATACCTTAGCCAACCATGCTTTGGTATTCATCTTTGTTCCCCTCCTCCATAATTGGATCCAGCCGGTAGCAGTTTATGCCAGCAAAAATGCAACACCTGGTGATATTTTGGCAAAAATACTAATCCAAATTATTATACAGCTGGAAAAAGCTGGAGCGAGAGTGATAGGTTTCACAAGTGATGGAAGTCAGTCGAATAAGAAGGCTTGGATAAACTTAGGAATAACCGGAAAACCAGGAAATGTGAAATGTAGTATCCGAAATCCAGTTAATCAAGAGAGAAAACTGTGGGCCTTTTCAGACTTTGTACATATCTTAAAATGTGTAAGGAACGATCTCCACGATAAAAGTAAGTTGCTGTACAAAAATCAAGAAATAGATTTTAATTTCTACGGACAGGTTTATGCCATGGACACTTCCCCCGAGTTTTCAGGTCTTAAAGCTTGTCCAAAATTGACTTCCGCACACATAAACCCTACGTCTTTCCAAAGAATGAACGCGAGACTCGCTTTCCAATTATTCAGCAATGCGACCGCGAATGCCATTAAGTTCTTCCGGCAAACTAACCCCGACATTTTTAGCGGCAGTGAGAATACAGAATTATTCACGAGAGACATGAACAATCTATCAGATGCGCTTAACTCCAGAATACCAACAAACGCACTGTACAAAGATTCTCCTTCGCACAAGACATTAATGGACTTATATGAAACCATTAGCTCAGAAAATAACACATTTGCCTCAAATAGGACAATGGAATCTCTGAGAGTCACGCTAAAGAGTACCTTAGAAGTCGCTCATTATTTATGGTCCAAAGGCTTCAAGTACGTGTTGACAGGGAAATTCAATCAAGACCCCTTAGAACGTCATTTTGGAATTTTAAGATCCATAAGTTGCGACGATCACCCATCAACTGTAGATTTTCTTCATTTGCATATGTTACAGTGCGTGTATGTTCCAATTAAGATGGCTATATCAGCGTCCGGGAACTGTGAACCTAAGTTAGAACCACCTCTCACGTCATTTGTTAATCAAATGCGATTATATGCGAAGCAAACCGAGGAACAAAACAAATCTGTTAAGTTGTGTGTGGAGGACAAAATTAGAGACAAAGTGGTGATAACGGACTGGGAGAATGATCCTCCCCTTCCTTATGAAGACAACATTCCGAAACAATGCTTGGTTTACTATCTAGCAGGGTACATTGTCAAACAACTAAGGAAACGAATCAGCTGTGTGAAGTGTGCAACAACCCTTCAAAGTGAAAGACCGTCAAACACAACAGCTGCAACTTTCACCAACATAAAGGACTTTGGCACAATAAATGCCCTTACTTACCTAACTCACCCGTCCGACAGTGTCTTCAACATTCTTTTACAGGTCGAAGTAGTCGTTAAAAAGAAACTAGCTTCCCTTTCAAATTTGTGGGGTGATATATTTTATGAGTGTTTGGACAGCATATATGAGATTGTTTTAGGGTCGTGTGATTTAGGATGTTGTATGGAACATAAACTGGACCTTATTGGAAAACTCGTTTTTCATTTCATGAAGTGCCGCTTTTTCTTTCGTACGAAAGAAATTAGGAAAGAGCAATCATCTTCTAAGTCTGGAAAATCGTCGCGTAAGCTGTCCAAAGTTTCGGACAACTGACAGCTATAATTTGCATGGGTGAGTTTATATTATACTGTATTATATTATATTTACTGTATTTGTGCGGTAGTGAATGGTCTGTAGCTTTACGATTTTTACACATTCAGTTACATTTGACTCCCGTCCGAATGTTTAATTTCCTTATTGTAAGAACCTATGACGTAATCTGATGTTTCATAATTAACACAACGGACATCAGCGTTGTATATACTCAGTGCGGAGAATTTTATATTTGGATCATCTTGTCTAATACAACGTAGTGTAAGCTGATAACATTCAGTTGCTGAAAAATAACATTCAACTGCTTCTATTGATACCGTCCTCACTCAGCGCTAGCCGACGCTAGAGCTGCCTAGCGGCTGGACCATACAAACTCCACAAGTCCCGTCACTTTTCCTTCTATACGCTATGGTATGATTAAAAGAATGCAGGCCGGTAACCATGGCAACACGATCTCAGAAGTCCATCTATTTCTGTAAGGCGCAATGCCGTTCCATTTATTACATTACTGTGAACGTTCGCAAACGGCTATACGGTTATCACGGAACCAACTTAAGCTGTAAAATTCAACAATACGTATATAATGCGCTTAAAGGGGTCAAGGGGTGCTAAATAACTATTATATCCCTATCCCTATATTATTAAATTATTATTATTATTATTGTTGTTGTTGTTGTTGATGTTGTTGTTGTATTATGGCGTACAAGGACGAGCAAAACTCATTTTCAGCCCCTCAGAGGCTTGGAGGCTACTAAGTTTTAAGGCTCTAAAACCACGATTCTGAGATATTCCCAGAAAACTAATTTCATTTAATAAACTAATAAAGACCACCTCATGGCGCAGTGGCTAGCATTGTTGGCTGTCACCCCCGAGGTACCGGGTTCGATCCCCAGCTCAGCCAAGAATTTAAAAGTCTTGGTATGGTCTGGTACGGGGTCTCCCAGCCTCGTGATGCAAAATGGGAACTTGCCGGATGCTATGGTAGGAGGAGTGGAAAGGAACTGGCCAGCCTACCACACGCAAACTCCAGCTCTTATTCAGGTTGCCTACGTCCCTGGAGGGGATATGGCACTCTTTTATTTTATTAACTAATAAATAGATGACGAGTACAGAAGAAGACCAAATCAGGGGCTATATTGATATACTGAGAAAATCACAGATGTGGCCAGGAAGAGACGTCTGGCTTTCTATGGACATGTCTCATGGATGAACCCAACAAGGCTAACCAACCGGTTTCTCAACTACTGAGGGAAGAGAAAGAGTGTGACACCGTCGCTAACAGTAGTTAACAAGGATATCCAAGAACTGAAGATAATGAAGAGTGATATTAGAAGCCGATCACAACTCAGAAAGGTACTTAAACAGAAGAGTTTTCAGGACAGACCACCCTGTAAGAAAACCGGCATCATCTGGACAAAAGAGAGGAGAATGCGCGAATATTGGGCAAACATCAAATCCCTCGCCAAGCTGAAAAGTTGAACGTCGTGGTCCTTAGCTGGCCCATCCGAAAGAAGAAGAAGAACTAGAAGAAACTAATGAAGTAATGCAAGCCGGTAACCATGACAACAGTGTCACAAGAGGTGACATCCAACTTTCCATCTATTTCTGTAAGAAGCAATGCCACTCAATTTATTAATTTTCTGTTAAAGTTTGCAAATGGCTATAAGGTTATCGTCGAATCAATCATAGACTGTAAAATTCAACAATGCGATTAAGGGGGTCAAGGGGTACCCTAGAATTTTTACACGTGACTTACCCGTGCGATATGCGATATGTTGTACAGAAGGTCTATTATATCTCCAAACAGCAACATTTTTTCAAAAATTCCTGAATTGGAATAGTGTTTTTTGCAGCTTTTGGGAATTTGGGCCATTGGAGGCTAAAAATCCCGAATTTAATGCACCACGAGCATTTATAATTTATTAAAGGGGTCTTCCTGGGGATGGGGACTTTCCACAACGGTGAGGGCCAGTTTTAATTTGATATATATTGCGTTTTCAATATTATTTTCACGTCAGGAAGTACACGTTAGGTGAATTTAGTTAGAGAGCACATTTTAAGTGATCATATTTTTGTCGACAAACGGGTTCATCGTAAAGATGATTTTGTTTGATACTGTGTGGTTGATATATATTTATGTTTTTGTACGCCTATAATTCATGTTCGGGTGTTTTGAGCATTGTAAAATTAGGTATTGTAACCATGAGTCAATACACCAATAATTTAGAAAACTCTTCAACCTACTTCTCATAGAAGGTTGGGTAAAAGGAACATTTTTTCAAAATACATGTTAAAATAGGCGAAAAATAAAAATTCTCCTAGAAGGACGACAAAAGCATATGTTGCGCTTCTCAATGTGTGATACAAAACTAGGGAGTCTATAAAGGGTCTCCGAAAACCACATTTTACGGCCCTTAAATTAACAGTGTCTGCGATATACCCAGAAAACTAACTTCGTTCTGATAAACTTATGAAGGAATGACAAGCCCCTAACCATTGGAACAGTAATTGATAACATCTGGTTATTAATACCGAAGACCGTTCGAAGGGCGGGTACTTCTGCTAGTACATATATATAGGGATCGCAGCTAATGGTCATATCAGGGTATTTTAAATGAACGCCCGAGGGCTCCCAGCAAGTTCAATTTCAAGTTGTTCCAACTTTGGCTACCAGATGCCACTGTCACTGACACCTAGCGGTGAACGTTGGCACTTGATATGGCGTTTCTAACCATCCATATAAACCTACAAATTTGGCTACACACTACCTATTGCAGTGGTAGGTTCATTTACTTGCCATAAATCTATGACATGGACCCGCCGGCTTTACTTCCCCTCCGAAGGAAGGCATACTGAAGGGATTTAACGCTCTTAAAATCCAACGACTTCGGGCGGGTTTGAATCTGCGATCTAGGGCATAGCAGTAAATATTGTAAATCAGGTGAGGAATGGGAAGGAGGTGGTCATGGCCTTAAGTTAGAAGCCATCCCGGCATTTGTCTGGAGTAGAACCAGGAAACCACGGAAAACCACTTCCAGGATGGCTGAGGTAGGAATCGACCCAGCCACTTCTCACGAGGTTGGTTGTACCCCATTCCAGCCTTAGACCAGAATTAAATATCTTGGCAGAGCTGGGAATCGAAACCGCACCTCTGAGGCGACAGCCAAAAATGGTAGCCGCTGGTCTGGTGTTTAAGTCCAACAGGCTATAAGTTAGCGAAATGCCGAATTAATATTTTTACCATTAAGATGTTCTAAATCATAGGAACATTTTGTTGTTTATTCAATTTGAGGGAACTTGGGACATGTTGGTCATCAGTCTCGTGTGTTTGGATCAGTGTTAATTTTTTTCTTTTTCTTAGTCATTTACCCTCCAGGTTGGTGGAACCCACGGACTCAGCGAGGGAACTCACCACTACCCCATCTACCGGCAGTGTCCTAGAGCTGGGAACATCTAATCGGAGTGGATACAACTGGTGAGGTGTGATTGGCACCTCGCCCAGGCGGCCTCACCTGCAAAGCGAACAGGGGCCTCATGATGGATAGGCAAGGAAGAGGGAAGGAGGCGGCCGTGGCCTTGAAGAAGGTACCATCCCGGCATTTTCCCGAAGACGAAGTGGGAAACCACGGAAAACCACTTCGAGGATGGCTGAGTTGGGAATCGAACCCCCTCTACTCATTTGGAACACCCGAGGCTGAGTAGACCCCGTTCCAGTCCTCATACCACATTTCAAATTTCGTGGCAGAGCCGGGAATCGAACCCAGGACCTCCGGGACGGCAGCTAACCATGCTGACCGCTACGCTACGGAGGCGAGTTCAGTGTTAATTGGATCGTTTATTTGAGAAAGGGGTCAAGTAACAATTATGGCATTTCGAGTCAAACAAGGAAAACTTTAAATCTCATACAATTAACTTCTTAATGATCTCCAATCATTACCACTTAAGTGTTTTCGGCTTATATGTGTATGAAAAGTAATAGCAAAAAATATATTATTTTTACTTTTTGAATTGTGCGAGAAAAAGTACTTAAAAATATTGTACTTGACACGTTTCTGCAATAAGAAAGTAGAAAATCTGAGAAATATTTAACAGTTTTGTAATGAAATCAAATTGTATGCAAAACAGTTTATTTATAATTATGTGCATTGAGTAACGTACGACTTGAACTACCCTCACTGTAGGGTGTAATCCGTGCTGATACCTATGTACACACCATGTAACTACTAAGCGACAGCGACTGCAGCGAAACTAGTGGCAATGTTTTGAAATAAAGGGACCTGACTCCCTAGTAGGGTAATCTAGGCTGACTCAGCTGCAAGAAAACGAATACTGTAACTAACGAACCCTGTTTCTAAATGGCTGTTACTTTCTTTTTAACCTGATCAGTCACAAAGTTCAAAACCATACATTATCTGGTTAGTAGTACTATCGTTGTAGACCTCATCAGCGGCTTCGGTGGCATAGTTGGTAGTATGCTGAATTGCTGTGCCCAAGATAGCGGGTTCAAACCCGGCCGAAGTCGTCGGATTTTTTAAGAGCGTTAAAATCCTTCAGTATGCCTTCCTTCGGAGGGGAAGTAAACCCAGCGGTCCCATGTAATAGATTTATGGCATGTAAAAGATCCTTCCACAGACTAAACTTGTGTGGAGCTAAATTTCTAGGTTAGATTTCGTTGTAATGCTCTATCAAAGTTCCAACGTTCTTCACTAGGTATCATTGATATCTGGTAGCGAAAGTTGGAACTACTTGAAATTGAACGGAACTTGTAACTCACCCTAGTTGTGTCCGCTTGAAGCAGCCACAGCCTCTGGCGAGCCGAGCATGTCCTCGGACACTCCCGGCACTAAATGCCATACGATAAATAAATAAATAAATAAATAAATAAATAAATAAATAAATAAATAAGTAGAACTCATTATACCCAACAAGGTAAGTTTTGAGTTTAGTGATGTCTTTTATCTACTTCACATTGATGGGAACCTATACAGAAGCTGTATGTAGGTCCTAGAACAAAACTAGACATTTGGGGCGTGGTGACGCAGTGGTCAAGCTGTTGGCCTTTCACCAAGGTGGGCCGGGTTCGATTCCCGGTCAATACTTGTGAGAATTTCAAAGTTAAATGCCATGTCCTGTGGTTCGGATTCCACGTAAAAAGAAGGTCCCGTGGCTCATGATCACATGATTAACGGCCACGTAAAACTACAAGCTTCCTTCAAAACTAGACATATAATACAGGAAGTACGGGTTGAAACATTAGAACAGAATCGAGTCAAGCAGCGTCCCTGACTCCTTTCTGCACAAAATGCAATTTTTTAACATAGGCCTAATGCCTTACTGTAATAACAGGCCAGAACTTGAATCCTTTCTGCACTAAAATACACGTCTACCTCTACAGAACATGTTCGCACAAATAACTCATTTTATCATATATTTTGTCACTTGACCCCTTTATGAAATAAGCGATTCGATTGGAATGTTGGACAGCAACACTGGTGGCCAGTCCATGAACTTCGTAGAAGTCAAGACGTCAAGTAGTACAAGTCCTCACACAAAGATGGCAAAACACTCTCTTTCCCTGTTCATGTGTGTTAATCTGTGTTTCACCGACAGCGGTGGCTACGCTGGCTAAAGTTCAGCGTTAGGCTACGGGGCCAAGCTCTCTACTGACTCGGTAGACATGAATTCGAGCCCCACCGTCAGCCGTCCTTGAAATGGTTTTCCGTGGTTTCCCATTTTCAACTCTAGGCAAATGCTAGGACGGTACCTTCTGACAGGCCACGGCCGCTTCCTTCCATATCGTTGCCCATTGCCATCCTTTCATCTCATCTCTCATTCCGACGCACAGGTCGCCCACGGGCGTCGACTAGAAAGACCTCCACTCGGCCTCTCCGGAGGCCACAAGACAAAGAAGAAACTGTGATTCTGTAGTAATGTGTGTGTAATGGGAGTATCCATAGGGGTTAGTTAGTTATTTATGTTTTAAGGGGCGGAACTACGAGGTCATCTTCCCCCTTTTAACACAAATTTAATTCTACAAATTTGAACTATGAAGTTAAATTTTGAGGTGGACAACTAAATATGAAAAGACTGAAAATCAATAAAACAAAACAAAAAATCTAATTACAATTACAAACAAATTAATTACGGAATAAAAAAATCAGAGGGGGTGAGGAGAGCTGATACACACCAAGGGATAAATAAGTTCGTTAAATTGCCACAAAATTTACTCCCCCTCCAATTGTAACATTTTGACAGTTCTTAATACGCCCCTCCTAACTGAATGTCCCAAAAATAGCCACACCCCACTCTCCCTTTTGGGAAAACGTAAAAATCAATAAATATTTTAACACATTTAAACTGAATTTTATTTATAATCTACTTAATATATATAAACAATTTCACTTTCAGCATTTTCTGTTCTTCTTCATTTTCGTGATTTGCAAAACTGTATGCTTTGAAAAATTCTTGATAAATTTTAATTCCATCCATTCTTTTTTTATCGGGTGGCCTCCCGAGAGGCCGAATGCAGGTCTTTCTAGTCGCCCGACGCCCGTGAGCAACCTGCGCGAATGAATGCGAAGGAATGAATCTGGGCAAGAAAGTGGAAGGCCTGTGTGGCCTGTCAGAAGGTACCGTCCCAGCATTTGCCTGGTGTTGAAAATGGGGAAACCACGGTAATCCATTTTATGGACGCACGACGACCACACAACTAAGTAACTATATTTTGAAAGTCTTTCAACAGAAGACACACACAGAGCAGATAGGTCATGTTCGGCGGTGATTCACTTGTGCTACAAACCTGTTGCCTGTAACAAGTACAAAAAGTCTTTCGCCAGTATTTGTCATTTATTTATCGTATGGCATAAATGAAAATTATTTATAATTTGACATAAAGTTTAGAAAAGTAATGAAGTGCCTGTGGTGTCCCAAGGAAGAAGTCGCTGAATTCACCACTGTAAGATGTTTGTTAGCATTCTTGAACTAGGTGCCGAACAGTCTGTCTTTCAGCACCGCACTCGCAACATGATGAAGATTTTTTCCTCCACTTGTACAGGAGATCCCCCCATACACCGTGATTGGTCCGGATTCTCTTTAATTTTGACCAGGTCTTTCGCCAGTAAACAACGTACAGCAGATGTTGCACTTACAGTAGATGTGTCGCACATGGCAGAAACTGAGGAACAAACATATTTTCCTACAGACCCCACCTTTCCTCAAATTATCAAACACTTCTGTCACAATCAAGCAAACGTAATTAATGGATGACCTCTAACGTAGCTGAGCGATTTATGCATCGTCCATGGCTATATTGGAGATCCGAGGTTTGATTCCCGGCACTGTCAGTAGCCATCGAGAGAGACAGAGATAGACAGAGAGAGAGAGAGAGACATAGTTAGTTATTGTAGATTTAAGGGGCGGAGAGAAATCAGAAACCCCTATGGACGTAAAATTGGCAGGTGAAAAGCTAAAGGAAGTAGGAGTCTTCTGCTACTTAAGAAGCAAAATAACCAGCGATGGACGAAGCACAGAGGATATAAAAAGTAGGTTAGCACACAGAACAGAAAAATCTGTTGACATCAAATAGGCTATAGATTTAGGTATTAGGAAGTCATTTTTGAAAGCCTTTGTCTGGAGCGTGGCGCTCTATGGGAGTGAAACTTGGACTTTTGGTGCAGCAGAAAGGAGGATAATGGAGGGCTGCATCTAACCAGTCAAAAGACTGAAGAGTAAAACAAAGACAATAATAGTAACCCATAATCTAGTATTCTTAGTCAAACCTGGCAAACGAATCTACTCGTGGTTGATTGGTTGTTAGCACGTAGTGCATAGAGGCTCAATTTGGATGTAAAAAGAAAGAAAGAAAGAAAGAAAGAAAGAAAGATGTTTAAATGAACAGATAATGAATAAATGAATAAAATAAAAAAGTAAAACATTATAAAAGTTGATATAGGCCTAGTCTACTATTAAATAAATAAGTATGCTATGTTAATAGAAATAAACAACCAAAATAGTTCTATAAATGACGGACAGAGTAGGAAGGAGAAAGAAAATGGGGTGGGGTAAAAAATTGAGACTCCTCGAAGAATGAGGATGTCCAAATAAGGAGAAAGGGCGGGGGAGAGGGATGGATGGATATAAGGAAACACAAACAAAATGGAAGTGTATCTGTACGATACCCAATACAGGCCTCGGCGAGTAAACAGATGGAAACTCCTCCAGTGACGAACAAAGGAGATCAAATCATGACCCTGTCACCATGGAGGAAACCGTACAATTTGAAATAGGTGAAGAAATAGAGAACCTGAGAGGAACTATCTTTCCAGATTTTAATAACTAAAAAATAGAACCCAAAATTCAAATGACATTAAAAAAAAAGCACTTTTCGTGGGATTTGGATAAAGTTAGAGATAGTGACATATTATATTTAAATTATTTAAAAGCTCAGCTCAGGAGCTTTTGTACTTATGTTGTAAAGCGTACCTAAATAAGAGGACGTGACAAACGTTTTGCAGTGACTGTACTGGTGCCATTTCGCCATCCACGTTAGCCGTTGCTTGCCACGCAATAGATCAAACACCATTAGACAACTGTACAAAGGGTTAATGTTATATGTCTTATATTTTGAACTCAGTGAACTTTTAAAGCCAGCTATGAATTTTTGGTTACATCTCCCCTTAACCCTTTATGGGATAGTGGTCTATATATTAACCACCTGTCATAAGGACAGTTTATGCTTTCAAAGATGCTGATAGTTTAATCCTTGAGCCAAATTTCGGAGAATTATCATGCCGAAGTGCTAGTATTTCTAAAAATCAAATATAATATACCTACGTATCTACTTGACGTAATGTGTTGGATAAAATAAAATAAAAAACTAAAAACATTAACAATTAAAGTGTAAAGATAAAATATTAATATAGAAATAAAAATCATGAGAATAAAATTACAACAATAAAAGAAATGTAAAAATTAAAATAATGAACATAACTACAGGTATAAAAAAATTATGAAAATAATTGTGAAAATCAATTCAAAATTAATTAATTAATTAATTCAATAAAAATATCAGAATTAAATCTATAAGAACATAAATTAAAAATAAATATATACATTAAAATTAGAGAAACAAAAAAATAACATTATTTATAATTATAATAATTAAAATAATTAAAATGTAGAAACACATAAACGTAAAAAATTGCTTTGCCCTATAAAGGTTTTAAGTGCACGGCTAAGCTGCGTGATAAAATTAATATATCGTTAGACTATACAAAAGCAATATGCCTTGGCATTTTTGATTATTTTGTTAGCCAGAACCTTAAAAAGGTTTTAAAAAAGGTTAATATTACCGCCTGAATCAATTCTTTAATGAAAAAAGTATTAACAAAGTTGTTCTTGGTACATGTTTCATGAACAATTTTTTCCCCTTCATCAGCCAAATGTAAATCATTAAAATAATCAAATTATGATAATGCGTAGCACTAAACTATCAATGGTCATTTAACCTAATACGGTGCACCATATTGTTTTAGATCCCTTAGTTGGGGGGTTAGTTAGGGCTAAAACATATATGTTATTGTACTAATTTGGAAGGCGATTCCTAGGAGAGGGTAGCTTCCCGTAGCTGGGAGAACTAACCAGTGTAGCGTGTTGTTTAGTGTACGAATGCTAGGGGGTGTTCCTGCTGAGGTGTAAGAGTCAGCTAGGGGATGAACCTCTGGGTGCAGGTTAACGTACCGGCCTCCCAGCTGGACGGAGTGAGTGATATAACAGACCTGCTTGTGTCAGCGGCTCGCTGCTAGGCGGTCGCGTGCGGGAAACACAATGAAGCCTGAGCAAGCAATTACTTGGCTACTATGGTCACGGTCAATCGTGACGAGAGTCAGGAAGGGTATTAGGATGTAAAGAGGCGTGTAGTTACCAAGACAAGTGTAGTTTACTGACCAAGTGTTTATTGGTCAGTGAGTATGAAATTGTAAGTCCCTTTTAGGGGAATGTGAATAATAATACAAGTTAAGTGTACAAGATTGTGGATGGGTTTTACAAAGTAAACGATATCTGAACACTTGCTGATTCTCACCTGGTGATAGTAGCTGGAGCAGAGCCTTCGGCGACACACACTGTATGACAGATAATGCTCCCAAAAGGCCTCTCTTCTTATAGGTCCTGCCGTTGCTCAGTCAGCATTCCATTGACGTAGCTGCCCCAGTTAGTTATAGTGTTAATGTTTATGAGTGTGTTGCAAGTGATTGGCTAACCTCCCGAGCTGGGTGGCCACCCTTGCTGTGTGAAAGGTACTGTTCTGGACTTATGATGTTTGCCAGTTAGGGGTGGTTTTAATAGATGATGGGGGGTGGCTTTCATGGGGTGCAGCCCCCCGGGGCCTGTACAACTCTTCTTCTTCAATTAGTTCGCGTCCCCGCGAACGGGAACGGAACGTAGAGTGGGGGTGACGATGGATAGTTTTTGTTTTCTTCATGTACCTCTTCTTCTTTTCTTCAGTGTTGATGTAGATGTGGGTGTGTTGAAGTCGTGGTGATTGTGAGATCAGCTTGTGCTCAGAGGGGTAGGTTTTGGGATTTACATATGATAGTTTAAAACAGTTCAAAAAAAATTGACTTTAAAAGTACAACAACAAAAAATACGTGAATTTGACACTATATATGCGTTGGTATTGTGCAGGGAGGAAAAAACCCACGCTGGACGGGTGGTTGTGCCGTCCGGCGCTGTGATGGGGAAAAAATTGCTCCCTGCAGTGTTTTAGGGTAAAAGATGGAAGAAAATAGAAAAAAATAGATGTCCCAGGGTATAAGTTAAAGGAGTATGTAAAATATAGTTTATTGTGTTGGGATAAAACGGGACACCTTCACAAATTTTAAGTTAGAAGGGTAGAAATGAAAATCAGTGTGTACATTATGGTGTGTAAAATGGTGTGACAATTTGTGAAGTTATGTGTTTAGGTATACAGTTGAGCACCACTATTTTTGTGTATGCTTTGCCTTTACAGTTTCTGCTTATAAAATGATGATATAACATAACATAACCTAGTGTAACATGAAATGACATAAAATGATACCCTTATTGCTATACCTATTCGCTCATGAGCCTGGTACCTCATCTCATTCCCTAGGCCTTCTACAGCGCTCTTGTCGACTCATTCGCCGTTCATTTATTACCCGCTGGCTGTAGGTGCCTCTCACCTATGGCTGTGGGTTTAGTGGTCATGCCGTTACTTTTCCTGTCGTAAATTTTCCCCGTGGGTGGAAAAATTTACCTTGGCGGCGAGGGTAGGTGCTCACAACCTGTGCACCGCCCCTGGCTGCCGAATATTGCCTTTCATGGAAGCATCTCGAACGTGTGTTTTGAGTCAGCGTCGCTCGGTGCCCCACGTCACCTTACGTCGCTGGTCGCGGCGCCGTCACCTTATTGGCGCGACTGAAGAGTGATGAGGAACAGTGTGTTTTTGTGATAGAGATAAGGGTGTGTGTAATCTGGTGTGGAAAATATATTTACAATAGAAATGCTCGTGCTCCTTGTCACCTGTGAAATAAAAAATGGATTATTGGCCATCTAATTGGAAGACATTTATGTTGGTTTGCTTCCTCGCTTTCCTGTGTGGGAAAAAGTGAATTAGTAAATAATAGATGGCAATACATCACATGTATATATATATGTAACCTTTCGTCGGTGGCGCTTAATTTATAGGACTAAGTGTGGCGCCACTGAGGTGTACCTTACCTCTAGATTAGCCTAGCTTATTCTATCGTGTTATCTTAATTTTATTTAACCTACCGTATTGTTATCTTAATGTGTTATCGGGCTTACCCTGGCAACGGATTTGAGTCGCCAAGCGCCGAATATTCTACCTTAATCTATTGTTAACTTAATGTGTTATCGGGCTTACCCTGATGACGGGTTTCTTGGTCATCAGGTGCCGAGATGTTTTACCTTAATCTATTGTTAACTTAATGTATTATCGGGCTTACCCTGGCAATGGTGTTTAGTGGCCAGGTGCCGAATATTCTACCTTAATCTATTGTTAACTTTATGTGTTATTGGGCTTACCCTGATGACGGGTTTGTTGGTCATCAGGTGCCCAGATGTTTTACCTTAATCTTACTTATCTTAATGTATTATCGGGCTTGCCCTGGCAATGGTGTTTAGTGGCCAGGTGCCGAGATATTTAGTTTAAATTATGATAAATGAAAAAAAAAAAAAAAATTTATAAGCCGAATGGTTTTGCCTTAGTTTATTGCCGAAATATGCTGTGCTATTATTTAGCAACAGTGCTTATAAAATTTGCTTAATTCTAAGTTGCGTACCAAAATGCAACTGTCTTACATGCTAAAATTTTGACTAGAGCGATCGCCCGGGGCAGTTTTACCTCCCCAGATCACCACCCGCACGTATTCTAGAAACACCGGTTGTCTCTAGAATCGCCGGATTCCGCCCCCTTAATACTAGTTGTCGACATTTATGCTAGTGCTTATTAACTAGTAATTAATAAAGTTCCGAACGACTGCGGAGCCAAAGAGCAAACCGCATCGCCCGTTGTACTTGCCTGTTCATTGCCGTTGCATTTGCATGTTGTCATTGATGTATTCATTATTGTTGGGTTTGCCCACTGTAACCCCTGTGAGTGCTCGCTATGCTCCTCATTTAATATCTCTGGCTGCCCGATGCGTCACCATTTAAGCACTGGCGACCCGTTGTCAGCCATTTATGTGGGCGTTGGACATCGTCCGATAAAATAGTGTCATCCGGGAATTTAGCGTCCGGGATCCTCTTCGCCCATATTGCCAGTAATAATAACATCCGGGAATTTAGCGTCCGGGGTCCTCTTCGCCCATATTGGCAGTAATAATAACATCCGGGAATTTAGTGTCCGGGGTCCTCTTCGCCCATATTGGCAGTAATAATAAGATCCGGGAATTTAGCGTCCGGGGTCCTCTTCGCCTCGCCGCGCGGGGCAAGGGCTTGTCGGATCTAGGGTTGATTCCGCTGAACCCTAAGATCCTGCTTCACTCCTGCGAATAGGAGACTAGCTTCTCGCCCTAGAAGCTCTACTTACTTACATACTAAACTAAGCGTCTAGTCCTAATTTGGTCGTCCCTTGGTTCCTCTCTTGAGTCCGGTGCGGAGTTGGCTATTTCTCCCCCCGTTCGTCAAAAGTATCCCCAGCAGGTCTTGGCTTCGACGACCGTAGCGCATAGTGGGTGTAACATCTCTTTGTCCCGGGAACAGGCTAGGTCCCCTGGGACTCCGAAGTTTGCCCGCGCCAGGCCATGAATGCCTCAACCTTACGTAGTTCGTCTGTTATTTAGTCTGGGTTTGTTAAGCCAACTGGGGTAGGGCTCATCATCGCCTTCCCCAGCTCTGCTTCTGTGTGGTGCCTCTGCCCTTCTGCTTACGCTGTCATCACCATTCAGCGTGTCATCAGATTCCTTTTGTGTTATGTTAAAAAAAAGTGTGCTCTGTAAATAATTTACTGTGTAAACAATGTAAAATTTTTGAGTGTTCTGGGGTTGTAGGATCTTCTAAATGCATGGCCTACTTCAGGCCTTCTCTAGCTACGTCGGACTTCCAGCGGTAATGCCTTATTGATTTTCTTGGAGGCGTTAGTAGGGTTTATGGCGTTGGGTTCCCTGTAATTAGGATCCGGGGGGTGTTATTTGTTGAATAGGCTTAAAGCATGGTAGGAGGGGGTTGCGCATCTTTGAGCTCCATGTAAATGGTGGCCTGGAGCCGGTGATGCTATCGGGATGCTTTTACAATGAGTGGACGGGGGTAGGTATTTCCCGGGTTTGCAAAAATTTAAAAAAATCCATGCAGGTTCAATAATAATAACCCCTGGTATGTGGGTGGGATTATTCCATGCGTGAGGATGGATATGAGGCGTATCCGCTCTCATTTAAGGATAGGTATAGGCCGAGGTATAATAATACTATGTGCCTTGCATGCGGGATTATTTATATATAAAAAAAGAATTGTTATCATAGATTTGGCCTCATCTCTTGCTTAGAGATGCGCATTACGCTTGATTGTCGTTTTTCCGACTCGCCCCTAATACTCGGGCGTAAGCATTGAGAGCCAGGGCGTAGTGAGCCCTCTCTTTAAACGCATGAAGTCTATCAACCCCGATGTGTATTTTGGCATGTAGTTTAGCAGTTTTTATGTGTTTATGTGTCTGTGTTGGCTAATGTCGTGAGTGATAAGGTTATGGGAGGAGGGAAAGGTGGTATAATGGTAGCCTGTAGGTGGTATATTGGCTATCTGGCCGGCCCTATCCATCTCTACTTCTGTCATCCTCACTTGGTCAATATCTGCTTTCTATCCGCTCCTTGGGATAGTAAAGTGTGGTGACGCTATGACGTCACGCCCTGTCTGGTCTCTTATCTATAATGTTAATGTAGCAAGTGATTTGTACTGTCACATGTCATGTCCTGATCGCCTATGATGGTTTTGGGATTAAAAGTAAAAAGAGAAGTAGTTATTGGGGAGGTCTGTTCCCCCTAGGGAATCTGTCCGTATTCGCCCCTGATTAGTGAGCGCGTGTGTTGGAAGGACGTGGTCGTAATTGTGATTAGCGCAGCTGCGTGTGTGTGGCTATGTTCCGCTACATCACGCGGGCGGGTGGGCTGTTATCGACTAAGTCCTATCGTGTGTCGCGTGTGTGGATTCATCGGATATGTCTTATCGTGTCTCATGATGCTAATTGCCAGCCGGCGTGTGTGGCCTGTTATCGCACTTGTAAACAAGCTTCTGTGGTCCTATGATAGATCCGGCCTATCATGTCTGTACATTACTAAATGTTATGTCTGTTGTAACAATAGTGTCTGCCGACCGCAGTGTTGCAATGCTTCTGGAATTCGCAAGTCAGTGTTTTGCTTTGTGTTTTGTTTTCCATGTGCTTGTGTAAAGGAGGTCTCTGACGTTACGTATGTCGGCCACCGGAACGTGACTTTTGCCAATGTCGGAGTGTTGTCATTGTTTGGGATTCCGGGAGTGCCAGTGTGCTAATCTGTCCCGTTTTTGCCTACCGATGTTGTGTTTACACTGTTTTCAGCAAGACCTCTGCCTTGTGTAACTATGTGTAATCCATGTCTGAGAAGTCTATTGTGGTCCCCTTGGAGGCCTTAGGATTTTCGGTGCGCCCCCTTGTTGGGAATTCCTGGGTCGCCAATGCCGAGGTAGGCTGTTGCAGCGAGTACCCTGGGGCGAATCTATGCTCCAATATGTATGGGAAAAGAACCTTCCTATCACTATAAACATGTATCTGACCCACTTATGTGCTTGTCTGGGGCCAATTTCAGTCTAATTGGGATTCTGGATTTTTGTTTTCCACGGCGTCCGATTTTTGCTGGGCATTCGGATCCGCGATCCCATGTAATTCTCCGTGTTTCATGTCTGCGTTGTCTATTGGGATTTTAGCATCCCTAGTGTGGTTTTTGATTGTGTGTTTCGCGCCAAAAATACCGTTGGTTAGTTTGTTTTTGGCACGACTGTGTTGTGTTGAATCGTGTGTGCTCTCCCGCCCTGTTATAAGGTCCTGGTGCTACGGTTTCTGTACCGTATGTACCATGGCACACGTATCGTGTATTTGAGACACGCAGATGAAAATATGCTTTGGCGTGAAAAGTTTGGGTCTTTTGGAATGCTCCTCATATTGTAATTTTGAGAGTTATAGGGTTTTGAAACTCCCGTAAATGAATGTGTATGTTCCAGCCAGGCCTGGAGTACGCTTAGCTTGTCCGTAGCTAGTGAAGGTCGCCCAGTCACGAGTGTGTTATCGCTGACGGCGATAGTATCTAATTTCATTGACGTGTGCACTATCTATTACTTGTCTGGCGATGTTCATATGTCCAACACGTATGTGTGTGGAAGCTTGATTGCTCGCTCTGTTGTTGTGAGCATGGCTTTCCGTAATGGAAAAGAACCTTCCACTAAATTCGTTCGTGTCCCCAAGTTTTGTGTTAATGTAAGCATGGGTCGAATATATCCCTGTTAGTGGTACTAAATGTCGTTATGCATGTGTGTCACTGGGCCGCTAGCCGCGTGTTTGGTGTCTAGGTGTCGGATGTGATTTTATTGTTTTATGCGTATGAATATCTGTTAGTGTAACTGTCCTTTATTATTCTATCCTCCCATTGGATAGTTACCTGACCTTACATTCCTGGTATCCAGAAGGTTGCGGGTTCGAGACCGTCTTTGTCCAGGATAATTATTCCTATTGCCTTTTAGGCGAGTGTCTCCAGGACAGCTTTGCTAGTGTATTAACTGTTATGTGGCAATGTGAGTTGACTGTGTGCCTTCCAGAAATATGTGGGTTTTCCCAATGTCTGGGATTTTCACCCTATGGTGTTTATGTTTAGTTTGCGCGCTGTAATGGGGGACGAGAAAAATTCATGTTATAGGCATTGTAATATATTACGTATACCTATGGGTTAGATATATACAGTTCAACTTGGATAATCTTCCTTTCACGGGATTAGTGAAAGAGGCGAAAGAAAAAAATTGAGTTATGCAACGATCCGAATTAAGAGAGCTCTTTGAATAGAGTAGAGAAAATATATTGTATCCCGTCTGCGCAATGCTTTATGCTTATTAAAGCGGGTTGCCTGGCGGCGGTAATCTGTAAAGATTGTATTGTAAATAATGTCAAAAGTTTCAAAATGAAAGGTAGGACCTGAGTGTACTATGCACCTATTTGGCGACGTTAGTAAGACAGTAATCTAGTTACGTCTCAGGGAAATCTACCAATTTTGAAAAATAGTTTGAGATTCCTACTCTTGCTTACGATTAGGGCTCTCGGCCATCACAAGAGAATCTATCAAACTGTGGGACCAGAACATAGAACACTTAGTCATTTCTACTTAGACCCGCCTAAGCTTTATGCTGTGGTTTGTTGTTTAGGCTGCATTCGGAATAGTTCTCTGAGGACCTAAGCCGCGTGGTCCATTGATTGGCTTCCGCTTGGCTTTGCATATTAAAAACTTTGCATTGTCCGAAATATGTCCTAAATTATCACGGTTATAAACCATTGCTGGCCTAAAAAAATGCTAGGGGCCAAGAAAAAACTAAGAAGAGTTTTGAGTTATACACTTTTGACTTAGCCATGTTCCACTGTATATACATGAAAAATGTGCAGTTTTTGTCCGTGAGTCTCCGTGTGTCTACCGTTTACGGGGATGGAACCTGCTCTTTGTGTGTGCATTATCGTGTTACTCACGTGTAAAAGAGCCTCCCTGTATCTATAATTGTGGTGCAAGTGACATTGGTGTGTGTTGTATTCCTGGTGAAAGTTGTTATCCCCGTCCGAGCGTCCTTGCTCGGAAAGGTGAATACTTTCGCCCTGTCACTAAGGCGTAGGCCCCTGAAACCCTTTGAGGTGCTTCTTTGCTATTTTCTGGAGGAATTTGTAGCAAAGTAAGCCTGGGCCTACTTTCACCGTAGTGTCTGGATGTGGTTGTGTCTGAGGGGCTGATTGCGCTCCGCGCTATCCTAGTAGAGTTTATGGGGGTGTGTGTATTCCTGACTGCCCGGTCTCGTGGGGTAGGTAATAAGACCTTTCTTATACCCCGTATACTGTGTGTCTGCGCCTGGTCAGAGTGTGCGGGTGTGTGTTGTGCATCCTGGGGGCCTGAAGGCAACACCCTCTTATGCATTCGCACCTGGGGTACACATGCCGGTGCCCGCTTCCATTCTGGCAAAATTGCCCTTTGAACTAGCGGTAAAGGCCGTTTAATTGCCTGTCTTTGCCCTGGCGATGTAGTGGAGTGTAGTCTAACCGATTTCTGGCCTATGGCCACGGTAGACTCCTGCCCTTGTGTTTGCCCATTTGTGTAGGTGTGTGTGGGCTTAATGTGCTGTTGGGCAGGCTGTACGTTCTCAGCCCATGACATGGTTACCTCCCGTTTTCTCCCTGTTATGTCATGTGTCCTCGAGAGTCCTGGCGTCAACTCCCTCTCGTTCGTCCGTTTTGAGGGGGTTGGCCTAGGTTCTGCTCCTCGGTTTGGCAAAATTGCCTTCCGATCCAGAGCTGAGGGACGTGTATTGATGTGACTTTGGCCCTGCAGTGTGTTGGAGCCTAACCTGACCGTTTCCTGAACCGCGGCCACGGTGAACTCCTTCCCCTGTGTTTTGTGAGTGTGTGAGAGGGACATCCTCGCAAATTGCTGCGTTAGCGTATCTACGCTTATGTCCTCTCTAGGCTGGGCTTGTGGCCCTACCATGAACTCAAAAATGGCCTTGTTAGCCTGGAGCTCGCGGTACTCGTCCCAAATTTGGGCGTACTGCCTATTGAGGCATATGGCCTGCTCAGCGACTTTTGTGCCACTAGTCCCTATCCGTTGGTGTTCCCTGATGAGTGTTTCCCATTGCTGGAACATGAACTCATGTCGGCAGTGTAGTTGCCAGTGTGCCTTAATGATTTGTGTACGGAGGGTGGGGATTTTCGCCCGAATCTTGCGATTCTTAGCGCTGCGGAGTGGCCGGACAAGTGCCCTTATGATACGCATATACTGGGCGTGCAGGAGCTGCTGAAACCTTCTGAGGTAGTCCTGCCTTGTTTCAAAGACCTTGTGCCAGGCAATTAACTCCTGGTACTCCCCAATGCTCCTCAGCACAGCTAGGCGGTATAGAGGGGCCATGCCGAATGAAGTGTATGTGTCCTTTAAAAAAACTGTGCGTGTTTGGCAATGTATCTTATATCTCTCTGATTCTTTCGGGGGGGGGGATGTTTTTGGAAAAAAAAATCCCTTGTGTAGCTAGTGTGAAGCAAAAATGATGCTTTCTGTCTGAAATTTCTTTTTCACTATTTCGCTGGGCTGTATGCGGTACGGACCGTTTCTACCACGAGAACTCGTTGTATGAGCCCTTTCTTTACTGTGCGTGGTACCCGGCCTCCACCAATTTGTTTTAGATCCCTTAGTTGGGGGGTTAGTTAGGGCTAAAACATATATGTTATTGTACTAATTTGGAAGGCGATTCCTAGGAGAGGGTAGCTTCCCGTAGCTGGGAGAACTTACCAGTGTAGCGTGTTGTTTAGTGTACGAATGCTAGGGGGTGTTCCTGCTGAGGTGTAAGAGTCAGCTAGGGGATGAACCTCTGGGTGCAGGTTAACGTACCGGCCTCCCAGCTGGACGGAGTGAGTGATATAACAGACCTGCTTGTGTCAGCGGCTCGCTGCTAGGCGGTCGCGTGCGGGAAACACAATGAAGCCTGAGCAAGCAATTACTTGGCTACTATGGTCACGGTCAATCGTGACGAGAGTCAGGAAGGGTATTAGGATGTAAAGAGGCGTGTAGTTACCAAGACAAGTGTAGTTTACTGACCAAGTGTTTATTGGTCAGTGAGTATGAAATTGTAAGTCCCTTTTAGGGGAATGTGAATAATAATACAAGTTAAGTGTACAAGATTGTGGATGGGGTTTACAAAGTAACGGATATCTGAACACTTGCTGATTCTCACCTGGTGATAGTAGCTGGAGCAGAGCCTTCGGCGACACACACTGTATGACAGATAATGCTCCCAAAAGGCCTCTCTTCTTATAGGTCCTGCCGTTGCTCAGTCAGCATTCCATTGACGTAGCTGCCCCAGTTAGTTATAGTGTTAATGTTTATGAGTGTGTTGCAAGTGATTGGCTAACCTCCCGAGCTGGGTGGCCGCCCTTGCTGTGTGAAAGGTACTGTTCTGGACTTATGATGTTTGCCAGTTAGGGGTGGTTTTAATACATGATGGGGGGTGGCTTTCAGGGGGTGCAGCCACCCGGGGCCTGTACAATATATATTGGCTGTTGAAATAAGTAAGGTATACAAGGTGTCCGAGAAGTTCACGTACCCCTTCGCCAAAACATTATTCTGTATAGTGGGGTACTTGCATATAAAAGCTATGTATCCAGGGGATCTGTATGTGCACCATCATGTCTTACACAGATTTCTATCCGTCTCCAAGTCCTCATTGACATCTTGCGGAGCATCTCAGGAGTTATGGTACGAAATGCTTCCTCCACACTTTGGCGCAATTCTTCATTAGTTGAGTCACATGGGAGTTGATTATTCCCCATAATGAGTTGTCTGGCGTGGTAAAGTCCGGGTTTTGTAGTGGCATTTCAGTGGAGTTGGTGATGTTGGTGAGCCACGGTCAATCCAGCGGCCTTGAAATTGTTCATCAAGGAACTCGCGCACCTGAATAGCAGAATGTGCTGGAGCCCCATTCTGCTGTAACCACACATCAACCCTTGTCTTGAAGCTGAGGTATTAACCAAGATTGTAACATATGCAAATAAGATTTTCCATTCACGTACCCATCAAAGCAATACCATATGTGCTCGTTCGTGCACCCACACACACGCTTCTAATCGCTCCTCAACATTGTAGGTGTGTCCGCTCACGTCAGCCATGGCTTTACAACAGAAATGAGACTGACAACAACGCTTTTGAGAGCATCAAAGCAGGGATACCAATAAAACAACTATTTAAATCCCCAATTATACAAACGCAATGGTCCATGCCATATTATAACAACATTATAATATGAAACTAGGGGTACGGGGACTTCTCGGACACCCTGTATATACTCTATATATGGTACGCCATATCAGGTTAAGTGACCGTTCATAGTTTAGTGCTACGCTTTATCATAATTTCATTATTTTAATGATTTACATTTGGCTGATGAAGGGGACAAAATTGTTCATTAGTCCCTGAAACATGTACCAAGAACAACTTTGTTAATAATTTGTTCATTAAAGTATTGATTCATGCGGTAATATTAACCATTTTTTTAAAGAACTATTCAAGCACATCAATACGGAACACTGATCTCTATACATGGATCGCTGATGGCAGCTCTCCGCTGCACGAGAAAGTACGCCAGGTTGAGCGCGCGGTCCGCCATGTTGGTCTACCCATTCTCAAGCCCTCCTTATGGGCAAGCAATGATAATCTAGTCAATTTTAGATCGTAATTAATGGTGCATTGGAGCACATAAAAATATAGAGATATGTTCACTCATAGCATAAGAGCATTGGGATCACTGACACGTCATTCCAAGGTCAGTAAATCTCCGGAATAGCAATAAAAATGAATGTATAATAACGGCTGACAAATATCAACTTAGGTGCTGAGTACACGCAATTAGCGATCAGAAACAGAGTAACGAGTGAAAAACAATTTCTGGAAACATTTTTATAAATTGGTATGCATGTATATATGCCACAAAATTATGCATTCTTCAAATGATGTACCTATAGGCCTAAACGTAGCTTACTATACAGGCCTAGATTCGACATATCGTAATCGGTAATTGGTAATGAATTCCTGTTTCCATGAAATAACCAACACTTCCTCCAAGTAATCCCAGCACTCTACATCAAATACTACAGCTTTTAATCACGCTAGCAGCACAATAAACTTAATAATAACGGGAAGTAGATCAAAGCCAAAAATGCAATTGAAGCCAAACCAATTTCACTCCTCAGCTCCACATAAAACTTAACACAACTAGAAACATACTCAAAATATACTCTCCCCACCGTTTTACAACTATTAAGCGAACTATTCTCACCCAGAACCGAAAAACCCTGAAATGGGATCACATTTAAACACGCAATAGCCTAGCCTGATCACGTCTGCTTCAGCACCACCGCATATGTGTAAAGGTATTACCAGCTTGCCTGGGATGATGAGTCACCAAACCGGTACTTAAAACTGAGATTTTACGCTTTAAATAACCAAATTCAGCCCATTTTACAACTACAAGAAACACAAAATATTTACTGCCAGTATAAATACATGTATAACATCAAACTACCAGTAACCAATCACAGCACCGGATTCGCAATATTGCACCATGCGCTCGCTGCCATCTTGCTATACCTGTCATCGTCTATTCGGCTTACTGCTGCCTTAGCTACCAGCCATCCATGTATAGAGATCAGTGATACGGAACCATTATGAGACATTTAAATAACAGCTAGAACCTTGTCATAAGAATGCCAGCGATGCATGCAAACAACAATGCTACACAACCTTCCCGCCAATGAATATGCAGCACACATCTTCCAAGTTACGTGCTATAGTAACAACAGTGGGGAAAGTGTGACACTGACGTAACATGGCAGACATTCCATTGAGGTGTCATCCATTACTCTGTTTGGCACAGCTGATGGGGGCAGACAGCTTTGAAGCCATCTTTCAGTGTTGCCTCAGTTGGTCAACATAAAAGAAATAATAATAATAATAATAATAATAATGTTATTGGTCTTGTTGTAGTTTGAATCTTGACTGGCTTTTTACAGCTCTCCATGCCTCCCTCTCCTGAGCTAATCGTTTCATTTCTACATAGCTACCACACCCTACTTCCGAGGCAATCTGTTTAACTAATTCTAACCTTGGTCTACCCCTACAGTTCTTATCCTCGATCCTTCCTTCCATAACTAAGCTTGCTATTCCTGGGTGTCTTAGTATGTGTCCTACCAACCTATCTCTTCTCTTCATTAGCAGTCGCCACAAACATCTCACCTCTCCCACTCGTCTTAATACCTCTTCATTTGTAACCCTATCTACCCAATGATCTTCATCATTCTCCTGTTACACCGCATTTCAAACGCTTCAATTCTCCTCTTTTCTGCTGCACCAATAGTCCCAAGTTTCACTTCCATTGAGCGCCACGCTCCAAACAAAGGCCTTCAAAAATGACTTCCAAACACCTAAATCTATATTTGATGTCAACAAATTCCTTTTCTGTAGAAATACTTTCCTTGCCTGAGCCAACCTACTTTTTATATCCTCTTCGCTTCGTCCATCACTGGTTATTTTGCTTCCTAAGTAACAGATGTCTCCTACTTCCTTTAGTTTTTCACCTGCCAATTTGATATCCATAGAGGATTCTGATTTATTTGGGCTGCATACCAATATTTTTGTTTTACATTAAAATTTTCATCATGAATTCTTTCCTCAAGACGGAGGACGGTCTTACGTCCCATTTGACTACTGCGGTCCCCCAAGGGCTCATGACTAGTGGGACGAGGGTTGGCGACCACGGGGCCCCAGCTGAGTTCGGCACTATATCCACTTACTTGTGCCGGGCTCCTCTTTGTCATCTTTCCTATCGACCTCCCTTGGTCAACTCTTGTTCTTTTCCGACCCCGACGGTAGTAGGGTATCCGAGGCCTAGGGAGTGTTCCACTTTCCCGCCGAAATGGGCCCTTGTCTCATATTTTCTGATCCCTCAATCTTCGAGGGGTCACACCTCTTCTGTTCTCTTCATATCTCCTGCCTTCTGCTCAAGGCCCTCTGGCGTAGCCCCACTTCTGGTGCACCCTCAAGGGCTCACGGCTGGTGGGTTCGGGAGTTGGCGAGAACGAGGGATTTCTGAGCTGGGTCAGGTTTTTCCCCCTTTTTCCATTCCCTCTGGGGCGGACCCTCTCCTCTTTCCCTTTCCTATCTGCCTTTCATGGCTCTCTTTCCTTCCAAGTCCCTCAATCCTCATTCTTCGAAGATTGAGGGCATATCTTTTCCTCCTGTCCTTTATTTGCCTTATGCTCCTTTTGTTTTCCATTTCTTCTTCTAGTATATAAGTGTGGTTTTAGTTATAGTTATAGTTTCTTTCACGATCACCCTAACCATTAGGGGCTGATAACCTAGATGTTAGGTCCCTTAAAACAGCAATTATCATCACCAACGTCCCTTTTAACTACTGCGGCTTTAAGAGACGCAAGTTTGCCAACATTTTTAACGTGCCAGTAAATCTACTGACACGGCTCTCTCGCATTTGCGCACCCTCAAATGCCAGCTGACTGCGCCAGGATTCGATCCTGCAAATTTGGAACCAGCAGGCGAGAACATTAACGACGATCCATGCAGCCAGTCCGTTATAATTTGCATTCCTCCGTATTTTTGTCCCTAAATAATTCCAATTACTGGAACAAATAAAACAAAATAACCTGAAATTAGCTGTGAATAAGATATGTTATGGACTAATGTTGCCTCCGCGGTGTAGTGGTCAGCGTGCTTAACTGGCACCCTGGAGGTCCGCGGTTCGATTCGAGCTCTGCCACGAAATTTGAAAAGTGGTATGAGGACCGGAAAGGGGGTCTACTCGGCCTCGGTTGGTCCAATTGAGTAGAGGGGGTTCGATTCCCACCTCAGCCATCCTTGAAGTGGTTTTCCGTGGTTTCCCCACTTCGTCTGCGGGAAAATGCTGGGATGGTACCTATTGTAAGGCCATGGCCACCTCCTTCCCTCTTTCTTGTATATCCCTCCCAATCTACCCCTCCCTTCCCATCCCTCAGGAGGCCCCTGTTTGCTTTGCAGAAGAGGCCGCCTGGGCGAGGTGCTGGTCCCACCTCCCCAGTTGTATCACCCGACCAGGTGTTTCAAGCTCCAGGACACTACCCTGGCGGCGGTAATGGTGGGATCCCTCACAGAGTCCGAGGGAAAAGCCAACCAGGAGTGTAAACCGATTTAAAAATGGACTAATGAAAAAGGAGAAAACTAAGGGAAGTTTAGTGCTTTTCGAACTCTGTCACCGCAACACAGGGCGCATGCGCAGGGTGTACTTAAAACGCGAGCTGCGCGAGGGAAGAGTCGTATTTTTAGCCTACTTTCGATGTTTGCATAAAATGAAAGTAGACTTATGAAATCACTACAGGGCGAAAAATTGTGTGTCTGCCTGTGTGTGTGTATGTGTGTGTGTGAGAGAGAGAGAGAGTGTGTGTACTCTCAATGTCTGTCCCCCCTATCAATTAGAACACGGTGAAACCGAATTGAACGAAATTTGGTACAGAGGTAGCATTTGCAAAGGGCACCTCAGTATCATGTTTTATATCGCCGCCATCTTTTCGGAAACGTAATGGCGGCCACCGAAATGTTCAAAGCTTAAATCAAATTACGACTAACCTAATCTTCCGATCTCTACCAATTTTTGCAACATTATACCTTTATGCATAAAGCGTCTTTTGACCAAACTACAAGGTCATCAGCCCAATAATTTGTGGATGGCGGTTATGTATGTGTTCAAATCGATTCCCCCTAACTTTTCAAACGCGGTGAAACCGAATTGAATGAAATTTTCTATAGAGGTAGCACTAGAAAAGGGCACCTCAGTGTCATATTTTATATTGCCGCCATCTTGACGAAAACGTAATGGCGGCCACCCAAAATTAAAAGCTTAAATCAAATTACCACCAACCTAATCATCTGATCTCTACGAATTTTTGCAAAATTATACCTTTATGTATGATGAATCTTTTGACCGAACTACAAGGTCATTAGCCCAATAATTTGCAGATGGCGGCCATGTATGTGTGCAAATCGATTCCCCCTGTCTATTCAAACACGGTGAAACCGAATTGAACAAAATTTGGTACAGAGGTAGCACTAGCAAAGGAAACCTCAGTGTCATGTTTTATATCGCCGCCATCTTGACGGAAACGTAATGGCGGCCACCTAAATGTTAAAAGATTAAATCAAATTACGACCAACCTTATCATCTGATCTCTACCGATTTTTGCAACATCATACCTTTATGTGAGAGGCGTTCTTTGACCAAGCTACAAGTCATCAGCTCAATAGTTTGCAAATAGCGGCCATGTATGTGTGCAAATCGATTCCCCAAATCAATTCAAACACGGTGAAACCGAATAGAATGAAATGTTGTAATGAGGTAGCACTAGCAAAGGGCACCTCATATTCATGTTTAATATCTGTATAACAAGTTGTATTTCAACAAGCTACTACAATCAACATTCAATTATACTCCTTGAAAAGGACAAAGAGTAATAACAATACTCATGCATTTAGGATAAAGTAGGCTATATGTTCTTTACTGAACAACATCTTGTTTTACCTTTTTTGTTTCCCAAAAGGAAAGGGGAAAATGTGAATTGTGGCGCCCGCACTGTTGTTTCCCGGTAGGAGTAATGATTTTGTGTGTTGTGTGCCACAGTACCTAATCGCAGTTGCACAGACCAAGTCCTATCCCTAACAAGCTTCATGGAAGCTGGCTTCCAGGATCAATAAAAGTCATCAACTGCATTCAATGACCTCACAGCTGCATATGATACTGTCTGGAGACAGGGTGTCATATTAAAACTTCTACAAGTCATTCAATGCCTAAAAATCGGCAATCTCATCAATGAAATGCTCAGTAACCAATGTTTCCTAGTGCTAATGGGCAACAAGATGACTTCACAAATGAAGCTAAATAATGGACTGCCCCAAGGATCTGTTCTCGCACCTCTGCTGTTCAGCTTATACATATCAGATATTCCTGAAACCACATCAAGGAAGTTTGGGTATGCTGATGACTGGGCACTCGCAGTGAGGCATAGAGATCTTGAAGATACAGAATCCATATTGACACCTGATTTGTCAATTATGTGTGCATATTTCCGCAAATGGAGTTTGCTGCCAAGCGTCGCTAAGACAGAAGTCTCATCGTTTCACCTAAACAACAAGTTGGCCAACAAAGAGTTGAAGGTCTACTTTGAAGGAAGGCTACTCAGACATAAGAGGAAGCCGACATATCTAGGGGTAACGCTTGACAGAACGCTCAGCTATAAACAGCACCTATTAAAAACAGCTGAAAAAATAAAAAATCGAAATAACATTCTGCAGAAACTATGTGGCACATCATGGGGCTCCTCAGCATCGACTCTTCGTACTTCAGCTCTGGGATTGGTCTACCCTGTTGCGGAATATTGCTCTCTCGCTTGGACAACTATACCATGCACCTTATCTCTGGTACAATCAGATCTACACCTACTTTCTGGCTACCCATACTTAGCCGTATACCACCTCCTTCTCTGCGGCGGGAAAGTGCACTTGTCCGTGAATACAAGAAATTACAGAACAAGAAGTTCCGTGACGAACTAAAGAGCCTACTTTTCTTAAAATTTAAGATTCATGCGAATGATTAATCTATATGGTTCTATCTAGAATAATGACGAAATTAAGTTGGTAATTAAAACTCAGCAATTCTTCTAGGTTTGTGCCGTGTCTTGTGTGGGGTTTCGCCTAGGACACCAAGCTGGCTCATCGGCGGGCTCTTGTTGCACCTAATATAAAGGGAGGTAGCGCGCAGTTCGTCACTCCTGTGGGGGTCCGGGCAGGGACACCAAGAGCCCGCCGATGAGCCAGCTTGGTGTCCTAGGCGAAACCCCACACAAGACACGGCACAAACCTAGAAGAATTGCTGAGTTTTAATTCACCGGCCGTGAAAGCCAATATACCATCTTATTAAGTTGGTAATATCCAAATTTCTAATTAGTTCGAAATACTGTATACCTGGCATAATGTAGCCTAATAGAGAACTACGGTTGGCAGCCCTGGTGACTGAATATATTCTTAGTTCCATTTCTTAAGGTACAGAATACAAAATTTGGTTGAAGTCCAATGGATAGCATGGACGTTACATGCAGTTAAACATTGGATCTAACAGCGCGCGTAAAATCATGTTGGCAACAATGAAGGATGCTTGTAGTTTAACGTGACCGTTAATCGCGAGATCATGAGCCACGGGACATCCTTTTTACGTGGAATCCGAACCACAGGACATGGCATTTCACTTCGAAAATCTCACATGCATTGACCGGGAACCGGCAACAATGAGATACATGTATTGGTCAGAAATAATCTAAAATAATATGATCTATTGATGTGTTAATTTTGAATGAAATCCATTAGTTAGTATAGAAGTTACATGCATTTTAAAATTGGACCTATCAGCAGGCTTAGAAGCATGTTGGCAGCACTGGCGTAGACCTATATTAGTTACTCCAAATTAATCTAGTATGCCAGGTACTATACGTGTGAAAAGTTTAGAGCTATTGGCTTGCATACTTTCTGATATATTGATATTATGGTAACAAAAATAGAGACAGTATTTATTAACAGTTGGCAGCCGAGGTTACTCTTAAGAATCGGCATAGCCATATCTGTTATGGTACACATAGCACACACGAAATTTGGTTGCAATCCAAATGATATTATCGAAGTTACATGTATTTAAAGTTGGACCTCTCAGCAGGCTTAGAATCATGTTGGTAGCACTGACGTATATAAGTTACTCAAAATTAATATACAATGTCAGGTACTATACGTGTGCATAGTTTAAAGCTGTCGGCTTGCATACTTTCCGAAATGTGGGCATTTGGATTTAAAAAATTGAGAGCATTTATTAACAGTTAGCAGCCCTGGTGGCTCCTAAGAATAAGCTCAGTCATATCTGTTTATGTACACATAACACATACGAAATTTGGTTGAAGTCCAATTGATAGTGTAGACGTTATATGCATTTAAAATTTAGACTTATCAGCAGGCTTATAATCATTTTGGCAACACTGCCATGTATGGCCTCCTGAAAATTAAACTACAATATTATTATCTATACGTGTGCCAATTTTGAAATAGCTCCCATTCATACCTTCCAAGATATCCAACATGGACTCAAATTTTAATTGCGATTTTTCAGCAGTTGGTAGGACTGACATCATTTTCAAATATGGCCGTGAGATATTCAGGTTAGGGGGACACACACACACACAGCCAGCCAGACAGACAGACAGACAGACAGACAGACAGAAGGACAGACAGACACACATTTTCCTCATTTTTGCAAAATGTGAAAAGTAGGCTAAAAATCCTAACCTACCTGTTAATGTAGACATCCCAATCATTAATAAAGGAAGGCTTCGTTCTCGTCACCCGCCCCTGGAAACTACAAGGATGTTGATCAGCAAAGGTTTTAATACCAATGTATGATGGAAGCATAGATGGCAGATTAAGGCTACAACAGAGCAACTAAGGATGCCATGCATATCGACCAAGCCACCTGGCTTTGAATTACCGCGGAAGATCTGGTCAGCTCTTAACCGTATAAGAACCAACACTGGCTGGTGTGCTGATTCTCTGCACAAGTGGAAGATAAAAGATTCTCCAAGTAGTGATCGCGGCGCTGAAAAGCAGACTATTGAGCATGTGGTTCAGGAATGTCCCCTCAGAGCCTTCCTTTGCGATCCAACAGAGTTCCTGGTGATGACGGAGAGACCAATAGATTATATTCGTGGTCTGGACATTAATTTGTAAATTTGCAATATTTTTTATCATTTCACATGATCTTGTCGATTTCGTCATTATGCTTTGATCCAACGTTATGCGTTACGGAGACGGAGATGGAAGTGACGTCATGTAGTCGCGCGGGAAGTGACGTCATGCAGCCACGCGGAAAGCGAGTGCGTGACGTCATGCAGCCACGCGGGAAGCAGAAGCTAATGGTTATTGGAGTCTGTTGAAAGAGTCCTGGGGCGTCGAGCGACCTGGGTCTTTGAGCGAAGCAAACACAAGAATACAGGGTGACTTCTAAAGAGATATACAAGATGCCCTAAGAATACAGGGTGCCTCCTAAAGAGGTGTGCAGGATGTCAGAGCAAAATACAGTACAAGATGCCAGATAACAATTCAGGGTGACTCCTAAAGAGATATAGAAGATGCCAGATAAGAATACAAGGTGACTCTTAAAGAGGTGTACAAGATGGCAGAGAAGAATACAGGGTGACTCCTAAAGAGGTGCACAAGATGTCAGACAAGAATACAGGGTGACTCCTAAAGAGGTGTTCAAGATGTCACACAAGAATACTTCTAAAGAGATAGACAAGATGCCAGATAAGAATACAGTGTGCCACTTGAAGAGGTGTGCAGGATGTCAGAGCAAATTACAGGGTGACACTTAACGAGGTGTACAGTATGTTAGATTCAATTCAAATACAGGGTGACCCTTAAAGAGGTTTGCGAGATATCAGATTCAAATAATGGGTGACTCTTAAAGAGTTGTAAAAGATGTCAGACTCAAATACAGGATGACCCTTAAAGAGGTGCCCGCGTGGGAAGCCTAAGTTAATGGGTGATGGAGTCTGTTGGAAGAGTCCTGGGGCTTCGAGCGAAGCGAGAAGCCCTCCTGAGCCTTTCTAACATGTGTAGCATTTGTAGCATGCGTCATTTGAAATGATATAACGTCTAATCTTTCAGACTGACTGTAATCTTTTTATATTTTAGTGATGTATATAGCCATTCGCTAAATAAACCTCAGTTATAAACCAGGGCTCGGAAATAATAGTTCGAAATTGCACCTTTCTGGATTGTCGTGGCAGGAGACAAAGCTCCAAGTGCCTCTGCTCTCGGTGGGAAACGGGGGAGGGGGAATAAAGACTGTTAGTCGGTAAAATAAAGAAATTACGACTAAGCAGGGTAAGATGGCTTTTCCGATTTTCCGCCTAATGTAGTACAGTAAACTTTCGATTATCCGCGGGCGGTTTATCCGCTTTACGGATTATACGCGGTGCCTGTAGGAGAACATTTTTATAAAGAAAAGGAAGGTTTTGAAACCGAAAATTATTTCTCAAAAATTGAAATGAAGTTACTAAAATACTTAAACGTAATAAAAATCGTAAATCGCAAATATAGTACAGTACAGTACAGTACAAAACGTGTACAGTAGTTCAGTTGAATCGGAATACGATGAGGAAACGCAGATGCAGAGGACCCTTACTCATGATGCAGCATTAGGACACATTGACAGGATTCTTCAATACCTTGAGAAGCAAGACGACTCATCACTTTGTGACAAGATGGTGTTGAGAAAACTTAAATCACAAATAAAGAAAAAGTGTTTCACTACGAAAAAGCAAAAGCAAATGACCGATCTTTCTTTTTTTTAACACTAAACAAGACTTTTTAATAACACACATAACATCGACTGAGTTTTGTTATCATGTACGTCCTTTCATTGTATAATAAACTTATTTAAAGCACATGTGTGTTGTTTTTAGTGCCTTCGACCTTTGTTTAACCATTACCAGCAATTTTTCGGCTTATCCGCGAAATTCGATTATCCGCGGTATCTGCGCCCGTCAATTCCACGGATAATCGGGAGTTTACTGTATATTAAATAATTTATAGAATGCTATTAAAATTATTCATGCTTTTGGGATATTGCCGTGTGAAAATAACATTAACACTCTAAACGTTTCGAGAGGAACCTTGCCTCCTTTTTCAATAGAATTAAAACAATGTGGCCAAATAATGTGTGTCAATGAGCTTACAAAAACTAGAGACATTTCTCTGTTTGTCACCAGAGAGCACCCAGAAACTACTGTATGGAAATTGTTAAAAAAGACGCGCCATATTAATTAGAACAGCGGACAGAGTAGTAAGGAAGGAGAAAGAAAAAGCGGCGGGGGAAAATATTGAGACTCCTTGAAGAATGAAGAAGTCCAAATAAGATGAAAGGGCAGGGCGGGGGAGGGGGGATGAATGGATATAAGGAAACATAAGCAAAAGGGATGTGGATGTGTATCTGTACGGTACCGAACGTCATACAGGCCTTGGCGAATAAACCGATAGTTGATGGCAACTCCTCCAGTGACGAACAACAAATCGTGGCCCTGTAGCCATAGAGGAAACCGTACAATTTGAAATAGGTGAAGAAATAGAGACGGATGTTCCTTTGATGGTCTTTGATACGAGTTCCAAAATCTGTCAAATCTGCTATAGCAGAGCACAATGTTTGTTTCAAGTATGCTCATGTGTTTGTTAAGCACAACAATTATAAGGGGGGAACTTTAAATTCGTAAAAAAAAACAATAACTTTAACAGAGACACTGGATTTCAGCTAAGTGACACTTGGTTGCCAGTTATTAACGATCTGGGAAGATAGTTCCTCTCAGTTACTCTATTTCTTCACCTCTTTCAAATTGTATGGTTTCCTCCATGGCGACAGGGCCATGATTTGATCACCTTTGTTCGTCACTGGAGGAGTTTCCATCTGTTTATTCGCCGATGCCTGTATGACGTTAGGTATCATACCGATACACTTCTCTTTTGCTTATGTTTCCTTATATCCATCTAACCCTCCCACCTTCCCCCTTATTTGGACATCCTTATTCTTCGAGGAGTCTCAATTTTTTCCTACGCCTCCTTTTCCTTCTACTTCCTTACTACTCTGTCCGTCGTTCCTATTAATCATCATCATCGTAATCCTTTTCCGTCTCCAGTTTCCCGGGTGCGGTAGACAAGCGCTCACCACTGCTTTCTGTCATTGTACATCTTTCTTTCTACAACTTCTTCCCATTTCAGACCTTTTTTCTCCACTTCTGATTTCACGGTCTCAATCCATCGTTTTTTGGGTCTTCCCCTCGGTCATTTCCCTTTTAGTTCTCTATTGAAGTAGTCCCTTGCTGTTCTAGTGTTATTCATTCGCATCATATATCCATACCACTGAAGTCTACGCTTCCCTATAACATTTGCAACAGTTTCCTGGTATCCCAGACTCTATCTTATTTGTTTCGTTTCTAATCTTATCTTTTCCGGTCTTTTGATTCATAGTTCTAATGCATTTCATTTCTGTTGCTTGGATTCTGTTAAGGTCTTTATCCAGTAAAGTACATGTCTCCAGTCCATACACCAGAATTGGTACAAAGTAAGTATTAATTGATATTGCGCGTTTTTCTACCAAGGTCCATACAGTGGTTTCGGGCTGCTCTCTGGTGACGAACAGAGGAATTTCTCTAGTTTTTTGTAAGCTCATTGACACACATTGTTTTTATTTATTGAAAAAGGAGGCAAGGTTCCTCTCGAAATGTCTGGAGTTTTAATGTTATTTTCACACGGATTTATCCCAAAAACATGAAATATTTCAATAGCATTCCGGGCCATGAAGGCCTTAATCTACTTTATAGAATAGTTTCGGGTTAATTTCCTTTTCCTTTTTAAGGGTAGGCCTACGTTAATTAAATTTTTTGTCTTGCACCTTAAACTTGAGGGGCCAATGCTCCCTCTGCCCTCCCCGTGTTTTACGCTCCTGATTATTGATGCGTAACATTTTTCCACTCGGTTGCAGGATATTTTTGAAGGAGTGATTTTGGAAAATGAAACGGAAATGAATGAAATGGAAACGAAACGGGTAAAGTGTAGGAGGAAACAATGAGCGCGCGCGGTGGCGGAGATTGGTACCAGGACGTACTGTCGGCCATGTGGCTATGTGGAATCTATATCGAATACGGTTTACTTCAAGGTTTGAAGGCCCCATTACGGATATTCCTACAATAAATCATCTTCAAACTGTCGTTCTTTGGTGTGAAAATATTAATTAAATCTTCTTCCCACTCACTCCGTTGCCTTCTCTGGGACGTGACGATCCCGTGCCACTCTCACTATCTGCCTCCATTTCCTCCTATCCAGCGCAGTATTCTCCCACCCAGTAATACCCATCTGTCTGCAGTGAGAGGTCACCTCATCTTGCCATCTACTCCTAGGTCTTCCAGGGGGTCTCGAGCCTTCGATCTTCTTCTCGTACACCTGACGAACTATTCTGGCAGCGTCAATTCAGATGACATGCCCTGCCCATTGTAGCCGTTTCGCCTTCATGACGTTCACTACCCTGGGTTGATTGGCTAACTTGTACAGCTCATGATTTGATCTGAGAACCCATCTTCGTGTTTCCTGGTCAAAAATGGGGCCGACAATTGTTCTATACACCTTGTTTTCGAAGACTGTAAGTTGGCGTTCCTCCCTTTTGGTCACACTCCATGTTTCGGCTCCGTATAGCAGTACTGGCCTGATGTTCGTGTTGTATAGTTTTAGTTTTATTTTCCTGGTCAAAAGTTTGGAGGAAAGTAATTTATGCAGGGAAAAGTAAACTTTGTTTGCATTCCGTTATCTAATTTGGTGTTCAACAGTTATGATTTATTAAATCTTACTACTTTTGCTGTGTTCTTATTTAATGTAAGCACTCGAGGTACTGTCGGCCAAAATACAGCACTATGTGTAATGTATATAGCATACGGTTTAATTCAAGGTTTGGAGGACCCATTAAAGAAAATCCTACAATAAATCATCTTCAAGTTGTCGTTCTTTGGTGTGATAATATTAATTATATCATATTTGCTGAAAGGATATGGCAGAGGGGTTTTACAAGTAGCACGCGGTGGCAGAGATTGGCACAACGACGCGACGTACTGTTGGCCTTGCGGCTATGTGGAATGTAATTCGCATGCGGTTTACCTCAAGGTTTGGAGGCGCCATTACAGATATTCCTACAATAAATCATCTTCAAACTGTCGTTCTTTGGTGTAAAAATATTCATTAAATCGTATTTGCTGAAAACAATTATGATTTATTAAATATTACTACTGTTGCTCTATTCTTATTTAATGTAAGCACTCGAGGTTCTGTCGGTCAAAATACAGCACTAATATACCATCTTTGCTGAAAGGATGTGTCACTGGACAAGTAGTTATTGCAGACTTAGTAGTAATGGGAACTTACCGATGGTAAAAAACACGATGGAATCCTTCATGTTTGCTGGTACAAGGTAGCACTATGAGTTCATTCTTAAAAAAATGCGAGTAAGTAATATGGAATTATTCGAATAACATGTCAGATGTTACACACCAAATGCGACTACTGTAAAGCTCGTATTTTTTTTTATATTATTATTGTGTTTTCATTACATAGAAGATACCCAATTTTGCTTAGGATATTAGAGTGATAGAAGGGCAATTACAGACTATTTACTACTTGTGTTACATTATATATAGGAATGTTGCAAGGTTAGAAAATCTTAAAGTAAAGCCACTTTTACTTCTGACTTTACGTTACAGTCAGAAGTGAAATAATTTTAATTAGCCAATCACAGGCAGCCATTCAAACCGATAAATCACGACAGATCGAGTTTCGAGAACGAAACTCGATTTGTGGTGTTTTATCGATTTGAATGCCTGCCTATGATTAGTAAGTTAAAGTGATTTCACATCTCACCGCTAGATAGAATTAGCGTAGTACTTGAACTTCAAGTCGGAAGTATCAATATATTTACTATCCTTCAATTAAAAAAAAAACATTTTGATTTTAATTGTAACTCAAATTATCTGATTTCACATTTTATTTTCGTATTTTGGTGCACACTAGCCGAATACTATCAAACCTAAGGCTATGGAACTTCAAACCGCTAATATTCGTGTCTTGAGAAGTAATAATAAGAAGGATTTTTACATTGATGGCAATTAGTATTTCATTGTATGCTACATACATACGTCTTTTTGCCATGATAGCATAAACATTTGTTGATATCCGAATACGAGTAAAATTAAATTTTAACAAGAAGTTCCGTGACAAACTAAAGAGCCTACTTTTCCGAAAATTTAAGATTCATTCCAATGATTAATCTATATGGACCTATCTAGAATAATGACGAAATTAAGTTGGTAATATCGAAAATTTCTAATTAGTTCGAAATATACCTGGCATCATGAAGCCTAAGAGCGCACTACAGTTGGCAGCCCTGGTGACTGAATATGTTCATAGTTCTATCTCTTAAGCTACAGAATACAAAATTTGGTTGAAGTCCAATGGATAGCATGGAAGTTACATGCAGTTAGACATTGGATCTATCCGTGCGCGTAAAATCATGTTGTCAACAATGTCATGCATGTGTTGGTCAGAAATAATGTGAAATATTATGATCACTTGTGGTGCCAAATTTGGATGAAATCCATTTGCTAGTATAGAAGTTACTGGTATTTTAAAATTGGACCTATCAGCAAGCTTAGAATCATGTTGGCAGCCCTGACATATATTAGTTACTCCAAATTAATCTAGAATGTCAGATAATATACGTGCGCAAAGTTTAGAGCTGTTGGCTTGCATACTTTCTGATATATTGATATTAAAGTAAAATAAATAGAGAGAGCATTTATTAGCAGTCGGCAGCCCCGATTGCTCTTAAGAATACGCATAGTCATACCTGTTATGGTACACATAGCACGTACGAAATTTGGTTGAAATCCAATTGATAGTATAGAAGTTACACGTATTTAAAAATTGGTCCTATCAGCAGGGTTAGAATCATGTTGGTATCACTGGCATACATTAGCTGCTCCAAATTATTCTAGAATGTCAGGCACTATACGTGTGCAAAGTTTAGAGCTATTGACTCGCATACTTTCTGACATATTGGTATTTGGATGAAAAATAGAGAGAGAATTTATTGACAGGTGGCAACCCTGGTGGCTCTTAAGAATACATTCAGTCATATCTGTTAATGTAGACATAATACATACGAAATTTGGTTGAAGTACAATTGATAGCGTAGGAGTTATATTCATTTAAAAATTGGACCTATCAGTAGGCTTTGAATCATTTTGGCAAAACTTTCATGCATGGCCTCCCGAATATTAAACTGAAGTATTATTATCTATATGTGTGCCAATTTTGAAATTGTTTCCATGTATACATTCCAAGATATCCAACATGGAGCTCAAATTTCGATTGCGAATTTTCAGCAGTTGGTAGAACTGACATCATTTTCAGAAGGACAGACAGACAGAAGGACAGACAGACAGAAGGACAGACAGACAGACATTTTCCCGGATCGATCTCATAAGTCTACTTTTTCCTCATTTTTGCAAAACGTGAAAAGTAGGCTAACAAATCTTAATTTTTCAAAATGTGACTTGTGAATTTTGCATTCAGGTGCCAACCAGTTAGTGCATTTTTCATCTTGATTTTCCTTAGGTCATATTTTCAAAATGTTTAACGAAATTATCGTATTAGCCTATTTTCATTTATGAAACAAGTAGTTCCGTGAAGAACTAAATAGCCTATTTTCATATATCCTACTAATATTAATTGCCTCTATCAACATATAAATTGTCAGTTTGATTGCTGTAATAGATTCGTAGATAGGCCTGTTGAGAACCGTCTAAATATTTTGGATGGTCACCATATTGGATTTTTATATTATAAGCCTTAGATTTATGTACCTATACATGAAGATTATTGTGTAGGTGTTTCATTCAAACTTCAATCGCATGATTAGGACACAAGAAATAAAAATGGGATTTTAAACTTTCGCTCGGCCGCCATCTTGTGGTTATGACAAAAATTTAAATAAATTAGATGCCAGTCGATTAAAATTTATGTGTTTTTTTTTTGTCGTGTAGCCTCCTGAGAGGCCGAGTGTAGGTCTTTCAAGTCGACGCCCGTGGGCGACCTGCGCGTCGGGATGAGAGATGGAATGGAAGAAGATGAATGAAACTGGGCAAGGATGTGGAAGGAAGCGGCCGTGGCCTGTCAGAAGGTACTGACCCAGCATTTGCCTGGTGTTGAAAATGGGAAACCACGGAGAACCATTTCAAGGACAGCCGACGGTGGGGCTCGAACCCACGCGTCTACCGAGTCAGCAGAGAGCTTGGCCCCATGACCTAACGCTGCGCTTTAGCCCGCGTAGCCACTACTGTCGGGAAAATTTATGATATAAGCATATACCGTATCGATTTTCACTGCGCTCGGATGGTTAAAACGAAAGAAACGTAAATTTGAATATTTAAATTTCGCGTCGCCACCATGTTGGCTTTGGGCTCGTCCATTAGGTGAACTTATGATTATTGCCTCTATACGCTTAAAAAATTTCCGTTTGATTGCTGTAGTAGATTAATAGATATTGAGAACCATCTAAATATTTCGGATGGTCGCCATGTCGGATTTTAATAGACTATATGTAGGCCGTAGAGTTATGTACTACTAGATGACGATTATTGTGTACGTTCATGATGCAAATGTTTATTTCGATCGCATGATTAGAACACAAGAAATAAAAACGTAATTGTCGAAATTCGCACAGCCACCATGTTGAGTTACGTAAACAATTGAACTAAATTAAATACCAGTGCATTAGAATGAGTATAAACATTTTCTGAACGAAGTTTCATTGCGTTTGGATCATTAAATCGCGAGAAAAGTCTATTTAAAACTTTCAACTTTGCTTGGGCGCCATGTTCGTTTTGTAGTTAACATGTTTTTGAAAGTCTAATATATGAACTTCCAGTAGTACCCTTTATCTCCGTTCAAAACTTCAGAGTGATATGAGTAATAGTTTCGGAGATAATAGAATGTCAGTGAAATATTTCGCAAAGCCGCCATCTTGAGGTTATGTAAACAATTGAACGAAGTTAGATGTCGGTGCATTACAATGTGTATAAATATATACTGTACCAAGTTGCATTGCGTTTGGTTGGTTAAATGGCTAGAAACGTCTGTTTAAAAGGCGCAACTTCACTTGGCCGCCATGTTGGTTTTGGAAAGTCGCATAGGTGACCTCCTAGTAGATCCATTTATCACCGTACAAAATTCCAGGGTGATGTCGGCAATAGTTTCGGAGATATTGAACGCTGGTGAAATATTTTGCAAAGCCGCCATGTTGGATTGGTGAGATATAACAAAATTTGAAGGGCACGGTCGGGGTCGACCGGAATAGTGCTATGAACTTACCGAGGTTTATTGAAATCACTCCAGCCGTTTAGAATTTATTAGGGGGGGGGGGGCACACAAAATTCCTCACACACACACACACACACAGAAACACGGAAAAAGGTGATCTCATAAGCCTATTATAGCCTATTTTCAATTTTGAAAAAAAAAATAGGCTTATGAGATCACCTTTTGTCCGTGTGTGTGTGCGTGTGTGTGAGGTGTGTGTGTTTCCCCCCTAATAAAATCTAAACGGCTGGATCGATTTCAATGAAACTCAGTAAGTTCATGGCACTATTCCGGGCGACCTCGACCGTGCCCTTCAAATTTTGTTACGTCTCACCAATCCAACATGGCGGCTGTGCGAAATATTTCACCAGCATTCAATATCTACGAAACTATTCCCAATATCACCCTGGAATTTATTACGGTGATAAAGGGAACTACTATAAGTTCACCCATGTAACTTTTGAAAAACTGGTAACTACAAAACCAACATGGCGGCCACGCGAATTTGCGACTTTTAAATAGACGTTTCTCGCGATTTAATCAACCAAACGCAATAAAACTTGGTGCAGTATATATTAATACACATTGTAATGCACCGACATCTAACTTCGTTCAATTGTTTACATAACCACAAGATGGCGGATGTGTGAAATATTTCACCGGCATTCTATATCTCTGAAACTATTAGCGGTATCACCCTGAAATTTTGTACGGAGGTAAAGGGCACTACTGGAAGTTCATCTATAAGACTGTCAAAAATCGGTTAACTACAAAACGAGCATGGCGCCCAAGCGAATTTGAAAATTTTAAATACACGTTTCTCGCTGTTTAATGTTCCAAACGCAATGAAATCTGGTACAGGAAATATTTATACACATTGTAATGCACTGGTATCTAATTTAGTTCAATTGTTTACATAACCTCAAGATGGCGGCTGTGCGAATGTTAAAATTAAGTTTTTATTTCTTGTGTCGTAATCATGCGATCGAAGTGAAAGTTTGAATAATGAACCTACGCAATAATTCTCCTTTAATGGTACATGACTCTATGGCCAATACATTTAACAATCCAACGTGGCGACCATCCGAAATATTTAGACGGCTCTGAATATCTACGAATCTATTACAGCAATCGAACTGATTTTTTTAAATGTTCATAGGTGCTATGAACTTAAGCTCACCTATAGGACTTTATATAACCTGGTGATCACAAATCAAACATGGCGGCGACGCAAAGTATAAATATTCACATGGACGGTTCTCGCAATTTAACCATCCGAGTGCAGTGAAACTTGGTACAGTAAATCCTTACACGAATGTTAATCCACTGGCATCTAATTTATTTCAATTGTTTCCATAACCACAAGATGGCAGCTGTGCGAAATGTTAAAACCTCCTTGTTACTTCTTGTGTCCTAATCATGCGATTGAAGTTTGAATGCTACACGTACACAATAATCTTCATGTAACAGTACATAACTCTAGGACCTACATATATAAAATCCAACATAGCGACCTCCGAAATATTTGGTCGGTTCTCAATATCTACGAATCTATTACAGCAATAAAACTGAAATTTTGTATGGTAATAGTGGCAATTAACATAAATAGGATATATGAAAATAGGCTGTATAGTTCTTCACGGAACTACTTGTTTCATACATGAAAATAGGCTAAAAATAGCCTTATGAGATCACCTTTTGTCCGTGTGTGCGTGCGTGATGGAATTTGTATGTTCCCCCATAATAACTTCTAAACGGCTGAAGCGATTTCAATGAAACTCGGTAAGTTCATAGCATCATTCCGGGTGACGCCGGGCGTGTCCTTCAAATTTTGTTACGTCTCACCAATCCAACATGGCGGCTGTGCGAAATATTTCACCGGCATTCAATATCTCCGAAACTATTACCGATATCACCCTGAAATTTTAAAGGGAGCTACTAGAATTTCACCTATGTGACCGTTGAAAACCTGGTAACTACAAAACCAACATGGCGGCCAAGCGAAGATGCGACTTTTAAATAGACGTTTCTCGCGATTTAACCAACCAAACGCAATGAAACTTGGTACAGTATATGTTTATACACATTTTATGCACCGACATCTAACTTCGTTCAATTGTTTACAATACCCTAAGTTGCCGGCTGTGCGAAATATTTCACCGGAGTTCTGTATCTCTGAAACTATTACCGGTATCACCATAACATTTTGTACGGAGATAAAGGGCACTACTGGAAGTTCATCAATGAGACTTGCAAAAACCGGTTAACTACAAAACGAACATGGCGGCCAAGTGAAGTTGAAAGTTTTAAATAGACTTTTCTCGCGATTTAATGATCCAAACGCAATGAAACTTGGTACAGTATATGTATATATGTCATAGTCAGATAGTGAAATTCGTCATTTCCTGAAAATCCTAGGCACTTCATGAAGAGCCGGCATATGATGTAAAAAGGTACAGTTGCACTATCTGACGCGTGGTTTCATGAAATGACTAAATTTCGCCGTCACATAGTGTAATTCATTTTATACATCATCTGACGGGAAATCCAGCGGCAGCGGTGATCACGTGTGAGGGAAGTGTGATTTCCAAGAATTAATCGGATAAAAATGTGGACACCAAAGGGCTGTTATTTCCTCAGAAAGTGAACACCGTGACATATGATACAAATGTCTAATGGTCAGGACAACACCACCTAGAGAGAAAGCCTTGCGATACGATTTATGACGTCATAGCCTTCCGGCCGTCAGCGAGCGCGCTACCCAGCGCTGCTGCTATGAACAACCTGTGAGGAAACGCGACTGAGTGTTTATGTATCAAATTACGTTCTACAGACGCGAATAAATAAATAACGTAACCATAAATTAAACATATGGTCAGAAGTTGATGCGATCGATACATTACTCTAGCTAATAAATCGACGTTTTCGATCATAATCGATAAGTATGCATTTCGAACCTTGCGAGTGTGAACTTGACCAAAAACACTGATGTCTCAATAAATGCGATATATAGAAGAATTCAATAAAAAACTTGACAAATATTCACCCCATTTTAACGTGAGATGTCAACTACACAACGAGAAGAAAAGACACAACAAATAACCAATCAATCTGTAACAGTTAAAGCAGAAATTAATATCTACAGTATAGTCAATCATATCTGTCCAAAGGTCTAGGTTTGATTTCCATCTCTGCCGAGAAATATAATTCTAGTTAGTTATTGTTGATTATTGTTGTTTTAAGGGGCGCAATTAAGAGGTCATCTGCCCCTAAAAATACAATTCTGATTTGATTGTGAAACGAAATTCACTCAGCCTCATGAGTTAAAACTGAACTGAGAAGAAGTGGGTTCGATTTCTCCTTTCTCCTCCAGGTAAATGCTGGGATTGTTCCTAGCAGAAGACCATGGTCACCTCCTTTCCAAGGGCAGATGACCTCGTAGTTCCTGCCCTTAAAACTACAATACCGTACCTAACCTTCCCAAGTCTAGCATCACAATACATACATACAAACAAACAAATTCTACCCATATCCAAGTACACATGGCTGATGACAATGATGTCATAACCCACTTACAAAACAACAACAACAACAACAACTAGCCACATAAAGTTTTCATGCATGATATGAAAACAGGTAGTAATGGCATGCCTATGACAGAAAAGGTTACCTACTGAAATGGAACAGAGCAGCAATCATGAGACATGAGAACATTTACAAAAGAGGAAACTTTTTGCTGTTGATGATTCATATAGGGGCATAGCTTACCCGACAATACATAAAGCATGCTAATTACCGGTGATTTTAGCACTTTGTTCTCAACAGAATACAGTGAGTCATCTGCAAAAACATGTTGTTCTCATATTTTCTATGTTACACAAACTGTGCTGTTTTGTAAAAAATAATAATAACTAAAAGATGACCATACCTATCCTTCACTAGTTAAATAAATATCCATATCCAAGTACACATGGCTGATGACAGTGATGTCCTAACCCACTCACAAAAAACAAGTAGCCACAGAAAGTTTTCATCCGTGATAAGAAAACAGGCTAGCAATGGAATGCCTATGACAGAAAAGTTTACCTACTGAAATGGAACAAAGCAGCAGTCATGACACATGAGAACATTTACCAAAGAGGAAACTTGTTGTTGATTCATAAAAGGGCATGATAATGTAATAATTTACAAACAAACACTTGATATAGAGTAATCCTACAGTAACAGCTTTCATATGGCAATATTTACAATATCAGGCATGGCATAAGCTTAACCGACAATACATAAAACGTGCTAATCACCAGTGATCTTAGCACTTTGTTCTCAACAGAATACAGTGAGTCATCTGCAAAAACATGTTGTTCTCATATTTTCTATGTTACACAAATTGTGCTGTTTTGTAAAAAAAAAAAAAACCTAAGAGATGACCATATCTATCCTTCACTAGTTAAATAAATATAGCCTTTTCAAAAGATCCTTTCCACTTTTCAATACAAAATTGTTGTATTCCCTATTATATTGGTAGAACTGAATGAAAGTAGAACAAGCAATAACATTCTCTATAGTACATGAATTAGCCAAAATACCTCATCAAACGATGAGAAATAAATCAGGGAATGATGTTTCCTCCTCCGCTGTCTGTGACTCACCCAGCCATTCCAAATAGGATCACGACTTATGTAGGCAGAATTCCAGCTGTGGCCACCATTGTCCACATCAATCATCATCAAACCGGTATTGCCAACCTCGCCCTTACGGTACTATGCTGCACCAACACCCTTCGATTTGTCCAATCCAATGGTTTTTGACGCGTCCAGATCTATGGTTTTGTCAACCGTGCCCCGCTGGCTGCGCTCGGCCAAAGCCGCTCCTATACCGACCATTCTAACCTTCGTTTTGTGGTATCCAATATTTTTTGGCAATGGTTACAGCCTAACGCGCCCAGATCAATGAGTTTTGACAACGGTTACAGCTTAATGCATCCCGATGATTTCTATGATCAACATTGATTTTGTATCTCACATGTTGGGAACAATGTGTGCACCCCGGTGCGTGCAGCTAGAGTGAGCCGTGATGACAGTCGAACGAGATGCAAGCGCTGTAGGAACATGGCAGCTGTTTTTAAAATAGCAATAAATAAAAACACATATTTATGAACTTTAGCACATATATGACGTTCAGTAGTGACAATTCAATTTGAAATCAACGGTAGCGATGAATGAAGATAGAACGCGCGATAAAATTCTGTACAATACATGAATTAGCCAAAATACCTTTTGAAACGATGAGAAATAAATCAAGGAGCGATGTTTTAATAGATATTTCCTCCTCCGCTGTCTGTGACCCACCCAGTCATCCCAAATAGGATCACGACTTATGTAGGCAGAATTCCAGCTGTGGCCACCATTGTCCACATCAATCATCATCAAACCGGTATTGCCAACCTCGCCCTTACGGTACTATGCTGCACCAACACCCTTCGATTTGTCCAATCCAATGGTTTTTGACGCGTCCAGATCAATGGTTTTGTGTCAACCGCGACCCGCTAGCTGCGCTCGGCCAAAGCCACTCCTACACCGACCATTCTAATCTTCGTTTTGTGGTATCCAATGGTTTTTGACAATGGTTACATCCTAACGTGTCCAGTTCAATGGTTTTGTGTCAACCGTGCCCCGCTAGCTGCGTGCAGCCAAAGTCGCACCTGCACACGACCATTCTAACCTTCGATTTGTTCAATCCAATGTATTTTGGCAATGGTTACAGCCTAACGCGACCAGATCAATGAGTTTTGACAATGGTTACAGCTTAATGCATCCCGATGATTTCTTTGATGAACAGTGATTTTGTATCTCACATGTTGGGAACAATGTGTGCGCCCCGGTGCGTGCAGCTAGAGTGAGCCGTGATGACAGTTGAACGAGATGCAAGCGCTGTAGAAACATGGCAGCCGTTTTTAAAATAGCAATAAATAAAAACACATATTTACGAACTTTAGCACATATATGATGTTCAGTAGTGGCAATTCAAATTGAAATCAACGGTAGCGATGAATGAAGATAGAACGCGCTATAAAATTCTGTACAATACATGAATTAGCCAAAATACCTTTTGAAACGATGAGAAATAAATCAAGGAGCGATGTTTTAATAGATATTTCCTCCTCCGCTGTCTGTGACCCACCCAGTCATCCCAAATAGGATCACGACTTATGTAGGCAGAATTCCAGCTGTGGCCACCATTGTCCACATCAATCATCATCAAAACAGTACGATGACAGTTCAGCCGCTAGTGCGCACCACTTAGTTCATTACATCGTGTACCGAATTGAATCGTTTATTCACCATGGATTGTGGAAATTGCCTCATAACGATCTGTAATTTGAATCGGCGATTCTATGATCAACTGTAGTATTTTTTTTTCGCACAACTGTGGTTTTGAAAATGTTTACAGCCTAACGCACCGAGCGTTTTGTGTCAACCGTGTCCCACTAGCTGCGCGCGGCCAAGGTCGCACCTTCACCCGACCATTCTAACCTTCGTTTTGTCTAATCCAATGTTTTTTGACAATTGTTACTGCCTAACGCATCCAGATCAATGGTTTTTGACAATGGTTACAGCATAGCACGTCCCGATGAATGTTTTTTTTTTTAATCAACAGTGTGTGCTGCTAGAGTATGCCTTGTTGACAGTTCAACGAGATGCAAGCTCTGTCAGAACATAGCAACCGTTAATAAAAAGAGCAATAAATATAAACACATATTTAGGCCTATGTACTTTCGCACATAACTTATATGAGGTGCAGTATTGACCAGGTTTCCTAATTTCAATGTTGATGCAAGTGTATAAGCCGCATTCTACTTTCATTTAGAATTAATATTATATTATTTACAGGGTGGATACATTTTTAGGCATTTGCACCTTCAACAGTCCTTATGCGAACAGTTCCTAAAAATACTCTCTAGCACATATGTTACATTAGATTAAAACTTTTAAAATAGGCCTACATTAACATTCATCCAATGAAACTAGATGTAAAGAAACTTGCAAGACTTCATTCAGTCCATTGTTAAAAATCTGAACAAATAAAAATTTGTTCCAGTGAAACATTCTTCAGATTGTGTTCAATTTTATCTGTGAAATTGAAACAAATGCCCTCTTAGAAATTGTATGTTAAAATTGCATGAAATATCCCATTTAAAGCGTACACTTACCCTCTCCATTCTAACCTTCGCTTTACAACCAACATTCTCCAAAACACTCTGCTGGTTGTAGAGCTATTTACCACTTTCTGGACTGGACGTTTAATGTGACTGTACACAGAGGTTATTAGTTGCATTTTAAACTGACATCTCCACTATAGGACAACTTCCTGCAATCAGTTCAACGTTTGGTATGCTAACACTACATGCCTCAATAATTTCAAGAAATGGTCACCTATTGAAAATGCCAATTCATTGTTCATCCTATACTTCAGTGGCGGCCGGTAATAAGGTTGCAGTGATACGCAATGACCAGATTAATTCAATAAAAACAATTAATACCGTAATAATATTTTTAGTAATAAAAGCTGTACGTTTACTTTTATACGCATAGGAATTCATAATTCTGTTCTTTAATAATTCAGGAAATCTTATAGTAAGTTACTGTGAACTGTCTGAGAAAGCAAAGCGCGTCAACCGTTTAGGAGTGCTCGTTATCAGGCCCGAGCACCGACCAGATCTCAATAGTGAAGGGTATGGCAGAGACGCTAGACCGAGTAGGTCCTATCCCAATAGTTAACTCGGCTGATCGTTGCTTGCTGATTGCAACAAGGGAGCCGAGGAGCGGACGGAGACATCTGAGATGCTCCGTCAACTGCCGATACCATGTCTTGCAGGTTTTCATGTAGCCTAACTATTTAATCCGGTGATCCAGTGGCAATGTGATGTTCTCTGAACTGCGGCATTCGTGATGAATGAGGTACATCCGTTTTACCGCACAACTGAATACAGTTTTCTTTGATATCAAGCAGTCTTTTATCCCCCCCCCCTTAATGAAAAAGGACAACACCCTTAACAATTATCCACCAGCCGCCACTGCTATACTTACAGATTAGTAATTAGCCATGTAAAGAAGTGGATCAAGTAACACAATATTAATTGAACCAGAGGGTCATTATCATGGTGCGCCCTGGAAATCGCGGCAAACTATGGCGTCATTTGGCTGGTCAGGTGCGGAGCGAGTGGACCTCGCAATACCCTGCTCCGCTGACTCATATCGTTAGATCACACGTGTCTTATCATTTATATGGATGTGTATCTGCAAAGCTTAGAAGTTAGTGTTGCACGTTTTGTGAGTATTGTGATTACTGTGATTGTTGGTCATGCCTAGACACCAATTGACACAGCGCGAACGTGTGTATATCCATAATTCGTATATGAAAAGCAGAAAGTCTTGTTCTTAAACAAGATTAAAATGTCGAATCAAGTTTCCAAGAAGACCTGTGCGTAATGCCAGTACAATTAGGAGGCTCGCCAAACTATTCAAGAAAACAGGCACGGTAAATAATAAACATTTTAACAGACAACGTTGTGTTCTTACAGAACGGGGACACCAAGAGCCAGCTGATGAGCCAGCTTGGTGTCCTAGGCGAAACCCCACACAAGACACGGCACAAACCTATCAGAATTGCTGAGATTGTTGTCCATTCTTTCATCAGAAGATGTCAGGTGTGTGTTACAAGAGAGGGAGGGCATTTTCAGCATCGACTATGAGCACTGTACATATTATTGAACATGGTTGGTAAAAGTGTTCAAGTGTGCACCAACCACCGACTGAACATTGTACGCGTGCCCGCGATCAGCGCCAGTCAACGCCGACTTAGCTTGCCGTGTTTACCGGGGCGCACAATGATAACGACACTGTACATACAATGAAAGAATATTGTAAAATTCTTAATTTCTACTGAACGGCCATGAACAGTTATTGGACAAGCTTCCTCCTCTTATGCTGAGCCAAAGTTTTGGGTGAAAACCTGTCGTTAACATTGTGTACAAAATTATTAATCAAGATATTACTGGCAGTGCCCAGTACAGTCTTTTCAATTAATGCCCTGGCATGCTTTGGGCAGCTGTGCCCCATAAACAGTACAGTGGGCAGACATCTTTGTGTTACATTCACCAAAACACTCTGCTGGTTGCAGTGATGCAAAAATTCTGTCTTGTAGCTATTGAGTAGCTTACTCATAACAACAAAAGTAAATGCAGCACAGTTGACTACATCTGCATGGGGATAGCATAGTCCTCCTCGGTTATTGGCATTTATTAGGCTGGCGTGATCACTCTGGCTTGCCTCATCGCAAAGAAAGACTTTGCAATAATTGCAATCATATCGCTTTAAAAAAACATATGAGCAATAACCACTGATATAGTGTAAGAGAGGCCAATACTCATCTTGTAGGACTTCTATATCACTATCATCAGCAACACAAGCATCAAAAGCACGTATGTCACATGACTTGTCTTCTTCAAAATACTCGCTCACTGCAGCATTGAGGTCCAGGATGCTCTGAAGGCGCAATTTATTCTCCACCTCAAACACTTGCCTCAGGGAAATATTGTACTGGCTCCCTGCCAGTTGGCGATATTTTCCAAATCGAGCTTCTAGGTTATCTGTCTGTATTTTGCCTGGTAGGAAGAAGCTATGACCTTTCTCAGAGAGACAAAATTGTGCCATTTCAATCATGCACTTGGTAGAAAGGGTAATTGCCGCATGTGTTTCCTTGCTCAGCTTTCCAGGCGAGTCAATTGTTTTCCACCTAACTAGCCATGACACGATTTCCTGGAGGCACTCGATATGAGAAGAGTTTGTCGTTATTGGTTCCTGAAGAGGTTTCCTAAGGCGTTTTCCTTTCCATAGGGTCTTAACGTTCATGATGTCCCACCATCTGCAAATCAACTCAATAAACTGTGCAGTACTGTCCCAGGAGGGCAAGTTCTTCTTCGGCCCAATCTCCCTTATTGCCACAGCTAGAGGTTTATTAAAAATTTGCAGAGCTAGTGGAACATTCTGTCGTTCCAAATTGGCAGGGTACAGGGATTTCAGAGTCAAGGTAAATCCATATTTCAGGAGATTGTTCTTCTCTAACACATGCAACTCCTTCAGTGAACCAAATGATGCAATCTGTAGTCTGTCATGCTCTGTCAAATCTGGAAAATGCAACTCTTGGTGCTTTGCATTCAGCCAGTTATTTCTAATACATTTGAGAATGTGCACAGTGTCAATTGCAAAGAAAAGCTTTCTGTGTGCATCTTTGGGGTGACTATAAATGTAATTTAATTCGGGCGGATCGCTCAGGAGAGATACAGCTTTCCTATTAATAGCACTGTTGTCTGAAATCAGTGCTAGAACTTCAAATCCGACTTCTTCCAGTCCAAGAATGACTTTCTTCATCATATTGAATAATGCCTCACCTCGAATGTTCACAACGGGCATGATGTGAGCAACATCCTTGTATGAAGAAAGCAAGCTGTGGACCATAAACACATAAGCACATGTTGCACACTCATCGCTATTTACAGCACTACCTACAACCCTACCCTTTTTGTAGTCTAACTGGGGTTTAATATGAACCTCATCCATCGAAAGGAGGACTAGTTGATCTTCTTCTGATAAGAGTGAAAATTTCTTTCTCATATACAAAAGAAAATTATCACTTTGCTCCTGTATAGGATTCGTCAAAAGCTTGGAACACACTAATTTCAAGGTACGGGGTGCAGGAAGAGTGACATTTCCTGAACCTCTTATAAATCTATAACAGTGAGGAGAAATAGAATGAACCAGCGATGAGAATACAAGCAATTCCCAGGAATAGTTTTTCACTTTACGCTTTGTTAGCAAGTGAACTTGCTCTTTTAAGAAGTCTAATGTATCCTTCTTCTCATGGAACTTACTCTCCAAGTTCTTAAATAAACTGTCCATAACAGATACAGTATCCTCAACACTTTGATGTTCATATGCATCAGGATCAGCATACACGGAATGGGCATTCCTTATAAGTTCTTCAATTTCTAGCACTGTACCTAACTGTCTTGGTAAAGACATGTTATTACAACGTTTCACTTCTGTATTCGATACATACAAGGAGGCACTCAAACCTTCTGTTATCTTAATGCAGCAACGCAAGTGTGGACTAGGATTTTCCTTCATTAAAGTAAAATATATACAAGATTCCTCTCTAATAGATTTCCACTCAGGATGAAGACTCACACTGTTTAACTTCACCTTCAGTTCCTGAAAGTTTCTAAATGAAACTGCTTCCAGATTCTCCGCCAATGTCTGCATACTTTCAGCGAGAGCCTTCGATAAACTTTCATTATCAATCCTACGCCTCCTATCATCTGGATCTTCTCGGCAGACAGTTGCAGTGTCAGTTAAATACTCTGGGCAGTTGGGGAACTGAGACGGGACTGCTCCTAGGAATTTAATTCGAACATTAACTTACGATACAATCATTTTATCACCTTGCATTACATTAATTACTCTATTTATTCTAAATTTATTCAATTTCCAACCTGATTCACACACACCTCTTCCCCCACCCCAATAAGAAATGTAGCCTAATGAATTAGATTACTGCAATAGAAAAAAATAGATTAATCAGGGCCTGCTACAGGTTATCGGTCTCTAACGTCATGCAGTTAAACCCCAATATAAATGTGAATACTATCCATATTAACACCCACTTATACCTCCCACTTGAAATTGATAGCCCCATAAAACAAATAAACCTAACCTACAACATTAGCCTGTAGCACATAATTTAGGTTAGAAAATTCTGACTTCTACATCTAAATGAATTTTCGTGAACAGAAGAGCTAGCCTATGCTAAAATTTAGGGGTAGGACTATTCGCTTACTAACCTTTAATCAGTCTCGGTTTATACAACGGAGCAGTAACTAGCTTTCCATTCTTTTCATCATACATACTAGTGGTCCATTGAATTTCATGTGGCTTGAAATGGATGCCACAGACCAACAAGAAAAGAGACTTGGTTACAAAGTTCCTTCCTCCCATTACACTAAACTTGTGAGAATTGGAGCATAAGTATTGATTTAACACGTACCATGGAATATTTCGTAGGAATAAAATCCTTGCGGTGAATGGCTCGTATCCATTTCGACTTTTCACCTTCATCATTAGGAAAAGAGAAAACGTTTACTTTCGGTCCATTGGCGTAATTGCCTTTACAATTTGGAACGCTGCACTTATTAGGCATAACTTTACACTGCACTGATAACTATTAAGTATAACTGGGTAGGAAATCTGAGCAAATCAGTAACTGGGACTGTAAACACGACACACAACACGCGAAAAACACACCATAACCTGCAAACTAGAATGTTATGTCTCAATGTCCACGGCCGGTCTTCCGTGACGTCACTCGCTTGTCAACTTTATATCGCAAGGCTTTCTCTCTAGGTGGTGTTGACGTCAGGACCTCATTTATCCCCTAATTCCCTCCCAAGCATCTCGCTTGGCCTTGCGCCTAGAAGGAGTATTATGATGCCGTACTGTGAACGGAAGAAGAACGTCGTTCAGATCCATTTTGTTCTTAAAACATGGGAGATAGATAACCGATAATATAATATGACTTGGTTTCGCTGTTCGACCCTTTAAAACAACAAAAACTAACTCAGTTACAGACGCGCAATAATGAGATCTTATACAGAGTTCTTAGCGGCTGATTTTGTTAGTAAAGTTCTGGTCTCGGGGTATGATGTTAGCTTACGGAACACAACGTGATGAGTTCGAACCCCACTGAGTGAAGACATTTTTGCCAAGTAACTATTTCAGTATTTTTTGTTCAATCTGCACATTTTAATATAGTTCAGTTGTTGCCTTGTTTTATAGTTGCTTTCTTGTATATTTATTTTAAGGGCTAGGGGCATCTTGGTCATCAGCCCAGTGTATTTGGGTGGTTGTTTTCTGATGACCTGTGTTTGCGTGATGACTGAAGTGGTGTGTGGGTAAAGAATTTAGGAAGGTGTCTCGAGACTTGAAATGAAGTACCAACCCGGCATTTGCCGAGAGGGTGTGTGGAAAGACCTGGGTGGAAACGCCACTGTCAGCGACGGGATTCGAACCAGCATATACTCGTTGAGTAGACTTATGAAATCAACTATGGTTACCAGTAATAGGAACTTAATTATGGTCTGAGGGTTGAATTGGGGTACCCTCAGCCTCGGGAGGCAAAACTGAAAAGAGGTGGGTTCCATTCCTACCTTAGCCATCATGGAAGTGGTTTTCTGTGGTTTCCCCTTCTCCTCCAGGCAAATTCTGGGTTGGTTCCTAACTTAAGCCATGGCCGCCTCCTTCCCAATCTTAACCTGAACTACATATACACACACTACTACAAATACCACAATAATACAGATCCTCAGACAGATGCTACACAATCCCAAGTACTGCTCGGGTCTAAGCTGCGTGAACCGGAGAGGAATGCGCATCGCGGACTATGAGAAGTGGTGTTGACGAGTGATGAGGTTTCTCGGTCCGTGTATATAGTACAGAACCAAATACATTGGTCGGTGACTCACTCACTCATTCGTAACACCACAGTGGTTTTAGAAACGGCCCTATGTTAGCAGTATTGGAATAGAAAGGAATACCCGATATCACAGCGGGTTGTTGACAGACCCTTCTCTTATCGCATGACCCTTCCCTGCTCATTCCCTCACCCCGCAAGTTCACAGAGCCTGGCCCCGACCAGTACACAGGGCTGAATGACCACGATGACGAAGTACCTCAAATGACATAACAGCGACATACTTCGTCTATTGTCTCTCAGCGCGACACTTTCGCGAGAAGTAAGAGGGGCATACACAAAAGCTTTACATTTGGTTGATTTAGTGCAGAGTTCACCTTCGAGAAAATCTCGAATTTCAGCCTATTTATTATAGACAGAAATATTTGAAAGAATGATTCTGCTTTCTTCATTGGGTGTATCTTACCTGTTATCGTTCCAGTTTTGTTGTTAATTCATTTGAGGGACTTGGGACACCTCAATCATCAGCCCCGTGTGATAGGGTGCGAATTGAACTTATATTTATATGATGACTGGGAACTTCATTAGGGACAGGGATGGGGTAGGCGCCCCGGAACTTGAAGTAAGGTACTATCCCGGCATTTGGGTGAAGGGAGTGTGGAAAATACAAGGGAATAAACCACACTCTGGATAGCCGCTGTCATCGCCGGGTTTTGCACCTACGTTCTCCCGACTTGCTGCAGCTACCTTCGTGGCCAGGGTGCAAGATTTGTACTGTACGAGCACGGTAACATCGCGGGACTTATTCCAATTTCAACTGGCTTGGGGATGATGTTCAATCAATTTCTATGTGGCAGGTGGTTCCAAGGCCAAATGCCCTTCCTGATCCCAAACTAATTCAAAGTTAATGAGAGATTGATTGAAACTGGACCAAGAGATGGAAGGGAAGCGGTCTGTGGCCTATTAGAAGGTACTGTCCCAGCATTTGCCTTAGAGTTTCAAATGGTAAACATAATTTTATTGACCTCTGTAAGTGGGGTTGGAACCACTCGAAAAGTACGTGTATAGCTTCGTTTCATAGACTAGAGCGGCGTTCTAAACCTTTTGGGACTGTGACCACCACCGTCATGCCACCAAGTACCCGAGTACCATTAAATCAAAACTAATACTATAATAATAAAAGTTTAAATACCTCGGTGAATGGATAGAGCCTAACCTATCAGAGAAGGAAGCCTTCATGTCACGCATTAATAAAATGGAAATGGCATACAACCTGACTAAAGACATCTACAATAAGAGATCGATATCCTTAAACGCCAAAATTAGACATTACTGCACTGTTATTCGACCAGAGGCTCTGTATGCGGGAGAGACTCTAATAATGAACAAGAAAGGTCTAATGGAAAAACTAGAGGCTAAAGAAAGGAAGATTTTGAGGAAAATCCTGGGTCCCATCAAAGAAAACAGCGAGTACAGAAGGTGTCACAACCACGAATTGTACAAGCACGTGGAGAAGATCAGTGACACGATTCGAAAAAGAAGGATTGCCTTTTATAGCCACGTGACACGAATGAGCCCAGGCAGGATATCAAAACGGATATTGACCAAAGGGGCATGGTTTACGGAAGTTGAGAAAGATCTACGTGAAATGGAAATTTCCCCTTAAGATATCCAGGAGCGTGTTCCACTTCAGGAAAAACTACGTACGCACAAAGGTTTCCAGGAAAAGCCTAAGCTGAAGACAGGGAAGGCGTGGTCCCAAGAGAGAAAAGAACAACACCGGAGACGAATGAGGGAACACTGGGCGGTAGTTAGAGCTCGGAAGAAGAGATAGTTGAACTGACGTGGTCCCTAGTTGGCCGAATCGAAGAAAGAATAATAATAATAATAATAATAATAATAATAATAATAATAATGCAACAAGCACGCGCCTCTCTTTTCATTTCCTGTCTCTTTCTCCCTTTAAAGTGCTGAAATATCTTGTGATTCACCGCCTACCAGGCATGCTGCAACTGCTTCCGTGACTCATGCAGATAAGATCATTTACGTAAGTACAGTCGAGTCGAATCAGCATCTTCCACATTACTCATAAAGCAGGGATGTCCAATTATGATTACTAGGGCTTGGATTTTTAGGTGCTAAAAATCGGGAAAAGATTTATTTTTTATGTATTAAAAACATCTGAAATATGTGACAAAAAAGTAAAAATATTTAATTATAATTTTGTTTATTAATGTGAATATAAACAATATGCAGTACTCACAAATGCAATTTATGCTATGTGTCACTGAATGCTGAAGCATTACAAAACACAACGAGATACATCTACAGGTTGTCCATCACAAATGACGGACGATTATCGCGAAACACTTAATCTGAAGGCGCAAAACTGCGGCAATATGTTTCTTGTCCTCGAGGTGGTGTGTAACTTGAGATCGCTGTTCAGCCTTGATTGCTTTCCCGAAGGGTTGGCAGAACAGAAGTAAAATTATCTTTAAATTCTGCAACATACGATAACTTGTAGTTGTTTTTACTTTAGGCATCGTAGGACTGCCTTACACTTCACATTGCCAGAAATGAACTGCATGTGAATGACACTGGTTCCAGGTTGCTGGAGGGGGGGGGGGGGGGAGGGGGAGGTCTAGCATTTGGTGCAATATGGCTATGGACAAGGAAATCCCCGGCTTCCACAGTGAGTGGCACGGGGCGACAAGTTAAGAATAGCACAGTTGCAAGCTGACATATGCTCTGCATGAAGATTAGATAGCTCACAGGTTCTTCCCCGTTGAAGTAACATAGAACAAAAATCCAATAAACTGAAAGATCTAGCATAGCCTACTGATTTAAGAAAAAATGTAAATATTATGTATTTTATGTGCCAATAAGTGAAAAGCAGGAATTTATGTATTTATAGAAAAAATGCTTAAAATATGTATTTTCATAAGAAAATATTTATTTACCTAAAAATCTGAGCCCTAATGATTACTGACGATTATAAAATACTATTTTACAAGATATTTTTTTTACTGTCAAACCTCCTAGTGAAAACGCTATTATTCTCGTTCATGCAACAGAATTTGAATTAAAGAATGGATCTCAGGGGAGGTTGTGCTCGTATGACGGGAGCACCGAATGTCATTTAAAGAGCACTGTGGAGCTCCCGAGCATCAGATTGAGAACGACTGGTCTAGAGCTTCGCATTAGTGAATGTAGCTACCGATGTTGGTGATGAATGATGACAAACACACATAATTACCACAGGGCGCCCGAGAATGTACTCCGCAGTGGGTACGTGCAGCTGTGAGTGATTGAGTCATGAGTTTAGTTGGCTGCATAGCACTGCACTGCACTGTGTCCTTGAAAGCGGGACTCCCCCGTGTGGGCTGTCAGTGTGTATTGCGATAAGCGAGCGAGCCTGCATGTCTTCAGTGTGTATTGCAGTAAGCGACCGTTCAGATAGATTATTGGAAGAGTGCAACAGTATACAGGCGGTAATGTTTACTACTGAAGAGAGAGTTTTTTTTTTGGTGGAATACGTTTTTCGCGAAGGCGATCGGTTTACAGAAAATCTAAAATTAAGATTTCAGGCGCGGTTTCCTAATTCAAAGTGTCCAAACCGTGATACCGTTCGGGATTTGATAAGTAAATTTCGTGTGACTGGCTCAGTTCAGGATGTACCGGGAACAGGCAGGCCTACGCTTTTAATAGACGAAAAACTTGATGAAATCTCCGATATAATGTTGCGTAGTCCAAGTGAATCAACACGAAAGTTAGCTCAACAAACAGAATCTCTAAGTCGACAGCACATAAAGCTGTAAGAGACAAGCTTCAGTTGTTCCCTTATACAGTTACCGTGGTTCATGAATTAAAACAAACTGATTACGGAAAAAGAGTGAGGTACTGTGATTGGTTCCAGCATCTGTTATGAATGGCTGTGGTGAGTACAAAGTTTACTGTTTATTTGTTATGATGTAAGTGGCAGCCATGGTACCAACATAACTGCTGTAGCTAGCTCTCGCAGACGCATGTAGGCGCTGCGGAGTACATTCCCGGACTCACTGTATTATTACTATAACATGCAAACTCTCCTTCACTTGTCTCCCACAATAAATATTAGCCGATATGAATACAGCCTTTAGGCCACAGCTATTTCCTCTTTGGGTGATTGAGATTCCAAAGCTAATTCAATCGTTCAACACTGTTTTTGCGCGACAGCGTATACTAGCTTGCTAACGCCCCTCACCCCTTCGCCCCTCCTAGCCATGCACCCTCCTTCAGACAAAGAAATGAAGCTGTTGCCATTTTTAACCCAGCAGAAATCCCTCGACAAATATTTTACAGTAGCCTATGCTATTCAATCGAAGTATTCTAACGTATGTGTGCATTCATTTATTTATTTAGGCTATTTATTTATTTATTTTATAATATTAAGGTACACAGGCATAAGCCCAATTATGTTTCTTCTTGACATATCAAGTTCAAAAATGCAAATTGCATCAATGAAAGAAGGAGAGAAAAAAGAATACACAATTGAAGAACAAAAATAAAAACTACAAAGGAAATTATGGAAGTACGGTATGTATTACAGATTAGAAAGATATACTCAACAAATAACAAGTAGTTCCGTGAAGAACTATACAGCCTATTTTCATATATCCTGCTCATGTTAATTGCTTCAATCAACATACACAATTTCAGTTTAATTGCTGTAACAGATTCGTAGATATTGAGAACCGTCTAAATATTTCAGATGGTCGCCAGGTTGGATTTTTATTTTTGTAGTATTACATTAAGATTATTGTGTACGTGTGGTATTCAAACTTCAATCGCATGATTAGAACACAAGAAGTAAAAACGTGATTTTAAAATTACGCACAGCAGCCATCTTGTGATTATGAAACAATCGAAATAAATTAGATGCCAGTGGATCAACATTTGTATAAGCATTTAACGTGCAACGTTTCTAGGCACTCGGATAGTTAATTCGCGAGAAACGTCCATTTAAATATTTATACTTCGCGTCGCCGCCATGTTGGATTTGTGCTCTCCAGGTTACTGAAAGTCCTATAGGTGAACATAATGTTCATAGTCTCTATGAACATAAAAAAATTCAGTTTGGTTGCTGTAAAAGATTCATAGATATTGAGAACCGTCTAAATATTTCGGAAGCTCGCCATTTAGGATTGTTATATGTATAGGCCATAGAGTTATGCACCATTCAAGGACAATTAATGCCTAGGTTCATTATTCAAACTTTCACTTCGATCGCATGATTACGACACAAGAAATAAAAACTTAATTTTAAAATTTCATACAGCCGCCATCTTGAGGTTATGTAAACAATAGAATTAAATTAGATGGCAGTGCATTACAATCTGCAAAATCATTTACTGTACCACATTTCACTGCGCTCAGAGAGTTAACTCACGAGAAAAGTTTATTAAAATATTTCAAATTCGCTTGGTCGCCATGATCGTTTTGTAGTTGACAGGTTTTTGAAATATTCATAGGTAAACTTGTATCAGTACCCTTTATCACCGTACAAAATTGCAGGGTGATATCTGTAATAGTTTCGGAGATATAGAATGTCAGTGAAATATTTCGCACAGCCGCCATTTTGAGGTTATGTAAACAATTGAACTAAATTAGACTCCAGTGCATTGCAATGTGTATAAATATTTGCTGAACCAAGTTTCATTACGTTTGGATAGTTAAATCGTGAGAAAAGTCTATTTAAAAGTCTCAACTTCCCTTGGCCGCCATGTTGGTTTTGTAGCCACCAGGTTTTTGAAAGTCTCATAGGTGAACTTCTAGTAGTGCCATTTATCACCGTACACAATTTCAGGGCGATATCGGTAATAGTTTCGGAGATATTGAATGCTAGTGAAATATTTCGCTCAGTCGCCATGTTGGATTGGTGAGACGTAACAAAATTTGAAGGGCACGGTCGAGGTCGCCGGGAATAGTGCTATGAACTTACTGAGTTTCACTGAAATCGCTCCAGCCGTTTAGATTTTATTAGGGGTGGGGGACACACACACACCTATCTCTCTCACACACACACACACGGACAAAAGGTGATCTCATAAGCCTATTTTTTCAAAATTGAAAATAGGCTAAAAATAAATACAAAAAGACAGATAGAGAGTAAAGAGTAACCGGTATTCCACGATTAGATTTAGGTTGTTATGTGAAAATTAATTTCGAAAACCTCAATAAACAAGCATTAATTTATTTCTTGGAATAGAACAATTAAAAGACGGCTTCATTGCGTCAGTCATTTCATGAAGTGCTGAATCAACAAACACCGGTTCTTCATGAAGTGCCTCGGTTGATAATGTAAAATCATTTCTTACACCATCTGCCTAAATCGGTCCGTCACTTCGTGAAGAGACGCGTCAGATGGTGTAACTATCATTTTTTTACATATATATATGTCGTAGGCAGATAATGAAATCCGTCATTTCATGAAGATCCTAGGCACTTCATGAAAAGCCGGCATATGATGTAAAAAGAGATAGTTACACCATCTGACGCGTTTCTTCATGAAGTGACGGACCGATTTAGGCAGATGGTGTAAGAAATGATTTTACATTATCAGCCGAGGCACTTCATGAAGATCCGGTGTTTGTTGATTCGGCACTTCATAAAATGACTGACGCAATGAAGCCGTATATCAATTCATTTAATTGTTCTATTCCAAGAAATAAATTAACGCTTGTTTATTAAGGTTTTCGAAATTAAAGTTCACATAACAACCTAAATCTAATCGGGTAATACCCGTTACTCTTTACTCTCTATCTGTCTTTTTTTGTAGAAGTTTGTGTTTTTATTTTTACATTTTTTATTTGTACAATATTTTTTTCTAATCTGTAATGCATACTTTCATAATTTCATTTTAGTTTTTGTTTTTGTTCTTCAATTGTGTATCATTTTTAGCCTATTTTCAATTTTGAAAAAATAGGCTTATGAGATCACCTTTTGTCCGTGTGTGTGTGGGCGTGTGTGTGCGTGTGTGTGAGGTGTGTGTCCCCCCTAATAACTTTTAAACGACTGGAGCGATTTAAATGAAACTCTGTAAGTTCATAGTACTATTCCGGGCGACCTCGTCCGTGCCCTTCAAATTTTGTTACGTCTCACCAATCCAACATGGCGGCTGTGCGAAATATTTCATCAGAATTCAATATCTCCGAAACTATTACCGATATCACCCTGGAATTTATTACAGTGATAAAGGAAACTACTAGAAGTTCACCTATGTGACTTTTGAAAAACTGGTAACTACAAATCCAACATGGCGGCCTCGCGAATTTGCGACTTTTAAATAGACGTTTCTCGCGATTTAACCAACCAAACGCAATAAAACTGGGTACAGTATATGTTTATACACATTGTAATGCACCAACATCTAACTTGGTTCAATTGTTTATATAACCACAAGATGGCGGATAGGCGAAATATTTCACCGGCATTCTATATCTCTGAAACTATTAGCTGTATCACCCTGAAATTTTATACGGAGATAAAGGGCACTACTGGAAGTTCACCTACAAGACTTTCAAAAAGCGGTTAACTACAAAACGAACATGGCGGCCAAGCGAATTTGAAAATTTTAAATAGACCTTTCTCGCGATTTAATGTTCCAAACGCAATGAAATCTGGTACAGGAAATGTTTATACACATTGTAATGCACTGGTATCTAATTTAGTTCAATTGTTTACATAACCTCAAGATGGCGGCTGTGCGAATTTTAAAATGAAGTTTATATTTTTTGTGTCGTAATCAAGTGATCGAAGTGAAAGTTTGATTAATGAACCTACGCAATAATTTTCCTTCAATGGTACTTGACTCTATGGCCTATACATTTAACAATCCAAGATGGCGACCATCCGAAATATTCAGACGGCTCTGAATATCTACGAATCTATTATAGCAATCAAACTGATTTTTTTATGTTCATATGGGCTATGAACTTAAGTTCACTTATAGGACTTTAAATAACCTGGTTATCACAAATCCAACATGGCGGCGACGCGAACTATAAATATTCACATGGACGTTTCTCGCAATTTAACCATCCGAGTTCAGTGAAACTTGGCACAGTAGATCCTTTTACGATTGTTAATCCACTGGCATCTAATTTATTTCAATTGTTTCCATAACCACAAGATGGCAGCTGTGCGAAATTTTAAAATCTCCTTGTTACTTCTTGTGTCCTAATCATGCGATTGAAGTTTGAATGCTACACGTACACAATAATCTTCATGTAACATAACATAACTCTAGGACCTACATATATAAAATCCAACATGGCAGCCATCCGAAATATTTAGTCGGTACTCAATATCTACGAATCTATTACAGCAATCAAACTGAAATTTTGTATGTTGATAGTGGCAATTAACATAAGTAGGATATATGAAAATAGGCTGTATAGTTCTTCACGGAACTGCTTGTCTCTCTTTCCTACACTCATGCAATTTGTATTTTTGAAGTTGATATGTTTGATATGTACCTTAATATTGTTAAATAAATGAATAGCCTAAATAAATAAATGAATTCACACATACGTTAGAATACTTCAATTGCATCGTATACTGTAAAATATTAATCTAGGTATTTCTGCTGGGTTAAAAATGGCAACAACTTCATTTCTTTGTCTGAAGGAGGGTGGGGGACGTTAGCAAGCTAGTATACGCTGTCACGCAAGAAAAGTAGAACAACCTGCAGGGTGACGTAGCTTGAGGCTGCACTCTATTATTTAGAACTTCCCCAAATTAAATAAATATTAAGTTCTTTAGATTATAACGATTGAATTAGCTCTGGGGTCGCCTCCGTAGCGTAGCGGTCAGCATGGTTAGCTGCCGCCCCCGGAGGTCCTGGGTTCGATTCCCAGCTCTGCCGCAAAATTTGAAAAGTGGTACGAGGACTGGAATGGGGTCTACTCAGCCTCGGGTGGCCCAAATGAGTAGAGGGGGTTCGATTCCCCCTCAGCCATCCTCGAAGTGGTTTTCCGTGGTTTCCCACTTCGTCTTCGGGCAAATGCCGGGATGGTACTGTCCCCGATAATCCGAATAGTAGGCTGTCAGATATCCGCCCCCTCAATCGGATTGCCAATAATCAATCGCACCGGCACAGCTACATCAATGAAAATGGCACTGACAGATACTACCGAGATTAGAGCACAGTAGTTAACAAGAAATTATTGTGGAACACACCAAAATATACGGGGGTTCATACTTACCTTTTACTTACCTATTCAAATTAATCTCGGGTCTGATTTGCCAACTGGATCACTTAAAAGTATGCCCTCACAATAACCTCCACCACGATATTTAAAATGAACCAAGACGGAAACAAGAAACTTTAAACTGCACAATAATTTATTTCACATAAAGGAATTATTTAACAAAAATCAATAACAAAATATACGTGGCGATCATAAGCCATTGTCAATGTAATCATGTCCTCCTGTAGGACTTGTAGACTTTACATACAAAATTTCAGCTTTCTAGCTCAAAAGAACGTAATAATAATAATACACTTGAATGGATAAGGGAGTTGGGACGAGACATATAGCAATTGTTTTCCTTTTTCATAAACATCACATTTTATTTATAACCGCAAGCCTGCTATGTAGACGACCTTGGCCTCTATCATACAGTTGTCTGGCCAGCTGCGATACACCCTACACCATGTCGCATGCTTGCATCGTCAAATGGACCCACCTGTCCAGCCAACGTTAGCATATGCTAGTTACATCAGAGCCTAGCTCCTTTTCAAAACACTTTAAATGTTCACGTCTCAGCTCAAATATTATCACGCAAATCTTTTAAATGCTCCATTCAAATATTAATGGATTACTCTACTAATCCCAAATCTTGTTTAATTGTATAATACAATTGTTTAACTAGCGTTGTTTAGAGTATAATAACAAAACGCTTAATGTTTATAACAAAATGCTCATTAAATTATTTATAACATTATAAATTGTTTATAATATTGTCAAACGACAATTGAAAAATTTATACACGCATCTATTAATCCCTTTCGTTTCAAATTATTATTAAAGATATTTACATAGTTATTTACAATATTTATATTATTTATTTTAGAAATACATTAAACCACACGTTTATCCGGTTGATAATTACTCAAATCGAGTTGATATAATCGACCAATGAAGGTTAGTCATATTTAAATTTTAGATTCAGGTTTAATAAGGTTTAATAATTATTATTATTATTATTTGTGACGGTAACCTCCATTCAAAATCGTTATCTCAAATTAATTAAACACTCTTGTTAATTTTAACAGTAACTTCATATGATTAATTTTCAAAGGACCTGGACAATACACTCAGCGGAAAAATACCTCGCTCAAAACGCACAAAATTGCACAAAATTGGCCCAGAATTCATCATATATCTCAATATATATGGTATCAAAATCTTCCACAATCCATACAAAAAACCTCCACTTACAAATTCATCAACTTCATTAATATTACTGTGGGAACCTCCTTCACTTATTCAAGGGCATTATTCATCAGCGACTTTTACACGTCCACTGAACTAACGATTATACATCCATGGTTCCTGAGGCATTTCTATTTTGCGCCTCAATAAGTATCCTGATGAGTGTCAAGTTGGACGTGCATGAGTTCACTGATGTAATGGTTCTTAGTTTCACCGCTAGAGACCACCTGTGTACTGTTTCGGCAGTGGTGACCGATCGAAGCGCGACCTAGCTGTAACTGGTATAAACTGTTTCTTCGTGCTAGTATTTTGCGTTGTTGTTGTTGTCAGGAAGATGTGTTTTGTACGGCATGAAAATGAAGGTCGTTATTGAGTTTTTGTATGAAAGCATCTTGGTGTTGGACTTGATTGAGACAAGATGTATTATGTTACGACAGGGCAGCTCGTCGGAAAGCCAATAGACCGGGGGCTATTTGGTACTTCCAATCATTATTTCGGAAATATGGCCTACTCAACTAAAAAGTACGTCTGGAATAGCTTTAAAATATTAAGATAACTTTGGTTTGTAAAAGGCAAGTCAGTGATTACTTTAACTTCGTGTGCTCTGAAATGAAAAAGGGTCTTATGACCAAGAAAATATGAGGTTTGGCTGATATGTTTATGTTCGTCGCAGTTGGAGTGCCTTTATTATTAAATTTAATATGTAGTCCATGCTACTTAAAGGAACCTCTGATTGGTCGTCATAGTATGTTAGGTTTACTTCGAATATTGTGATATGGTGCGAGTAAGTATTTTGCTCGGTATTGGTCAAAGGTAATGTACGATGCCCTTGTTTTATTTTATGTACACACGTGTTAGTAAGTTCTTAAATATTTCTATTTTGGTTCATCCCGTGAGTTTTCGAGCAGGGTTGCCATTCACATTGTCTTTGTAGAAAGGGTTTTTATGTATGTTTTGTTTGTAATTATCTCTCGGTCCCTTTTCTATGTAGTATGCCTTTGGGCCTGTAATTCTTTATTTTTATTCGTATGGGAAGTTTTGTGATGAAATGATCTTTGCGTTGCGTTTGTCTTTTGTCTCCTTGTGGACGGTTTGTTGTTGCTTACAAGACTGAGTGCTTGTCAGCTGTTACGGAGACAGTAGAAGGAGTGACCTACCATGACAGTTTGTGAGAGGTTCTGATTTGATTTAGATCGGCTTCTGGATTCTGATTTTAAGGGAATAATTAGGGAATGATGAGAAATTTGTCCTATAGGACATTATCCATATTGTGGATATTATTCGACATCGTAAAGAATTATTTCTACTAAATGATTGTATTACGGATCAGATCTACGAATACTGTAATTGAGGGATCCCTTCTAATATCGAGCTTCTTGTTGGCAATTACCTTGAAGAGTAAATGATATTGGAGAAAAATAGAATTACTGACGCTTAAGAAGGTTGATCATGATATTTCTAAAAACGTTTTTTAATGGTTAAAGGGAGAAAACCCACGTATGAAGTAAGTAATGATATATTTGTCATATCCACACCTTTGCATGTTAATTTATATTGTATCTTGAAATGTTTATGACTTGTAAGTGTTATGCATGTTTAATAGAGGTTATATGTCACTCTTATACATTGTATTATTTCTGGGCTCTGGGTTTCTCAATAGTTCCATGGTAGCAAACCTCTGGGGGATAAATAAGTGTCCTGGCCGTACACATGTAAAGGAGGAGTTGAAAGTTGCGCAGTTCCACTTTAAAAATTCTTAAATTCATTAATTGTATCAAAAACTGTTATTATATTTAACCTTCGTGGGTTTCATTCATGAATCGATATGAAGTAAAAATTTGCCAATCACAAATAATTTAATAGCAAATACGATTAGACACGCCTCCCTGGTCTATCAAAATTGAGATTAATATCTTCAAAGTATCGTAGTATAAAAATACTATCTTCAATCAAAGTTCATCTAAACTGCATAAATAATCGAATAGAATCCAATTAGACTGTGGAATGCAAACATTATTGTTCCAATCTAGAATTGAGAAAAAACTCCTATCAAATGTTCATTACTATAGTGTACTCAATACATCGTAATCAAAGTTCATATTTCATAAAATTGTCTATAATGCAATGGTATTTCAGAACTGACGATAAATGTCTATGTTGCAATCATGTTCATAAAACGACTAGTATTTCCAAGATCGTCGATACAGTAATAGATTTTAACGCTCTAAAATCTTTTAATTATTCTTCTTTCTTGAGGATGACAGAAAATTGGTCAAAGTAATTTACTGAATAGAATTACTTTAATAAAGTGACACGCTGTCTGAATTCAAATTTGCCATGGAAAATCGTTAACTTTACAGTCAAATCGTGACTACAAAAATATGCAAATTACTGAAAGAATATATATTACCAGTCTCAACTGATCCAAAATTATTTAAATATGCCAATGACATAACAATGTCTCAATAAATCGTAGAAAAAGGCATAAATCATCAAAGTGTACGGAGTACAGAAATATCAAGCAAGAATATGGGGCAAAATATATGGGACAGAAAATATGGGAAAAATGGTTGCTCAGACATCGCTAAATGACTCAAATAAAACAAGAAACGTTCACGACTACCTTATCTGTTGATTGAAGTTCTAGAGGAAAATTTCCAAAGAAGACTGCTGATAGTTCCATTTCACCAGCGTAAAGATGTGCTCCGACCTCGAACCTGGAACCAGCGCCCTCGGAGAATAGAACTGCTTCCTCCTCCGGAAATTGCACTGCTCCGTGTAGACGATAGACATCCTTCTGGCAAAACTCTTCTTTGTGAGCCGGGTCTACCCTGGCCTCTCTTGATAGTTCCCTGAAGTTCTGGTAGAAATTCGCCATGAAGTTTATTGCAATTATTTCCGCAGAAATGTTCATAATTGTAGAGTATGAAGATATTTCCACTGCCATTTGAAATAATTCAGCGTTGGACTACGATTCATGAGTGTAGTTGGATATTCACTACATGCTCGCTTTTGTAGAAAGACGATTAGCGAAGTTCTATGCTGCTACTTCACTCCATTGATATATGTCCCAATTGCATTAAACTTTTAGTATTCCATCTCCACTTCCGTTATAATAATAGTTGAAAGTACTGCCAGATTATATTGTTCCATTGTAGAACGTAGCGTTGTATCACCAAATGCAATATGTAGTATCACGGTTGCAATACACGTGTCAGCCGTAGCGTAGAATGTGGTCTTATAAAAGTGCTTCTCAGGTGGCGAGAAAATCACTTTTGTCTGCAGTCTTAAAATGCCAATATCTTCCAAAGTATAATCGTGAAAATGTTCAACTTTCCTACACACCTCAATACTGTTATGCACAATTGAATTAGCATAAAGGCAGTAGCTAACTTTTGATAGATTATCTTGTAGACTCGTTTATGTGTGGGCTCCAACTTCGCCTAGTTTCATTAACCGTAAAATTGAACTGCTGCACGCTCCGTGCTCGTTCGATGCGGTGGGCTCTACCACACGTGATAATGACGACTTGCTTCACTGAATCACTCGAAGTCTGACAATATTATAATCAGAAAAACGACTATAAGACACGAGAAAATGAGAAATGAGCTATGAGAAATGAGAGCTTCTCTCTGCTGTGCAAGACCTTTTATCAACTTCTTAAGGGGCGTATCCATCCCTTCCATAGCTTGTTCCTCCGTCATTGCTAGAAGTTCTAACTTTGGCTATACTTGACGGATTTTCAAATTTCAAAAACTCAAAATTAATTTCTTCAAAATTCCAAGTCAATGCCATAACTGAAAATGGATTTCCACAATTCTGCATTCCAAAAGTAATTAAATATGGTAATTTCAGTAATCTCCGTCTCCCTCCAAACTATCATTCATTGGTTCGAGCCTCTCCTCCAATAGCGTAACTTCTTCCTTAGCACAATTCTTCGTTTCCCTGCGACTGCGTCGTAAATCTCAGATCCTTCTCGAACAAAATCATGACGTCACCAAGAATCTCAGCTCATCCAGCCTACTTGCATAAAGTCTGCGTCATCCGTGCCTACGTCATGAATATACACGTCACAACTATGACAGCCATAACTTTATTCATATATGCCAATACAGCCACCGTGGTCTCAATATAATTCAATTTACGGGGGCAGTACCTTCTTCACGGCCACGGCCGCCTCCTTCCCTCTTCCTTGCCTGTCCATCCTAACCATCCCTTACCTTCCCTCATGAGGCCCCTGTTCGCTTTGCAGGTGAGGCCGCCTGGGCGAGGTGCCAAGCCCACCTCACCAGTCGTATCCCTTCCGATTCGATGTTCCCAGCTCTAGGACACTGCCCGTAGAGGCGGCAGTGGTGAGTTCCCTCGCTGAGTCCGTGGGTTCCACCAACCTGGAGGGTAAAAAAAAAAAGAATTAGCTCTTGAATCTCAATCAACCAAAGAGGAAATAGTTGTGGCCTATAGGCTGTATTCCTTACGGCTAATATTTATTGTGGGAGACAAGTGTAGGAGAGTTTGCATGTTATGCTAATAATATTAATTATGTGTGTTTGTCATCATTTATCACCAACAGCGGTAGCTACATTCACTAACGCAAAGCTCTAGACCAGGCGTTCTACCTGGTGCTCGGGAGCTCCACGGAGCTCCTTAAATGACATTTGGTACTCCCGTCATACGAGAAAAAAAAGTGCTCGCGAGCACAACCTCCCCTGAGATCCATTCTTTAATTCAAATTCTGTTGTATGGACATGAATAATAGGGTATTCATTCACTAGGAGGTTTGACAGTGAACATTTTTTCTTGTAAAATAGTATTTATTAATCATCAGTAATCATAATTGGACATCCCTGCTTTATGAGTAACGCAAAAGATGCTGATTCGACTTGACTGTACATACGTAAATGATCTTATCTTCATGAGTCACGCAAGCAGTTGCAGCATGCCTGGTGAGCGGTGAATCACTAGATATTTCAGCACTTCAATGGGAGAGAGAGACAGGAAAAGAGAAGAGAGGCGCATGCTTGTTACATTATTATTATTATTATTATTATTATTATTATTATTATTACTATTATTATTATTATTTTGGGCTTTATGGTGCTTGGGGACTTGGTATGGCATGATGGTGGTGGTCACAGTCTCAAAAAAATTGAGAAACGTCGCTCTAGGCTATGAAACTAAGCTATATACGGACTTGTCGAGTGGTTCAAACCCCACTTACAGCGGTCAATAAAATGATGTTTCCCCGTTTGAAACTCAGGCAAATGCTGGGACGGTACCTTCTAATATGCCACAGACAGCTTCCTTCCATCTCTGCCACTTAGAAATTGATCGAACATCATCCCCAAGCCCATTGAAACTGGAATGAGTCCAGCGACGTAGCCTTACACGTACAAATCTTGCACCTCGGCCACGAAGGTAGCTACAGCAAGTCGGGAGATCGTAGGTGCAAAACCCGGCGATGACAGTGGCTATCCACAGTGTGGTTTCTCCCAGTGGATTTTCCACACTCCCTTCACCCAAATGCCGGGATAGTACCACTTCAAGTCCCGGGGCGCCTACCCCATCCCTTTCCCTAATACAGTTCCACCCACCCCTACAGTCATCATATAAATAAAAGTTCAATTCACACACAATCACACGGGGTTGATGATTGAGGTGACCCAAGTTCCCTAAATGAATTAACAACAAAACTGGAACGATAACAGGTAAGATACACACAACGAAGAAAAATGCAGAATCACTCTTTCAAATATTTCTGTCTATAATAAATAGATTTTCTCGAAGTTGAACCCTGCACTAAATCAACCAAATGTAATGTAAAGCTTTTGTGTATGTCCCTCTTTCTTCTCGCGAATATGTCGCTGTTGTTTCATTTGAGGTACTTCGACATCGTGGTCATTCAGCCCTGTGTACTCGGGAGTATGTAGAAACTGTGGTATTTGTAGTAATGTGTGTATTTGTAGTTCACGTTAAGATTGGGAAGGAGGCGGCCATGGTTTAAGTTAGGAACCAACCCGGCATTTGCCTAGAGGAGAAGGGGGAAACCACGGAAAACCAATTCCAGAATGGCTAAGGTAGGAATGGAACTCTTCACAGTTTTGCCTCCCGAGGTTGAGTGTACCCCAATTCAACCCTCAGACCATAATTATGTTCCTATCCGTGGTAACCATAGTTGATTTCATAAGTCTACTTAACGAGTAGGCCAATATGCTGGTTCGAATCCCGTCGCTGACTGTGGCGTTTTCCCACAGGTAATTCCACACACCCTCTCGGCAAATACCGGGATGGAACTTCATTTCAAGTCTCGAGACACCTTCCCAAATTCTTTACCCACACACTACTTCAGTCATCATGCAAACACACTGGACTGATGACTAAGATGTCCCTAGCCCTTAAAATAAATATACAAGAAAACAACTATAAAACAAGGCAACATCTGAACTATATTAAAATGTGCAGATTGAACAAAAATACTGAAATAGTTACTTGGCAAAAATAACATTCTTCAGTGGGGTTCGAACTCACCAAGGAATGTTCCGGAAGCTAACACCATACCCCGAAACCACAAGTTCAATAAAAGGGCTGGCTGCTAAGAGCTGTACAAGATCTCGTAATTGCGCGCCCGTAACTGAGTTAGTTCTTGTTGTTTGAAAGGGTGACACAGCGAAACCAAGTCATATTATACTATCAGTTATCTATCTCTCATGTTTTAAAAACAAAATGGGTCTGAACGACGTTATTCTTCCGTTCACAGTACGGCAGCATAATATTCCTTCAAGGCGCAAGGCCAAGCAAGATGCTGGGGGAGGGAATTAGGGGATAAATGAGGTCCAGACCATTAGACATTTGTACCATACGTCACAGTGTTCTCTTTCTGATGAAATAACAGCCCTTTAGTGTCCACATTTTTATCCGATTAATTCTTGGAAATCACACTTCCCTCACACGTGATCACCGCTGCCGCTGGATTTCCCGTCAGATGATGTACAAAATAAATTACACTATGTGACGGCGAAATTTAGTCATTTCATGAAACCACGCGTCAGATAGTGCAACTGTACCTTTTTACATCATATGCCGGCTCTTCATTAAGTGCCTAGGATTTTCATGAAATGACGGATTTCACTATCTGACTACGACATATACACATTGTAATGTACTGGTATCTAATTTAGTTCAATTATTTATAAAACCTCATGGTGGCGGCTGTGCGAATTTCGAAAATTAAGTTCTTATTTCTTGTGTTCTAATCATGCGATCGAAATCAACTTTTGCATAATGAACGTACACAATAATCATCATCTAATAGTACATAACCCTATGGCGTACATATATTAAAATCCAACATGGCGACCATCCGAAATATTTAGACGGTTCTCAATATCTATTAATCTACTACAGCAATCAAACTGCAATTTTGTAAGTGTTGGTTGGTTCTTAAGTTTAGGGGCTGCGGCAACGCGGTCATGTAGCCCCGTGTACTTTGGGTGTGTGTAGAATCTGTCTGATAACCGGTGATAATTGTGATGACTGTATTAGTGTGTGTTATAAGTTTTTTAATTTAAGTGCAGACTGCAACTTAGAATTTTTCAAATAGTTCCTTCTTTTGCCGCCAAGCGCCACCGTCAACGACTGCTAGACCAAGTTCAGAACTTAGCTACTAGACGTCACCGCAGTCGGCTCTTGGCAACGAACGTAGACACTTAAGAGCGTTGTTTACATTCTTAACCTATCCAATTTAGCTTCGCACAGGTGTAATTAGTGGAAGATTCTTTAACATGCCAAAAATGTATGACATGGGACCGCCGGCTTTTGTACGTGTATAGAGGCTATAAGCATAAGTTCACCTATGGCACGTTCAATAACATGGCGAGCACAAATCCAACATGGTGGCGACGCGAAATTTAAATATTCAAATGGACGTTTCTTGCGTTTTAACCATCCCAGCGCAGTGAAACTTGATACGGTATATGCTTATACAAATATTAATCGACTGCCATCTAATTCATTTAAATTATTTTCATAACCACATGATGGCGGCTGAGCGAAATTTTTAAATCCCGCTTTTATTTTTTGTGTCGTAATCATGCGATTGAAATTTGAATAAAACACCTACACAATAATCTTCATGTAATAGTATATGATTCTAAGTCCTATAATATAAAAATCCAACATGGCTGCCATCCAAAATATTTAGACGGTTCTCAATATCTACGAATCTATTACAGCAATCAAACTTACAATTTGTATGTTGATAGAGGCAATTGATATTAGTAGGATATATGAAAATAGGCTATTTAGTTATTCACTGAACTTGTTTTAATAATGTTCAGGCTGCAATCGGAAAGCAAAAATTTACACGTCACATTTCTAAACATAAAGATTTATTAAGATTTAATTTTACTCATTTTCAGGCAACTTTGTTTACGTATTTATTGATATAGGCCTAATACGCTTGGTATTTCTAAATTACTTAATTTTCTATCTGAATTTTTGGAACTTTGAATTCAAAACACAATATTGAATTTACATTGTAAGGATATCGATGTCATTATTTTATTTAATCCTTTTAATTATACATTTATTATATATATTTTTAGCCTATTTTCAATTTTTGCAAAAAAAATGAAAGTAGACTTATGAGATCTACACAGGGCCAAAAATTGTGTGCCTGTCTGTGTGTGTGTGTGTCGGTGTGTGTACTCTGCATGTCGGTCACCCCCCTTCCCCTATCAATTATTCAAACACGGTGAATTCGAATTGAACGAAATTTCGTACAGAGGTAGCGCTAGCAAAGGGCACCTCAGTGTCATGTTTTATATTGCTGCCATCTTTACCAAAACGTATTGGCGGCCACTCTAATGGTCAAAACTTAAAATTAAACTACGACCAAACTAATCATCGGATCTTTACCAAATTTGGTAACAACATACCTTCGTATAGAACGCGTCTTGTGGCCAAGCAATTAGGTCATCAGCCGTACTATTTCAAGATGGCGGCCGTGTGAATTATGCAAACTTTATAATCCATAACATGGGACCCACCAATTCCGATTATCGAACCTAGAATCGTTTAAACTGTTCTAAAGAACGTGCCCGTTGGAAATTAAGAGTTTATATTGTAATATTATAGTGCATAAGTGGCTTTAAATAGTTGAGCCGTCTCGGTTACAGACAAGATGGCAACTGATCTCTCGTTCTAACCTATATTTCACTAAATTGAGTATGTTGCATGCAATATAGCCTACACATATGAATAATAGGAACTTTGTTTGAAATATACTCCAGTGAAGAAATCGTTTAGTCAAAGTCATTATTTGCTAAGACTTTGTATCTTAATCGATTGATAACATTACACTTGGGAGGACATAATTAGGTCTGTGGTTACAGCGGTGGTCTCTCACCCGGCCGGCTGGGGTTCTAATCCTAACAGATTTGTAATTTGTTGCTTGATTTTTTATATTTATTGGTTTTTTTTCAGTACTGAGGCGTTATACAATTGAGCGTTATATTGTGCATTTTGCAATGGAAAATATATATTTAATTTAAACAAAGTTCTCCGATAGATCTGCATGAGTGACATCTACCAGCTCTTAGTTTAACTACGGTATGCGGGAGCTATCCACTGAATACTAGATGTGAGCAGCGCTCTATACCGACCAGTTAGTGAACCCCTGCCAGCGGTGTTATTGAAAATGGCCTCTTTTTGCCGATAGAGCCCACTGCCAAGTATAGGCGTGATTAAAAATTAGGTGTGCAGTAGGTATATTAAATATGTTTTTCCCAGTGATACGTTTAGAACAGTGGTTCTGAACCCGTAGAAGTGTGCGGACCACTCAGCGTGAAATCTGATCATGTACTGAACCCTTATTAATCTGCGAAAAATAAGTATTCATAATTTATTATTATTATTACTGCAGCCCAGGCAGTACTTATGGATGGTGACAGAGAGGAAGGCAAGTTAGCGTGTTGCAATGATTGCCACAGAAACCGAGCTTGGTAGGTATTCTTGAAAACGGCCGGGTAAGCTGAGTTCAAGGCCAAATTGTGTAACAACATGCACCAGAATTGGAGTCATAAAGGGATGGTCACGAGTTTCTTGCAACCGACCTACGATTGAATCACCCAATCAGGAGAGACCAAGCCAAAACCACGCGATGGGTGGCGTCACTGGTAAAAAAGCGCGCGGAATTGATTATCTAAAGAACTGTCGATCCGAATTATCTCCGCATGAGTGTGCTGAGACGTTTGAATTAAATGATGAAGATTGACACTAGTCCCGTGTGTGTGTGATGAAAACTCTAGAATTTTTTTTATTTCACCCCACTCCTCCTCACTCTGTCAGTTTCCAATAAATTGATCGACGAGACGCTATTCGAGGTCTATCTGTTTGGAGCTCTGGTGAGCTAACTTCACGCCAGTTTGCGAAGCGATTTTTAAAGCTCTGATATTTTCGATGACTATCTGTTTGAGCTCTGGTGAGCTAACTTCACGCCAGTTTGCGTGGTGATTTTAAGTACTCTGATATTATCTTAAAGACAAGTATTTTCAGCTCTTAGGGGCAAGACATGAGTAACATTCCAATTAGCGCTCAGCGAGCGAAGGTCCAAGAGCAGTAGAGATTACCGAGCGAGATAACGACTGCGAGACAGGCAGATTTAAAACTTGTATTGTCAAACCAGTGACGATGGGTTTGAAGTGTACATTTCATGTAAATTTTTACTGTATTTTTTTCAAGTGTTGTTTTGTGCGTGTGTAAATGAGAGCTAGGGAAAGTCTTCCTTGATTAATCGCATAGGACAATTCGTGGGCGAATTTAGTAACTCACAAGTGATTATAGCCAGGTCAAATTATAATAACATTGAACTTTTCTTCCAAAGAGACTACACCAAGATGTCCGACGTGTGGTCAGGAGCTGGAGTGATGTCCGACGCTTCTACGAAGACAACGATGGAGTGCTAATTTCCCGGAGGGAAATGGGCCGAGATGCAAGTCATATGTTCTGCAAGCTGATACGGTGATGTACAAAAATTGATTATTCAATATGTAGTTAGATTGGCGGGGGAACTTTGTAAATAGTTAATTTTAGTCTTTTTCTTGTTTAGAGTGTTTTTCTTGTACCGACACTAAATGTTTTAAATGTACGTTGGCGCGTGGCCAAAGTTGTTTATTGCGTATTTATTTTCTTTGGAGTCATATTTAATGTACACGGCGTGTGTACGTGATTTTATCCATGCGAATGCGAAACCCGTTACATTCGATAAGTGGTGCTTTATTAAAGTTCATATTTTGTTGATAGGAAAGGGAGGTAATTACTGTAAGATGTTTGCTGAACAGGTTATTATTCATATTAGGGTTGCCAAGCGCAACAAAATTAAGATGTAATTGTAGAACACCTTAGTTCTAATTTTTTTAGATTTTTTTGAGTCCTTTTCAGGTTTATTAGTCACTGGCATCGAACGTAGGCGCCAGCAGGTGGAATATATTTATGTCATTTTATTTCAGGGTCTGTCAAACCCATACGTGTGATCTTGTGTGTGTTATTGTGTCAGGTGTGTGTTTTGATTCTACGTGAAGAGGGGTAGAGGTTCTACCGCCCTCCTATTTTGTTGTTGTATTTTCGATGGAAAGGCAGGGTGCTCTGAGGAGACCGCTGTTCTTTGTCCATATGCTGATTCTTGGATTTCCTAGGGGAAATGCTGAGATATATTTTGTTCTGACACACACACACGTATTATTGTGCTTTGGGGCACGCTTCTTCGAGACTGGATCCCGTGCCTTGGGAGGCCGAGGTTATTTTTGACACGTGGGTTGACAGATGTGCAGATTTCCACGTATCGCCCGTCTTGTCTGGTGACTTATTTTGTTAGGCAGTCCTATTTTCCGACTGGCCCCTTTAAGCTTTCATTTAGCAAACCTGTTCTTTGTGATGGTTATTTTGAACCATAATTAATTGGGGAGTTCGCCATGTTTGTGACGGATTATTGCATGTCGTATGGATGGAATATTGTGTTAATAATGTAAATGTTGGCTTTGAGCCTAGTGATGTTGTTTATGACTCAGTTCATGTAATTTAGTGTGTGACGCCCGTGTAGTGTAGTGGTAGTGTACTTGTAAAAATGACGGCGGTCATATGTGTATTTGTTTTGTTGGTCACGTGTTAACTTACTTGTGTTGATTTGTGTGAGAAGTCCTAATTTTTAGGCAGTAATGTTTTGCTACGGCAGTTTTGATTCCAATTTCATGCGGATATTATTGTGTTGTTTATTTTAAGTATAGGAAGTGTCGGTTTAGTTTTAAGTGTTATATAGTTGTTCCCCGCGTCTGTCTAGCTCAAAGTAATGCGGATTCGTCTTCTGAAAGTTTATTCCGGATGATGACGAATCATGCATTCAATTGTACTCATCGTGAAGCATGTAGAACAGCACTCGCGCATACATTGTCATTATTGTTGATTTTTCTTGGGAAACTTGGTCCGAATAATAATCTCACCTGAGATTTGGCCTAGTTTTGGCAGATTTAATTTTATTCAGTGGGAGTCATTATGGGAGTTTTGTTTGTTAATTCTTATTGTAAATAGCTGATTTGTTATTAAATTCATTTGTTATAACCCTGGCTTCACTTTTTCCTGCATGTTATTTTGTTATATGTTACCCTGCAAGTTAATGAAGCGCTTTAACAACAACTTACGATATGGACTGTTACACCCCCCGAAACTGAGTCTCATAAGCTTCTTTGCAAGGGTTCATAAAACAAAAATGGCTGCCCAAGTGGGACTTGTTGTTGTTGTTGCTTCGCTGATCTCATATTTATTTCGCTGAGAAATGATGCCAGGTCAAGCGGGCAAAGTAAATTCAGTAAATTGAGGCGATGTTGTACCGCCATGTGCATTAGTAAAATCACTGAGTTCCTAAAGTTAGAAATATTGAACAAGGTTAGAATTTGATATTGTATTTGTTATAAACTTGTTCTGGCGCCCGGCATTAAAATTAGAAAATTTGCATATTATTGAACTCAGTCAAAGCAGGAAGGTGTTGCCTTATATTTGACATCTAATTAACTTCGGTTAATTAGTGTTGTTCGTAAATTCTGTTGGTTAGGAATTTAAAAGCAGATCACGAGGGAGTTATTTTGTTGTTTGGAAATAAGAGTAATTTATTCAGTAAATTTTGATAACTGAAATTTTTATTAAATTAGAATCAGTAATATTTAAATATTATGACATGTATGCGTGTGTATGACTGAAATCTCGGTGCATGACCCTGTTTTTCTCTGATTATATTTGTGTATTGTGCAATGGCGAGTGTTGAAGAAATCAAGGGATTGTTAGAACAGATGTCCGCGAAAACGGAAAAACAATTCGAACTGATGTCCGCGAAAACGGAAGAACAGTTAGTGCAGATGTCCGCGAAAACGGAAGAACAGTTTAAAATTCAGAGCGAGCATAATGATAAACAATTAAATAAACAGTTAAATGACATTACGGTCCAATTACAGGCTCAGAAGTTAGACAGTGGCAAACAATTATACGAATTACGTGAGAATAGTGAAAAACAGTTACAAGACATGAGCGGTAATATTACGGTCCAATTACAGGTCCAGAAATTCGAGACTGATAAACAATTTAACGAATTGAATCATAAATTATCAGAACAGGCGATAACACAAACAGTACAAACAGAGCAATTAGGAAAGATCACTCATGACATAAATCAAAGTGTTAGGGAAGTAGAGAAACTGGCAGGTGAGGTCGCGGAGAATAACGCCAAACAATTAGGTGAAATTAAAAAGTTGGAGGCGAAATTTGACAATAAACTCATACAATTTGATGGAATGGTGGCCGATAAATTAAAGCAAATCGAGGCAGCATGCGTCAATAACACAGCCGGAATAAAGAGCACACAGGACAAATTACAGCAACAGATTAATTCAGTAGACAGCAACGTACTTGAATTAATAAAGGAAATCGATAAACTTGAGATTAAGACCGAAACAGAACGTATGCACTTGCGTGAAAATTTGGAAGACCAATTAAGTAAAACCCAGCAGGTCATAAGAGAAGAGGTCGGAGAACAATTAGTTAAGACACAAGAGGTCATAAGAGAAGAGGTAGGAGAACAGCTCAATAAAAATCGGGATAATCTGGAAGACCAATTAATTAAAACCCAGCAGGTTATAAGAGAAGAGGTCGGAGAACAGTTAGTCAAAACACAGCAGCAGATACAAGAAATAGGGGAACAGCTGGAGAAGAGTCAGGAAAGGAACGAAGAAAAATTTAGCAGTATGAAGAGCAGGATCCGAAGAGATTGGGAGCAGCAGGTCAACGAAAATAAGGAAGACAGGCTGACAATTTTAAAGCGCTTAGGTGAATACAATTCGAGAATGCAAACTTTGGAGGAAAACGTAAAATCCAAACTCCAAGAACACACAGATCTGATAATTAAAAATGAAATTAGATCATTAGAGAATGCAACATTAATTTCGACAGAAGATATAGTAGGCAAGCAGGGAAGCATTGGAAGTCCGGTGGGCTTGAAGTTGGCTGAGGATAACAGCCGAGGTCAAAGTCCTAAATTAACGAGCAACGCATTCCAACAGTACAGGGGAGAGATATCCACACCGCAACCAGACTTGGCACCCGCCCAAGTAATTCAGGTCATTAGGGGAAATGATTTTAAACCCGATAAATTCAGGGAGCACACAGGAACTACTCCCAAAGCTTTTGTACGTCAGTTGGATGACTATTTTAATGATCAACATATCAGTCCCGCAAAACAGTTGCGACTCGTGGAGAAGTTTTTAGAAGGCCCAAGCTTAATCTGGTTCTTGAGCTTTAAATATACATTCACCGACATGGCACAATTCAGGGAAGCGTTCTTAAAGAAGTTCTGGAGTCCTTTTTGCAGCAGGGATTAAGAATGGATCTGTACACTAGAAAATATCACAGCACGCATCCGACTAGATTTTCAGAATTCTTTAGCCAACAGCTGGTTAAATTCCGCGATTTTGACGGCCCCCCTAGTGAACAAAACATGGTTCTAACCATCGGGAAACAACTTCCTATGAACATTCAACAGCAGTTAGTAGCCGGAAATATTAAGACCGCAGTGCAGGCTGAAGAGTTACTCCGCCATTTAGACGAGACAAGCATGGTTAGTCCACAGACAGGGAGAAGAAATATGGAATGTGTCAACACTGCAGAAATGGTTCAGGGACACCAAACTAGTCACGACCAGGGGAACCAAATAAAAACCCAATCTACGGGAACGCAGTTTACACCGAGACGACAAGACTATGATGGCCGAAATCAATTCAACCAGAATAATCGAAATTTTCAGAAACGCCGAGACAACTATAACCAAAACAATCAAAACCAGCAAAATCAATGGACGTACCAACGGGAGTAAACCAATTGGAGGGGAAACCAAAGGCAGGGTAGACCTGACCAAAGGAATGGAGATGGACGGTGGAATAACACGAGGAACTATCGCCAAGAAAATCGGGGAGACTATCGCAACAATTGGGATGAGCGGTACGTCGAATCGCAGAAGTATTTAGATCAGTTAAACGCCGAGGAGACGGAGAAAGAGAAGTGGGGGCGTGCAATGGCGAATAGACAGAGCCCGGATAATCACCAAGTAGCGGGAGCGGGAAGCTTAGTACGGCAGCAGAAGGAATCAGCCGACAAGCCGAAACAGCAAAATAGTAGAAGAAAATCGCGGGACGAAGTTTCGGGCAAAGGCCTGGAAATAAGGTAGGAGGAGAAGAGGAAGGAGAAGAATACGGCGGAAGAAGAAGATGGGAGTAGAAGATGATGGGAGGAGAAGAAGATGGGAGAAGAAGAAGATAGGAGAAGAAGAAGAAGAAGAAGAAGAAGAAGAAGAGAACCATTTGATGAATAAGCAGGATTATGTGTGCAGAATTATTATTGCAGAATTTTATTTTGAGAGCCAACACTCAAATGTACGTGGCCGTGGAGCACCCGGGGAGAGAGCGTGCTTTGTTTGTAAACAACAAGCAGCTGAGATGACAGGAGTGGTAATCACGTGAGGAGAAGGGGAGGTCTACCGAGACGTATGAATGACATTCCGGCAGGGAGCGCGCACACTAATTGGGTCAGTGGAGTGTATACTCGAGCCGCTGAGCGAGGTACTAAAGAGATGTTGTTGTTAATACTGAGGATTTTGTTTTTGAAATCCAAATCAATCACTTGCTTCGAATTTCAAAACCTTGCTGAGGATAAATGAACCCTTATTAATCTGCGATAAATAAGTATTCATAATTTATTATTATTATTACTGCAGCCCAGGCAGTACTTATGGATGGTAACAGAGAGGAAGGCAAGTGAGCGTGTTGCAATGATTGCCACAGAAACCGAGCTTGGTAGGTATTCTTGAAAACGGCCGGGTAAGCTGAGTTCAAGGTCAAATTGTGTAACAACATGCACCAGAATTGGAGTCATAAAGGGATGGTCACGAGTTTCTTGCAACCGACCTACGATTGAATCACCCAATCAGGAGAGACCAAGCCAAAACCACGCGATGGGTGGCGTCACTGGTAAAAAAAGCGCGCGGAATTGATTATCTAAAGAACTGTCGATCCGAATTATCTCCGCATGAGTGTGCTGAGACGTTTGAATTAAATGATGAAGATTGACACTAGTCCCGTGTGTGTGTGATGAAAACTCTAGAATTTTTTTTTATTTCACCCCACTCCTCCTCACTCTGTCAGTATCCAATAAATTGATCGACGAGACGCTATTCGAGGTCTATCTGTTTGGAGCTCTGGTGAGCTAACTTCACGCCAGTTTGCGAAGCGATTTTTAAAGCTCTGATATTTTCGATGACTATCTGTTTGAGCTCTGGTGAGCTTACTTCACGCCAGTTTGCGTGGTGATTTTAAGTACTCTGATATTATCTTAAAGACAAGTATTTTCAGCTCTTAGGGGCAAGACATGAGTAACATTCCAATTAGCGCTCAGCGAGCGAAGGTCCAAGAGCAGTAGAGATTACCGAGCGAGATAACGACTGCGAGACAGGCAGATTTATAACTTGTATTGTCAAACCAGTGACGATGGGTTTGAAGTGTACATTTCATGTAAATTTTTACTGTATTTTTTTCAAGTGTTGTTTTGTGCGTGTGTAAATGAGAGCTAGGGAAAGTCTTCGTTGATTAATCGCATAGGACAATTCGTGGGCGAATTTAGTAACTCACAAGCGATTATAGCCAGGTCAAATTATAATAACATTGAACTTTTCTTCCAAAGAGACTACACCAAGATGTCCGACGTGTGGTCAGGAGCTGGAGTGATGTCCGACGCTTCTACGAAGACAACGATGGAGTGCTAATTTCCCGGAGGGAAATGGGCCGAGATGCAAGTCATATGTTCTGCAAGCTGATACGGTGATGTACAAAAATTGATTATTCAATATGTAGTTAGATTGGCGGGGGAACTTTGTAAATAGTTAATTTTAGTCTTTTTCTTGTTTAGAGTGTTTTTCTTGTACCGACACTAAATGTTTTAAATGTACGTTGGCGCGTGGCCAAAGTTGTTTATTGCGTATTTATTTTCTTTGGAGTCATATTTAATGTACACGGCGTGTGTACGTGATTTTATCCATGCGAATGCGAAACCCGTTACATTCGATAAGTGGTGCTTTATTAAAGTTCATATTTTGTTGATAGGAAAGGGAGGTAATTACTGTAAGATGTTTGCTGAACAGGTTATTATTCATATTAGGGTTGCCAAGCGCAACAAAATTGAGATGTAATTGTAGAACACCTTAGTTCTAATTTTTTTTAGATTTTTTTGAGTCCTTTTCAGGTTTATTAGTCACTGGCATCGAACGGAGGCGCCAGCAGGTGGAATATATTTATGTCATTTTATTTCAGGGTCTGTCAAACCCATACGTGTGATCTTGTGTGTGTTATTGTGTCAGGTGCGTGTTTTGATTCTACGTGAAGAGGGGTAGAGGTCCTACCGACCTCCTATTTTGTTGTTGTATTTTCGATGGAAAGGCAGGGTGCTCTGAGGAGACCGCTGTTCTTTGTCCATATGCTGATTCTTGGATTTCCTAGGGGAAATGCTGAGATATATTTTGTTCTGACACACACACACGTATTATTGTGCTTTGGGACACGCTTCTTCGAGACTGGATCCCGTGCCTTGGGAGGCCGAGGTTATTTTTGACACGTGGGTTGACAGATGTGCAGATTTCCACGTATCGCCCGTCTTGTCTGGTGACTTATTTTGTTAGGCAGTCCTATTTTCCGACTGGCCCCTTTAAGCTTTCATTTAGCAAACCTGTTCTTTGTGATGGTTATTTTGAACCATAATTAATTGGGGAGTTCGCCATGTTTGTGACGGATTATTGCATGTCGTATGGATGGAATATTGTGTTAATAATGTAAATGTTGGCTTTGAGCCTAGTGATGTTGTTTATGACTCAGTTCATGTAATTTAGTGTGTGACGCCCGTGTGGTGTAGTGGTAGTGTACTTGTAAAAATGACGGCGGTCATATGTGTATTTGTTTTGTTGGTCACGTGTTAACTTACTTGTGTTGATTTGTGTGAGAAGTCCTAATTTTTAGGCAGTAATGTTTTGCTACGGCAGTTTTGATTCCAATTTCATGCGGATATTATTGTGTTGTTTATTTTAAGTATAGGAAGTGTCGGTTTAGTTTTAAGTGTTATATAGTTGTTCCCCGCGTCTGTCTAGCTCTAAGTAATGCGGATTCGTCTTCTGAAAGTTTATTCCGGATGATGACGAATCATGCATTCAATTGTACTCATCGTGAAGCATGTAGAACAGCACTCGCGCATACATTGTCATTATTGTTGATTTTTCTTGGGACACTTGGTCCGAATAATAATCTCACCTGAGATTTGGCCTAGTTTTGGCAGATTTAATTTTATTCAGTGGGAGTCATTATGGGAGTTTTGTTTGTTAATTCTTATTGTAAATAGCTGATTTGTTATTAAATTCATTTGTTTTAACCCTGGCTTCACTTTTTCCTGCATGTTATTTTGTTATATGTTACCCTGCAAGTTAATGAAGCGCTTTAACAACAACTTACGATATGGACTGTTACACCCCCCGAAACTGAGTCTCATAAGCTTCTTTGCAAGGGTTCAGTACGGACCACCACTCCACCCCTCCCCTCCCCTCACCTTCTCAATACACCTTATCAGTTGTAACCCTTCCTCAAGAACACTTGGGGGGGGGGCTCAGCGGTCTAGCCGTATGCCTCTCACCAAGGCGGTCCGGGTTCGATTCCCGGTCAATGCATGTGAGATTTTCGAAGTGAAATGCCATGTCCTGAGGTTCGGATTCCACGTAAAAAGGAGGTCCCGTGGCTCATGATCTCAAGATTAACGGTCACGTTAAACTACAAGCTTCCTTTTTTTTTTTCAAGAACACTTATTTTAAAGATATTTCAATTCAAAACCTGATAGTCATCGCCGCGAATACATTCGGACGATTCTCGTTCAACGCACATAGTTTTCGAAATCCCCATTTATTGGCCACTTCTTTAAACGTGCTGGTGGACCCTTTTCTCCCGGGGACCACTCCCGAGGCACTCGCGGACCACCGGTTAAGAACGATTGGTTTAGACCAACGAAGTTTCAATTACTGTTAGTAGTTGGTGTTAATATACTGAATTCCTACGTTGTTTGGAGTATTTGCTGATGACATTGCAAAATACTGGGGTAATTATAAACTATGATTTGAACGCCGCTGCTACAAATCCAGTGTGCCAATTTGCATTTCGAATAGGAAGAAAATAGATGATGATGATGATAATTGTTGTTTTAAGGGGCCTAACATGGAGGTTATCGGCCCCTAATGGGGAAGAAAATAGTTATAACTAGGGCCCGGATGTTGATGACGTAAAGTGTATAAAAAATGCATTTATAATTTTCAAAAATGACTGTAATAAATGACCTAAACATTCAAAAAATGCACTATAAAATGGAGAAAATGATCTCACCAATAATTCGAAAATGACATCTTAAGCTCAAACTGAAAAGTCAATCAAAATAGATTTCTAGCACTTAACAAAAGCTTTATGTTCACTTTAGTCTGAGTTGCACTGCACTACGAATGCCGTTCTGATGTTGTCAAATGTAAATAATATGCGGTTTCAGCCAACAAGTTTTTATATCTCGAAAAGCTCAACTGATGTGATCGGAGCGTACTTGAAGGTCGTTTGCCGCTAACTCTGAGAGACGTAACTCCCTCATATAAAAGCTGTGACATGACTAAATTGAAAAAAGGCCGATTTTTCTAAAATATGACACAAAAAATCCACCAAACTTAAAAATATGCTCTTCAAATGGAAACAAGAAGTTCCGTGAAGAACTATACAGCCTACTTTTCATGCCAATGATTATTCTACAGAATATGAACCTATCTCGAATAATGACGAAATTAAGTTGGTAATATCAAAATATCTAATTAGTTCAAAATATACCTGGTATAATGTAGCCTAATAGAGCACTACAGTTGGCAGCCCTGGTGTCGGAATATATTCTTAGTTCCATCTCTTAAGGTACAGAATACAACATTTGGTTGAAGTCCAATGGACGTTACATGCAGTTAGACACTGGATATATCAGCACGCGTAAAAGCATGCTGCCAACAATACCATGCGTGTGCTGGTCAGAAATAATCGGAAATATTATGATATCTTTTTGTGACAATTTTGGATGAAATACATTTGTTAGTATAGAAGTTACATGTATTTTAAAATTGGACATAACAGCAGGCATAGAATCATGTTGGCAGCACTGTCTTGTATTAATTACTCCAAATTAATCTAGAATGTCAGGTGCTATACGTGTGCAAAGTATAGAGCTCTTGGCTTGCATACTTTCTGATATATTGATATTAGGGTAAAAAAATATAGACAGCATTTATTAACAGTTGGCAGTCCTGATTGCTCTTAACAATACTAATAGTAATATCTGTTATGGTACACATAGCACATATGAAATTTGGTTGAAATCCTACTGATAGTATAGAAGTTACATGTATTTAAAAATTGGTACTATCAGCAGGTTTATAATCATGTTGGTAGAACTGACGTATATAAGTTACTCCAAATTAATCCAAAATGTCAGAATATACGTGTGCATAGTTTAAAGCTGTTGGCTTGCATACTTTCTGATATATAGGTATTTGGATGAAAAAAATAGAGAGAGCAATTATTAACAGTTGGCAGCCCTGGTGGCCTTAAGAATACGCTCAGTCATATCTGTTTATGTACAGATATTACATAAAAAATTTGGTTGAAATCCAATTGATAGTGTAGAAGTTATATGCATTTAAACATTGGACCCATCAGAAGGCTTAAAATTATTTTGGCAACACTGTCATGGTTGACCTCCTGGAAATTAAACTGAAATAGTCTTATCTACATGTGTGCCAATTTTGGAATAGCTCCCATGCATACCTTGCAAGATATCCAACATGGAGCTCAAATTTCTAGTGCGTTTTTTCAGCAGTTGGTAGCACTGACATCATTTTCAAATATGGACGTGAGATATTCCGGTGCACATCTTTACTCATACTAAATTTGGTTTTGATTGCTGCAGCCGTTTAGGAGTTGATAGGGGGGGACACACACACAGACAGACAGACAGAAGGACAGACAGACAGACAGACAGACAGACACACATTTTCCCGGATCGATCTCATAAGTCTACTTTTTCCTAATTTTTGCAAAATGTGAAAAGTAGGCTAAAAATAGCACAAAAAAGCAAAAAGGTGCAAAATAAAATGACATATTTGAAGACGGGTAACCCGTCCGGAGTTCCTATGTACTTCTGCATTGTTTTAGACAGCTCAGTAAAAAGATGACATGTCATCAACATCCGGCCCTAGTTATAACTATACCCGTAGGCCTACATTTAGGATAAAGTAGGCTATATGTTCTTTCCTGAAGATCTTGTTTGCATATCAAACATTCGTTATTAGACTTAAGTACAACATTAGTATTTTAATTCTTAATTGCCCTGAGGAAGACCTCAATTTCAGGTCGAAACTTGTGCATATCGTACAATATAGTGTGTTACTAAATACAGTGGAACGTGACTAATTCGAACTTCTATATTTCGAATTTTTCTCTTGGTCCCTAACATTTTATATACAATCAATGCTAAAAAATTGTGGATAATTCGAAGTTTTTAGTATAAAAAGCCGATCGGAAGCCAAACAGTTGGGTCAGGAATTCCTGAAAAACGACGTATCATTGGCATGCGGCCCCTACTCGATGGTTTTCCCTTCATGACTAACAACACGCCTGCGACGCTCCTTCCAAGGTCAGTGCCCAACCCCTCCCATTATTTTGCAACGCTCCACATCTCTTAACTCATAACAGTGTCATCCCTAACACCTGTCTGGTAGTGCGTGCTGAGTGGTCTGATTAGATTTGTGGTTGTTGTTTAGAAGTTTGGTTTTGCCTGTGTTTTAAAGTATGTGTACAGAACTAAGATGTTGTCATAAAAGCCTCGGGTCCCAAACAAAACTTTGACTTTGGCGGAGAAAATAGCGGTGATTAAAGAAGTGGAAAAGAGAATGAAGGAAAAAATCTGAAATTGCAAAGGCTTCCGGGATTCCTCCAAACATGTTGTCTACATACCTGAAATATAAAGAGAAAATTCTCGGTTATGAAAATGAGAGTGGCAGAGGCCAAAAAAGGTTTAGGGAACCGGAAAATTTGAATTTGAATATTCTCTCTACCCTTTTCAAAGAACTTTCATAATTCGAATTTTTGGATAATTCGAATTTTTTTACAGGTCCCTTGAGGTTCGAATTATCCAAGTTTCACTGTATTTGGGAAAGCTCCGGGGATTCGATAGAGGACCTGACAACAAGCAAAACATGCCCTGTAAACATAAGGTGTGTGTGCTTTCGTTCCATATTCCTTGTGGTGTAAACAGGGTATCTTTTATGTATCTTTGAAGGATGATAGGTCGTGTAGGGGACGGGTATAGAAGTAATTTGAGATAGGGAACTTGGGGTCGGAGCGGTCACCTTAACCCCTAAAATAAGGGTTCATTCAGGCCCTCCATCCCGTAAGTTAGGCAACCGACCCAAGCCTCTATTATCTTTCTCAATCCTTTAACTTTTGGCAAGATTCATTTCACAGTGTGGCGCTGGCGTAATGGATAGCGTTGTGGTGCGAAATGCCGGTAGCCCCGGGTTCGATTCCGGGCTTGGGCAAAAATATAAATATATATGTATATATTTGTCGTATTGTTGTCACATGGTTTAATTTAGCGAAGGTATCAAGCTCACAAACCTTACACCTAAAATAACATATTTTTTCCCAAGCCCGGAATCGAACCCGGGACTACCGACCTTTCGCACCGCAACGCTATCCATTACGCAAACTCCACATGGTGAAATGAATCTTGACAAGAATTAGCCTAAAGGATTGAGAAAAGTAATAGAGGCTTGGGTCGGTTGCCTAATTTACAGGGTTGAGGGCCTGAATCAACCCTTACAGTATTTTAGGGGTTAAGGAACCGGGAGAGTTAGCCGAGGTCGTTACGGCATGACTAATGGCAGTCGCTCACATCCGGGAGGCGAGGAGGTTCGAATCCCCCCGCCGGCAACCTTGAAGATGGTCTTCTGTGGTTTCCCATCTTCTTTCCAGGCAAATGCCGGGGTTGGTCCCTAACTATAGGCCACAGCCGCTACCTTCCAACTCCTCGCCCGTCCCTTCCAACTTTCCTCCCCAACGGTACTTGTAGCTCATCCATTGGGTGTCCGAAAACTGGCGAGCCGAACATGTCCTCGTACACTCCCGGCACTAAAAAAAGAAAAGAAAAAAAAGAAAAAGTGGGGGGGGGGTTAAGGAGGCCGCTCCTACCCCAAGTTCCCTATCTCAAATTACTTCTATACCCGTCCTCTACACGACCTATCATTCTCCAAAGGTACATAAAAGACACCCTGTATAATACAGACCGCTTCACTATGCAGGTTGGTCATTTGTGTTGATAAAGTGTACGTTACTACTTACAGTTCTCTACAGAAGGTGCTCAAAATGGCTACCACAAGCTGTAATGCAGACGTCTATGCGCCGCATCATTGACTGTCTCACACGCTCCCATATTCCCGGCGTCTGTCGTATCTGATGACATCCTTGCCCTATTCGTTGACGCAGCATGTCCATGTTATGAATAGGTGTGGCAAACACAGGCCTTTAAATGACTCCATAAGTAGAAGTCTAATGGGTTAAGATCGGGAGAACCAGCAGGCCACGGTATCGATCCCTGACGCCCTATGCATTTGATTGGAAATCGCTGATGTAACATTGATTTTGCTGCTAGAGCAATTCTACATCAACGTGGACATGCTGCGTCAACGAATAGATATGTTCTATTTCAGGTATTGATTGGCGTAGTCTATACTTAAATTGGGCCGATAGATGTTAGGCCCCTTAAAACAACAATCATCATCACTATCTATACTTAAAACTTTAGAATACTGTTATGTTTACAAACATTAAGGCTTAGATAAAATAGAATTTAAGATAATGTTTAAAAAATTACTTCCTGTTAATAAACATTTTAAAAAAATTGAGTCTTAATATGTACCAGAAGTTAGAAAATTTGACGTGGGCAGTAAGGGGAGTTACGTCTTAATAATATAATAACCCCTGGCACTACAGCCCTTGAAGGCCTACCAAGCGACCGCTGCCCAGCCATTTGACCTGCAGATATTGGGGTGACGCGTGGTCCGCGTATCGGGTCTCCTCAGTCGTTAATCTTGGTTTTCGTGACCTGGGCGCTGCCTCACTGTCAGACAGCTACTCAATTGTCCTCACGATGCTGAGTGCACCCCATTCCAGCCCTCTCGTCAGTTTCTAAAATCCCTGACGGAGCCGGGAATCAAACCCGGCTTCTCCGGGTGAGAGAATTACGTCTTACCTTAACCCTTTATGGGATAGTGGTCTCTATATTAACCACCTGTCATAAGGACAGTTTATGCTTTCAAAGATGCTGATAGTTGAATCTTTCAGCCAAATTTCGGAGAATTTTCATGCCGAAGTGCTAGTATTTCTAAAAATCAAATATACCTACGTATCTAATTGACCGTAGCGTAGCGGTCAGCATGGTTAGCTGCCTCCCCGGACGTCCTGGGTTCGATTCCCGGCTCTGCCACGAAATTTGAAAAGTGGTATGAGGACTGGAACGGGGTCTACTCAGCCTCGGGTTGCCCAAATGAGTAGAGGGGGTTCGATTCCCCCTCAGCCATCCTCGAAGTGGTTTTCTGTGGTTTCCCACTTCGTCTTCGGGCAAATACCGGGATGGTACTGCCCCCGTAAATTGAATTATATTGAGACCACGATGGCTGTATTGGCAAATATGAATAAAGTTATGGCTGTCATAGTTGTGACGTGTATATTCATGACGTAGGCACGGATGACGTAGACTTCATGCAAGTAGGCTGGTGGAGCTGAGATTCTTGGTGACGTCATGATTTTGTTCGAGAAAGATCCGAGATTTACGACCCAGTCGCAGGAAACAAGGTATTGTGCTAAGGAAGAAGTTACGCTATTGGAGGAAAGGCTCGAACCAATGAACGATAGTTTGAAAGGAAGACGGAGATTGCTGAAACTACGATATTTAATTACTTTTGGCATGCAGAATTGTGGAAAACTATTTTCAGTTATGGCATTGATTTGGAATTTTGAGTTTTTGAAATTTGAAAATCCGTCAAGTATAGCCAAAGTTAAAACTTCTAGCAATGACGGAGCAACAGGCTATGGAAGGGATGGATACGCCCCTTAAGAAGTTGATAAAAGGTCGTGCACAGGAGAGAGGAGCTCTCATACGTCTCAAAACCGCATATCTGATATTCTGATACCGTATATATATTTCTGATGTCATATAGTCATTTTCGAGTGAATAAGTGAAGCAAGTCGTCTTTAGCGTGTGGTTAAAGCCCGGCGCATCGAACGAACACGGAGCAGTTCCATTTTACGGTGTTTGAAACTAGGTGAAGTTGAAACGCTCACATTAACGTTTCCACCAGATAAGATATCAAGAGTTGGCTTCTGCCTTTATTATAATTCGATTGGGCAGTACAACATTGATGTGTGTAGAAGATTTGAACAACCTCACGATTATAATTTGAAAGATATTGGCATTTTAAGGCTGCAGGCAAAAGTGATTTTCTCGCCACCTGAGAAGCACTTTTGAATTCCACATTATACACTACGGCTGACACGTATTGCAACCGTGATATTGAAGAATACGTTTGGTAATACAACGATACATTCTACTATGGAACATTATAATCTTGCAGTGCTTTCAATGATTATAACGGAAGTTGAGATGGAAGGCTAAGGCTTTAATGCAATTGGGACATATATCGATGGAGTGAAATAACAGCATGGAACTTCGTTAATCGTCTTTCTACAAAAGCGAGCATGTAGTGAACTTCCAACTACACTCATGCATCGTGAATCCATCGCTGAATTATATCAGGTGACAGTGGAAATATTTTCATACTCCACGATTATGAATATTTCTGCGGAAATAACTGCAATAAACTTCATGGCGAATTGCAACCAGAACTTCAGGGAACTTTCAAGAGAGGCCAGGGTGGACCCGGCTCACAAAGAAGAGTTTTGCCAGAAGGATGTCTTTCGTATACATGGAGCAGTGCAATTTCCGGAGGAGGAAGCAGTTCGATTCTCCGAGGGCGCTGATTCCAGGTTCGAGGACGGAGCACATCTTCACGCTGGTGAAATGGAACCAACAGCAGTTTTCTTTGAAAACTTTCCTCTAGAACTTCAATCAACAGATAAGGTAGTCGTGAACGTTTCTTGTATTATTTGAGTCATGTAGCGATATCTGAGCAACCATTTTTCCCGTATTTTCTGTCCCATTTATTGTGCCCCATTTTCTTGCTTGACATTTCTGTACTCAGTACACTTCGATGATGTATGCCTTTTTCGACGATTTGTTGAGACATTGTTATGTCATTGGCATAGTTAAATAATTTTGGATCAGTTGAGACTGATAATTAATATTCTTTCAGTAATTTGCATATTTTTGTAGTCACGATTTGACTGTAAAGTTAATGATTTGCTATGGCAGATTTGAATTCAGACAGCGTGTCATTTTATTAAAGTAATTATATTCAGTAAATTACTTTGACCAATTTTCTGTCATCCTCAAGAAAGAAGAATGATTAAATGATTTTAGAGCGTTAAAATCTATTACGTTATCGACGATCTTTGAAATACTAGTCGTCTTATGAACATGATTGCAACATAGACATTTATCATTGCATTATAGACAATTTTATGAAATATGAACTTTGATTACGATTTATTGAATACACTATAGTAATGAACATTTGATAGGAATTTTCCCAAATTTAGATTGGAACAATAATGTTTGCATTCCACAGTCTAATTGTATTCTATTCGACTATTTATGCAGTTTAGATGAACTTTGATTGAAGATAGTATTTTTACACTGCGTTACTTTGAAGATATTAATCTCAATTTTGATAGACCAGGGAGGAGTGTCTAATCGTATTTGCTATTAAATTTATTTGTGATTGGCAAATTTTTACTTCATATCGATTCATGAATGAAACCCACGAAGGTTAAATAATAACAGTCATTAATACAATTGATGAATATAAGAATTTTTAAAGAGGAACAATGGATGTATAATCGTTAGTTCAGTGGACGTGTAAAAGTCGCTGATGAATAATGCCCTTGAATAGTGAAGGAGGTTCCCACAGTAATAAATGATGTTGTTGAATTTATAAGTGGAGGTTTTTTGTATGTAATGTGGAAGATTTTGATGCCATATATATAGACATATATGATGAATTCTGGGTCAATTGTGCAATTTTGTGCGTTTTGAGCGAAGTATTTTTCCGCTGAATGTATTGTCCTGGTTCTTTGAAAGTTATTCATGTGAAGATACTGTTAAAATTAACAAGAGTGTTAAATAATTTGAGATGAAGATTTTGAATGGAGGTTACCGTCACAAATATTAATAATAATTATTAAACCTTATTAAACCTGAATTTGACAGTTAAATATAACTAACCTTCATTGATCGATTATATCACCACGATTTGAGTAATTATCAACCGGATAAACGTGTGGTTTAATGTATTTCTTGTATAAATAATATAAACAAAATTAATATTGTAAATAATTTTGTAAATATCTTTGATAATAATTTGAAATGAAAGTGAGTAATAGAGGCGTGTATAAAATTTTCAATTGTCGTTTGACATTGTTATAAACAATTTATTATTGTTATAAATAATTAATGAACTTTTGTTATTAACATTAAGAGTGTTGTTATTATACTCTAAACAACGCTAATTAAACAAGTGGTTTGAACAATTAAACATGATTTGGGATTATTGGAGTAATCCAATGGTGTTTGAATGGAGCTTTTAAAAGATTTGCGTGATAATATTCAGTTGAGATGTGGACATTTAACGTGTTTTGAAAGGAGAGCTAAGCTCTGATGTAACTCGCATATGCTGGGGTTGAACGGACGGGTGAGTCCACTTTGACGGTGCAGGTGTATCGCAGCTGGCTAGGACAACTGTATGATAGAGGCCAAGTACGTCTCCATAATAGCCTTGTGGCTATAAATAAAATGTGAAGTATATAAACACGCAAAACAATTGATATATGTGTCTCGTCCCAAATCCCGTTTCCATTCCAAGTGCATTATTATTTTTACGTTACTATGAGCTTGAGAAAGCTGAAACATTGTATGTAGAGTATACAAGTCCTACAGGAGGACATGGTTATGTAGACGATGGCTTCTGATTGCCACGTGTATTTTGTTGTTTTATTTTTGTTAAATTCATTCTTTATGTGAAATAAATTATTGTGCAGTTTAAGGTTTCTCGTCTTCGTTTTGGTTCATTTTAAATATCATGGTGGAGGTTATTGTGAGGGCATACTTTAAGTGATCCAGTTGACAACCCAGTCCCCGAGATAAATTTAAAAGGTAAGTAAAGGTAAGTATGAACCCCCGTATATTTTGGTGTGTTCCACAATAATTTCTTGTTAACTATTGTGCTCTAATCTCGATAGTATCTGTCAGTGCCATTTTCATTGATGTAGCTGTGCCGGTGCGTTTGATTATTGGCAATCCGATTGAGGGGGCGGATATCTGACAGCCTACTATCCTGATATCGGGGACAGTACCTTCTTCAAGGCCACGGCCACCTCCTTCCCTCTTCCTTGTCTCTCCATCCTAACCATCCCTTACCTTCCCCCATGAGGCCCCTGTTCGCTTTCCAGGTGAGGCCGCCTGGGCGAAGTGCTGATCACACCTCCCCAGTTGTATCCAACCCGATCAGATGTTCTCCGCTCTAGGACACTGCCCGTAGAGGCGGTAGTGGTGAGTTCCCTTGCTGAGTCCGTGGGTTCCACCAACCTGGAGGGTAAATGACTATGAGAATCTAATTGACGTAATGTGTTGGATAAAATTTTAAAGAATTTAAAACTAAGAACATTAACAATAAAATATAAATATAGAAATAAAAATCATGAAATTAAAATTACAATAACAAAAGAAATATAAAAATTAAAATAATGAACATAACTATAAAATATTTAAAAATAATTGTAAAAATCAATTCTAAATTAGTTCATTAATTAATTCTATAAATAATATCAAAATTAAAACTATAAGAACATAAATTGAAAATTAACAAGAAGTTCCGTGACGAACTAAAGAGCCTACTTTTCATGCCGAAGATTATTCTAGAGTATATGAACCTATCTACTGAACCCTTCAGAATAGCAGTGTTTTATGCAAGAATCTTGATCAAGGGGTCGCGCTCAGTTCATAGTGTGATGTTTACGTCCGCCAAACAACATGCTTTACTGAGGCAAGGATCATAGGATTAAAACTATAACTAAGAAAGTAAGGAGACAAGACGTAAGATAATAACATGATTTAATAACTAATTGTGCATAAAAGAAAATAAACAAACAATAATAAAAATATATCCTCTTTGAATTTTTCCCTGACAGGAATATCTAACACTTTGAGGAGTCAGACGGATCTCCCCTTTTATAATAAAATTGTGGATCCTAGTTCCACTACCTTGCATTTGAGTTTTATGTGCGCGTGATGACTAACTACGAGAAAATGAGTACTTGGATGACCGTTCGTTTACAACGGGTTAACAGCCACGGTGCTCACGAACAATCATCACGTAAATCAACGTTTATGGATATGGGCATGACATTAATAAAAACCCTTAAAAACTCTAATGCTGACACACACACTACAAATCTATTATTTACAGGAATCTCTCTGAGATCCTCATTAGCGCGATGACGCACTTAACAACATGAGCTACCAACTGGCCAATTGCTCAATACACAAGGAAAAACAGCATTGCACATGACTCACGGGTCACAGAAATGAAAATAAACTTGGAATAAACCAACAACAACAAAAGCCTGACCGACTAAGATTACTTTATGTGAACAAAACTGCATGTTAAGGTAACGCTTCGGAGATTATCGTGATTCGTAGGCAACTCCCATTTATTTCAACAATTTTTACCATTGATCAGTTCTTATCTGTAATTCAAGTAATTAGGGAGCCAACAAGCACTCCTCGCTAATGACCATGCTTGCACGTTCAGACAGCCTTGTGAAACATCTCCCCATTTCCTCAAATACTTGTCGAGTCCCACTCCAGTGTATATAAATAGCTGACCAGCTGTGACGCTATCTCAAGGAATCAACAGCAACAAAAATCTCATCCAACTCAACATATGGTCAGACATAATCACATATCCACAATTGCCCTCGCAAGGATACAATATGGACCGGGTACCAAGCTGACAGAAATCAGGCTCAGCTGAAATTCCCGCTTGTAATACCACAAAAATACACACATACACACATCTGGGACTGACATGACGCTTTTCACACAGGTCTGCTGAATAGGTGCTCGCAAACATTAAAACACAATATTTAAAACCTACGATAGAGCTGATTACTCTTCATCACAAATTACATTGCTCCAACGGCAATAGTCACACTGAATCTGATCAATAATAAATCTTAAACAATTTTAATTACCCTCCAATCTACTGTATATTTACATTAATTCAGTCCTACTTCTGAAACACAACAGATCTCCGAGAGACGTTTTTAACCGCATTGCGTAACATATGCAAACACGGCCGTTCACATAGCTACGTTAGTTAACACAACACAAAAACAAGAACCTTCCACTAACAACATTCGTGCGAGCTGCTTCCATACAAAGGTGTGTCAGACAAAAACTAAATATACTACGTTAATCACACAAGCAAAGTATTTACAAAAATATGTCCCATAAACCATAAGTTAATTTATCAAACAATAAAGAATATTATTTTGTACTCATCTCTCTTGTAGTCACCCGTCAAAGAACGTCAGCTGCCATTTCCCAACTGAATGGTTCTATCTCATCTCAGCCATCTGGACGGAGTGTTGAGAATTCCAAACTTCCTCTGTAGTCGTCGATGTCATCTCTGGCGCTGATTCAAAAATTAGATTATTATACACTTGATATCTGACTACTAAATTCGCTGTTCAGGTACTACTTTCCCTGTCACAGTTCGTTGGCGAATTATCGACGATACTGCCCCTACAAATATAGTGCTGTGACTATCTATCACTGAATTTAACACTTTACAATAATTTCTGTGTTCTCAAGACACACAAAATAGTAACTGACTACGTCCGTCGACGCACAGAATAATAGTCTTACGTCCTTCGACGCACACAAGTAATAGTCCACCTGTGTCCACGACACACAAAATAATAGTCAATGTCTTGGCTCTTCATGCCACTTATAAAAGAACTGGCCCTAGGTCTCGATGGGGGGGGGGAATTTATGTAAAAATTTCTCGAAATAATTGTGGTACAGGAATGAAATAAGTATCACTGAACTCGTAGCATTGCATAGGTCAAGAATATGCCCATTAATCCTAGAATCGATCGTAGAGATTTTGTCTAGGCGATTTCCCGCGTGAATGCTAGCCGAGCGTACCCACGCTAGATCTGCCGCGTTAAATAGGCATTCTTCTCTCATTGGTTCTCACATTTTCTGTAATTTGGCGGTTTATAGCAGATCTTGGCGTCGTAGGAGTGTCCAGCCTGCTCATCAACCACTCACGTTACTGCATCATATTTCTTCTAGGCGCGAATATTACAATGAACATACCAGCAGCATGTCTCACTGCGCGTCGCTTCTATTTGAGGCGGCCAACCCCTGTCCTTCTGACACATCGCTAGGCTATTTCCTTTCACAGCTAAAGTATTTAGCCTATTGTCAATCTGCTTCAGGTATGTCCCCGCTGTCTCCAACCAATGCTTGAAATTTCCTCATCTCCGTCTGGCTACTTTCATGATGCTGGTTGAAATATTTATTAATTGGAGAAATAAAACAGAGAATCATTTATCCAACAGAGGATAAAGGGTTCACAACTCTCCCACTCACAAAATTTCGAACTTAGGAATAAAGTCGATAATTTTAAAAGACTTCCGTAGGCCAAATTGTTTTATTTCAGAATCACCCCTTTTCTATTACTTGGTCTAGTCGCTCCTGTCTTGAATGGCATTTACTCGTTTTCATTTCCTGCTCGTATCTCCCCTCTCAGTCTGCGTGCATGACGCTCTGGTGCCTGCGGCAACACTCTGCTCGTCTCGTTGATGTTTGTCAACAACAACTCTACCTCCCTCGTTTACGTGCCGTACTCAACTGCTCCTCGTGCACTTGGTTGATCTTAGGACGTCCATATATTTAAACTGCGTCATTAATTTTGGCGCTCCCATGGTTCACTTCTACGATACTTTTTTAGGTTGGCAGCGTTGTAGACTGACATTGTTCCTGTACTCAATTCGTTCACTCTGTAAGCATTGTTTCCAAGGTTTCTTACGATAGAATAGGGTCCTATGAACTTTTCGCAGAATTTACTGAAGATTTTCTTTTCTGGGTCCGATGTAGCAGGTCGTTTCACCAAAACGAGCTGGTTGATTTCAAGATCACTGTGAAACCTCTTATTTCTTACTCGCCGTAATCTGCGGTCTGCTTGTTTTCTCATGTAGGCTCTCGTCCTCTCAATTCGCAAGTCAGGTGCTATCATTGGATCTTGTGGACAGTTAATGAGGCTTTTCCACGTTCTTACTGTATACTCGTTCTTGTGTAGGACCATAGGGATTTGTCCTGTTGACTCGTGCCTGGTAGAATTCATGCATGTCTCTACATCCTTAATTTTATCGACCCATTTGTGGTGTTCGTTCGGAATGAAGATCCTCAAATATGAAGTTATACACTTAATTGCTCTCTCACTTGGATTTGCTTGAGCATGTCGGATACTGCTTAAAACGTGTTTTATACCCTTATCTTCCATACCTTTCTTGAATTCGGCGCTTGTGAAATAACTGCCATGGTCTGATAATATAAACTCTGGTTTTCCAAGGATTGGAATAACTCTATTTCGAATGCGACTGAGTACCTGCTTCGATGTCGTTTTCTGAATAGGGCATAGTACTACGAATTTAGAAAATACATCAATGCACACTAGTAAGTGTCGGCAACCTCGCCTTCCCTTCGGGATTGGACCGAAACAGTCGAGTGCCAGTAGCTCACATGGTTTCTGAGGTAGCAATGGTCTAGGATACTGCCTCATTAAGTAATTATTGGGCTTTTTCCTCTGACACGGATCACAAGTTGTAATGACGTCACATATAGTTGTTCTCATACGTGGCCATGTAAATGTCTCTCCTATAGTCGCTTCGCACTTATCTACGCCCACATGACCGTAACTTTCGTGCGTGTGCCATGTCAATCCTCGTTGTAACGATGCAGGTACTAATATGCGTAACTTGGTGTGGTCATTATCTACCCATTTGTGCAGCAAATTGTTGACATAAACATATCTTCCTTCTTTGGCTTTCGCTTCTCGAAATGCAGGTGTTCCTGTAGGTAGTTGCTTTCTGAAGTATTGAATTAAAAGCATCATCCATGGTTCCGCTTCCTGTTCTCGCTGTATCTCACGTAACTCCTCCAAGAATTCCCGGTCCTTCGGTGTTAACTCCAAGTGTTGTACCATCGCTGTTTCTTCATTATCAGGCTCTGGGTTCCTGCTGAGTGCATCCGGTATCACGATCATCTTCCCTGGGCAATGTTCAATCTCAATGCTGAACTGCTGAATATATATAGACCAACGTGTCACACGTTCGCTTGCCATCGACGTCTTAAACAAGAATGTTAGTGCCTTGTGGTCGGTCCTGACAACAATAGGGTAGCCGTAAATTATTCGTTTCCATTGTTGTAGCGCATGAAGTATGGCCAAGAGCTCTAGTTCCGTTACCATATAATTGCGCTCGTGCTTACGCAATTTTCGGCTGACAAATGCCAAATAAGTTTTGTGCTGCAGGTTAGCTGGATCCTCTTGGTAAAGCATAGCACCTATACCAATTAGTGAAGCATCCGCTTGGATTATAAATTTGTGCTTGAAATCTGGATATCCTAATTTAATGCAGTTTTCCAATAGCTGCTTTGTTGCTTGGAATGCCTTCTCACACTCCGCATTCCATAACCATTTATTATTTTTCTTTAGCATTTCCTGCATGGGAGCTACAGTCTCCGTATAACCTGGACAGTTTTCTTTAAAGAATCCCGTTACGCCTAAGAAAGCCCGAATGTGCTTGACTCTCGTTGGTGTAGGGAAATTCTTTATCGCTTCGATCTTAGCGGGATTTGGCTTCACTCCCTCCTTGTCAATGACGTGACCCAAATATAAGATCTCGCTCTTGAAGAAATGCGATTTCTTCAGATTTACTTTGAAATTAGATGCATTCAGGTTGCCTAATACTTTATCTAAATTTTCCATGTGAGTTTCAATGTTGTCGGATGCCAGCAAAATGTCATCAATGTAGCGTACCGTCATCTCCTTAACTTCCTCGGTTAAATTCCGGTCCAGAGCTCGGATTAAAGCACAGCCCGCTGTTTTGACTCCAAAGGGCATTCGAACGAAGCAAAACGTCTGGTTATCGAATAAGAAGCCAGTTAGAAGCTGTGACTTCTCATCCAATTCAATATGGTGGAACGAGCTCGTCAGGTCAACTGATGAATAAATGCTCTTGTTTTTAAAACCTTTTAGAACGTCTCTGATGATTGGCGCTCTGTCATACTCAGGAAAAATGAGTCTTGTTTTGAGATTTCTGGCATCTAAACAAAGTCTAATAGATCCATTTGGTTTTGTGACTGCCAAAATCGTATTTAGATAAGGTGTCGGTGTCTTCCTTATCACTTCAGCTTGTAACATCTCATCTATAATGACCTTGACTTGACCACGATATTTTTCAGGAATTGGGTACAATCTGCTTTTGAAAGGTGACCAATCCTCGACTTGCATAGAATATTTAAAATTTAATATTTTCCCAGGTACTGTATCAAATACTGTTTTGTGCTTCCTTAATATCTCTTCCAATTGCTTTCTGTGTTCACCCCCAAGTTGAATGTCATTGAGACGCTCCTGTAGTAACTCTTCAAATTGTGCATCGCTGTTATCTCCTTCTGTTAATAAAGACCATATCTCCTGGGATTCACTCTCCTCATCTAGTTCCACAACAGCTCCTTCTATGATGTTATCTTCTGCCTTTCGTACCTCCTCTTCCGTCTCTTCCGATATTGCTTCCAATGCCCACGAATTTACATCTCTTCCGGTAGTGATTTCATCCATATGCAATCCCACATTTTTCAGCTGATCATACTCTCTAAAACTGACAGTATTCTTGTGCAAATCTATCACTGCTTGATAGTCACAAATAAAATTTGCACCAAGAATTATATTGAAATTCATCTTTGCCATGATAATGAATGTTTGCCCAAAAGTGTGTTCCAATATGTTCAGCTCTAAGTATGCCTGACGTTTACACGTGACGGTGCGTTCGGGAATAACACCCCTCACTTTGAGCTGTGGTACCGGAATTACAGGAATATTCTGACTCCGTCCCAACTCTCGAACCAAGGCCTCCGATACCAGACTGATCTGTGACCTCGTATCCAATAAACATCTTATATTAATTCCACCAAACCTCGCGTAAATAATGGGTAACTGCCTAATTTCATCGTTCCGTGGTTTCACCGTCTCCTCCAGGCAGTCTTCTGGCAAAGCAATCCATTCTTGTATGTTCGCTACTATCCATCCATCTTCAACTTCCGACTGTTGCGTTTGTAGACTGTCTTCTTTATCCAAATTTAGCATTTTTTTAAGCTCCGGTGCGACTCCCATCATCCGTTTGTCGCCGATGCCTTTGATATTCCTCTTGTCTCAGTAGACTTCCAGCTTCCTCAGTATGTGTATCTGGATTCTTCATGTTCCCAATGGCTTTTTCCCATCTTCCTAGCTCTCCACCTTGACTAGCGTGTAATTCCTCTAGGTAATTTTGTGATTGAGCGTGCCTATCATCCCAGTCATTTCGATAATTTCGTGCCTCTCCTTGATTTTGATTTCTCCTTCCTTTCCATCTTTGATTGGCATTGTAGTCACCGTATCTTCCATAAGGCCTGTCATTCCTTCGATTTTCACGCCATTGCTGATATCCTCTCTGTTGGTATCTATTGTTACCTTGGTATGACCTATTGTTGTAATGGTTTTCGTTACGCTGATATGGTCTGTTTTCTCCTTCTTCCTGGTTTCGCCTAGGTGTGGAAGTGCTTGTATTAGTGCCCTGCGTTTTGGTGTTTGCCTGTTTTGGTTTTATGACCTCTGTAGTATTGACTAACTCCAGCTGTCTTCCTCCTCTATAATGACTATGAGATGTAGTCTCATCTATTTGCCGTAGTATCTGCTCTGCATGTAGGGCCGTACTAACGTTCGCTGCGACTAGTACTTGTTGTACGTTGACTGGCATTTGTCTCGCTATAGTCATCACCAGATCTGCTTCATTTAAAGGGTAATCAAGGTCGCGAAATTTTAACATTTGCATGTTAAAGAAATCTGAGTATTTTGTTTGCTGGGTGGTTTGGTACTTCCTAGAGTAGAGCTCCATCCTTAGACTATGTTGTGTTGCGGGCGACCAATATTTGCGCAGAAACGCTAAGTTGAAATCTGACATGTTTCCAAATGTATATTTGAAGCTTAAAAACCATGTGAGGACATTTCCTGATAAAAATCTCTCCATCATCCTCAATCTACGTGCTTCAGGTACCCCAGTGTCATTGAAATGGTCTTCCATCTCTTTGATAAAGGCTTTAGGTGTCACCCCTGAATTTTCCGTGTATTTCTGCGGTTTGTAGTCATTTGAGCGAATTACTTGAATAAGTTGTGTGGGCTGATGACCGTCTTGTGGTGTTGAGCTCCTATCGACATTCTTACGAAACCCTTCCTTGTTTGTTGTTAATGGGCTCTCTGTCTGAGTCTGACTTCCTGCTGTGCTGGACTCTGGACTATTTGAGTCATCGGGCTTGTCTTTCAATGTTCCCGTTCTAAATATAGATGATTGTTCTAATGAGCGGAGTTCGGCTTTAATGATCCTGTCCTTCTGCTCTTTAAGTTTATTTTTCACCTCTTGCTCCAAAGCTTGAATACGCGTGTGATTTTCGCCTACTGTTTTAAGAATGGTGGATCTTTCCTCTTTAGAATCAATATTCATTTTCTTCCAATCTTTCCTAATCTGTTCTTTAATCGTGCTTACTTGCCCTTCGATCTGGCTTTTTGTGTCATCCTGATTACTTTCTATCTGGCTCAGCCTTTCGTCTAATGTACTCTTAAATTGCTCTTGCTCCGCTTTTTGGCTTTTCCATTGTTCCGCTGATTTTATCTCGAGACGGTCCATATCTTTAATTATGCCGGATATGTTTTCATCTACTGCTGATAATTGTTGTTGAATGACCCTGCCGCTTTTCTCCATCTCCTTAAATCGTCCTTCCAACTTATCCTGAGCTATTTTGACCTCGCTTGTGTTCATTGTGCATGCTATTTCAATTTGCTCTAGTTTAGCTAACACCGTTTCATCCAGAATGCTAAGTTTTTGATCAAAAATATCTTCCATTTTTTAATCTGCTCTAATTGTTTCTCATTATTTTTGCTAACATCTAGGGCCAGTAATACCATCTGTTGATTAGTGTGATCTTTCATTTCTGCGGTTAACGAAGCTAATTGGTTCGTGTTTTTAATATTTTGCGCCTCTAACTGCGAATTGATAGTGTCATTAATTTCACTCTTTAATAACCTCGCTTGTTCCGCCTGATATTCATTTTGTTCAATTCTACTGTTATTTAATTGTGTCCGCAATTGTTCACTTTGTTCTAACAGTTTAGTATTTAGCGATTCACTTTGTTCTGGCAGTTTAGTTTTTAGCGATTCACTCTGCTCAGATAATTTGTTTATAGACTCACTTTGTTCTAGCCTACTAGTGTTTAATTGTTCAGATAACTTCGTGTTTAGTGCTTCACTTTGCTCTAACATACTAGTGTTTATAGATTGGCTCTGTTCTGTTAGTTTAGTGTTTAGCGATACACTTTGTTCCGCTAATTTAGTATCCAACAATTCCTGTGTTCTCCTAGCTGCACTCTCAATGATCTCCTGGATCTGCTCCACCGTTGCCATATTACACACTTTATATGAGACATTAGGGAAATGGCATAAAGCAATGCTCTTTGACACACACATAAAATCCAATGCACATTTACTTTCTTTATCCAACTCAGTTCATTTATTTTTACATTTACTCCCACTAGTCAATTGCATCTCTGAGTGGTTCTAGTTTTACTCAATTTAATTTTAAACCCAAGCACATATTTAGTCATTAAATAGTTATCCTGATCTGATATTAACACTGACTAATTAACAAAGAATTAATTGTCATTTTAGGCTACAGCCTCCTAATATTTCCATGAGTTTGGCTCTCTAAACAAATCTAGTTTTAACTTTATCATTGGGCGCCCGGTATCACATATTAATTACTTTAATTTAAAAGACAAAAACGTGAACCGTATTTTACTTTGCAAACTCCTGATTTTAATTTATTTTTCACACATTTGGCGGTATCCACTTCGCCTCACTTACTTTTAATAAAATATCACTTCCCGGTGATTAAATACTGTCATATCTGCCTGCACTTGCGGCATGTCAGTTTTACTCAAATACGCCACTATTGACATGTGTAATCTCCGCCGTTACACCACAGTAAATGGCCCCACGCTTGGCTGCGCCAGTTTTATCCCTATGAACCCTTCAGAATAGCAGTGTTTTATGCAAGAATCTTGATCAAGGGGTCGCGCTCAGTTCATAGTGTGATGTTTACGTCCGCCGAACAACATGCTTTACTGAGGCAAGGGTCATAGGATTAAAACTATAACTAAGAAAGTAAGGAGACAAGACGTAAGATAATAACATGATTTAATAACTAATTGTGCATAAAAGAAAATAAACAAACAATAATAAAAATATATCCTCCCTGAATTTTTCCCTGACAGGAATATCTAACACTTTGAGGAGTCAGACGGATCCCCCCTTTTATAATAAAATTGTGGATCCTAGTTCCACTACCTTGCATTTGAGTTTTATGTGCGCGTGATGACTAACTACGAGAAAATGAGTACTTGGATGACCGTTCGTTTACAACGGGTTAACAGCCACGGTGCTCACGAACAATCGTCACGTAAATCAACGTTTATGGATATGGGCATGACATTAATAAAAACCCTTAAAAACTCTAATGCTGACACACACACTACAAATCTATTATTTACAGGAATCTCTCTGAGATCCTCATTAGCGCGATGACGCACTTAACAACATGAGCTACCAACTGACCAATTGCTCAATACACAAGGAAAGACAGCATTGCACATGACTCACGGGTCACAGAAATGAAAATAAACTTGGAATAAACCAACAACAACAAAAGCCTGACCGACTAAGATTACTTTATGTGAACAAAACTGCATGTTAAGGTAACGCTTCGGAGATTATCGTGATTCGTAGGCAACTCCCATTTATTTCAACAATTTTTACCATTGATCAGTTCTTATCTGTAATTCAAGTAATTAGGGAGCCAACAAGCACTCCTCGCTAATGACCATGCTTGCACGTTCAGACAGCCTTGTGAAACATCTCCCCCTTTCCTCAAAAACTTGTCGAGTCCCACTCCAGTGTATATAAATAGCTGACCAGCTGTGCCGCTATCTCAAGGAATCAACAGCAACAAAAATCTCATCCAACTCAACATATGGTCAGACATAATCACATATCCACAATTGCCCTCGCAAGGATACAATATGGACCGGGTATCAAGCTGACAGAAATCAGTCTCAGCTGAAATTCCCGCTTGTAATACCACAAAAATACACACATACACACATCTGGGACTGACATGACACTTTTCACACAGGTCTGCTGAATAGGTGCTCGCAAACATTAAAACACAATATTTAAAACCTACGATAGAGCTGATTACTCTTCATCACAAATTACATTGCTCCAACGGCAATAGTCACACTGAATCTGATCAATAATAAATCTTAAACAATTTTAATTACCCTCCAATCTACTGTATAATTACATTAATTCAGTCCTACTTCTGAAACACAACAGATCTCCGAGAGACGTTTTTAACCGCATTGCGTAACATATGCAAACACGGCCGTTCACATAGCTACGTTAGTTAACACAACACAAAAACAAGAACCTTCCACTAACAACATTCGTGCGAGCTGCTTCCATACAAAGGTGTGTCAGACCAAAACTAAATATACTACGTTAATCACACAAGCAAAGTATTTACAAAAATATGTCCCATAAACCATAAGTTAATTTATCAAATAATAAAGAATATTATTTTGTACTCATCTCTCTTGTAGTCACCCGTCAAAGAACGTCAGCTGCCATTTCCCAACTGAATGGTTCTATCTCATCTCAGCCATCTGGACGGAGTGTTGAGAATTCCAAACTTCCTCTGTAGTCGTCGATGTCATCTCTGGCGCTGATTCAAAAATTAGATTATTATACACTTGATATCTGACTACTAAATTCGCTGTTCAGGTACTACTTTCCCTGTCACAGTTCGTTGGCGAATTATCGACGATACTGCCCCTACAAATATAGTGCTGTGACTATCTATCACTGAATTTAACACTTTACAATAATTTCTGTGTTCTCAAGACACACAAAATAGTAACTGACTACGTCCGTCGACGCACAGAATAATAGTCTTACGTCCTTCGACGCACACAAGTAATAGTCCACCTGTGTCCACGACACACAAAATAATAGTCAATGTCTTGGCTCTTCATGCCACTTATAAAAGAACTGGCCCTAGGTCTCGATGGGGGGGGGGGGAATTTATGTAAAAATTTCTCGAAATAATTGTGGTACAGGAATGAAATAAGTATCACTGAACTCGTAGCATTGCATAGGTCAAGAATATGCCCATTAATCCTAGAATCGATCGTAGAGATTTTGTCTAGGCGATTTCCCGCGTGAATGCTAGCCGAGCGTACCCACGCTAGATCTGCCGCGTTAAATAGGCATTCTTCTCTCATTGGTTCTCACATTTTCTGTAATTTGGCGGTTTATAGCAGATCTTGGCGTCGTAGGAGTGTCCAGCCTGCTCATCAACCACTCACGTTACTGCATCATATTTCTTCTAGGCGCGAATATTACAATGAACATACCAGCAGCATGTCTCACTGCGCGTCGCTTCTATTTGAGGCGGCCAACCCCTGTCCTTCTGACACATCGCTAGGCTATTTCCTTTCACAGCTAAAGTATTTAGCCTATTGTCAATCTGCTTCAGGTATGTCCCCGCTGTCTCCAACCAATGCTTGAAATTTCCTCATCTCCGTCTGGCTACTTTCATGATGCTGGTTGAAATATTTATTAATTGGAGAAATAAAACAGAGAATCATTTATCCAACAGAGGATAAACGGTTCACTAGAATAATGACGAAATTAAGTTAGTAATATCGAAATGTCTAATTACTTCGAAATATTCCTGGTATAATATAGCCTAATAGAACACTACAGTTGGCAGCCCTGATGACTGAATATATTCTTAGTTCCATCTCTTAAGGTACACAATACAAAATGTGGTTGAAGTCCAATGGGCGTTACATGCAGTTAGACATTGGATCTATCAGCACGCATAAAAGCATGTTGGCAACAATGTCATACGCGTGCTGGTTAGAAATAATTGGAAATATTATCATATCTTGTTGTGCCAATTTTGGATGAAATCCATTTGTTTGTATAGAAGTTACATGTATTTTAAAATTGGACCTATCAGCAAGCATAGAATCATGTTGGCAACACTGACTTATATTGAAATGAAAATCCACAGCCTGCTTCCAGTCTCCGACCGGGTCAGGAATGGAATGAATGAAGCCACCATCTAGCGGCGAGGATATGAACTGTGCCGGCTGCCGAGGCCTAACGCACTCCTCTGGGGCAATGATTAAATGAATGACAGATGAAATGAAATTATAGTGGAGAGTGTTGCTGGAATAAAATTTTGACAGGGAAAACCGGAGTACCCGGAGAAAAACATGTCTGCCTCCGTTCTGTCCAGCACAGATCTCACATGGAGTGACCGGGATTTGAACCACGGACCCAGCGGTGAGAGGCCGGCGTGCTGCCGCCTAAGCCACGGAGGCTTACTTTATGTACACATATTACATACAAAATTTGGTTGTAATCCAATTAATAGTGTAGAAGTTATATGCATTTAAAAATTGGAACTATCAGAAGGCTTAAAATTATTTTGGCAACACCGTCATGTATCGCATCCTGGAAAATAAACTGAAATAGTATTATCTACATGTGTGCCAATTTTGGAATAGCTCCCATCCATACCTTCCAGGACATCCAACATGGAGCTCAAATTTCTAGTGCGTTTTTTCAGCAGTTGGTAGCACTGGCACCATTTTCAGATATGGGCTTGAGATATTCCGGTATACATCTTTACTCATACTAAATTTTGTTCCGATTGCTGCAGCCGTTTATGAATTGATAGGAGGGAGGGGGGACACACACACACACAGCCAGTCAGACAGACAGACAGACAGACACACATTTTCCCGGATCGATCTCATAAGTCTACTTTTTCCACATTTTTCCAAAATGTGAAAAGTAGGCTAAGAAATAAAAATAAATATCTAAACATTAAAATTAGAGAAACAAAAAATAATATTAGCTAATAATTAAAATTAAAATACACACATCAAAAAAAGTTTTGCATCACCTCGGTTCCAAGAGTTCCGGAACCTTTAAATACAAAGGGAATAGAGATCAACACAAACAACATTTCAGCTCGTTTTATTGCTCATGAGACCCACACATTGCATGTTGTACCATCATACAGCTAGACTTTCAGCATTTGTGGTCCAGATTGCAGTACACACCACTACCTCTAATACCCAGTAGCACGTCCTCTTGCATTGATGCATGCCTGTATTCGTCGTGGCATACTATCCACAAGTTCATCAAGACACTGTTGGTCCAAATTGTCCCACTCCTCAACGACAATTCGGCGTAAATCTCTCAGAGTGGTTGGTGGGTCAAGACGTCCATATACAGCCCTTTTCAACATATCCCAGGCATGTTCGATAGGGTTCATGTCTGGCGAACATGCTGGCCACTGTAGTCGAGCGATGTCGTTATCTTGAAGGAACGCATTCACAAGATGTGCACGATGAGGTCGAGAATTGTCGTCCATGAAGACAAATGCCTCTCCAATATTCTGCCGATATGGTTGCACTATGGGTCGGAGGATGTCATTCAGGTATCGTAAAGCCGTTTCGGAGCCTTCCATGACCACCAGTGGCGTACGTCGGCCCCACATAATGCCACCCCAAAACATCAGGGAACCACCACCTTGCTGCACTCGCTGGACAGTGTGTCTAAGACGTTCAGCCTGACCAGGGTGCCTCCAAACACGTCTCCGACGATTGTCTGGTTGAAGGCATATGCGACACTCATCGGTGAAGAGAACGTGATGCCAATTCCGTGGGGTCCATTCAGCATGTTGTTGGGCCCATCTGTACCGCGCTGCATGGTGTCGGGGTTGCAAAGCTGGACCTCGCCATGGACGTCGGGAGTGAAGTTGCGCATCATGCAGCCTATTGCGCACAGTTTGAGTTGAAACACGACGTCCTGTGGCTGAACGAAACGCATTATTCAACATGGTGGCATTGCTGTCAGGGTTCCTCCGAGCGGCAATCCGTAAGTAGCGGTCATCCACTACAGTAGTAGCCCTTGGGCGGCCTGAGCGAGGCCTGTCATCGACAGTTCCTGTATCTCTGTACCTCCTCCATGTCCGAACAACATCGCTTTGGTTCACTCTGAGACGCCTGGAAACTTCCCTTGTTGAGAGCCCTTCTTGACACAAAGTAACAATGCGGACGCGATCGAACTGCGGTATTGACCTTCTAGGCATGGTAGAACTACAGACAATATGAGCAGCGTACCTTCGTCCTGGTGGAATGACTGGAACTGATCGGCTGTCGTACCCCCTCCGTCTAATAGGCCCTGCTCATGCATGGTTGTTTACATCTTTGAGCAGTTTTAGTGACATCTATGAACAGTCAAAGGGACTGTATCTTGGATACAATATACACAGTCAACGTCTATATGCCGGAGATCTGGGAACCGAGGTGATGCAAAACTTTTTTTGATGTGTGTAAATTAAAATAAAAAAGCACTTAATAATAAAAAGCAGTTTTGCCCTATAAAGGATTAACATAAAATCCAAAGTTAAAAAATACCCTGGTACAATTTCGACCGATTGCTGTCTAGAACCTGGTTCATCACTGAATTTTATTGTTGGTGCATTTTTAGTTAATTTTCGTTCTTTTCTCCACTTTTCTCCAAGCGTAAAGGACACACTAAACGTTTCTTACAAGTTGCCGGCATGATGACACGCGGTAGACTGACGATTGTTCATCGGAAAGTCAATCATATCCGGTCGGTTAGATTAGCAGTTTGCCTTTTCTACCACTTCGAGCGCTAGTGTGAGTCAATGTAGGGTTTCACTTAAGCCCTTATAAACTATTTCCGGTATAAGAGCTTTCAAAAAGTGAAAAAAAACGCCTGAGGGTATTGAACCAACGAACACAATAAAGAAAGAAAGTTTATTTGGCTAGGATTTGAATAAGAAAGAGAACGAGTAAAGAAAGAAGCGATCGACTGAATTTCCGGAACCTCATTTAGGCCGGAATTAATTTTCGAAATTTAGTTTTTTAGTTTGATATAGCTCTTCAATACTCACAATTTGAAACCTTTCCCGGCCCTTTAGTCCTATAATGTAATATCGTAAGGCTACGGGTGCCGGATGCCAGCTTTGTTAAGTGACGCCCAGAGGGCAACTTGCATGTCGAATTTGATATCTAAGCTCCTTGACACTATAGCGCCTTCTAGTAGAGAAAGGAAGAACTTTGTGTTGGTGAAAAATTCCGAGATTAATTTGGCCACTATGAACACGGCCTACTGAATTTAAATGGGTTCTTTAACATGCCAACAACGTATGACATGCGTACCGAGATTTTATCGCCTTTCAAATATCACTTACCACAGCCAGGAGCGAACCTGTAAGCTTGAGGTTGGTAGTCCGACACGATAACCACTCACCCACCGTGGCAAGCATGGATATAATGACAATTAATTAATAATGTGAAAATACTGTATGTCAGATTCATTTTGTTGCTGAAGGTTTAACCATTTATAGGGCAAAACTATTGTGGTGTTTGAAGCCATATTTTCAGTGTTGCCTTAGTAAACAAGAGTTTAGTGCTTTTCAGTCGGTCAACACAGCCAAGCTAGATAAAAAAAAAGGGGGGAAATTAGGGTTTTTTTAATAGGTAAATGTTATCTGGATCAGGTGTACGATGTACTTTACTTCTGCAATAAACCAAGGCCCATATTCGCGGCAGTATTAAAGGTACCGGGACGTCCTCATAAGACCGTCAACGCTTAGTTCGAATGGGTTATGCTCCACGCGTGGCGAGGGCTAATCCACGGTCTTTAATAGTTGTAGACCCACCTCATTCAATAACATACATCTTATCTAGGTTGGCAACACCTCACATAAACACATCGCTATCACTCCCCACAGCACGTAGGGACAGGGGGAAGAAGGCAGGGAAAAACCAGTCGTTAAGATAACCACCGCAGTCGACCGTACAGTGAGTTCCAGTGAGCACGAAAACTGCTAGTAGCTGTAGTACGGAAGACAATCAGATAAGTAGTTAGCCTAAAATTGTATAGTTTAACCATAGTTTACAACCATATAATCTCTCTAAAGTACAATTTCCGGATAGCTATCACCATTTAGCATTTCACCTAACATATATACTGCATTTAGCATACACTGACAGTTGCAGTACCAATACTGCAACTAAATAATTGTACATATTGTAAATATTTTCACCTGTATTTCAAACAGATTTTGTAGCCTAAGTGTAATGGATCTGATGATGATCGCTTGACGATCGAAACTGGTCATCCTAGTGTTTTATTAATCTCATGTAATTTATTTCAGGATTAGGGCATAACCCATCTCTTTTGGGTACATTCGTGTTGACTGACAGAAAAGCACTAAACTCGGGCAAAACTATATTTTATATTTATTTGTTTTTAGGCGTTGCCTCCGTAGCGTAGCGGTCAGCATGGTTAGCTGCCACCCCGAAGGTCCTGGGTTCGATTCCCGGCTCTGCCACGAAATTTGAAAAGTGGTATGAGGACTGGAACGGGGTCTACTCAGCCTCGGGTGGTCCAAAATGAGTAGAGGGGGTTCGATTACCACCTCAGCCATCCTCGAAGTGGTTTTCCGTGGTTTCCCACGTCGTCTTCGGGCAAATGCCGGGATGGTACCTTCTTCAAGGCCACGGCCGCCTCCTTCCCTCTTCCTTGCCTATCCATCCTCACCATCCCTTACCTTCCCTCATGAGACCCCTGTTCGCTTTGCAGGTGAGGCCGCCTGGGCGAGGTGCCAATCCCACCTCACCAGTTGTATCCCTTCCGATTCGATGTTCCCAGCTCTAGGACACTGCCCATGGGGGCGGTAGTGGTGAGTTCCCTCGCTGAGTCCGTGGGTTCCACCAACCTGGACGACTAAAAAAAAAAAAATGTTATTATTTGTTTCTTTAATTTTAATGCTTATGAATTTATTTTTAATTTTCAATTTATGTTCTTATACATTTAAATTTGATATCTTTATTGAATTAATTCATTAACTAATTTCAAATTGATTTTTACAATTATTTTCATATTTTTATAGATATGTTAATTATTTTAATATTTATGTTTCTTTTATCATTGTAATTTTATTTTTATGATTTTTATTTCTATATTTATATTTCATTTTTATACTTTAATTGTTAATGTTTTTATTTTATTTTATTTTATCCAACATATTACGTCAAGTAGATATGTAGGTATATTTGATTTTTAGAAATATTAGCACTTCGGTATGAACATTCTGCGAAATTTGGCATAAAGATTCAATTATCAGCATCTTTGAGAGCATAAATAGTCCTTATGACCACTATTCCATAAAGGATTAAAACCCACTTTTAAAAAAGTCCAAAAATCCTATAAACATGAGAGATGTGAGGGAAACGGTGAGGATCAGCACAAAACAAGAACCAAATTTTGAAAAAGTTATAAAAATAGTTACGATTTCAATTTTAAAAATTTTAAACGTTGCTTATAATAGCAAGATGTGTGTGTTTCCTTGGAAATGTAAATAATTGTTGTATAAGATTTATAACAGGCATAGTTATAATATTAAAATCGTATTGTTTTGGATCCTTAATCCTTTATAGTTTAGTGGTCTCTATATTAACCATCTACCATAAGGACAATTTATATTGTCAATGATGCTGTTGGTTGAATCATCGATATTTTCTTGTGGAGGTTTTAATATTTCTGTAAACCAAATATTATCTCTTCACCTCCTTGATCCAAGGTGATTGAAAAAAATATTATTTTAAATAAAAACTATTGAAATTGAACATTTAAAAAAAATATTATAGTGAAAATCAGAATAAAATTAAATATGGTTGAAAAAATTAAAAATAAATAAGCTTGTATAATTTGAAATTATAATCTATATATATAAAGCACAAAGTTTGTCTGTCTGTCTGTCTGTCTGTCTGTCTGTCTGTTATGTATACAAATCTACACCGTTTCACCGATCTGAACCAAAATTTGTATACTTACCCTTTGGAATCCTGCGGGTAACCCTGTCAACTTTAAATTTCGGACAGACCACCCAATTCCCTGCATTTAGGCCCTTTTGTACAAATCTACACCGTTTCACCGATCTGTACCAAAATTTGTATACTTACCCTTTGGAACGCTGCGAGTAACACTGTCTACTTAAAATTTTGGACAGACCACCCCATTCCCTGCATTTAGGCCCTTTGCTCCAAATCTACACCGTTTCACCGATCAGAACCGAATTTCATATTCTTACCCTTTGGTACCCTGCGAGTAACATTATCTGCTTGAATTTGCGGACAGACTACTCCATTCCTTGCATTTAGGCCCTTTGGCACAAATCTACACCCTTTCACCGATCTGAACCAAAATTTGTATACTTACCCTTTGGAACCCTGAGAGTAACACTGTCTGCTTGAAATTGCGGAGATACCACTCCATTCCCTGCATTTAGGCCCTTTGGTCCAAATCTACACCGTTTCACAGATCTCAACCAAAATTGGTATATTTACCCTTTGAAACACTGCGACTAACACTGTCTGCTTGAAATTGCGGAGAGGCTACTCCATCCCCTACATTTAGGCCCTTTGGCACAAATCTACACCGCTTCACTGATCTGAACCAAAATTTGTATACTTACCCCTTGGAACCCTGCGAGTAACACTGTTCACTTAAAATTTCGGACAGACCACCCCATTCCCTGCATTTAGGTCATTTGGCGCAAATCTACACCGTTTCACCGATCAGAACCAACATTCGGATACTTACCCTTTGGTACCCTGAAAGTAACACTGTCTGTTTGAAATTGCGGACAAACCACTCCATTCCCTGCATTTAGACCCTTTGGCCCAAATCTACACCGATTCACCGATCTCAACCAAAATTTGTATATTTAGCCTTTGGAACACTGCAATTAACACTGTCTGCTTGAAATTGCGGAGAGGCCAATCCAACCCAGCATTTAGGCCGTTTGGCACAAATCCACACAGTTTCACCGATCTGACCCAAATTTTACATACCCTTTGGAACCCGACACGTAACACTGTTCACTTTAAATTTCGGACAGACCACACTATTCCCTGCTTTTTGGCCCTTTGGCACAAAACTACACCGTTTCACCGATCTCAACCAGATTTTACATAATTATCCTTTGGAACTCGACGAGTAACACTGTCCACTCGAAATTTCGGACAGACCACTCCATTCCCCGCATTTAGGCCCTTTGGCACAATTCGACATCGTTCACCGATCGAAAACAAAATGTGTATACTTACCCTTTGGAACCCGATGAGTAACACTGTCCACTTGAAATTTCGGACAGACCACGCCATTCCCAGCATTTAGGCCCTTTGGCACATATCTACATCTTTTCACCGATCTGAACCTAAATTTGTATACTGTACTTACCCTTTGGAACCCGACGAGTAACACTGTCCACTCAAATCTTTGGACAGACCACTCCGTTCCCTGCATTTAGGCCCTTTGGCAAAATCTACCCTGTTTCACCGATCTGAACCAAATTATACATACTTACCCTTTGGAACCCGACGTGTAACACTGTCTAAATGAAATTTCGGATAGACCATTCCATTTACTGCATTTAGGCTCTTTGGCAAAAATCTACATAGTTTCACCTATATCAACCAATCTTTAAGTAAGTTACTTACCCTTTGGAACCTGACGAGTAACACTGTCTGCTTGAACTTTCGGACAGAGCACTCCATTCCCTGTATTTAGACCCTTTGGCACAAATCTATATCGTTTCACCAATTTGGACCAAAATTTGTATACTTACTTTTGTGGCCCAACGAGTATCACTGTCCACTTAAAATTTCGGACAGGCCACTCCTTTCCCTTCATTTAGGCCCTTTGGTACAAATCTACACGGTTTCTCCAATCTGAACCATATTTTACATACTTAACCTTTGGAACCCGATGAGTAACACTTGAAATTTCTGACATACCACTCCATTCCCTGCATTTAGCTCAGGAATCCCTCGAGGTTGCCAGCTTCCTAACTCACCAGCCATGAGCCCTTGAGGGTGTACCAGAAGTGGTGGGGCTACACACACTCTGCCTCTTTGAGGGCCTTGAGCAGAAGACAGGAGATATTATGAAAAGGGAGAGAAGGCAGACCCCTCGAAGAATGAGGGCATCAGGAAAGATGAGACAACGGCCAATTAAGGCGGGAAATTGAAAGACTACCTGGCCCTCGGATACCCTAATACAGTCGGGGTCGGAAGAGAACAAGAGTTGACCAAGGCAGGCCGACAGGGAAGAGAACAGAAAGGAGCCCGGCACCAGGAAGTAGAAGCGATGCCAGACTCAGCTGGGGTCCCGTGGTCGCCATCCACGTCCGACAAGTTGTGAGACCCTCGGGGGGGGGACAGTTGAGAGAATAGCTTACTGATTCATCGCGAGGTGACATGAGAGGACTTTCCAGAGCCCGCCGTGTTATCTGCTGTCTATGCTGATGCCAGCACAGGGCCGTCGCTCAAGCCATTGTGGTGTTGCGAAAGAGTGAGTGATTCCTCGGCCAATCTAAATAGGTCTGGGAACCGCGAACGTGTGACATCATATTTGGTCATCTCAGGTTTGTGCAGATTGGACCCATATTCTTTGCCGAGCAGTACGCCATAAGGTCTTTCATTAGACGTATCGAGTACAGGCCTAAGCCAGAAAATAAGGTTGAGATTTTGGAAGACATCGAAGTTAGACATCTCAATTACCTATATCAGTTTTAAAATTACACCATGTTTGTTTAGTTGTCATTTTTTCATTACCTTATTATTATCATCATAAGTGCAAATGACCTAAATGTTACGCGCATCATACCACTAATCACCGCCGCATAAAGTCTTTCTCGACTGTAATTTTTAAAATATTTATTTTTATTACAGTACATTGTGTACATTATAAGTTGAAGTGTCAATTCAATACCGATAGTAGTTTCCCTTATCATCCTCATCATAAGGGCAAATGACCTAGATGTTACGCCCATTACACCATTAATCACCACACACAATAAGTCTTCCTCGCCTGTGAATTTTGAAATATGTATTTCTATTACGGTAGTTTGTAAGTTTGACGTGTCAATTCAACAGTAGTTTTCATTATCATCCTTATCAAAAGGGCAAATGACCTAGATATTACGCTCTCATTGTCTTTGGGGGCAAATAACCTAGATTTTAAGTCCATTATATTTCTAAGGAGACTTTGAGATATTGTCATCATTCCACCGGGCGAAGCCGGGTACTACTGCTAGTAATTTTATAATCTTTCTTTTATGGTTATAAATATAATTTGAAAATATAAATTTTAAAACTAAATAAACATTGAAATGCCAATGAAAACAAAAATTAAAAGTAATAATAATTAATATTAGGCTAAAATAATTAAAATTAAATTTCAAACGAGATGTTCAGTAAAGAACATATAGCCTACTTTCTCCTAAATGTATGAGTATAGTTATAACTCTTTGTTTTTATCAAAGAGTATAATAGAATCATTTCTTGGTTGAAGACCTTAGAAACTATTTACCTCTACCAAACACCACAACCTCGAAGAAAACTGCTACCATCATTGAAGAAAGAAAGAAAGAAAGAAAGAAAGAAAGAAAGAAAGAAAGAAAGATAAGAAGTATCCCATGAATGATATAGATCTGGAGACATAATCGACCGTACTGGCTGCGTGGTTCAGCGGTAACGTCCTCGGTTGCTGGTTCGTATCCTGGCGCACAGTGGCGGCTCGTGAATTTAACGAGGGAGACCCAACCGTTTAAGATGTAAACCGCTTTTTGTGATGCTTTTCCAGTAATTGACAGAGATGATTTCATACATGAATTGTGTTTTTTCTTCTCACATATTTTTGAAGCTTGATTTCCTTATTTCGTTTTGACTAGGCACTATTGTTTTTTAAGAAGTAACAAAGGTATTAAAAATATTTTCTCCCAGTCACTGGAAAAGGAAGAATACCGGACCCTGCTCAGGAATCTATCAGGGTCGCAAATTCCCAACCTCACTAGCCACGAGCCCTTGAGGGTGTATCCCCACCACAAGGGTTCACAACTAGTCCTAGTGAGACTAGGAGGGTTGGAGTCAATTGGACCCCAGCAGAGGCGGTTATTATTTCCACTTGTGCTGGGCTCTTCTATGTCATCAACCTGTCGACCTCCATTAGTCGAATCTTGTTCTCTTCCAACCCGGATAGCATTAGAGCATCCAAAGTCTAGGGAGCCATTCATTTTCCTGCCGTAACTTAGCCTCATATCGTCTATCTTGATACGCTCATTCTTCGAGGGGTCAGCCTTCTTCTTTTAGTTTCATAACAACTAATGCCTTCTACACAAGGCCTTAAAGGAGGCAGGGTTCGTGAAGCTCCACCACACGAGGTGCACCCTGGATAGGGCTACACCTTCAAGAGCTCAGCTTTTGAGCTCGGGAGTTGGCGACCGTGATGTGTTCCAGAGCGAGATCCATTTTCCCCTCTTTGCATTGACTTTGAGGTGGACCCTCTCCTCTCTCCCTTTTCTACCGGCCTTTAATGGCTCTAGTAGTTTCCAAGTACCTCAATACTCATTCTTCGAAAATTGATTCTTGTTATAAGGGGATGAACAGCAAGGTTATCTGCCCTTCGAAGATGGAGGGCATTTCTTTTCCGTCATTTATTTCCCTTATTCGTTTCTTTCTTTCATTATTGTCGTTTTCTTCTTCTAGTACATGAGTTAGTTGTAAGTCAGTAGTTAGTTAAGCCTAGCTGTAGATTTCATTTCATCATAATTTCTCACCATCACCTACTGTCGACCAAAGTATTATGTGCACTCGAGTTTGAAGGTTGTTTGTGAAGTAACCAATAGACCTACATAAAATTCAATAACATCATAATTTTCGACTTTCTATTTTACGTTAGTTCATGTAGGTTTGGAATTTTTAATTTATATTTTAATATTTTTTATCGCAGTTGGAACACAAAAAGTGCACGTTTTTAAGCGTGTTTCAACCATGCGTCACATTTAAGAATTATTATCTCACAAACCCGTCATCAGATCGAATCCAAATTTTAACACAATATACATTGGAATGTTGCATAACTGGATTATTAATTTCAAAATTTTGTGTGTTCAAGAACGAACGTTGGTATCATTTTTGAAAGGTAACTTTTTCTCGGCTCGGGGTGGTTGGAAAATGTAGTTCTTGGTCGCGTTGTAATCCTTATACATCAAAAGGTTTATGCTGTATGACTGTGAAATACGTAAATTAATTTAATTATTTTATATCGGTTTGTAATTGTACGGGGAATTAAGACATGGTTCACCAGCTAGCCGCTCCGGTGAAAGCTGTACAGCGTTGCTGATATGGAGCCCATCACTTCCGAGCGAGGCGCGCAATGACGCGTGATGGAGCCCATCTTGGCAACGCTGTACAGCTTTCACCGGAGCGGCTAACTGGTGAACCTTGTCTTAATTCCCCGTACAAATACAAACCGATATAAAATAAGTGAATTAATTTACGTATTTCACAATCATCCAGCATACCTTTTTGGTGTATAAAGATTACAACGCGACCAGGAACTACATTTTCCAACCACCTCGAGCCGAGAAAAAGTTAACCTACAAAAATGATAACAACTTTGTTTCTTGGACACACAAAATTTTGGAATTAATAAAGCAGTTATACAACATTCCAATGTATATTGTGTTAAAATTTGGATTCGATCTGATGACGGAATTGTGAGATAATAATTCTTAAATGTGACGCATGGTTGAAACACGCTTAAAAACGGGCACTTTTTGTGTTCCAACTGTGATAGAAAATATTAAAATATAAATTAAAAATTCCAAACCTACATGAACTAACGTAAAATAGAACGATGAAAATGATGATCTTATTGGATTTTACGTAGGTCAATTGGTTACTTCACAAACAACCTTCAAACTCGAGTACACATAATATTTTGGTCGACAGTAATTGAATTAACAAAGCTTTCCATGACCCTAAAGAGACGTGTGTAGTCTATACCAACTATGTGGATATTTTCGATTGCTATTTGTCTGCAATAAAAGTATTAATTAATATCCTGAACTAGCACCAGCGGCTAGAGTTCAGGTAATTTGTGAAATCGTTTTGTTCATTACTTCAAATAACATTTTCAAATAACGCACAATAGGCTGTTACAAACCCTTTAATATAAAAAGTAAAAATGTATCGTAGTATCATCTTGTCATTCTTCAAATTCGATGCAATGGTATACTAATCAATGGAGTCCCGCGTAGACTGGTCGTGGCATCTAATGGAGAAGTATCGAACAAGATAATCCTAACAGGGCGGGTGCATTCTAGCGGCCATAAAAATAAACTTATCAATAAAATCTGTATGTTAATCTGCAGGCCGGCGAGCAGTTCGCCGCCAGTTGGCCATGATAATTCACTTTTTTGCTCCTAGATGTCTCGTGCAAATCTGCTAGCGAATTTTGTTTTAATTAAATATATATTTTCCATCGTAATATGCACAATATAATGCTTAATTTTAAAACGTCTGAGTCATTACAAAACAATAAATATAAGAAATTTCAAGCAAAAAAACATAACTCTGATGGGGTTTGAACCATAGCCATAAGAGTGATAGACCAACACTTTACCACGAAGCTAAACGTGCCAACGAAAATCGTACGATATCAGATGAGTTAGATAGAACGTGATAGCAAATAATGATTTTGACTAAACGATTTCATCAGTGGAGTATATTATTTATATACAAAGCATTTCATACAAAGTTTATTTACTTTGTATCAGTACGCTATATTGCATGCAATACTCAAATTAGTGAAATATAAGTCAGGCACAAGATATCTGCTGCCATCTTGCCTTGTAACTGAGATGGCTTTGCTTTTTAAAATCCCTTCTGCACTATAGTATTAAAAATAAACTTTTAATTTCGAACGTGCCTCCTCCTTTGGAACAGTTAAAACGATTCTCGGCCCGATAATCGGAACTGGTGGGTTCCATGATATGGATTATAAAGTTTGCATAATTCGCACGGCCGCCATCATGTAATGATACGGCGGATGACCTCGCCGTTTGGTCACAGGACGCGTCCTATATGACGGTATGCTGTTACAAAATTTGGTAGAGATCGGATGATTTAGTGAGTCGTCATTTGATTTTACGTTTTGAACGTTTGAGTGGCCACCATTCCGTTTTGGTGCCTTTTGCTAGTTCTACCTCTGAACCAAATTTCGTTCAATTCGGTCTCACCGTGTTTGAATTGATAGGGGGGGGGGATAAATTCAGAGTACACACACACACACACAGAGACTCACACACAGACAGACACACCATTTTTGGCCCTGTGTAGATCTCATAAATCTACTTTCATTTTTTGCAAAAATCGAAAGTAGGCTAAAAATAACTATAAAATATCTTCAATATTTTGCCCTATAAAGGGTTAAGCAGTATGATTACCCATGAGAGTTCGCCCGCTAGTAATAACTAGTGAGTTTTCTCTCTCATTTAGCAAATGAACTAGATTACTCCATTCTCTACTCAGGGGAAAACATTGCAAGTAACTACGCATTGTCCTTAAACGTACGCACATAAGAGGTTATTTCACTGGACTATTAAACATACAGTCAAGAGAAAGCTCACATAAACATTAACATACACTAGATCGTCCTAAGAATTCACTATCGCCAGAGAAAGTGCAAAGTGATACAAATGGGCGGTTCGGATGTGCAAGGATGGTGGTGGTGATGATGATATGCAAATAATTATCGTTCCCTTTTCTTTTTCAGTTTCCTTTTCCCCTTCCCCTTCCTTTTCCACTTTCCCTTCCTTTCTCTTTCCTTTCCTTTCCCTTTCCTTTTCCTTTCCCTTTCTTTTCCTTTCCTTTCCCTTTTCCTTTTCCTTTCCTTTCCATTTCCATTTCCCTTTCCATTTCCATTTCCCTTTCCATTTCCTTTCATTTTCATTTCCTTTTCCTTTTCCTTTTCCTTTTCCATTTCGTTTTCCTTTTCCTTTTCCCTTTCCATTTCCTTGCTTTTCCTTTCCTTTTCCTTTCCTTTTCCTTTCCATTTCCTTTCTTTTTCATTTCCTTTTCTTTTCCTTCACCTTTCCTGTCTCTTTACTTTCCTTTTCCTTTCCATTTCCCTTTCCTTTTCCTTTTCCTTTCCCTTTCCCTTTCCTTTTCCTTTTCCTTTCCTTTCCTTTTCCTTTCCATTTCCCTTTCCTTTTCCTTTCCTTTCCCTTTCCTTTCCATTTCCCTTTCCATTTCCATTCTTTTTCATTTCCTTCTCCTTTCCCTTTCCTTTCCTTTACCTTTCCTTTCCTTTCCTTTCCTTTCTCTTTCCTATCCTTTTCCTTTCCATTTCCATTTCCCTTTCCGTTTCCTCTCCGTTTCCTTTTCCTTTCCATTTCCCTTTCCTTTCCCTTTCCATTTACTTTCCTTTCCTTTCCTTTCCTTTCCCTTTCCTTTTCCTTTCCCTTTCCTTTTCATTTTCCTTACATTTCCTTTCCTTTCCATTTCCTTTATTTTCCTTTCCTTTTCCTTTCCTTTTCCTTTCCATTTCCATTCTTTTTCATTTCCTTCTCCTTTCCCTTTCCTTTTCCTTTCCATTTCCGTTTCCTTTTCCTTTTCCTTTTCCTTTTCCTTTTTCCTTTCCTTTTCCTTTTCCATTTCCCTTTCCTTTTCCTTTTCCCTTTCCTTTCCATTTCCCTTCCTTTCCTTTCCTTTCCCTTTCCCTTTCCTTTCCCTTTCCTTTCCTTTCCTTTTCCTTTCCTTTCCATTTCCCTTTCCTTTCCTTTTCCTTTCATTTCCTTTCCTTTCCATTTCCCTTTCCATTTCCCTTTCCATTTCCTTTCTTTTCCTTTCCTTTCCTTTCCCTTTCCCTTTCCTTTCCCTTTCCTTTCCTTTCCTTTCCTTTTCCTTTCCTTTCAATTTCCCTTTCCCTTTCCATTTCCTTTCTTTTCCTTTCCTTTCCTTTCCTTTTCCTTTCCATTTCCCTTTCCATTTCCTTTCTTTTACATTTCCTTTTCCTTTCCTTTCCATTTCTTTTCCTTTCCTTTTCCTTTCCATTTCCCTATCCTTTCCTTTTCCTTTCCCTTTCCTTTTCCTTTCTTTTTCATTTCCTTTTCCTTTCCTTCTCCTTTCCTTTCCTTTTATTCTTCTTCTTCTTCTCCTCCTTTATGCCCTTTGAAAGAGTGCGTTTGAACTTGTTAGTTGGCCTGATGGTTTTCGCCTTCTTATCTTCCCAAAATCCCTTCATGAAAGCACTGTGTTGTATCTTGCGTTCTGTGGACCACTTCCTATCAATTCTCTTTTTAGGTTTTCCACGAATTTGTGCTTGCCTAATGTTGTACCAAAGGTTCCACGATTTTCTATTATGTCGTTTTTGATATTTATTTCTTGGAGGTCTGCCTTAGTTTCCTCTAGCCTGTTTATTTTGATCTTCTTTGAGTTGATTATTTTAAATAGGCTAATATTTTGGTTAGTCTGTCGCTGTCCATTCTATAGATAAGGCCATAGAATTTCAAACGTCTCTTGCATACGGCATCAGTAACCCTTACAGTTAAGGAATAGAGGTCCGTTGCTCTCCTCCTAATCCGCATTCCATAAATGGCATGCTAACCTAATCTAACCTAGCTTAATCTTACCTAACTTCACCTAACTTAACCTAGCTTAAGGTAAGAAAGACCCGTCCAGGGGCGAAAAAAATTAAAAATTATTTTTTTAGCTTTTCTAGTTATTTACAATGTAGAGAACAGGAATTTGTCAAAAAAGTCGAAAAAATATGAAAAATGGTCATTTTACAAGATATAAATAACTATTCTGCACCATGAATGACAACGCCCACTATTACAGAGATTTATGTTTGTGCGTATAACTTCTGAACTATTATAGATAGATTTCTCAACTCACTTCTTGTCTGCTCTGTTGAGCGCAGACTTTGTGTTGGTAACAATGACAACTTCCTGCATTGTTTATGTTACGAGTGGTTGCTGAACATCGTAATAATATTATAATCACTGTGATTTTGCACTGACCTATGAAGATAAAACAGCGAGGTCATCTGCCCAAATTAAAATAGTTGAATTGTTAATTTGGAGAGGTAAACAAGTCCACTTATTTGCAAACCGATAAGTTGAAATACGTATTTATTAATTTATATTGTTTTTATTTAGCCTACTTATTTATTTAGGTACTTATTTATTTTTTCATTTATTTATTTATTTATTTATTTATTTATTTATTTATTTATTTATTTATTTAATAGCTAAAGGAAGTAGGAGAAGCAAAATAACCAGTGAGGACGAAATGATGCAAGTTATGGGGCAGGAATGTTCTAATAATTGTCAGAGGTAAAAAAAAATATTGAAAAACTTCAACCTCATTTTTCTCAGCTTAACATTTCCCACTTCTTTGGTACCATTTGTAAGAAAACTAATAAAGATAGGCCCATAATGTTTTTTTGATGTAGCAACATCATCCTAATGAACAGTAATAAGAAGGGGTATCCCTTTATATAAGATACAAAATGAAATATAAATATTTTTCGACATAATTTTGGATTAAAATATCGTACCTTAAAAAAATCATATTGGCAAAAGTATTTCGTTTTTGTCAATAATCCTTCTTATTATTGCTCATAATGATCCAAACAGGAATCCCTGGAAATTTCAATTGGCGAACCCAAACAGATTTTGAGTAAAGTGTACCAAAAATGTGAAGATAGACAGGTCTTTCTTACCTTAACATAACATAACCTAACCTAACCTAATGATACCGACAGTAGTGGCTACGCTGGCTAAAGCGCAGCATTAGGTCATGGGGCCAAGCTCTCTGCTGAGTCGGTAGACGCGTGGGTTCGAGCCCCACCGTCGGCCGTCCTTGAAATGGTTTTCCGTGGTTACCCCATTTTCAACACCAAGCAAATGCTGGGACGGTACCTTCTGATAGGCCACGGCCGCTTCCTTCCACATCCTTGCCCTATTTCATTCACCTTTATCCGTTCCCTCTCTCATCCCGACGCGCAGGTCGCCCACGGGCGTCGACTAGAAAGACCTGCACTCGGCCTCTCAGGAGGCCACACGACAAAAAAACTAATGATGATGATGATAATTGTTGTTTTAAGGGGCCTAACATCGAGGTTATCGGCCCCTAAAACCTAACCTAACTTCACCTAACCTAATCTGAGCTAACCTAACCTAACATAACCTAGCTTAACCTAAAATAACCTAACCTAACCTGTAAAGCTAGCGCAGAAGTTAACGCACACACCCAAAGTACATAGGGCACATGCAACTATCCCTATGCTAGTTTCATAGAAACTACCACCGTGGCTAATGTGAAAAATAACCGCCACACTTTCCATTTTCTCTCGTGGGACCATACGTTTTCCCTAGTGTTTTTCTTTTCTGCGAACCGGCCAGAACTAAGGACCACGCAAATATCACTTCACTTCCTTCTCATCATTCTTTCTTCCTTCCTTCCTCTTCCTCCTCATTTTCTTCATTCTTTCAGTGTGTTGCGCCTTTCTCTCTTCTGTCCAGCTTCCTCCCCTGCGCGCTCTCTCTCTTTTCTTCCACTAGAACCTGTATGTTAGGAAGTCTATCCCTGAATTGTTTTCTGTCTTGACAGCCTTCACCTGTGATTCCTAGCCTCCTGAGTTCTTCCTTCATCTGGTTGGTGTAGCCCCCCTGGCTCTTCAATCTATTCCTTGCCGTAAATATACATTGGATAACACGATTTCTTCTATTATAATTTCACAGTCACATTATATTATTTACTGTATTATTCGCTCACATACCTGTTCACGTCAGTCGTATAACTCACAAATGTTCCATGCACATACTGTATAATAACCACATCACTGTTTTAACGTCAGGCTGCTTTTTATCAAGATTTATATATTTCATTTTCTAACACATTTTATCAGATCTGTTTTTAGCCTATTTTCATTTTTTTTTTAAATCGGTTTATGAGATCACCGTTTGTACGTGTGTGTGTGTGTGTGCGTGTGTGTGATGGTGTGTGTGTGTGTCCCCGCTAATAACTTCTAAACGGCTGGAGCGATTACAATGAAACAAGGTAAGATCATAGCACCATTCTGGCCGACCCAGACCGTGCCCTTCAAATTCTAATGTGTCTCACCAATCCAACATGGCGGCTGTGCGAATTATTTCACCAGCATTCAGTATCTCCGAAACTATTACCGATAACACCCTGAAATTGTGTACGGTGATAAAGGGCACTACTAAAAGTTCACCTATGAGACTTTCAAAAAACCTGGTGACTACAAAACCAAAGCGAAGTTGAGACTTTTAAATAGACTTTTCTCGCGATTTAACCATCCAAACGTAATGAAACTTGGTACAGCATATGTTTATACACACTGTGTTTTACTGGAGTCTAATTTAGTTCAATTGTTTACATAACCTCAAAATGGCGCTTGTGCGAAATATTTCACTGACATTCTATATCTCCAAAACTATTACAGATATCACCCTGCAATTTTGTACGGTGATAAAGAGTACTGATACAAGTTTATGTATGTAACTTTCATAAACCTGTAAAGTACAAAACGAACATGGCGGCCAAGCGAATTTGAAACATTTTAATAGACTTTTCTCGTGATTTAACTCTCTGAGCGCAGTGAAATGTGGTACAGTAAATAATTGTACATATTGTAATGCATTGGCATCTAATTTAGTTCAATTGTTTATATAACCTCAAGATGGAGGATGTGCGAAATTTTAAAATTAAGTTTTTATTTCTTGTGTCTTAAACATGCGATCGAAATGAAAGTTTGCATAATGAACCTAAGCAATAATTGTCCTTGAATGGTATATAACTCTATGGCCTATACATAAAACAATCCAAAATGGCGAGCATCCGAAATATTTAGACGGTTCTCAATATCTATGAATCTTTTACAGCAATCAAACTGATTTTTTTTATGTTCATAGATGCTATGAACATATGTTCACCTATAGGACTTTCAATAACCTGGTGAGCACAAATCCAACATGGCGGCGACGCGAAGTATACATATGTAAATGGACGTCTCTCGTGATTTAACTATCCGATTGCAGTGAAACGTTGCACGTTGAATGCTTATACAAATGTTAATCCACTGGCATCTAATTTATTTCAATTTTTTGCATAATCACAAGATGGCAGCTGTACGAAATTTTAGAATCTCGTTTTTACTTCTTGCGTTCTAATCATGCGATTCAAGTTGGAATACCACACGTACACAATAATCTTCATGTAATAGAACATAAATAAAATTCCAACCTGGCGACCATCAGAAATATTTAGACGGTTCTCAATATCTACGAATCTATCACAACATTCAAACTGAAATTTTGTATGTTGATAAAGGCAATTAGCATGAGTAGGATATATGAAAATAGGCTGTGTAGTTCTTCACGGAACTACCTGTTAAAATTTAGAAATGTTTTTCAACCTTTAGTCTACTAGCATTTTAAGTAATTATTTAAAGCTGTCGAAATGCAGGATAACACCAGAACTTCCTAAGATCCCCCACCCACATTAAGTAGATATCCAGTATCAACATACTTTAGTTTTATGACCCCTCGTAGAGACTTAGCGTACACAGAATTCGTCATTGCTTACACCCCCAAAAACAAACGAGACATTTCAGACCGGCAAAGCGATAATGATGGCTTCTTCTTCTGTTTAGACAAATAACTTTCACAATTACTGGTTATCATACAGACTCCCAGAGTCTGATAATATACTAGGCCTATATAGTATTGAACTAAGAATTGCAGACGGAACACTGGGTTGGTTGAACTGCACTAATTGGGTTTTAAACCGAGAGTGTCCAGTCAGCTTACGCTAATGGGTTTGGGAAGAGAGTGGGGGTATACCAAGTGTCAGGTCATGCCATGAGGAAAATAACCCCTCGTGCATTATTTCCTCTAGGTGTCCCTTCTTGCGTTTACAGCATGGAAACTCTACATTGTCCACTCTAGTTTGTCATCCCTCAACTACAGAGGTCATTTCATAAGTTCTGCACACCGTAAAAGTATGGTTCAATTTTTTTTTATTTCACAGAATGACTTTATAGGCCTTCAATGTACTCTCCATTCTCATTAGCCTACTTTCGATTTTTGCAAAAAATGAAAGTAGACTTATGAGATCAACACAGGGCGAAAAATTGTGTGTCTATGTGTGTGTGTGTGGGTGTGAGTGTGTGTACTCTGAATGTCTGTCCCCCCTCTATCAATTCGAACACGGTGAAACCGAATTGAACGAAATTTGATACAGAGGTTGCACTAGCAAAGGGCACCTCAGTGTCATGATTTATATTGCCACCATCTCGATGGAAACGTAATGGCGGCCACCCAAATGTTCAAAGCTTAAATATAATTACGACTAACCTAATCATCCGATTTCTACCGAATTTTGCAACAACATACCTTTGTGTTGGGAGGATCCTTTGACCAAACAACAACATCATCAGCCTAACAGTTTGCGGATGGCGGCCATGTTTGTGTGCAAATCGGTTCCCCCTATTAATTCAAACACGGTAAAACCGAATTGAACGAAATTTGGTACGGAGGTACCACTAGCAAAGGGCACCTCAGGGTCATGTTTTATATTTCCACCATATTGACGGAAATGGAATGGAGGCCACCCAAATGTTAAAAGCTTAAATCAAATTATGACCAACCTAATTACTGTATATGATCTACCAAATTTTGCAACAACATACCTTTTTGTGGGAAGCATCTTTTGACTGAACTACAAGGTCATCAGCCCAATACTTTGCAGATAGCGGCCATGTTTGTGTGCAAATCGATCCACCATATCAATTTAAACACGGTGAAACCGAATTGAATGAAATTTTGTACAGAGGTAGCACTGGCAAAGGGCACCTTATATTCATTTTTAATATCCTTATAACACGTTGTATTTCTACAAGCTACTACAACCAACATTCAATTATACTCCTTGAAAAGGACAAAGAGTTATAACAATACCCATGGATTTAGGAGAAAGTAGGCTATATGTTCTTTACTGAACATCTTGTTTTGATAATAACTTTTGATAAGGACATTTTTGTATGTAAGTCTGTCTTCTTTCCGTATTTTATAATGTAACGCTGAGAAGGTCACAATGTGGACGAAACCTGTACTGTGATTTAAGTACAGCTGGTTATTGACTCAAGGTTTCATTTACTGAATATTGTATATTTTATTTTAAAAAAATTGTTTATTCATCCTTGCTGGACCCATTCTGACATGTGTCCATAGAAACTCAGTCGCTTTTCCTGATCGTTGTTTCCAAGTCTTCCACCCTTTCGTATATCTCCTTGTTTGATCTTAGTCTGTAGTTTCCCTAGTTATTATTATGTGCGAATGGACCAAGATGGATCACGCAGTACTTTTATGATTCGCCTTTCTGTTCTTCCATATGACTCTCATTCTCTCTCCCTGGGCGAGCTTCCTTTCCTCAGTCCACTTTGCTCCTGGTCTCTTAACAGCGTCATCCTCTGGTTATACAGCCCTTGTTGGGGAATGAAACAAGGACAATGCATTTATGTAACTTGCCGCTAGAGAGTGTTGTATGTTGTAGTAGCTAATTAAATAAAATAGAGAAAATCACGGTGTTGTTCTTCCTAACTTCACGCTATAATATCCCACACTTGGTGCTGAAAGGCTGGTGGGAAAGAATGGTTGGCACCACCAAGCGAGGCTTGCGAAAGACACTTGGGCGCTCTTCTGTAGATGAAGATGGTTTGCAGACGATACTGACTACCATCGAAGCCACGCTGAACTCCAGACCACTCACCAAAGACGACGACGCCAACGTGCTCACCCCAGCTCATGTCCTTCTCGGTGACAACTCAATGCACTGCCCTCTGGACCTGAACCTCAGCCCGGTCCCCCCATTAAAGAATACAGACTTCAGCAACAAATGGAGGACCATTTCTGGAAACGATGGAGCAAGGAATACCTGCTTCAGCTTCAGAGTTTCCACCAGGTGAAGCAACCGAACGGGACGTCACCGCGACTGAGGCTTGGATACATCGTTCTACTCCAGGACGAGGTGCGGCCCCGACATCTGTGGAGGAAGGCCCGGATTCAGGAGCTGAAACCAGGCACAGATGGACTTATCCGGACGGTGATTCTTTCCACGCCAGAGGGGACCTAGATCGCCCGACCTGTCCAGCTGGTCATCCCCCTAGAGGTTGACCAGGGTGTGGAGGATGTTGGGGAATGAATCAAGGACAATGTGTTTATGTAACTTGTCGCTAGAGAGTGTTGTATGTTGTAATAGCTAATGGAATAAAATAGTGAAATTCACGGAGTTGTTCTTCCTAGCTTCACGCTATAATATCCCACAGCCCTCACATAGGAAAGATCTATGTTGAAATCAACAAGACCATGCGATTGATATCTGGTACCATTAAATGCACCCCTATTCAATGGCTTCCTGTTCAGGGCTACATTCCTCCACCCCATCGCGGTAGGTGTAATATCCTGGTCAAAACATACCACAAGATAGGCTACTTCAAAATCAGGATCTCCCTATTCATGCAGATATACCAGCTGCTTGTCTACCCAGACTTCGCTCAAGGTAGCCCCCTGTAAAGACAGCTACGAGACTTATCAATGAGAACTTTGACATATTCCAGCAGTGGTCTCATGATTGGAAGATTTTTGCTCCACAGTTGTTCTGAGACATGCCATCTGTCACATCTAAAGTACCTGGCTTTGATATTCCTCGTCGGATATGGTCGTAATTAAACCAATTCTGCTGTTTGTGCGGACTCTTTGTTCAAGTGGAACAGGTTACCCTCTCCAAAGTGTGACTGTGGAGCCGATAGACAAACAGTGAAGCACATCATTCAGGACTGTCCTCTAAGAGCCTATGGTGGTAACATAATGGATTTTATCTCAGTGAATCCTGCGTCAGTGGACTATATGTTAAATTATGAGACTATCTGTTCTTTTTATCTTTTTTTTTCAATATTCCATTAAGTTGTAATATGATGAAAGTGTGTACCGTGCCATACGATTAATAATAATACTATCCATCCATTTACCCTAGATCGGAATAGGTTCCTGTCAAATACTTCCACTGTTCGGGCCTTCTCCAAGTCGTGTTTGACTTGCTGAATCCACGGGTAGCCTATTCTTCAGTTTATCTGCGTAGGTCATGATCTTGTGTGTAAGCCTAGTCGGTGGAAGTCTTTGAACATGTCCATAAAATTGCAATCTTTGTTTTTGATGTCTGCCGCAATATTAGATAATTTCTCAGTTGCTTTACGACATTTCAACCTGTATCCATCTTCTATTCTTTCTGGGCCAAGAATTTTCATCAAGATCTTTTGTTTTCATTATTATTATTCTTTCTTCTTGTTTCGTATACACATGCATTGACCGGGAATCGAACCCGGACCGCCTTGGTGAGAGGCATACAGCTAGACCGCTGAGCCACCATGTCCTGTGGTTCGGATTCCACGTAAAACGGAGGTCCCGTGGCTTATGATCGCGAGATTAACGGTCACGTTAAACTACAAGCTTCCTTTGTTTCGTATAAGCCATCTAAGGACCACGACATTCAACTATTACATTTGGAGTGGGCTTTGATGTTTGCCCAGTAGTTACGCATCCTCTGGCTATAACAAGAGGAGGATTTTGAGCTATCAAGCATTAAAATCGGTCCAGGAGAAGCCGAGATACGAGATGGAATGTTCTCGAACAATGTCTCGCTGAACTATAAAAGGCCACGTTGCTGAGCAGAGAGTCATCATATCTTCAAAGCATTTGCTTATGTTCGGATCTACGCTACGTGAAAGCGACAGTATAGACGCCGAGATTCTGACGGTCGGAGGACTTAGTCGCCGTACCAGTGGTCAGCACGACTTAGTTTTTGTTCAAGTGAACGAACTTAACTTTTGGCAGCGAATGGACTTAGAATATTCACTGACTTTCAGGTCACTTATTCTATAGTCAGGTGATGGTAGTGTCGAAACCATTCACAGAAGTTAGCCTACAGAACGATGTATTTCTTGTGGTGGCTATATATCAGGCACTTCGAATTCATCAGGAGAAGTTTATTTCATTTTGTTCGTTTATGCAGCTAATAGGTGTTCCTATCTTAGCGTGCAAACGAATTCGCATTATTGGAACATGAGATTTATTCTCGAATCTACAGGAGTACTGTACCAGTCTATGACTGATCAACTTTGTGTCATGTTACACGGAACTAGTGACAACGGGAGTTATTTCGAAAGGATGACTGCGAACATCATCATGCGCCGCTAAAACTACTCGTAGGACAGGAAGGACATGGAGACGAACGAGGTATTTGGATACGGCAGATGGCCATGGGAAGACACTGTGGGAATAGTGTACACCGCAGGACACGCCCGTCATCTACATCAAGAATGAAGTAAGACAACCATTTCATGTACTATCCACTAACCAGTAGTATTAGAGAATTCCATATTATTGAACAGTCATGATCAGAAATCAACACACATTTTTCACCATAGCTAGATATTAGCTAGATCTTCGATTGTATTTGTCTGGATGACAAATGGAACTGCTGTCTGACAATTTATTTTTCGATCTAAGATTTTTGTTAGGACAGGCATTAGTTCATGTTTCGACATGAAATATTTCGATTATTCCAAGGGATATAAATATTTTTCGTTAATTCTGATTATGAGAACAGAAGTAATTGAGGCTTGGATTATTTAAATAATTTGATTTATTTAATAATAATAATAATAATAATAATAGAGTGTGAAGTGAATAAGTTAATAATAATATAATAATAATAATCAAGTGTGAAGTGAATAAGTTAACAATATTTATAAATAATAACAACGCTATTTAAAGTTATAAATAATTAGGGAGTGATAATACCGAACATTAGGAATTAAATTAAATTTTGTTAATTGTTTATTGTGATTAAATAATTAATAATTAATGCATTAATGCATTAAATAAAAATTAATAGGAGACGAGGATAATAATAATTCACAGATGAGACTTAAATATTTATTTATTTAAAAGAATTGGGCGATAATAATCATTTGACATTGATGATGCTTAAATATTTTTTGTGGTGATAATAATAATTTGTGGATGAATTTAATTAGTTGGAAGGAATTAAATAAAATAACTTTGTTTGGAAGTTTATATAAATTTAAATGAGTTTATGGATGAAGAGAATGAAGTATTATAGGTGAGCTCAGATTTTTTTTAAAGCACTTAAAAAAAAGAAAGAAAAGAAAATATTCAGATAAAAAAGAAGGGAACGGCGGGTATTTAATGTATCAAATAGGGAGAATTTATGTAAATGGGAGGCAAGGAGATATTGACCAGAATTTATTTAATTGGTAAAATAATACTGAAGAACCACAGTCTAGTAATTGACAGAATATTACAAGAAAAAATATAATATGTAACAAAAAAAAAAAGTAATAATATGATGCTGTGTGCAGAATATTCTGGTGATGATTTTAGTGTGCGTTTGGCGACACTTAAAGTTGTGGAGGCCTAGGGGGTCATCCAAAAGTGGGGTTTATTCCCGTAGTTGTGGGCACAGAAGGATGTGCGGATGTTTGAAGGAGCCTGTGGGCTATATTTGTAAAAGAAGGGTTAGGCGATGTGGACCGCCCCATATTCTTGTCAGATTTCACTATTATGTTAATCCAAATATTAAATAATTTATCTTTTTTTTGTTTCAACTCAAAATTCAAACGGAATGCCTAAATAAATAATTGAAGAACTTGAATTTAGAATTGTTGAACCTGACCGAGGAGAAAAAAAATAATAAGATGAAAAGTGCAAATGAATTAAAATAAATAATTAATGATTTTTATTTTTGAATAACAATAATAATAACATTGGAAATGAGCAAATAAAATATTCATCATGTGAGAGGTTGAGAAAACTTGTTATAAATAAAGTGAAGGGAAAGTTTGAAATTAATTAATTAATAATAATAATATTTTTTTTTATTAAAATTTTTTGTGACATTATAAGAAAAGTTTGGTGATAGAAAATTTTGTTAACATAAAAATTTGGTGAAGAGTTAGATGATTTAATACGCTGATAGTGGATAGAAATAACAACATTGTTTACAACAATTTTTGTGTAATGTTAATAACATATGAGAATAATTTAAAATCGTTTATGACATTTAAACAAACGAAAGTGATAAAAGAATAAAGATAAATTTTCAAAATATTATGAAAGTTTTTGAACAAATTTTGTTTTATTGAATTAGAAAATTTTTATGAACAATTATTAACATTCGACTTTATGTCAGTTGAGTATTGATATTGTTACTAAACAACGAATCAGTGATATGATAATTTTCCAAATAAGTTTAATTTTGGAATTATACCGAATGCATCAAGTGACTAATTATTTTGAGAATTTTTGCTACGACCATTTGATAAAATCAAATTGCAATCCTTGTAAAGTGAACTACGAACGTGTAAATAGTAGGGATCACTCAGAACTCTTTATTGAACAGTGATTACCGAGTGTAAATATTCATTTTTTTTTTTGAGGGGAGGGTATTTCAGAATGGACTATTAATTTTTTCTGATTATCACATCTACGACAATCCTAATAATATTATAGGGACCGTTGATTTCTTATGTGTGATGTGTTTTTTATCTTTGTTGAGGGTTTTTACCAGTTGAATCATATATTTTATTTATAAATAAATTGAGAATTTTAAGGAATGTGCTAGTTCAAAAATAATTTCTCACCTTACCTTACTTGTGAATTACCGAGATCAGGGATGCCAGATTAGACCCAAGTATTCACCTAGATAGACCCTGAGATATATTTTCTCGTGCTGATCTGATTTCGGTATTTTACAAAATGTGGTCGTTGGATCTCGGTCCAAACGGGCATAAAATATATATATCACTTTTTGTGGACACGATAAATACCGCAATTTTGCACCAATCACTTTGAAATTTTTACATAATATGTATCCCTACAAAATCTCGGTCGAGTTCGTTAATGGGCACAATCGGTCGGCGGGGGTGAAAAAAAGGGGGGGGGGCTTTTTTCGAAAAAGTGAAATATCGCTATAACTCTCTTAATATTTGAAATATAGAATCCATTCAAAGTTCATACTATGTGTCGGATAAGGCTCAAAAAATTATGTTAGAAAAGTTTTTTTTATAGCACCAACCATTGACCGAAGGGGTGGGTAAAAGTGGGTTTTTAGGGAAACATTAATCATATCTCTCTTAATAGGCACAATATCAAAACCGTACAAAATGGACAATATTCCCCTAATAATTACCTAAAACTTTTGTATGAAAGCATTTTTGATATGACCCACCATTACGCCAAGGGATGAGGAAAATGATTTCGGAATTATAAGAAAGTGCCAAGAGCCATCAGAGGTTGCCATGGCAACACTACTAAATTGATGAGGGATGAGCTATCAGACGTTGCCGTGACAACGCACTTGCACGAGATCACATTCAGTTTTCTATCTGACTAAGTGTGAAACGGCTTCGGTGACTTAACTGGTAGCATGCTGAACTTCTATGCCCAAGGTCGCGGGTTCAAAGCCGGCCGAAGTCGTCGGATTTTCTAAGAGCGCTAAAAATCCCTCAGTATGCTTTCCTTTGCAGGGGAAGTTCCAACGTTCATTGCGAGTTGTTGGTTGCGGTGGCATCTAGTAGCCAAGTTCACAGCTAGGTGTGGTTGACGGTAGTATTTGGTAGCAACATTAGGAACTACTGCTTGAAATTGACCGTCTGCAGTCCTTACCACAATTACATACTAATACAGCCATCACAGTTCACACAGTTTATCAGACAGATTCTACACTCACCCTAAGTACACGGAGTTACATGACCGCGTTTTCGCAGCCCCTAAACTGTGGAACCAACCAAAATCTCTGCGGGTGATAAAATTTTCCGTGAACAAGTAACAGACCGCCAGATAGTTACACATCATAGTCGAAACCTTGCATAAGGACAGTGTGACCACAAGTATAACAAGTAGTTCCGTAAAGAACTATACAGCCTATTTTCATATATCCTGCTCATGTTAATTTCTTCTAACAACATACAAAATTTCAGTTTAATTGCTGTAACAGATTCGTAGATATTGAGAACCGTCTAAATATTTCAGATTGTCGCCAGGTTGGATTTTTATTTTTGTACCATTACATTAAGATTATTGTGTACGTGTGGTATTCAAACTTCAATCGCATGATTAGAACACAAGAAGTAAAAACGAGATTTTAAAATTACGCACAGCAGCCATCTTGTGATTATGCAAACAATTGAAATAAATTAGATGCCAGTGGATCAACATTTGTATAAGCATTTAACGTGCAACGTTTCACAGCACTCGGATAGTTAATTCGCGAGAATCGTCCATTTAAATATTTATACTTCGCGTCGCCGCCATGTTGGATTTGTGCTCACCAGGTTAATGAAAGTCCTATAGGTGAACATATGTTCATAGTCTCTATGAACATAAAAAAAATTCAGTTTGGTTGCTGTAAAAGATTCATAGATATTGAGAACCGTCTAAATATTTCGGAAGCTCGCCATTTAGGAATTGTTATATGTATAGGCCATAGAATTATGTACCATTCAAGGACAATTATTGCCTAGGTTCATTATTCAAACTTTCACTTCGATCGCATGATTACGACACAAGAAATAAAAACTTAATTTAAAAATTTCGCACAGCCGCCATATTGAGGTTATGTAAACAATTGATTTAAATTAGATGGCAGTGCATTACAATCTGCAAAATCATTTACTGTACCACATTTCACTGCGCTCAGAGAGTTAAATCACGAGAAAAGTCTATTAAAATATTTCAAATTCGCTTGGTCGCCATGTTCGTTTTTTACTTTACAAGTTTATGAAGTATACATAGATAAACTTGTACCAGTACCCTTTATCACCGTACAAAATTGCAGGGTAATATCTGTAATAGTTTCGGAGATATAGAATGTCAGTGAAATATTTCGCACAGCCGCCATTTTGAGGTTATGTAAACAATTGAACTAAATTAGACTCCAGTGCATTACAATGTGTATAAACATTTGCTGTACCAAGTTTCATTACGTGTGGATAGTTAAATCGCGAGAAAAGTCTATTTAAAAGTCTCAACTTCGCTTGACCGCCATGTTGGTTTTGTAGTCACCAGGTTTTTTAAAGTCTCATAGGTGTACTTCCAGTAGTACCCTTTATCACCGTACACAATTTCAGGGCGATATCGGTAATAGTTTCGGAGATATTGAATGCTAGTGAAATATTTCGCACAGCCGCCATTTTGCATTGGTGAGACGTAACAAAATTTGAAGGGCACGGTCGAGGTCGCCGGGAATAGTGCTATGAACATACCGAGTTTCATTGAAATCGTTCCAGCCGTTTAGATTTTATTAGGGGGACACACACACACGAATCACACACACACACGTACACACACACGGACAAAAGGTGATCTCATAAGCCTATTTTTTTCAAAATTGAAAATAGGCTAAAAATGGACCCCAAAAGACAAGAATGTTACCGTCCACTTAAGACAATAAAATGTTTAATATATGCATAAAATGACGAAAAACAAAGTTAATTAAGCTCCGATTACAAAATACTTTCTCGCAATAAATGAGGTCTGATCCTTCTACGAAAACCAGCATATTCTGCCTATTTTCGCCTATCCCCAGGCTTGCCCGTTGAAATCTACCTCCACCTTCCGGCGTGCCGAGAGGAATTTTTTTCCTTTCATGGTGGTTTGTCCTGGAACCTCAATTGCTGAAGCATCTTCCTGAGAGATGTCCGGTCTTTTAAGTCTCGTTCCATCCCTCCTAGTTCTTGCAGATCTTTGCTCACTTCCCACAGCCATGGTGACTTGGTCTTCCACTTTTGCCAGTAACCGAGGAGCTGGCAATTTGGCCGATTATTTTTGGAGATCCACAGTAGGCCAAAGTCAACAGAATAATAATAATAATAATAATAATAATACAGGTAGAGAATATCAAATACCTGGGGGAATGGATTGAGCCCAACATTCGAGAAAAGGAAGCTTTCGTGGCACGGATTAACAAAATGGAAATGGCTTACCATTTAACCAAAGACATTTACAAAACACGATCAATGTCCTTCAAGGCCAAACTGAGGCACTACGTTACCGTTATTCGCCCGGAGGCGTTATATGCATCAGAATGCCTGGCGATGAATAAGAAAGGCCTGGCAGAACAACTCGAAACCAAAGAGAGGAAGATTCTGAGAAAAATCTTGGGCCCGGTCAAGGAACGAGGAGAGTATATTAGACGACACAACGAAGAACTTTATCTACATGTGTAGAAAATAACGGACACCATTCGCAAAAGAAGACTCTCCTTTCATGGCCATTTAACACGAATGAACTCTGGAAGATTGTCTAATCGAATCTGTACCTACTTTGTGGGAAAGAAAACAAAAGGGATCTGGTTTACAGAGGTGGAAAAAGACCTACAAGAACTGGGGATATCACATTAGGACATCTTGGAACGTGACTCTTTGAAGAAGAAACTTGGGGAGATACAGAGTTTTCAGCCAAAACCTATATTAAAAACCGGCAAGAAGTGGACCGAAGAACGAAAGGAAGCTCACCATTTATCCGGACGTCAAACAACCGGAACGTCAATTATCAGGACGGGCAAAAAAAAAGCTGAGGCGGATGTACAAGAAGGAAGCTTAACGTCGTTTACTGTTGGCAGAAGATGAGGAGAGGGTGATATTTTTTCTTCCTATTCTTCCAATAGCCTTTCATTCTTTCCCAGAAGGCTTGTTTACGTTCTTCCGACCACTTTGGTCTGTACTATTTTTTAGCCTATTTTCAATTTTGAAAAAAAATAGGCTTATGAGATCACCTTTTGTCCGTGTGTGTGTGCGTGTGTGTGTGTGTGTGTGTGATTCGTGTGTGTGTCCCCCCCTAATAAAATCTAAACGGCAGGAGCGATTTCAATGAAACTCGGAAAGTTCATAGCACTATTCCCGGCGACCTCGACCGTGCCCTTCAAATTTTGTTACGACTCACCAATCCAACATGGCGGCTGTGCGAAATATTTCACCAGCATTCAATATCTCCGAAACTATTACCGATATTACCCTGACATTTTCTATGGTGATAGAGGGAACTACTATAAGTTCACTTATGTGACTTTTGAAAACCTGGTAACTACAAAACCAACATGGCGGCCAAGCGAATTTGCGACTTTTAAATAGACGTTTCTCGCAATTTGACCAACCAAACGCAATGAAACTTGGTACAGTATATGTTCATATACATTGTAATGCACCGACATCTAACTTCGTTCAATTGTTTACATAATCACAAGATGGCGGATGTGCGAAATATTTCACCGGCATTCTATATCTCTGAAACTATTAGCGGTATCTCCCTAAAATTTTGTACGGAGATAAAGAGCACTACTGGAAGTCCATTTATAAGATTTTCAAAAACCGGTTAACTACAAAACGAACATGGCGGCCAAGCGAATTTGAACATTTTAAATAGACCTTTCTTGCGATTTAATGTTCCAAGCGCACTGAAACCTGGTACAGGAAATATTTATACACATTGTAATCCACTGGTATCTAATTTAGTTCAATTGTTTACATAACCTCAAGATGGCGGCAGTGCGAATTTTAAAATTAAGTTTATATTTCTTGTGATGTAGTCATGCGATCGAAGTGAAAGTTTGAATAATGAACCTACGCAATAATTTTCCTTTAATGGTACATGACTCTATGGCCTATACATTTAACAATCCAACATGGCGACCATCCGAAATATTTAGACGATACTGAATATCTACGAATCTATTTTAGCAATCAAACTAATTTTTTTAATGTTCATAGGGGCTATGAACTTAAGTTCACCTATAGGACTTTAAATAACCTGGTGATCACAAATCCAACATGGCGGTGACGCGAATTATAAATATTCACATGGACGTTTCTCGCAATATAACCATCCGCGTGCAGTGAAACTTGGTACAGTAAATCTTTATCCGAATGTTAATTCACTGGCATCTAATTTATTTTAATTGTTTCCATAACGTCAAGATGGCAGCTGTGAAAATTTTTTAAATCTCCTTGTTTTTTCTTGTGTCCTAATTATGCGATTGAAGTTTGAATACTACACATTCACAATAATCTGCATGTAACAGTACATAACTCTAGGACCTACATATATAAAATCCAACATGGGGACCATCCGAAATATTTAGTCGGTTCTCAATATCTACGAATCTATTACAGCAATCAATCTGAAATTGTGTATGTTGATAGTGGCAATTAACATATGTAGGATATATGAAAATAGGCTGTACAGTTCTTCACGGAACTACTTGTTGTAACTTCCCATTTGTTTACTTTAAGTCTGAAGGTGTCCCTTTCTGAAATGTCTGTTGAACTTATGTTTGCGTTTTTGAGGCCCTTTGGAAGTTCTTCTAGCCAAGGTGTTGTGTTCTTGATTGAGGTTACATAATCTATTATCCTTTTCGTCAATCGATTTTCTGGTAGTCTAGTGAGATGATCAAAGAATTTCATAAGATAAGCTCTACTACCTGGCTGGATTAGCACCACCTTGTTTTCGCAGAGAGGTGGCTGCCAACAGGGAGAGGCTGAGAGTGGAAGAGAACAACGCCCACTGCATGGATATAATCCTCCTCAGCAACGGCTGAGGTCCCGAGAGAGCTTCCTGAGGACATCTGAGATGCTTACCGTCTCACCGGAGAAGGCAAGGCTGAACTTATGGAAGAAGAAGACGACTCCTCACCACCGTGGTTGGATGCCAGTAACTGAAGAACTACCACCCGGACATAACGAAAGCTGGTTGGTGTGGAAGTCCCTAAACAGGTTGCGATCAGGAGTTGGAAGATCCCGAGACAATCTGAGGAGATGAGGGCTCAGTACATGTGACACGTCTTGTGAATGTGGACAAGGACAAACCACAAGACACATGCTTCATTGCCCTCTGTGCCCTTCATCTTGTGCAGAGGAAGATCTCCTGTTAGCCACTCCGAGTGCTTTGGATGTTGCTCAGTATTGGGCACGAGCTATATAGACAATTTTACCCTTATATGTATAGCAACTGTACATTTGTATGTTTACAACACGAGAAATAAAATGATTATTATTATTAGTAGTAGTAGTAGTAGTGAGAGTTTATTTTGTATCTGACGGAGAACCTCGCTTGGCCGCTCGCCCGCGGCGCGAGCCGGTCTCCCGCCGAGCACTTGGAATAATCCGCTTCTTAGGGCCGCAAAGTTTCCCTCCTTTGCAGTCTGCTGAGAGCTTTAACAGTGTGAGGTTCAGTTTAGTCAATTGTTCATGTGTTTAGTGCTCAGTGTGCTGTTCAAGTGCGATTTTCATTACGTGAACGTGTGCATATAATACCTTCATAAAGTACAGGAAATCTTGTGCGAAAAAACGACGGAAATTCCGTCAGAAATTTCCAAACAGACCCCTGCCTAGCATCAATACAATAAACGATCTAGAAAAAAAAGTTCAAACAGACAGCTAAAATACAGTCAATCGGTGCTGAGAAACTTCAGAAATCTATGACTCTAACTCTATGACTGTTATTAAAGTCTAAGTCTCGGGTAGGTGCAATATTGATTGAAATAAAGTTACATTTGCCTGTACTTGGCCACTTCCTAGTGCAGTGGCTAGCATTTTTGGCTGTCGGCCTCGAGGCTCCGGTTTGATTTCCGTCTCTGGCAAGAAATTTAATTCTGGTGTGAGGGCTGGAACGGGCTCCACTCAGTCTCGTGAGGCAAAACTGAGAAGACTTGGCATCGAATCCCACCTCAGCCATCCTGGAAATAGTTTTCCGTAGTTTTCCACTTCTACTCGAGGAAAATGCCGGGATGGTTCTTTAACTTAAGGTCACGACAGCGTCTTCCCCAATCCTCACCTGCATTTCAAATACATGATGATGATAATGATAATTGTTGTTTTAAGGGGCCTAACATCCAGGTTATCGGCCCCTAATGGTTTGGGTGATAGTGAAAGATGAGATGAGAATGAAAACTATAACTAATTCTAACTAAAAACTTACTTACTAGAAGAAGAAATTGGAAACAAATAGAGGATAAGGCAAATATAGGACAGGAAGAAAAGAAATGTCCTCAACCCTCGAAGAATGAGGATTCAGGGACTTGGAAGGAAGGAGAGCCATGATAGACAGATAGGAAAGGGAAAGAGGAGAGACCCCGCCCCAAGGTCAGAGGAGAAAGGAGACAAAACGCCCCCAGCTCAGGAATCCCTCGGGGTCGCCAACTCCCAAACTCACCAGCAGTGAGCCCCTGATGGTGTAACAATATCCAGGGTGCACCAGAAGTGGTGGGGCTACACACACCCCGCCTCCTTGAGGGCCTCGTGCAGAAGGTAGGAGATAACATGAAAAGAAAAAGAATGCTGACCCCTCGAAGAATGAGGGTATCAGGAAAGATGAGAGAAGGGCCAATTAAGGCGAAAAAGTGAAAGACTCCCTAGGCCTCGGATACCCTAATACCGTCGGGGTCGGAAGAGAACAAGAGTTGACCAAGAGAGGTCGACAGGAAAGAAGACGCAGAGAAGCCCGGCACAAGTAAGTGGAAGCAATGCCGGACTCAGCTGGGGTCCCGTGGTTGTCAACACACGTCCCACTAGAAGTGAGCCCATGGGAGGGCATTACAAATACGTACACTACTTCAGACACCACAATAACACATGTTATTAAAGAAAGTCTACACACACACAGCCAAACATAATTTGCCTGTAGGAAGTGTGGATACAGGAAACATACTCAGGGCGGCCGGTGTCAGCGCCGGAATTGAAGCCTTCAATCTCCGGCCTTCCAGATCTCTTTGGCAGTCGTGGTGAAGGACATAAAGACGCACGGCTACGCTGCACAGTGGGTCAAAATCAAAATCTAGGGGGACAAAATTAGTTTTACGTTTTAATCATGAATTTAGAGTGAAAGCAACGTATATAATTTGTTTACTTCATAATAACCGACAGTAGTGGCTACGCGGGCTAAAGCGCTGCGTTAGGTCAAGGGGCCAAGCTCTCTGCTGACTCGGTAGACGCGTGGGTTCGAGCCCCACCGTCGGCTGTCCTTGAAATGGTTTTCCGTGGTTTCCCATTTTCAACACCAGGCAAATGCTGGGACAGTACCTTCTGACAGGCCACGGCCGCTTCCTTCCACATCCTTGCCCAGTTTCATTCATCTTCATCCATTCCATCTCTCATCCCGACGCGCAGGTCGCCCACGGGCGTCGACTAGAAAGACCTGCACTCGGCCTCTCAGGAGGCTACACGAAAAAAAAAAAAAAAAAAAACTTCATAATAAACATCAGTTAAGATCTTTTTTAAGCTACGTCTACACATGCAAGAAATTATATATGACTAGGAGTTGGATAGAGCATTCAGTTATCTCTTCAGAACAATTTTCTACCCCTAATTTACTTTTAACAAAGTCACAAAGTTCCACTTTCGACATAATCGTCGAACCAAGTGCTTCAAACAGTAATAAACGTGTGAGAACTGGTGGCGCGGCATCATCTAAAACGTAAAATAACTAAGTAAGTTGCAAAAAAAATCTTATAACAGGCGTAAACTACGAGACTTTATCTACATTTTAACATTAAGTAGAAAGTGACGCAGAGTGACGCGACATACTAAAAATCTAAGTGAAAATTTAATTTTAAAAATGATAGTTAAATATTATATAATGTAAATATAGCTAAAATTACGTAACAATTACGCCCATTAATAACTGAAACACGTTACAAAGATCATTACTTCAGCTGCATGTTCCATCTTAAAGCATCACACTAACCACAAAGACAACCAAACCACAGCCACTTACATTCACCCTCCAATTCAGACTGCTCGAACAGTGGTGACAGATTTACACTAAGATGCGTGTATATCCCAGAATAGTGAGCGGCAATTATATGAGAATGCTGTAGACGTAATACATTTTTTTATTATGTTTTTTTATTTAGTCAATTTACCCTCTAGGTTGGTGGTTCCCACGGACTCAGCGAGGGAACTAACCACTACCGCCTCTATGGGCAGTGTCCTGGAGCCTGGAACATCTGGTCGGTAGGGATACAACTGGGGAGGTGTGATCAGCACTTCGCCCAGGCGGCCTCACCTGCAGAGCGAACAGGGGCCTCGTGTGGGATGGGAAGGGATGGAAGATTGGGATGGATAGGCGAGGAAGAGGGGAGGAGGCGGCCGTGGCCTTACAGTAGGTACTGTACCCGATATCCTGATAGTAGGCTGTCAGATATCCCCCCCTCAATCGGATTGCCAATAATCAATAGCACCGGCACAGCTACATCAATGAAAATGGCACTGACAGATACTATCGAGATTAGAGCACAATAGTTAACAAGAAATTATTGTGGAACACACCAAAATATACGGGGGTTCATACTTACCTTTACTTACCTCTTAAATTTATCTCGGGGACTGGGTTGTCAACTGGATCACTTAAAGTATGCCCTCACAATAACCTCCACCATGATATTTAAAATGAACCAGAACGAAGACGAGAAACTTTAAACTGCACAATAATTTATTTCACATAAAGAATGATTTAACAAAAATAAACAACAAAATCCACGTGGCAATCAGAAGCCATCGTCCATATAATCATGTCCTCCTGTAGGACTTGTATACTCTACATACAACGTTTCAGCTTTCTCAAGCTCATAGTAACGTAAAAATAATAATGCACTTGGAATGGAAACGGGATTTGGGACGAGACACATATATCAATTGTTTTGCGTGTTTATATACTTCACATTTTATTTATAGCCACAAGGCTATTATGGAAACGTCCTTGGCCTCTGTCATACAGTTGTACGGGCCATCTGCAATGCACCTGCATCGTCAAAGTGGAATCACCGTCCGTTCAACCCGAGCATATGCGAGTTACAGCATAGCTTAGCTCTCCCTTTCAAAACACGTAAATGTTCACATCTCAACTGAAATATTATCACGCAAATGTTTTAAATGCTCCATTCAAACACCAGTGGAATACTCCAACAATCCCAAATCATGTTTAATGGTTCAATCCACCTGCTTAATTAGCGTTGTTTAGAGTATAAAAACAAAACTCTTAATGTTAATAACAAAAGTTCATTAATTATTTATAACAATAATAAAATTGTTTATAACAATGTCAAATGACAATTGAAAATTTTATACACGCCTCTATTAATCACTATCATTTCAAATTATTTAACAAAGATATTTACAAAATTATTTTACAATATTATATTGTTTATATTATTTATACAAGAAATACATTAAACCACACGTTTATCCGGTTGATAATTACTTAAATCGTGTTGATATAATCGACCAATGAAGGTTAGTTATATTTAAATGTCAAATTCAGGTTTAATAAGGTTTAATAATAATTATTAATATTTGTGACGGTAATCTCCATTCAAAATCTTTATCTCAAATTATTTAACACTCTTGTTAATTTTAACAGTATCTTCATATGAATAATCTTTCAAAGAACCAGAACAATACATTCAGCGAGAAAAATACTTCGCTCAAAACGCACAAAATTGCACAACAATTGGCCCAAAATTCATCATATATCTTCATATATATGGCATAAAAATCTTCCAAACTACATACAAAAACCTCCACTTATAAATTCATCAACTTCATTTATTACTGTGGGAACCTCCTTCATAATTCAAGGGCATTATTCATCAGCGACTTTTACATGTCCACTGAACTAACGATTATACATCCATTGTTCCTCTTTAAAAATTCTTATATTCATCAATTGTATTAATGACTGTTATTATTTAACCTTCGTGGGTTTCATTCATGAATCGATATGAAGTAAAAATTTGCCAATCACAAATAAATTTAATAGCAAATATGATTAGACACTCCTCCCTGGTCTATCAAAATTGAGATTAATATCTTCAAAGTATCGCAGTATAAAAATACTATCTTCAAACAAAGTTCATCTAAACTGCATGAATAGTCGAATAGAATACAATTAGACTGTGGAATGCAAACATTATTGTTCCAATCTATAATTGAGAAAAACTCCTATCAAAAGTTCATTACTATAGTGTATTCAATAAATCGTAATCAAAGTTCATATTTCATAAAATTGTCTATAATGCAATGAGAAATGTCTATGCTGCAATCATGTTCATAAGACGACTAGTATTTCAAAGATCGTCGATATCGTAATAGATTTTAACGCTCTAAAATCATTTAATTATTCTTCTTTCTTGAGGATGACAGAAAATTGGTCAAAGTAATTAACTGAATAGAATTACTTTAATAAAATGACACGCTGTCTGAATTCAAATCTGCCATAGAAATCATTAACTTTACAGTCAAATCGTGACTACAAAAATATGCAAATTACTGAAAGAATCTAAATCATCAGTCTCAACTGATCCAAAATTATTTAACTATGCCAATGACATAATAATGTCTCAACAAATCGTAGAAAAAGGCATAAATCATCGAAGTGTACTGAGTACAGAAATATTAATCAAGAAAATGGGGCAAAAGATAGGACATAAAATATAGGAAAAATGGTTGCTCAGATATCGCTACAAGACTCAAATAATACAAGAAACGTTCACGACTACCTTATCTGTTGATTGAAGTTCTAGAGGAAAGTTTTCAAAGAAAACTGTTGTTGGTTCCATTTCACCAGCGTAAAGATGTGCTCCGTCCTCGAACCTGGAATCAGCGTCCTCGGAGAATCGAAATGCTTCCTCCTCCGAAAATTGCACTGCTCCATGTATACGAAAGACATCCTTCTGGCAAAACTCTTCTTTGTGAGCCGGGTCCACCCTGGCCTCTCTTGAAAGTTCCCTGAAGTTCCGGTAGGAATTCGCCATGAAGTTTATTGCAGTTATTTCCGCAGAAATATTCATAATCGTGGAGTATGAAAATATTTCCACTGTCATTTGATATAAGTCAGCGATGGATTCACGATGCATGAGTGTAGTTCGATGTTCACTACATGCTCGCTTTTGTAGAAAGAGGATTAACGAAGTTCCATGCTGTTACTTCACTCCATCGATATATGTCCCAATTGCATTAAAGCCTTAGCCTTCCATTTCAACTACTGTTATAATCATCGAAAGCACTGCAAGATTATAATGTTCCATAGTAGACTGTATCGTTGTAACACCAAACGTATTCTCCAATATCACTGTTGCAATCCACGTGTCAGCCGTAGTGTATAATGTGGAATTTTAAAAGTGTTTCTCATGTGGCGAGAAAATCACTTTTGTTGGCAGCCTTAAAGTGCCAATATCTTTCGAAGTATAACTGTGAAATTGTTCAAATCTTCTACACACCTCAATGTTGTACTGCCCAATTGAATTATAATGAAGGCAGAAGTTAACTCTTGATATCTTATCTGGTGGAAACGTTAATGTGAGCGTTTCAACTTCACCTAGTTTCGAGCAGCGTAAAATGGAACTGCTCCGTGTTCGTTCGATGCGCCGGGCTTTAACCACACGCTAAAGACAACTTGCTTCACTTATTCACTCGAAAATGACTCTATGACATCTGAAATATATATGCGGTATCAGCGGTATGATCCGTATGAGTTCTGAGAGCTCCTCTCTTCTGTGCACGACCTTTTATCAACTTCTTAAGGGGCGTATCCATCCCTTCCATAGCCTGTTGCTGCGTCATTGCTATAAGTTTCAACTTTGGCTATACTCGACGGATTTTCAAATTTCAAAAACTCAAAATTAATTTCTTCAAAATTCCAAATCAATGCCATAACTGAAAATAGATTTCCACAATTCTGCATGCCAAAAGTAATTAAATATCGTAGTTTCAGCAATCTCCGTCTTCCTTCCAAACTATCGTTCATTGGTTCGAGTCTCTCCTCCAATAGCGTAACTTCTTCCTTAGCACAATACCTTGTTTCCTGCGACTGCGTCGTAAATCTCCGATCTTTCTCGAACAAAATCATGACGTCACCAAGAATCTCAGCTCAACCAGCCTACTTGCATGAAGTCTACGTCATCCGTGCCTACGTCATGAATATCCACGTCACAACTATGACATCCATAACTTTACTCACATATGCCAATACAGCCATCGTGGTCTCAATATAATTCAATTTACGGGGGCATTCTCCCTTCACCACGTTTTAAAACAGTTGCAAATTGTTTTTAAACTCTGTGTTATAAATATCTCAATTCACTTGAACACGAAATTGAATTATTATTGGCTTACTCTTGGATAATATTTCTTCAAGTTCCCAGCATTGAACTTGCCATAAACGACATTATTCTCATCATCGTAGAGTTCATAACAGTTGTTTCCATAAGCATTCGTAATTCTGAACGGACCCATGAATACTATTGCAAACTTGGGATAGATTTTCTTACTCACATCAGCCTTGACAGGTCTGCGTAATAATACCAGATTTCCAATTTCTAAGGGAGCACCAAAACGTTTTCCAGCTACTCTTTCCAGTCGTTTTTGTGCTGCTTTCTGGAGTTGTTCTTTCGCTCTGTCTATTCTCTGCTGCCTTCCTAAGTCGGGATCTCTAGGAACGTGGTTAAAAAGATTATCCCACGGCCTTTCTGGGTTTCTTCCTAGATGAAGTCTCATTGGCACCTCTCCTGTGCTCTCCTGCACTGTAGAATTTAAACATTCCTCAATAAGGGGTACAAATCTCACCCAACCAGAATGATCATTCGGACAGAAAATTCGACAGAATTTCGAAAATTCAGCCATAAATCTTTCCGAAGAATTCGATTCCGGATATCGCACGCTTGAAAATATGTGCTTAATACCAAGCCTTTCCATATCTGCAGCAAATTCTAAGGACGTAAACTGAGCTCCATGATCCGAAAGTAGATATTCTGGTTTACCAGCTTTTGGAAATACAGCATGTTCCAGTCTGCTTACAACGTTCCTTGTGTTAGCTTTTTGCATGGGACTCATTGTTACAAATTTTGAGAAGACATCCACGGTAACCAACAGGTACTGATTACCCTGGTATCCCTTCGGACAAGGACCAAATATGTCTGTCGCCATGAGTTCGTTTGGTTTAGAGGGAATCATAGCCTTAGGTTTTCCTTTTAATAGAGCGGAAGCATACTTTGCTCTTTGACATTTATCACATGAACGAATGACATTAGCAATGCTGGAACGCATGTTAGTCCAAATAAATCTCTCTTTAAGAGTGTCAAGAGTTTTATCTAAACCCGCATGTCCAGTTGCGTGATGAGCTACCCACACTAAATTGACAACAAGTTTAGGTGGCACGACTATTCGAAGCTTTGTATGCGCAGAGTCAGCATACTTACATACGATGTCTCCACTCAAGACAAAGTGTCGTGAATCTCTCTGTGTAGCTGCATAGTCAACATCAGTATTGTCCATGTAACCCTTAAGGAACCTGTACATTTTCCTGATTGGAGCGTGTCTCTTCTGTGACACACCGATTCGGGCTAACCTCCTAACGGTCTCTTGATCTTGCTGCTCCAATTGTACATGGTGTATCTGCACATTTTTGATAGGGTTACGTGATAAAGCATCAGCCAGTAAGTTATCTTTCCCAGGCTGATGGACGATAGTGGCGTTAAACTGTTGGGTGAACAAAGCCCAACGTGTCAATCTATCACTAGACATGTCAGTTTGCAGCATAAACGGAAGTGCTTTGTGATCTGTAATAATGATAACCTTATGTCCCAGCAACATTTTTTTCCAAGCTTGCAAAGCTGTTACAAAAGCTAACGCTTCTAGTTCTGTCGTAAAGTAGTTTTCCTCGTGTTTCTTTAACTTTCGACTAGTGAACGCAATGTAGTGCTTGTTGCCTGCCTCGTCTTTTTGGTATAAGACTGCACTAATGCCTATTCTTGATGCATCAGACTCTATATAGAATACCTTCTCAAAGTCTGGGTACTCCAGTTTGACGTTGTTTCTGAGCATCTCCTTTGCTTTCTCAAAAGCCTCGTCTGCTGCGGTACTCCATTTCCATCTATTATTCTTCTTGAGTAAATCATACAGAGGAGCCATAATTTCAGAGTATCTCGGACAGTGGCTGCTAATGAATTGGCATGCGCCTACAAATTCTCTGACTTGTTTCACCTTAGTTGGCTTTGGGAATCTAGTGATTGCATCTACTTTCTGCATGTTTGGATGATATCCATCTTTATCAATGGTATGCCCCAAGTAATTGATCTCCTTCTTCAAGATTTGACATTTTCCAAAATTGACCTTGATATTGGCCTTCCTTAAATTTTCAAACAACTTTCTCAAGTGCACTAAATGTTCTGCGGCGTTGGGTGAAGATACAATTAAATCGTCAATGTAGCAGATTACATTCTCCTTTACTTCGTCAGTGAGCTTGCTATCAAGTGCTCGAATGAGTGCTGGTCCACTGTTGACCATTCCAAAAGGCATTCTCACAAAGACCCATGACGTCTGGTCAAATAAGAATCCAGTGTACTGCATACTTTCTTCCTCCAGTTGAACTTGGTAAAACGAAGATGTCAAGTCAAGAACACTGAAACATGCTCTCCCTTTGAACTTTCTAAGCAGATCTCTGATCTTAGGTGGTCGGTCATTTTCTGGAAGAATCTTCAAGTTGATGGTCCGAGCATCGAGACAAAGACGTATCTGACCATTACTTTTCTTCACTACAGTGATGGGGTTTATGTAAGACGACGCCTGTTTTTTAATAATCCCGTCTACCTCCATTTTTCTGATCAACCCTCGTACTTCTTGATAGTATTTCTCAGGTATGGGGTATATTCTCTTTTGGTAAGGGGTTTCATCGGTCAGCCTTATCTTGTACTTATAGTCTTTAATCAATCCAGGCTTTTCATCAAAAATATCTTGGAATTCCTTTATCAAATCCTCAAATTCCCCCTGAATTTCTTCAAATCCTTCAGTTTTTCTACTGGGTATTTCTGTTATATTCTCCACTTCATTAATAATGGTATTTAAAATTTCTTCCCTAAGGTCTATCTCCAGACTGTTTTTCACGTCCTGTTCTTCAATCTCTTCTGTGATCATGTACCCATCATTAAAGCTAATACTCCTATTCTTCATATCAATAATGGCTCCAACTTTCGATATAAAATCGATTCCTAGCACAATATCGAAATGGATCTTGTTAACCACAAAGAAGATCTGTTCATAATTCCTTCCATTAATTTCAAAGTTCAACAGCACTTGGATCTTGCATTTTACTGCCTTGTCTTGGAAAATTCCTCTCACTTTGACGGTAGAAACTGGTAAAACTGTCATGTTTTCTCCTTTTAACAGACTTTGATAGCATTCATCAGAAATGATAGAAATAATTGCGCCAGTATCCATAAGAGCTTTATACTGTTGGCCATCTATCAGTACAGAAATAATAGGTAAGGCACATGGTCTTTCCTCTTTAACGATTCCCCTCTCTTCTAATAAATCCTCATTAGTTACTTCGTAAATTTCGTTAATGGTAATCAGGTGTGGTGTGGCAATGTATTCATAGTTTCTCACTGTCGTTGAGAAATCGGCGTTTTTTTTTTTGGTGTTACCAATCTCAAAGTTCCCCTGCTGACTTGTAGAAGGACCAGGATAGATCACTACATCCTGTCTTTTCTTTTGGTTTTCAGCTTCCTTTTCTCGTAATTCCTTCAGATACTGCTGACTTTCTTTCTCTCTCTCTTGATACTTGTCGGGTGTCATAACCTGACCTTGAGAATTCTGATTCTGATTCTGGTACTGGTTATTTCGATTGTAGTTTCTATTATAACCATTGTTATAGTATCTACCTCTTCCGTTGTTGTAATTCCCTCTATTATTATTCCAGCCTCGTCTTTGCTGATATGGACGGTAACCTTGGGATCTGTTGTTGCGGAAATAATTATTCCTGTGAGGACCTACATTTTCAGTTTTTCCTTCCTCAGGCTTATCAGTTTGCTGCACTTGATCCATGTAGACTGTATTAACGTCTTTGAATTCGTGCCTCTGACCTTTTTGTACCAAATTTGGCATTGGACTCGTGTAGTCAAGCCTTCTCAATAATTCGTCCATACTGGTCAAATCTCTGGTATTTGACGATATGATCAGTCTTCTTACCTCCACAGGCAGCATACGTGAAATCGCATCTATCAACTGCTCTGTTGACAATGGGGGTTGCAAAAATCTCAAGCGTGATAGTTGGCTCGTGAAGAAATCAGCGTACCGTGTTGGAAGAGTACCTGAATACTTCCTCGAGTATACCTCAGCTCTTAATGATTTCTGAGCTTCTATTGACCAGAATCGTTTTATCAGTGCCTCTGCAAATTCGTCAAAATTGCTGAAAGTGTACCGAAATGCTCTAAACCATTCAAGGGGTCCTCCAGCTAGAAATCTTTCTACGATTCTCATCTCTCTCTCTCTAGGAATGTGGGCTTCTATGAAATAGTCATTAAGATTCCTGATATATTCAATCGGAGTGAGACTATCAGTGTTGCTAAATTTTTGAGGTTTGTCTTCAAAATTCCGGATGACTGTCACATTTCTCGGATATGAATCCATATAATTCCTCCCACTATCACGATACTTCCATTCGGGTTCAATATTCCGATCCTCTTCTTCTTACCTGAATCTGGATATACGTTCCTCAGGACTAATATCTCTCTCTTCTGTAGTAAGGTTACCTCTTCTCACGTAATTTCTATCCTCTTCACCAGTCAATCCTTCAGTATCCTTGTCCGTGATTTCCGTGATGACTTTCCTAATCAACTCTTCCTTATAGGTTTCCATCATGCTAGCTTCTCCTAGTTTCAATTTCTGCAGTTTGCTCGTAGTTTCATTAACATCAGAGACAACCTTATGAATCTGTTCCTCTAACGCAGTTTTTAATGCTTGCACGTCCTGACCTATTTGAATTCTATCCTCTACCTGCTTTTCGGATAGCGAATCCATCCTTACATTCAAGTCTTTCCTAATCTGAACTACTTCATTATTAATATCTACCTGTGTACTGGCAAGTTTTCTTTCACTTCGCTCCTGAATCTGATCTACATGTTCCCCACTTGACCTGTTCCATTCATCTTTCCAAACCGTTACATTTGCAGTTAACATTTCCGCGATATCTACTTCAATGTCTTCCTTAAGTAAACGATTGTGATCTAATACTTGGGTTCTCATGGCCTCTACATCGTATTTTAAACCAGCTAAAGAAGCTGTTGTCCTAACAGACTCGTCAACTAACCGAGTTGTTAATGCACTAATGTTACGAGTACAAAGTGTTTTTGAAGTTTCAATTTCCTCCCTAACTTTGTTAACATCAGTTTGAACTTTAGCAATGTCTATAAAAACAGTATTGACTTCTACTTGTATTTTATTGATATCGCTTTGCATATTGTTAACATTTGAATGAATATTATTGATGTCTACTTGAACATTTGACACATCAGTTCGAGCATTTCTAACCTCTTTTTGAACTTCCTCTACTTTGTCTTGTACAGTAGCAACATCATTCCTAACAACAATTACTTCAGCTCTAGCACATGAAATATCACCCCGGACGTTAGCAACATCAAGATTCAACATGGTAAGATCTTTCTGTACCTTAGAAACATCAATTTTAACCTCAGAAACATCTTTATGCACATTGGACACGTCTGTGCGCATGTCAGTTACAGCATTCTCGATTCCCTGGGTATTGATCTGTAAACGCGACACATTATTTTCTAAGTTTGCAGAACTGGTCTGAATAACTTTCAAATTTTCATCCATCCTAGTAGACAAATTACTAGCATTCTCCTTCATCATCTCCTGCATTCTAATAGACAAATTAGCAGACATATTACTAGCATTCTCCTCCATCATCTGCTTCATTCTGCTAGCATTCCTAACTTCCATCTCTTCCAACATCTTTCTCAAACTCTCATCTGCCATTTCAATAATATTTCAATAATAAACTGCTTTAGGGACATACATCAAACAGAGCAAAATAACAACATCTGAGCAACATTTTTCACCATATATAAGTTTTGAGCAATTTTCTGTCTTAAATCTAACTTATAATTACCTTATAATTAACCTTCGTAGACACTTCATGTTGAAATAAACTCAAGCACATGTTCAAGTTTCTTTGGTTCATTTTAAAATATCCTAACACAAATAATTTACATTTACAATCCAAATAGTTTAATTTTATCTTTAATATGACTAAACATGTCATAAGCCGGTCAAATAAAATAAGATTCCATATCATAGGCGATTTTTCTAAGTTTCCAGCCTATTTAACCTCTCTCAAGTTGTATAAGATCTGATCTTTTCTGAGTGTAATTTTCCTAATACAATACAACATTTTATTCCTATATAATCACACTCTCAAATTCTACAATTGGCCAAGACATCTAACAAAGAATCAACCTCTTTATTTGAGTCTTCACAATCCCTTTGACATCGATAACTTGGTAATCCAATGTTATTCGCACACTCCACAAAAATTGCTGTGCCAATTCTACAGCAATAACTTGGTAATCCAATGTTATTCAAGCACTCCGAACTTCGATTGTGCCAATTCTACTGGCGTTCAACCTGGTAATCCAGTGTTGTCAATCGAGCCAATCGTGCCCCACGTTTTAGGGTCGCCAATCCTACTGTACCCGATATCCTGATAGTAGGCTGTCAGATATCCGCCCCGTCAATCGGATTGCCAATAATCAATCGCACCGGCACAGCTACATCCATGAAAATGGCACTGACAGATACTATCGAGATTAGAGCACAATAGTTAACAAGAAATTATTGTGGAACACACCAAAATATACGGGGGTTCATACTTACCTTTACTTACCTCTTAAATTTATCTCGGGGACTGGGTTGTCAACTGGATCACTTAAAGTATGCCCTCACAATAACTTCCACCATGATATTTAAAATGAACCAGAACGAAGACGAGAAACTTTAAACTGCACAATAATTTATTTCACATAAAGAATGATTTAACAAAAATAAACAACAAAATCTACGTGGCAATCAGAAGCCATCGTCCATATAATCATGTCCTCCTGTAGGACTTGTATACTCTACATACAATGTTTCAGCTTTCTCAAGCTCATAGTAACGTAAAAATAATAATGCACTTGGAATGGAAACGGGATTTGGGACGAGACACATATATCAATTGTTTTGCGTGTTTATATACTTCACATTTTATTTATAGCCACAAGGCTATTATGGAAACGTCCTTAGCCTCTGTCATACAGTTGTCCGGGCCAGCTGCAATGCACCTGCATCGTCAAAGTGGACTCACCGTCCGTTCAACCCGAGCATATGCGAGTTACAGCATAGCTCTCCCTTTCAAAACACGTAAATGTTCACATCTCAACTGAAATATTATCACGCAAATGTTTTAAATGCTCCATTCAAACACCAGTGGAATACTCCAACAATCCCAAATCATGTTTAATTGTTCAATCCACCTGCTTAATTAGCGTTGTTTAGAGTATAAAAACAAAACTCTTAATGTCAATAACAAAAGTTCATTAATTATTTATAACAATAATAAAATTGTTTAATACAATGTCAAATGACAATTGAAAATTTTATACACGCCTCTATTAATCACTATCATTTCAAATTATTTAACAAAGATATTTACAAAATTATTTTACAATATTATATTGTTTATATTATTTATACAAGAAATACATTAAACCACACGTTTATCCGGTTGATAATTACTTAAATCGTGTTGATATAATCGACCAATGAAGGTTAGTTATATTTAAATGTCAAATTCAGGTTTAATAAGGTTTAATAATAATTATTAATATTTGTGACGGTAATCTCCATTCAAAATCTTTATCTCAAATTATTTAACACTCTTGTTAATTTTAACAGTATCTTCATATGAATAATCTTTCAAAGAACCAGAACAATACATTCAGCGAGAAAAATACTTCGCTCAAAACGCACAAAATTGCACAACAATTGGCCCAAAATTCATCATATATCTTCATATATATGGCATAAAAATCTTCCAAACTACATACAAAAACCTCCACTTATAAATTCATCAACTTCATTTATTACTGTGGGAACCTCCTTCATAATTCAAGGGCATTATTCATCAGCGACTTTTACATGTCCACTGAACTAACGATTATACATCCATTGTTCCTCTTTAAAAATTCTTATATTCATCAATTGTATTAATGACTGTTATTATTTAACCTTCGTGGGTTTCATTCATGAATCGATATGAAGTAAAAATTTGCCAATCACAAATAAATTTAATAGCAAATATGATTAGACACTCCTCCCTGGTCTATCAAAATTGAGATTAATATCTTCAAAGTATCGCAGTATAAAAATACTATCTTCAAACAAAGTTCATCTAAACTGCATGAATAGTCGAATAGAATACAATTAGACTGTGGAATGCAAACATTATTGTTCCAATCTATAATTGAGAAAAACTCCTATCAAAAGTTCATTACTATAGTGTATTCAATAAATCGTAATCAAAGTTCATATTTCATAAAATTGTCTATAATGCAATGAGAAATGTCTATGCTGCAATCATGTTCATAAGACGACTAGTATTTCAAAGATCGTCGATATCGTAATAGATTTTAACGCTCTAAAATCATTTAATTATTCTTCTTTCTTGAGGATGACAGAAAATTGGTCAAAGTAATTAACTGAATAGAATTACTTTAATAAAATGACACGCTGTCTGAATTCAAATCTGCCATAGAAATCATTAACTTTACAGTCAAATCGTGACTACAAAAATATGCAAATTACTGAAAGAATCTAAATCATCAGTCTCAACTGATCCAAAATTATTTAACTATGCCAATGACATAATAATGTCTCAACAAATCGTAGAAAAAGGCATAAATCATCGAAGTGTACTGAGTACAGAAATATTAATCAAGAAAATGGGGCAAAAGATAGGACATAAAATATAGGAAAAATGGTTGCTCAGATATCGCTACAAGACTCAAATAATACAAGAAACGTTCACGACTACCTTATCTGTTGATTGAAGTTCTAGAGGAAAGTTTTCAAAGAAAACTGTTGTTGGTTCCATTTCACCAGCGTAAAGATGTGCTCCGTCCTCGAACCTGGAATCAGCGTCCTCGGAGAATCGAAATGCTTCCTCCTCCGAAAATTGCACTGCTCCATGTATACGAAAGACATCCTTCTGGCAAAACTCTTCTTTGTGAGCCGGGTCCACCCTGGCCTCTCTTGAAAGTTCCCTGAAGTTCCGGTAGGAATTCGCCATGAAGTTTATTGCAGTTATTTCCGCAGAAATATTCATAATCGTGGAGTATGAAAATATTTCCACTGTCATTTGATATAAGTCAGCGATGGATTCACGATGCATGAGTGTAGTTGGATGTTCACTACATGCTTGCTTTTGTAGAAAGACGATTAACGAAGTTCCATGCTGTTACTTCACTCCATCGATATATGTCCCAATTGCATTAAAGCCTTAGCCTTCCATCTCAACTACTGTTATAATCATCGAAAGCACTGCAAGATTATAATGTTCCATAGTAGACTGTATCGTTGTAACACCAAACGTATTCTCCAATATCACTGTTGCAATCCACGTGTCAGCCGTAGTGTATAATGTGGAATTTTAAAAGTGTTTCTCATGTGGCGAGAAAATCACTTTTGTTGGCAGCCTTAAAGTGCCAATATCTTTCGAAGTATAACTGTGAAATTGTTCAAATCTTCTACACACCTCAATGTTGTACTGCCCAATTGAATTATAATGAAGGCAGAAGTTAACTCTTGATATCTTATCTGGTGGAAACGTTAATGTGAGCGTTTCAACTTCACCTAGTTTCGAGCAGCGTAAAATGGAACTGCTCCGTGTTCGTTCGATGCGCCGAGCTTTAACCACACGCTAAAGACAACTTGCTTCACTTATTCACTCGAAAATGACTCTATGACATCTGTAATATATATGCGGTATCAGCGGTATGATCCGTATGAGTTCTGAGAGCTCCTCTCTTCTGTGCACGACCTTTCATCAACTTCTTAAGGGGCGTATCCATCCCTTCCATAGCCTGTTGCTGCGTCATTGCTATAAGTTTCAACTTTGGCTATACTCGACGGATTTTCAAATTTCAAAAACTCAAAATTAATTTCTTCAAAATTCCAAATCAATGCCATAACTGAAAATAGATTTCCACAATTCTGCATGCCAAAAGTAATTAAATATCGTAGTTTCAGCAATCTCCGTCTTCCTTCCAAACTATCGTTCATTGGTTCGAGTCTCTCCTCCAATAGCGTAACTTCTTCCTTAGCACAATACCTTGTTTCCTGCGACTGCGTCGTAAATCTCCGATCTTTCTCGAACAAAATCATGACGTCACCAAGAATCTCAGCTCAACCAGCCTACTTGCATGAAGTCTACGTCATCCGTGCCTACGTCATGAATATCCACGTCACAACTATGACATCCATAACTTTACTCACATATGCCAATACAGCCATCGTGGTCTCAATATAATTCAATTTACGGGGGCATTCTCCCTTCACCACGTTTTAAAACAGTTGCAAATTGTTTTTAAACTCTGTGTTATAAACATCTCAATTCACTTGAACACGAAATTGAATTATTATTGGCTTACTCTTGGATAATATTTCTTCAAGTTCCCAGCATTGAACTTGCCATAAACGACATTATTCTCATCATCGTAGAGTTCATAACAGTTGTTTCCATAAGCATTCGTAATTCTGAACGGACCCATGAATACTATTCCAAACTTGGGATAGATTTTCTTACCCACGTCAGCCTTGACAGGTCTGCGTAATAATACCAGATTTCCAATTTCTAAGGGAGCACCAAAACGTTTTCCAGCTACTCTTTTCAGTCGTTTTTGTGCTGCTTTCTGGAGTTGTTCTTTCGCTCTGTCTATTCTCTGCTGCCTTCCTAAGTCGGGATCTCTAGGAACGTGGTTAAAAAGATTATCCCACGGCCTTTCTGGGTTTCTTCCTAGATGAAGTCTCATTGGCACCTCTCCTGTGCTCTCCTGCACTGTAGAATTTAAACATTCCTCAATAAGGGGTACAAATCTCACCCAACCAGAATGATCATTCGGACAGAAAATTCGACAGAATTTCGAAAATTCAGCCATAAATCTTTCCGAAGAATTCGATTCCGGATATCGCACGCTTGAAAATATTTGCTTAATACCAAGCCTTTCCATATCTGCAGCAAATTCTAAGGACGTAAACTGAGCTCCATGATCCGAAAGTAGATATTCTGGTTTACCAGCTTTTGGAAATACAGCATGTTCCAGTCTGCTTACAACGTTCCTTGTGTTAGCTTTTTGCATGGGACTCATTGTTACAAATTTTGAGAAGACATCCACGGTAACCAACAGGTACTGATTACCCTGGTATCCCTTCGGACAAGGACCAAATATGTCTGTCGCCATGAGTTCGTTTGGTTTAGAGGGAATCATAGCCTTAGGTTTTCCTTTTAATAGAGCGGAAGCATACTTTGCTCTTTGACATTTATCACATGAACGAATGACATTAGCAATGCTGGAACGCATGTTAGTCCAAATAAATCTCTCTTTAAGAGTGTCAAGAGTTTTATCTAAACCCGCATGTCCAGTTGCGTGATGAGCTACCCACACTAAATTGACAACAAGTTTAGGTGGCACGACTATTCGAAGCTTTGTATGCGCAGAGTCAGCATACTTACATACGATGTCTCCACTCAAGACAAAGTGTCGTGAATCTCTCTGTGTAGCTGCATAGTCAACATCAGTATTGTCCATGTAACCCTTAAGGAACCTGTACTTTTTCCTGATTGGAGCGTGTCTCTTCTGTGACACACCGATTCGGGCTAACCTCCTAACGGTCTCTTGATCTTGCTGCTCCAATTGTACATGGTGTATCTGCACATTTTTGATAGGGTTACGTGATAAAGCATCAGCCAGTAAGTTATCTTTCCCAGGCTGATGGACGATAGTGGCGTTAAACTGTTGGGTGAACAAAGCCCAACGTGTCAATCTATCACTAGACATGTCAGTTTGCAGCATAAACGGAAGTGCTTTGTGATCTGTAATAATGATAACCTTATGTCCCAGCAACATTTTTTTCCAAGCTTGCAAAGCTGTTACAAAAGCTAACGCTTCTAGTTCTGTCGTAAAGTAGTTTTCCTCGTGTTTCTTTAACTTTCGACTAGTGAACGCAATGTAGTGCTTGTTGCCTGCCTCGTCTTTTTGGTATAATACTGCACTAATGCCTATTCTTGATGCATCAGACTCTATATAGAATACCTTCTCAAAGTCTGGGTACTCCAGTTTGACGTTGTTTCTGAGCATCTCCTTTGCTTTCTCAAAAGCCTCGTCTGCTGCGGTACTCCATTTCCATCTATTATTCTTCTTGAGTAAATCATACAGAGGAGCCATAATTTCAGAGTATCTCGGACAGTGGCTGCTAATGAATTGGCATGCGCCTACAAATTCTCTGACTTGTTTCACCTTAGTTGGCTTTGGGAATCTAGTGATTGCATCTACTTTCTGCATGTTTGGATGATATCCATCTTTATCAATGGTATGCCCAAAGTAATTGATCTCCTTCTTCAAGAATTGACATTTTCCAAAATTGACCTTGATATTGGCCTTCCTTAAATTTTCAAACAACTTTCTCAAGTGCACTAAATGTTCTGCGGCGTTGGGTGAAGATACAATTAAATCGTCAATGTAGCAGATTACATTCTCCTTTACTTCGTCAGTGAGCTTGCTATCAAGTGCTCGAATGAGTGCTGGTCCACTGTTGACCATTCCAAAAGGCATTCTCACAAAGACCCATGACGTCTGGTCAAATAAGAATCCAGTGTACTGCATACTTTCTTCCTCCAGTTGAACTTGGTAAAACGAAGATGTCAAGTCAAGAACACTGAAACATGCTCTCCCTTTGAACTTTCTAAGCAGATCTCTGATCTTAGGTGGTCGGTCATTTTCTGGAAGAATCTTCAAGTTGATGGTCCGAGCATCGAGACAAAGACGTATCTGACCATTACTTTTCTTCACTACAGTGATGGGGTTTATGTAAGACGACGCCTGTTTTTTAATAATCCCGTCTACCTCCATTTTTCTGATCAACCCTCGTACTTCTTGATAGTATTTCTCAGGTATGGGGTATATTCTCTTTTGGTAAGGGGTTACATCGGTCAGCCTTATCTTATACTTATAGTCTTTAATCAATCCAGGCTTTTCATCAAAAATATCTTGGAATTCCTTTATCAAATCCTCAAATTCCCCCTGAATTTCTTCAAATCCTTCAGTTTTTCTACTGGGTATTTCTGTTATATTCTCCACTTCATTAATAATGGTATTTAAAATTTCTTCCCTAAGGTCTATCTCCAGACTGTTTTTCACGTCCTGTTCTTCGATCTCTTCTGTGATCATGTACCCATCATTAAAGCTAATACTCCTATTCTTCATATCAATAATGGCTCCAACTTTCGATATAAAATCGATTCCTAGCACAATATCGAAATGGATCTTGTTAACCACAAAGAAGATCTGTTCATAATTCCTTCCATTAATTTCAAAGTTCAACAGCACTTGGATCTTGCATTTTACTGCCTTGTCTTGGAAAATTCCTCTCACTTTGACGGTAGAAACTGGTAAAACTGTCATGTTTTCTCCTTTTAACAGACTTTGATAGCATTCATCAGAAATGATAGAAATAATTGCGCCAGTATCCATAAGAGCTTTATACTGTTGGCCATCTATCAGTACAGAAATAATAGGTAAGGCACATGGTCTTTCCTCTTTAACGATTCCCCTCTCTTCTAATAAATCCTCATCAGTTACTTCGTAAATTTCGTTAATGGTAATCAGGTGTGGTGTGGCAATGTATTCATAGTTTCTCACTGTCGTAGAGAAATCGGCGTTTTTTTTTTGGTGTTACCAATCTCAAAGTTCCCCTGCTGACTTGTAGAAGGACCAGGATCGATCACTACATCCTGTCTTTTCTTTTGGTTTTCAGCTTCCTTTTCTCGTAATTCCTTCAGATACTGCTGACTTTCTTTCTCTCTCTCTTGATACTTGTCGGGTGTCATAACCTGACCTTGAGAATTCTGATTCTGATTCTGGTACTGGTTATTTCGATTGTAGTTTCTATTATAACCATTGTTATAGTATCTACCTCTTCCGTTGTTGTAATTCCCTCTATTATTATTCCAGCCTCGTCTTTGCTGATATGGACGGTAACCTTGGGATCTGTTGTTGCGGAAATAATTATTCCTGTGAGGACCTACATTTTCAGTTTTTCCTTCCTCAGGCTTATCAGTTTGCTGCACTTGATCCATGTAGACTGTATTAACGTCTTTGAATTCGTGCCTCTGACCTTTTTGTACCAAATTTGGCATTGGACTCGTGTAGTCAAGCCTTCTCAATAATTCGTCCATACTGGTCAAATCTCTGGTATTTGACGATATGATCAGTCTTCTTACCTCCACAGGCAGCATACGTGAAATCGCATCTATCAACTGCTCTGTTGACAATGGGGGTTGCAAAAATCTCAAGCGTGATAGTTGGCTCGTGAAGAAATCAGCGTACCGTGTTGGAAGAGTACCTGAATAGTTCCTCGAGTATACCTCAGCTCTTAATGAATTCTGAGCTTCTATTGACCAGAATCGTTTTATCAGTGCCTCTGCAAATTCGTCAAAATTGCTGAAAGTGTACCGAAATGCTCTAAACCATTCAAGGGGTCCTCCAGCTAGAAATCTTTCTACGATTCTCATCTCTCTCTCTCTAGGAATGTGGGCTTCTATGAAATAGTCATTAAGATTCCTGATATATTCAATCGGAGTGAGACTATCAGTGTTGCTAAATTTTTGAGGTTTGTCTTCAAAATTCCGGATGACTGTCACATTTCTCGGATATGAATCCATATAATTCCTCCCACTATCACGATACTTCCATTCGGGTTCAATATTCCGATCCTCTTCTTCTTCCCTGAATCTGGATATACGTTCCTCAGGACTAATATCTCTCTCTTCTGTAGTAAGGTTACCTCTTCTCACGTAATTTCTATCCTCTACACCAGTCAATCCTTCAGTATCCTTGTCCGTGATTTCCGTGATGACTTTCCTAATCAACTCTTCCTTATAGGTTTCCATCATGCTAGCTTCTCCTAGTTTCAATTTCTGCAGTTTGCTCGTAGTTTCATTAACATCAGAGACAACCTTATGAATCTGTTCCTCTAACGCAGTTTTTAATGCTTGCACGTCCTGACCTATTTGAGTTCTATCCTCTACCTGCTTTTCGGATAGCGAATCCATCCTTACATTCAAGTCTTTCCTAATCTGAACTACTTCATTATTAATATCTACCTGTGTACTGGCAAGTTTTCTTTCACTTCGCTCCTGAATCTGATCTACATGTTCCCCACTTGACCTGTTCCATTCATCTTTCCAAACCGTTACATTTGCAGTTAACATTTCCGCGATATCTACTTCAATGTCTTCCTTAAGTAAACGATTGTGATCTAATACTTGGGTTCTCATGGCCTCTACATCGTATTTTAAACCAGCTAAAGAAGCTGTTGTCCTAACAGACTCGTCAATTAACCGAGTTGTTAATGCACTAATGTTACGAGTACAAAGTGTTTTTGAAGTTTCAATTTCCTCCCTAACTTTGTTAACATCAGTTTGAACTTTAGCAATGTCTATAAAAACAGTATTGACTTCTACTTGTATTTTATTGATATCGCTTTGCATATTGTTAACATTTGAATGAATATTATTGATGTCTACTTGAACATTTGACACATCAGTTCGAGCATTTCTAACCTCTTTTTGAACTTCCTCTACTTTGTCTTGTACAGTAGCAACATCATTCCTAACAACAATTACTTCAGCTCTAGCACATGAAATATCACCCCGGACGTTAGCAACATCAAGATTCAACATGGTAAGATCTTTCTGTACCTTAGAAACATCAATTTTAACCTCAGAAACATCTTTATGCACATTGGACACGTCTGTGCGCATGTCAGTTACAGCATTCTCGATTCCCTGGGTATTGATCTGTAAACGCGACACATTATTTTCTAAGTTTGCAGAACTGGTCTGAATAACTTTCAAATTTTCATCCATCCTAGTAGACAAATTACTAGCATTCTCCTTCATCATCTCCTGCATTCTAATAGACAAATTAGCAGACATATTACTAGCATTCTCCTCCATCATCTGCTTCATTCTGCTAGCATTCCTAACTTCCATCTCTTCCAACATCTTTCTCAAACTCTCATCTGCCATTTCAATAATATTTCAATAATAAACTGCTTTAGGGACATACATCAAACAGAGCAAAATAACAACATCTGAGCAACATTTTTCACCATATATAAGTTTTGAGCAATTTTCTGTCTTAAATCTAACTTATAATTACCTTATAATTAACCTTCGTAGACACTTCATGTTGAAATAAACTCAAGCACATGTTCAAGTTTCTTTGGTTCATTTTAAAATATCCTAACACAAATAATTTACATTTACAATCCAAATAGTTTAATTTTATCTTTAATATGACTAAACATGTCATAAGCCGGTCAAATAAAATAAGATTCCATATCATAGGCGATTTTTCTAAGTTTCCAGCCTATTTAACCTCTCTCAAGTTGTATAAGATCTGATCTTTTCTGAGTGTAATTTTCCTAATACAATACAACATTTTATTCCTATATAATCACACTCTCAAATTCTACAATTGACCAAGACATCTAACAAAGAATCAACCTCTTTATTTGAGTCTTCACAATCCCTTTGACATCGATAACTTGGTAATCCAATGTTATTCGCACACTCCACAAAAATTGCTGTGCCAATTCTACAGCAATAACTTGGTAATCCAATGTTATTCAAGCACTCCGAACTTCGATTGTGCCAATTCTACTGGCGTTCAACCTGGTAATCCAGTGTTGTCAATCGAGCCAATCGTGCCCCACGTTTTAGGGTCGCCAATCCTACTGTACCCGATATCCTGATAGTAGGCTGTCAGATATCCGCCCCGTCAATCGGATTGCCAATAATCAATCGCACCGGCACAGCTACATCAATGAAAATGGCACTGACAGATACTATCGAGATTAGAGCACAATAGTTAACAAGAAATTATTGTGGAACACACCAAAATATACGGGGGTTCATACTTACCTTTACTTACCTCTTAAATTTATCTCGGGGACTGGGTTGTCAACTGGATCACTTAAAGTATGCCCTCACAATAACCTCCACCATGATATTTAAAATGAACCAGAACGAAGACGAGAAACTTTAAACTGCACAATAATTTATTTCACATAAAGAATGATTTAACAAAAATAAACAACAAAATCTACGTGGCAATCAGAAGCCATCGTCCATATAATCATGTCCTCCTGTAGGACTTGTATACTCTACATACAATGTTTCAGCTTTCTCAAGCTCATAGTAACGTAAAAATAATAATGCACTTGGAATGGAAACGGGATTTGGGACGAGACACATATATCAATTGTTTTGCGTGTTTATATACTTCACATTTTATTTATAGCCACAAGGCTATTATGGAAACGTCCTTGGCCTCTGTCATACAGTTGTCCGGGCCAGCTGCAATGCACCTGCATCGTCAAAGTGGACTCACCGTCCGTTCAACCCGAGCATATGCGAGTTACAGCATAGCTTAGCTCTCCCTTTCAAAACACGTAAATGTTCACATCTCAACTGAAATATTATCACGCAAATGTTTTAAATGCTCCATTCAAACACCAGTGGAATACTCCAACAATCCCAAATCATGTTTAATTGTTCAATCCACCTGCTTAATTAGCGTTGTTTAGAGTATAAAAACAAAACTCTTAATGTTAATAACAAAAGTTCATTAATTATTTATAACAATAATAAAATTGTTTATAACAATGTCAAATGACAATTGAAAATTTTATACACGCCTCTATTAATCACTATCATTTCAAATTATTTAACAAAGATATTTACAAAATTATTTTACAATATTATATTGTTTATATTATTTATACAAGAAATACATTAAACCACACGTTTATCCGGTTGATAATTACTTAAATCGTGTTGATATAATCGACCAATGAAGGTTAGTTATATTTAAATGTCAAATTCAGGTTTAATAAGGTTTAATAATAATTATTAATATTTGTGACGGTAATCTCCATTCAAAATCTTTATCTCAAATTATTTAACACTCTTGTTAATTTTAACAGTATCTTCATATGAATAATCTTTCAAAGAACCAGAACAATACATTCAGCGAGAAAAATACTTCGCTCAAAACGCACAAAATTGCACAACAATTGGCCCAAAATTCATCATATATCTTCATATATATGGCATAAAAATCTTCCAAACTACATACAAAAACCTCCACTTATAAATTCATCAACTTCATTTATTACTGTGGGAACCTCCTTCATAATTCAAGGGCATTATTCATCAGCGACTTTTACATGTCCACTGAACTAACGATTATACATCCATTGTTCCTCTTTAAAAATTCTTATATTCATCAATTGTATTAATGACTGTTATTATTTAACCTTCGTGGGTTTCATTCATGAATCGATATGAAGTAAAAATTTGCCAATCACAAATAAATTTAATAGCAAATATGATTAGACACTCCTCCCTGGTCTATCAAAATTGAGATTAATATCTTCAAAGTATCGCAGTATAAAAATACTATCTTCAATCAAAGTTCATCTAAACTGCATGAATAGTCGAATAGAATACAATTAGACTGTGGAATGCAAACATTATTGTTCCAATCTATAATTGAGAAAAACTCCTATCAAAAGTTCATTACTATAGTGTATTCAATAAATCGTAATCAAAGTTCATATTTCATAAAATTGTCTATAATGCAATGAGAAATGTCTATGCTGCAATCATGTTCATAAGACGACTAGTATTTCAAAGATCGTCGATATCGTAATAGATTTTAACGCTCTAAAATCATTTAATTATTCTTCTTTCTTGAGGATGACAGAAAATTGGTCAAAGTAATTAACTGAATAGAATTACTTTAATAAAATGACACGCTGTCTGAATTCAAATCTGCCATAGAAATCATTAACTTTACAGTCAAATCGTGACTACAAAAATATGCAAATTACTGAAAGAATCTAAATCAACAGTCTCAACTGATCCAAAATTATTTAACTATGCCAATGACATAATAATGTCTCAACAAATCGTAAAAAAAGGCATAAATCATCGAAGTGTACTGAGTACAGAAATATTAATCAAGAAAATGGGGCAAAAGATAGGACATAAAATATAGGAAAAATGGTTGCTCAGATATCGCTACAAGACTCAAATAATACAAGAAACGTTCACGACTACCTTATCTGTTGATTGAAGTTCTAGAGGAAAGTTTTCAAAGAAAACTGCTGTTGGTTCCATTTCACCAGCGTAAAGATGTGCTCCGTCCTCGAACCTGGAATCAGCGTCCTCGGAGAATCGAAATGCTTCCTCCTCCGAAAATTGCACTGCTCCATGTATACGAAAGACATCCTTCTGGCAAAACTCTTCTTTGTGAGCCGGGTCCACCCTGGCCTCTCTTGAAAGTTCCCTGAAGTTCCGGTAGGAATTCGCCATGAAGTTTATTGCAGTTATTTCCGCAGAAATATTCATAATCGTGGAGTATGAAAATATTTCCACTGTCATTTGATATAAGTCAGCGATGGATTCACGATGCATGAGTGTAGTTGGATGTTCACTACATGCTTGCTTTTGTAGAAAGACGATTAACGAAGTTCCATGCTGTTACTTCACTCCATCGATATATGTCCCAATTGCATTAAAGCCTTAGCCTTCCATCTCAACTACTGTTATAATCATCGAAAGCACTGCAAGATTATAATGTTCCATAGTAGACTGTATCGTTGTAACACCAAACGTATTCTCCAATATCACTGTTGCAATCCACGTGTCAGCCGTAGTGTATAATGTGGAATTTTAAAAGTGTTTCTCATGTGGCGAGAAAATCACTTTTGTTGGCAGCCTTAAAGTGCCAATATCTTTCGAAGTATAACTGTGAAATTGTTCAAATCTTCTACACACCTCAATGTTGTACTGCCCAATTGAATTATAATGAAGGCAGAAGTTAACTCTTGATATCTTATCTGGTGGAAACGTTAATGTGAGCGTTTCAACTTCACCTAGTTTCGAGCAGCGTAAAATGGAACTGCTCCGTGTTCGTTCGATGCGCCGAGCTTTAACCACACGCTAAAGACAACTTGCTTCACTTATTCACTCGAAAATGACTCTATGACATCTGTAATATATATGCGGTATCAGCGGTATGATCCGTATGAGTTCTGAGAGCTCCTCTCTTCTGTGCACGACCTTTCATCAACTTCTTAAGGGGCGTATCCATCCCTTCCATAGCCTGTTGCTGCGTCATTGCTAGAAGTTTCAACTTTGGCTATACTCGACGGATTTTCAAATTTCAAAAACTCAAAATTAATTTCTTCAAAATTCCAAATCAATGCCATAACTGAAAATAGATTTCCACAATTCTGCATGCCAAAAGTAATTAAATATCGTAGTTTCAGCAATCTCCGTCTTCCTTCCAAACTATCGTTCATTGGTTCGAGTCTCTCCTCCAATAGCGTAACTTCTTCCTTAGCACAATACCTTGTTTCCTGCGACTGCGTCGTAAATCTCCGATCTTTCTCGAACAAAATCATGACGTCACCAAGAATCTCAGCTCAACCAGCCTACTTGCATGAAGTCTACGTCATCCGTGCCTACGTCATGAATATCCACGTCACAACTATGACATCCATAACTTTACTCACATATGCCAATACAGCCATCGTGGTCTCAATATAATTCAATTTACGGGGGCAGTACCATCCCGGCATTTTCCCGAAGACGAAGTGGGAAACCACGGAAAACCACTTCGAGGATAGCTGAGGTGGGAATCAAACCCCCTCTACTCATTTGGAACACCCGAGGCTGAGTAGACCCCGTTCCAGTCCTCATACCACTTTTCAAATTTCGTGGCAGAGCCGGGAATCGAACCCAGGACCTCCGGGGCGGCAGCTAATCATGCTGACCGCTACGCTACGGAGGCGACTCCCAGAATAGTGAGCGGCAATTATATGAGAATGCTGTAGACGTAATACATTTTTTTTATTATGTAAATAAATAATTTAATCCTCCTAGATTTCGATTTTGACCCATTGTGCGCTGCTAGAAATTTGATAGTCTTGTAAATCAAGAGGGAAAGTGTGTATGAGTGTGAAAGGACAGTCATGTGTGTTATCTGGTGCAAGTTTCACTTGCATTAACATGACTAGTTTACCACCTCGATATTGTAATTCCAGTTACAGGAAAGAAATATATTTACCGGTGTAGCTTCACGCGTTTGCGGCTTCGATGGCGTAGTTGGTAGCATGCTGAGTTTCTATGCCCAAGATCGCAGGTTCACACCCGGCCGATGTCGTTGGATTTTTAAGAGCGTTAAAAATCCCTCAGTATGCCTTCTTTTGGAGGGGAAGTAAAGCCGGCGGTCCCATGTCATAGATTTATGGCATGAAAATGAACCTTCCACTAACTACACATGTGTGAAGCCAAAACTTGTAGATTAGAATTGATAACGCTATATTAGTTCCAACGTTCGCCGCAAGGTGCAAGGTGCTGATTGCGATGCCATCTAGTAGCCAAGTCCGCAAGTTAGGTGAGGTGGATGGTAGCAAAAGTAGGAACTACTTGGAAAAATTAATCGTCTGTAGTCCCTCTACCTGAATCATAGATAACACACACCAATAGAGCCATCACAATTAACACCTGTTATCAGACAAATTCTACACACACCCAAAGAACACCGGGCTACATGACCACGTTGTTGCAGCCCCTAAGCAAAGGAACCAACCAACCAGCTTCACGCATTAACACTCAAGGCTACGGGGCCAAGTTATCACAGAACTTGGAAGAACTACTGGGTCCAAACCCCACCGGTTCACAAAATGTCACACAGTTGCATTGAAAAGCTACGGAGGGAGAGAGTTTTGAACCACAACCTTGCGGAGATGGCAATGAGCGGTGTATTTTGTTGTTGTTGTGGTTGTTGTTGTTGTTGTTGGAGTCTTCAGTCGTTTGACTGGTGAGATGCAGCCCTCCTTGTCCTGAGGTAATCGTTTCATCTCTACATAGCTACCACGTCTTACATCCGAGGCGATCGCTTTAACATATTCTAGCCTTGGTCAACCCCTATAGTTAAGTGTCCCGGATTGTTGGTTACAACGATATCCGAGAAATATTTCAGCAAACATACATATGTTATCACAACAATATATTTACCCCAAATATGCCATATTTTTCAATAATGAACCCGCGAAATATCGCAAAATAAGAAATGTGTTATTTTCACCGTCAAATGCTAAATACCAACGAAATGCTGATAATATTTTTTTAAACTATTCTGAAATGAAACTGTTCCACTATCTGTCACTCGATAGAAAATAAGAAATCTTAAATATACATTTCTCATTAGATACGGGATAACGAAGTTAGTTAAAGTCCTCAAATCATGGAAACAATGCTCTACTTATGGTTGGGGACAACATAAGATTCATGAAATTGTGAGATAAGGACTATGGTAGTCATGAAGATTATTTGTTAGGCAAATTTTAGGTTAGGTGTTAATCACAGAAAATATAATTCATTTTAATTTTCATTCTCTCTCGAAAAAAAAACTAGAATAAATTGTATTTTATTCCCCCAAATATTTTTTTCATTTTTTAAACCAAATCATGAACCGTACCCTCATATCTCACTTTTAATTATTTCACCGCTTTGGATATTTTATTTCACCGCTTTGGAGCCTTTTCATCATCATCATCATCATCATCATTTCCCCTTATCCAGCTCCTGCCGGGTCGGGGTATTTATGGCTCTTCTCCACTTTCCTCTTTCCTTCCACCATTCTTCTTCCACGATCTTGTCCCAGTCCAGATTTCTTTTTCTTACGCTGTTCTTCACTGAATCAATCCACCTTGTTCTAGGTCTTCCTCTTGCTCTCTTACCCTTGCACTTCGCCTCCAGTATCTGTCTTGGTATTCTATTTTCCTCCATCCTCTTTACATGTCCAAACCACCTTAGTTTATTCTTCTCAATTCTCTCATTTAGTTTTCCCATCCCAACTTCCTTCCTAACATCTTCATTCCTCACTCTGTCTTTCCTTGTCTTTCCTATCATACTTCTTAGGAATTTCATTTCACTGGCTTGGATTCTACTCTCTTGCCTGCTTGTCAGGGTCCAAGTCTCAGCTGCATAAGTTAATATGGGAACATAGTACACTTTATACATTACCTCCTTGCTTTTCCTTGGTACTTCCTTATCCCAAACAAGTTTTCTTACACTTTGATAGAATGCATTGCTCTGCTGTACCGTCCTGTTAATCTCCATGTCCAACATACCAGTTTGCATTAATTCACTTCCTAGGTGTTTGAACATGTCCACAATTTCCAAATCCCCACTTCCAATTTTCACAGTGCCCTTTCCTTGTCTTTCCCCTCTTGTCATCACCATGGTCTTGCTTTTCTCTGTACTGATTTTTGGCCGTACTTCTGAATATTTTCGTTCAGTGCATCTAGTTGTTTTTGCACTTCTTCGGTGTTCCTTCCCCAGACCACAATATCATCTGCAAATAACAGTAACTTCATTTCTTTATGTCCATATGCTTCCTTTGTTTCCTTTACAATTTCATCCATCACCATTATGAACAAGAGAGGTGACAGCACACTCCCCTGTCTTAATCCAGTCTAGTTCCTAAACCAATCTGTCTTTCCAACTGGGGTCAGTACCCTGCTAACACAGTTGTTGTACATTGCTTGCAGCATTTCCAACATTTCTCTTCCCAGTCTCTTCTTGACCATTGGAGCCTTTTATATTACCATAAATCAGGGACCCTTCCTTCCGTAACTAATTGTAAAATGCGTAAACATTATGACAATGGTAATACAGTAGAACGTCGTTTATCCGGACGTCAAACAACCGGAACGTCAATTATCCGGACGAGCAAAAAAAAAGGACGGAAGTGCGCGCTGCCTACAGAAGTGGGTCGGTTCTCGTTTTAAATTGTTGTCCCTGTTGTCTCCTACAGTTTGTTTACTCTATAATGTTTCAACGTGTTACAGTGTGTGAGTGTGCGTAAAACTGTACTGAATTACACTGTGAAAATGGCTTCTACGAGTGGCTAAATGGGAAAACAAAATCGCAATGTTTTATCGATTGAGAATGAGGTGGAGATCATCAATGAACTGAATAAAGGTGTCAGTGTGCAGTGTCGAATGAAAACTTACACTGTAGTGTTGGAAAAACCACAATTCATGATTTGAAGAACCAAAAAGGTGAAATTCTGAATTATGCATCGAAGTGTAGAAATGTCAAAAAAGAGAAAACTCATGACATCAGCTTCGGATGAAAAATTGGATGAAGTGGCGTACTTTTGGTTCATTCAGACAATACGTAAGGGATATCCCATTTCTGGACCTTTGCTATGCGAGAAAGCGTTGCAACTAAATGAGAAGCTTGGTGGTTCTCCCTGTGAAATGAACGCATGTTCGATTATCCGGAAAAATCGTTATCCGGAACACTTTCGGTCCCAATTAGTCCGCATAAACGACGTTCCACTGTAATTAATATCCGTGTTCACTGATAATACTATGTGATTCAAAACCGCCTTGTCAAACACTTAAGAATGTAGTTTAATCACTGCTTAAACGTACATGTGTCGGTGTTAAATAACACCTTTGTCAGCGTAGATTGAATTAAAGTAATCTTAAAACTAAGTTTACAAAGATAAAAGAGAATATGGATAACCTTACAAAACACTCTTAGAAATTTAAATAAAAAGAAAGCTCACAAAAAGCATTAGAAAACATAAGAATAAATAAGAATAGAATGAATATAAATGAACCTTAAAGAACTGCTTGTTAATAAATGTGGTTCGATTATAGTGAATCGAACGTCGCTGCTATATGATGTATCTTCCAGTTATTTCACAATCCTTCAGTGTGGTTTAATATTATTATTACGGCTGTGAGTTTGTTTCATTGCTCGCCGCATGAGTCACAACTGCCCCAGGGCTGGGCTGCTCTGCCTCAGTGTATTGCGTGCGCCTTATGCAACAGGTCTACTAGGACAAAGGGATGGTCCAGAATATTCGTGACCCAGCCAGCGATGGAAGCCTCGAGAAGCCGTGAGCCCTGGATGGGTCTAGAAGCATTTATTGAGTCACCGGCCTGCTATATAAGAGCGACCTGTCAAGCAGTGAGTGAGTTGTGTGTTTTACGAGCTAGTGCGAGCGTTTATCCTGAGCGACAGAAGTGTGGTGACTTGCGAAACCCCTAGTAAAGCCGTTTCTCTTGACAGTGAGGAAGTGAGAAGCATACAGGGGACTGCCTGTGTTTTGAGTGAGTGTGATTTCACTGAGCGACAGAGATATTGTGGTGAAGTGCCGCGCGAGTTACGAAACCTAGTGACATTGTTTCCCAGCTCGTGAACAGCGAAGCAGCGTGTTGCAGGTTTTCGTAAGTAACTGTAATTTGTGTACATAGGGGAGAGTTGCATGTAGTTCTGTCAAGGCCACCAGACTCATTAGCGAGAAGATGAACTGTTGACAAGTGAAAGAGGGCAAGAGTTCTCCATAACCAAGAGACTTGAGGAAACTGGAGTAAGGTTCTAATTGCTTGTATTTGCTGATGAGTAGTGTATCTATCTGGCCGCAATAAAATTAATTATTTCTTTAAAGGAACAACCTGTGTTGTGCTTTCTACCCACCGTAATCCAGTTAACAAAAGTGCCACTAGGGGGTGGCACGTAACATTATCGTATGTAATATGACTATAAATCAACCTTAATGGATACGGCAGTCTGTATCACAATGATGTGCTCTAACCTTATTATTTTCAGATGAAACATACTTGTCAGTTATGACGTTGTTACTATATTGGTTAGATTGGTGAAAGATGTAAAGTTTTGATGGTATAAAATGATCTAACCTTGAAATAAACCAGAAGATTCCTACTAGTTGGATCGTTCTGTTGAAAGTAGCTGTCGAATTTGGTAATGCAGTAGGCTATCTAAACTGACCATGTATTTTATATGTATAGGCTAAGTCGTATGAAACAATTTGGATATTGCCAAGCCAAAATATATAGTACGGATACTTTGAGAATAAAACAACCAACATTCATGAAACAATGGGCAATACCGGTATCCAAATTGTTTCATACGACCACGCCACCGAAGCCCCAATGAGTAGGCCTAAGGCCAAAAAGTGGTGTTGTTGTTTCCTATGGCTAGCCCGGATTCCAATCCATCAGCTTTCTTGCGTTCCAATAGAGTTGTGTGAGGTTTCCTGAAGTTCTTGCAGTCACATCAAGTCTGTCGCAATGTAGCAGGTGTCCATTATCCATTTTACTTCCAGGTTCGTGACAAAGTGTGCATTCTTCAGATCTCAAGATATTGATTTGTTTCAGATGAGCTGCAAGGCTGTCATGGCCAGTGTTAAGTCTGAAGAAGGCTACAGCTTCTCTTCTTGACGTTAATTTATATTGATCCCATTTAGCATCAATGTCCTTACATAAAGTTTATTAAAAGTGTAGGTACTATAAATTTGTTTATAATTAAAATTTTCTTTAAGGACAAACAATTGAAGTAATTTGAACAATTTTACCCGCCATTACCCTTATTTGGTTTATGCTGTTTTCTTTGCCATTTCTTCATACCTGTATTTGATAGTATTTTTCAAGATCCTTTTTGTTGACATAAAATCAGTCTGACAGACAGGTTGCTGTAGTGTTTTACCTCTTTTTGCTAATCTGTATTGGTTACAAATAACGGTGGCCTGTTTGCCATCTCCTGTTTAATGCAGTATATTTGCATTTGTCTGTTGGCACAGGCTAGAGTAAAATGTAGCGTTTCACCAATGCCTCAGTCTCACTCATGGCTGTGATTATATGGAAGCTACTGAGGTATGGGTGGTGCTGAGCAATGACATTCAGGACACAGTCAGTGCCTGTGGATGCTGTGAAAGGTTCTACTCATAGGGTTATGCCCGTTGCTTACGGTAAAATGTTTCTTAAAATTTATTTTACAACTAATTTTATAAAAAAATGACGAAAGCAAGCTGTGTTGTTCACGGTAAAATTATTTTATAAAATTCGTGGATGTATCAGCTGTTCAACACACACTGGTCTGAAAGAATGGCTCCAACATACAAAGCAAAAATTGCAAAAATTGCTGCTTTAGCTACAATTATATGTCGTGCAGTGGTAAAAAGGAAGAAAAGCAATGCTAGGAAGTCCTGGATTCGGGAATGGATAAAAAGAAGAGAAGAGTAGAGGAATGCTGTCCTTGGTCGAAAATGAGTTGAGGTTAGAAGATCAGAATTCATATAGGAATTTTCTAAGAGTGAGGGAAAGCAGTTTTAAAAAACTCCTAGATCTTGTTGGTCCCAAAATTATTCGACAGGACACTAACATGAGGCACGCCATTTCTCCTGAAATGAGACTGCAAGTGAGTTCGAAGCCCGTTTATCTTCGCCTTCACATCAGCCTGGCTTGTGTTCGGTCGAATTTGTGGAACATATTCGGCGATTGAGATTTCTGCCTCCCTTCTTGCATTTCTATTGTGGTATATGGGCGTTTTAACCTCATACAAACACGGATATTTCCGGTAATCGTCCAGTAAAACACTAACAGCTACCTTAGTCCAGCCGGAGCTTGCCATTTTCGAAGTGTTTGTTTACAAGCGAGCTCGGCAATCTTCTCACCACGTGGCACCAGCATCATCTTCATGTCAGCTTCCCTGATTGGTTCGTTTCGCAAAATTAATTTTACGCTACTGCTGTTCTGGCTCAGTGAGGAAAGTAATGGCAAACTACCTCACTCCTCATCTTGCCCAGTACACCTCAATATAGCGCTGTCTTGGGTTTTTGTGAGTATCTACCCACATGACCTAACGGCGGTACTTTTGAGGATCCAACCAGCCTTCGGGCTGACTATCTAACAGAGAGACTAATAACGGACAACAAGGAACGGCATCCATCGTTTAGAATGAAGTGCTGGTTTAAATAGGGATATTCTTATTTTTTTTCTGCTGCAAGTGTAGCATGTATGACGTTATCATTTTCTAGCAATCCACTGTTGTCATATCAGTCGAGAATGTTTCTTGGTAAAAAAAAATCACCATATTCGGGTAGAAATATGTTTTGTCGATCTTTTTTGTCCTATATTAGAACTATCTACGTAAATTTGACAGAAATGCTAGAAATAATTTTAGAAGAAACGATAAACTGTGTCTCCGTTTTAGTAAAATCGATTATATATCACGTTGCATTGACTTTGTGATGCCTATTTTACACACAATTGTAGCTAAATGTGTCTACGTGATGATGAATTCTTGTATATTGTATACTGGCAATATTAACATTTTAATGTAGGTGAAACTTCTGGATATTCTCTCATAACCACCTAGCAGCATTGGAAAAGTCCGTGTGCTGCCATTTTTATTTTTTTATTTTTTAAGATAACCATGTCATGTCAGTTTGAGAATTGTAGAGGAAAACTGAAAGAACTTTTCTTCCTGCATATCCCGAGTGTAGGTTTAAATGTTGACACAGGCCGGGCTGTTCATTGACTGCGCATTCCATGGAAGAAGTTTCGACGGTCAGCGTGGGGTGCAGCTTGCTGCTTGTGCTGTCCTTGATTATATTATTTTGATTGCTCTCTTTTATGTTACACTAGCAGTAGTGCCCGGCTTCGCCCGGTGGATTTATTTGTTTTACAGAACTGGAGCGCTCAAGGCTAAGGATCGGAATAAATGAAAGTAAATTTGAAAGCACCAACGTTTATTGCAGCTGGTAACCTCAGTATACTTATACAGAGGCATACTATTGCCTAACAAATCTTTTTGCACTAATTACTCCCCGTGACTGCAATTTATAAGCAGCTCGCAATTCTGCACCAGAACATTAGTAGGGGCGACGTGATGCAGCCCGCATTACATGGCAACAATAGACTTCGGTATTATTGAAGCCGTTCTGGAGCGCTTGTTCTTCCGACTTACTGAACAAAAATCAATCTTTAAGGTTACCTGAGAGCTGTAGCCTAATGTTACATAGCCTAAACTATTCCTCTTGAATCAGGCTATCATATACAAAAAGAATTTTTCGAATACGACTGGTAGTTCCAGAGATTAGCGCGTTTAAACACATAAACAAACACGCAAACTCTTCAGCTTTATTATATTAGTATAGATTCAGCATTCGGTATGGTTCATTTAATCTTATTTCGTTGTATGTGTTTTGTTGCTATTAGTATTATCACTCAGTATTTAATTCAAGTCTTCGTCACTGTACGATCGCTGAATGTGTGGAAAGAGTAAAGGAAACGCCAGGCGCGGATCTAGAGTTTGGTTTTAAAGGGGGGGGGGGGGGGTCAGAGAATCGGTCTAGAGTTTGGCCTTGCGGGGGGGGGGGGGCAGAGAATCGAAATTGTTAAGAAAAATGGTATCACTAAAAACGCAATCACAAAAAAACCAAACGTACAAAGCCAGACCAATTTTTTTGCAAGCTAGATGGGATAGAAATTTGATGCGTTTAGCGCACCAAAAATATTCGTACAAATTGCAACGGCGTGTTTTGCGACTTTTACATCGAGCTTCGAGGAAAAGGATCAAGGTACGTAACAGTCTCGGCAAGTCGAGTTGGTACCGACAAGGGAGAAAGTCACAGCTTATATTGCCAACCAAGCTTGCGGTTTGGAGGTCGGCAAAAATTTTTGGTGCGAAAAAAGCCCCAGTTTCTATCCGTGCATTGCTGCACATTCATCGTGACATCACTATAAACATCGATTCGGTAATAACGAGGTTTGCTAAACAAAATAGACGAGTTGATTTTGTTGTATAACTAATAGTTTTTATACAAGAGGTTTGAAGTTGTAAATATGTACAGTTGTAACAGAACATAATAATTCAATAAAGATAATTCAGTATTGAATAAAATGAAAAAAAAAAAAACTGTTTTTCAGTTAAAATTCGTTAAGTTTTATTTGTCTGGTAATTGTGTTTTCGTTTTTTGAGTTTGCAAAAAAATTTGGTTTCCGTTTGGGGGGGGGGGGGGTCATGAACCCCCCCCCCCCCCCCCCCCCCCCCCCCCCCC